>CM077520.1:23789331-24536049 GCA_039654895.1 Mongoloraphidia duomilia | reverse complement strand
ATTTAATGATATTAAATATTTATCAAACTGGGAAGTGCGTCGTGTGGACCTCAAGGGTCGCACTTTAGTCCTAATAAACGACCCACCTCACGGCTTGTTTATAATGATTTTTAAGGCGCTCCTATGTCTACGTGGGTGGAGGCTGGAGCCGCCGAGAAACTCTAATTTCGGATATTTTGATAATATCATGATATTAATTTTGATCCCTGGTCAAAACAGCTTAATAGCAAAAATGACAAGGGACACAGTAATTACTATTGTAGACGCTAATGACCTAAGTTGTCGACGCGTCTATAATTTACAATAAATATAATTACTATTGTGCCGCAACCGAAGACATAGAAGTACCTACTTGTATATATAGTGCTATAATGACGTCACGTCATCTGTCCAAAAATATTAACATGACATACATGATACAAAACACAAACAAACTTAAGTGTAACTATGGGAATTCGCGTCACACATGTTTTTTTGTCACACATTTTTTGTAACGCATCATTTTGCCCCCTTTATGTCGCCAAAAAGGCGCAGTTCTACGTCAAAATGGTGTAAAATGAAATGTGTATCGCCGTTTAATGTTTTCTGTGCATTAAAAAATTAATTAATCAATAATTTACGTTGATACACTGAAATTTTACAGTTAATGTGACGTGTCACTTTATTTTTAGAATAACTGATCAAAACATAGTGAAGTGCACCGAAATGAAACACTTTTTACACTTTTTCTATGAACTGTGTAATCTGAAATGGCGTGCTTGATTGAGCATTGAAGTCACCGAGTGACTTACTGAAACAACGGACGAATTGGTGCAGTTAAAATAAAATGCAATAGGTATGATAAAATCCGTTAACTATTCAACAACATAATATAGTATAAAAGTATTGTCTCTTCATTCCACTTGAACAACAAGAAATTATTCAAAACTATAGTAAAAATATCATACTTTGATTTTTCCAGACAATTTAGTAGATTCCTAATAGTCATAGCTCTGACCGTATATAAAAGTCACAACACTACTATAATTTTATTAAGTATTCAATTTAACAGATAATATGAGATGAAAAACATCGAATCGGTGGCAGACTATTGTACATTTTTTTAATCATTTTTTTTGTCAGTATCTCGAATACGACTCAACACTACTTGTAGAAATTTATACAGATTATAGAGAAGTACCTATCAATAATTATTTAGACACAGATATTATCGTCTGCCTTGCGAATTTTTTTTGCATACCTGGTAGACCTCATATTGAACATTTATCTATTGGGAGAAGCCTGCCAGGTATGCAAGAAAATTGCAACATAATAATTGTAAATGATTACCTACTTCTCTATAATTTGTATAAATGTTATCAAGTAGTGTTAAGCTGTATTCGAGATACTGACAAGAAAAAATGGTGAAACAAATTGAATTAGTCTGTCATCGATTTGATATTTTTCATCATACTTATTATCTGTTAAATTCAATAATAAAATGTTAATGGTGTTGTACGATTCGAACTTGGACTATAATAATGTGAACCTTATTAATCACAGAAATAAGTAGAAAGAAATCTATATTTTTGTGTAATTTATGATTTCATTAAAGTCTCCTATTTGCTGTGAAATTCTGATATATATTCTAAAATTGTATTTTCTGACTAGGGAATCAAAACAAATGCATAAAGTAGAAACGGGATCTCTATCTCTTGTTTGTTACCTTTATAGTTTTTTTTTATAGGTATTTTTCGTGGCGTTAATCACACCACGGATATTTATGATATAGGTATACTTACATAAGGTCACGTTTCTAAAATGTTTGTCTGCCTATAATATCTGCTCGTAGATATTATTCGAGAACAGCTAAAGACTGATTTTGGTTCAAGTTTATACATTATTAATTGATTCCCAAACTTTAAGTTCAAAGATACTTTCATTCGATTAAACTCGGGTCAAAATAGGGTTTACGTGAAGACCGATATAAAGCGAGCAAAGTTGCGGTTAAAAACTAACTACGGTATATACAATTAAGACTTTACCAGCTAAGATTGAAATGCTACGAGTTAAAAAAATAAAACAAAATAATTGTTTTTCACACATTTGTTTTCTAGGATATTTTTTTTTCGATATCAGTATAGGTATTTTTATGATTTTTATGGCTTCGAAATTCTATATAAATAATAAAACTATATTTTGTGAACGAATATCTGATAATTGATTAATTAAAAAGAATACATGTAGGTATCATTAAACTATATCGTTATAAAACACGCAACAATGGACTGTTGTGGTCAATGAACGCGCTATTGTTGTGCAATTTGTTAACAAAACTATTGCAAAAAGGGTTGCGGGTCGAGGTGCTTGAAAAAAAAAGACGTCACTGGTTGGCTATTCGTTTCTTCCATTAGTTAATGTAAAAATTTTATTTTTAAACATCATGCCCTTTTTATTACAAAATTTTATTTAATTTCACTTGTTTATGTACATGTATGTATGTCCTGGAATTTTGTAATCAATATTTCACCCACTTCCACTGAAGCTATCGGGCTGAAATTTGGCACACACGTTTGGTTCTCTTGACAATGCACGATTACTTAAATGCCGCCAGTTTTAATCCAATATGGCGGACGTTACAAAATGGAGATTTATCATTTCCACAGCAACCCCTATGATATGGGTATCAAATGAAAGGGCTTGATGAGCGAACATTTTGGGGGCAATTTAAGGGCATTCTGGGTGTCGAAGAGGGGTAAAATTTTGAAAGCAGAAAGACTAAAACGAACAAAATAAATATTAGTAAAAAAAAACTTTTTAGAGACAAGCTTTTATTTAAATGCACTAAAAAGGAAAAAATAATTTTTAATAATTTAGGTTCATAATTATAAAAGCGTTGGTCGTGACTAATAAACTATCAAAGAGTTCACGACCCACGCTTTTATAATTATGAACCTAAATTATTGAAAATCTCATTGAAAATTATTTTTTCCTTTTTAGTGCATTTAAACAAAAGCTTGTCTGTAGAAAGTTTTTTTTTACTAATATTTTTTCGATTTGTTTTCCACTAACTCACATCTTATTCGCTTCGTTCGCGTTAGTGTCGATTTTTTTGGCTACTTCTCAGCCCCTTTTGACAGAAGCGCGATGATATATCCTTTCCCATTGTATGATAAATGTAACAAACACTTAGTAGGTACCCCGTACCATCTATAGTGAAAGTCCAATTGAAATCAGTTTAGTAATTTTTGAGTTAACCCGGTAGAAACAAACATGCATACCTACAAAAAATTTAAATTGGATAATTCAGTATCCTATAAAAGATATACACTAAAATCGAAATTTCGTTAAAAACACAACTGCAGACAAAGTTGCGATTTTTATCATATATCTATGTATTGATAATTTTTTTTTTAGTATCACACACTTTTTACCTGAATTTGTACTAGATTCTCTACTTATTTTATAAGGCCACCAACGGCTGAGGTTATACGAACCTAGTACCATATCATATTTTCAGATCTTTAACTTTTAATAATATATTGAAAATCCAATTGATACGTTTGGGTACCAGTTCTCAAATTATAGAAGCTGGGAACTGAGGGCTTGTATAGAGAAGTTATGGAAACGTCATATAAACAACGGCATCACTACAAACTCTAATGCGCTTTGAACTATTTAATTAAAATTTTGCTTATGTTTTTTATAAATCTTTTTATAAAATTCGTGACAACTTTCAACGTGTAAAATAGTGCATAATATATATACCGAATTACGTAATTATTCATACTTAATACTTATGTATATTAAATCGTTATACTGTAACAATTATTTTAATATCAGTTTTACAACTAACGCCGTTAAACAATGAGCAATAGTATAGGGTAAGTGAGATAATTTTAGCTCTATTTAAAATAAACATATTCTGACGTGTATGAAGTTAGCCCCCCACCTTAGCAATATTGCTTCCAAACAATTTGTAACCTTATTTTAATTTGTAACTATTTGTAACCAACTTTTTAGAATTTGTAACCAAACCGTTCCCGAGATATATGGCCGATTTCTCAATGAGAAGCTCACTTCACGGTAGATCCCCCCATGTGAACAAATTCATCCGAAATAATTTGTAATCTTAATATTTTAATTTGTAACTATTTGTAATCATCTTTTTAAAATTTGTAACCAAACTGCTGCCATGATTTGACCACTTTCTCTATGAGGGATCAGCCCCCCCCCCAAGTCAACAAATTCATCCGAAACTATTTGTAAACTTAATATTTTAATTCGTAACTATTTGCAATCAAATTTTTAGAATTTGTAACCCATTGCAACCAAACCGTTACCACAACAATTTAGATAGGTAAGTGAACCTCAAATTTAAGCATAAAATTAATATTTTTCTATTCCTCTCATTTTATTATAAAAAAAATGAAAAATATTAATTATTATTTGCAAAGTACCTACTTTGGTCATTGGAAACATAAAATAAAAAATGTATTTGTTTAATTATTTAGTAGTGGTATTGCTCTGGTCCAAATCTTTTTAAAAACGTGAGGAGGGGAGTAGTAAGTGTCCATACTCTGCTGAATATATTAACCTTTCTATTTTCAATAAAATCATTATAAAACGCAAACAGAGGAAATGATTTTTGTCAAACAATTTTTCCTACGATGTCTAAATATCGAACACTTGTCTTCTTTTTTAGGGTTCCGTACTGGAACCCTATTACTAAGCCTACGCTACGCCATCTGCCCGTTTGCCTGTCCTACATTTAAAAGGCTGTAACTTTTGAACCGTAACAGGTAGCCGGTTGAAATGTTCACAGAATATATTGTGTTTTATTATGGCAGATATCCTAACAAATAATTAAAAAAAAACAAAAAGTAAAAATTAGAGAGGTTTCCATACAAGAAACGGAAAATTAGGCATAGAACTGTACCAAGTGTATCAAATATACTAGTGTTTGTACCATAGTACACGGTGGAGTAGTGGTAACGGCATTCACATTAATTCTATTATAATGTAAACATTTTGCAGGAATTTTTCACTTTATTTTTTATTCATCAAATATTCTGTTAAAATATTATTTTTACTTTAAAAATATACCTGCTTTAGTTAAATTTGAAACGGAAAAAAAGATCAAAATAAGATATAGTAGTAAATAAAAAAACTTTTTAAAAACAAATCTTTTAATTTTTTACCTCTACCTAACTCCTTATTTTTATTATTGTACGGAACCCTCGATGCGTGAGTCCGACTCACACCGGTTTTTTTTGTTTTTTCTTTTTAGGGCCACCATTTGCACCCAGGGTTATTTGGACCTCGCATTATTAATAATAATAAAATATAATATATATCTATATTCTATAATAATAAATTAAAAATCCAATTAATGTTAGGTTCTCTATAACCTATATTCTTAAGGCCTACTAAGGTTATTTGGGCCTAACACCAATTCATAAACGGAGAAGTAATGGAAACAATGGCATTGCTACATGTTCGGCTATTATCGAGCCCCTGATTAAGAGTTAGATCATGTACCCTATCCAGTACAATGGTTGTGTTCTCATCTAAATGCATTATGCTGGCTGGCGTGGCTGAAGCGCGGTGTTGTCATCATTATTGCATCAATTAACCCATATGCCTAACTGCTGGTGTAAAGTTGATGCAAGCTTGGTCTAGTGGTCAGTTTTATGAATCAATCGATCATACTAATCGAATCTGTACTAACTCCCTATAATCAGGCCCACCCTAACCATTTGGCTAATAGGGTGCCAGACACCGGAGGGCTTCGGGCGTCGCCGCCTCACAATTACCATTTTTTGTATTCTAAGTTTTATTTTATTTTATTTTGCAATGTCTTAATTTTAATTCAAAATTAATTTTCATTAGGTATATAAAAATATTTTTTTTTATAAATCAATACATTCCAATGTATCATACACTAGCTTTTCGAGCCGACTTCGCCCGGATAGATTTTAATATAGCAGTTAAATAATAAAGAGCAACACATATCTCATACATAGGTCCTATACGGTATTTCTTGGAGTTTAGCCTGCGTACACCAATGTAGTTCAGAAATAACGTGCGAGATCCCAAATTTACGTTACTTTTTCACTCACTGCTCATCCACCATTTGTAACAGCGTGATTATAACCTATGTATGCTTTTAATTTCAAATCGGGTTAGTGGTTCCCAAAATCATCCGCAGCAAACATACAAGCTTGTTCTCTTTATTATGGGCAAAGTTATGCCATCAGATCTGAGGGGGGCTACAGCTCTAGTATGAAAAGACGTATATTTTTTTCGTTTTTAAGTTATTAAATTATGCTCACAATCATTTTTTTTTTCGAAAAAATATGTTTTTCACTTTCTGTTTTGAAATGTGTGTGTGATAATGTTCGAATATTGGGGGAGAGGCTTAGCTTCCCCCCCAACTTTGCCAATACTCTTTATAAAATTTTGGCATTTTATGAACTGCTATAGTTGTAGAGTTGACATTGCAACTATACTGCGTTTTAGGCCAGTTTGGATTCCCGACCAAGCCATGTCGTAAGCCAAGTTCTAATGGTGAAAATGAAACTGTTTTAAAAATTGTGGGAAAAATATTATTATATTTTCTGTTTAATAAATCAAAGATAATTTTAACAAATAAAATCAATGTATCAGAGAATCCACAAGAGCATCTGATGTTGTTAGCCCAAGGAGTCTTGAATGTCTTTAGGAAGGCCCTGCCTATACTGCCTTCTCAATATTTTCAAAAAAAAATTGTTTTCAAATATACCTAATAAAATTCTAATAAATATTGGATTACAATTTCAAGAGAATTTAAATTTTATATTAATTTAAATCACAAAGCTCGTTTCCTAATATTTTATAATTTAAGTTTTGGTACTAAGTAGTAATTACTAGGTAGTAGATACTAGATAGTGCCTGTATCATTAAGTTTCAACTAAATCGGATACATCTAGAGACAAAAATTCTCAAAACATGTTTTCCCAGTACAAAATACTCAAAAATCCCGTAAGAAAACGAAAAAAAATTGATAAATCTATACTAATATTATAAAGCTGAAGCGTTTGTTTGTTTGTTTGGTTGAACGCGCTTATCTCAGGAACTACCAGTCCGATTTGAAAAAAATTTTTTATTAGATAGCCCATTTATTGAGGAAGGCTATAGGCTATATAATATCACGCTACGATCAATAGGAGCAGAGCATCATTGAAAAATGTTGCAAAAACGGGAAAAAATATTCCTTTTGAGAGCGTAAACGGTTAAAGTTACGCAAAAATCATGTATGACGGAATTGTTCCCGGGAGGTTTATATATATAGCGAACGAGCGAAGCGAGTGAGTAATGTAATTCCTAAACCACGCTACGGATTTTTATGCGGTTTTCACCATCAGTTAGATAATTTTTCACGGAAGGTTTATATACAGGGTGAGTTCGACCACCCGTATCAGTCGTTTTTTTCGAAAACGGTTAGTCGTAGAGAGTTGTGTCAAAAATTTGTATTATAAAAGCCCTAATAAAGAATCGAATGGTGATAATTTTTTTTCCGGGAAGGTCGGCTTCCCTATTAGTTTGCTCCAGAATGTCCAGAACTCCGGAATTATAAATGTAACGATAGGTCGAAAGTGGTATTGTTGAAAAGATCTTTAAAAAATAAGCAAGTTTTGTAGGAAATTTTTTTTTATTACTGCCACCCCTGTTAAGTAATATTTGTTTGAAAATACTAAATGAAAATGTCATAAATTATAATAACGAACTTTTTGAAAGTCCGCATTTAAAATCTAGTTACCTATCTATCGATCATTAAACACTGAAGAAGTACACTCATAGTATAACCAGAAGAGCTCAGTAGTATGTATTAAAGAGTAAATGGAAGACAGTTTGAACACTTGTGACAATGTCTAAGGTTCTAGATTTTTAATGCCGACTTCGATCGTTATTATGAAATTTTGATTTAATAATTTCAAATGTTTGTTACTTAACAGGGGTGGCAGTAATTAAATAATTTTTCCTACAAAACTTGCCTATTTTTAAAGAGCTTTTCAACAGCACCACTTTCAACCTATCGTGCTTTCTAAAATTCTGGAGTTTTGAACATATAATAATTTATCTTTATACTTATAGAAATATACAGGGGTGGCAGTAATAAAAAAAAATTTCCTACAAAACTTGCTTATTTTTTAAAGATCTTTTCAACAATACCACTTTCGACCTATCGTTACATTTATAATTCCAGAGTTCTGGACATTCTGGAGCAAACTAATAGGGAAGCTGACCTTCCCGGGGGAAAAAATTATCACCATTCAATTCTTTATTAGGGCCTTTATAATGCAAATTTTTGACACAACTCTATACGACTAACCGTTTTCGAAAAAAACTACTGATACGGGTGGTCGAACTCACCCTGTATATAGCGAACGAGCGAAGCGAGTGAGTAGTGTAATGCACCCGGGCTTTCTTAGCACCCGGGCGAAGCCGGACGGGGCCGCTAGTGCTTTTATAATTACTTTAGTAGACACTGATTGCCTCAGCTGTCGAACGTCTATAATCTATTATCTCTCTTTCTCTTTATAACTACAATAAAGTCGGTAGCATAACAAAACAATAAATCCTGTGGAGGGTTGGTTGAGGGGTGTCGACTGTCAAAATATTACACCTTCTGCACAGATAAAGCAAAGTGTCTACCCGCTGCTCTGCAGAGATGCCGAAGAAGAACACGGTTAGTTTAGCTCTGCGTACACAAAGTACTGTTATAATAAATGTTGTTAAGAGGGGGGCCCTGGTCGACTATAGGCAGCCGGCAGAGCCCCCTGATTGTTGTCCGCTGTCGTCAGTCGAACCTGGGACCGCGTACTGTGTGTCCGAAACGTAGCTGTTCTTATCTATCTATTTAGTGTCCCTACATTAAAATAACCAATGCATACACATAACATTTTTATCTATACTTCCAACTAGTAAGGTCCGGTATACTTTATCCGAGTCAACTGGCCGAAATTCACTTGTCGAACGCGACCTTATTTCGAACGTGTGCGCGCGCGCTCGGAACACATACATTGTTTTGTTTCGTTTGTTGTAAGTCGGTCATTAACCTATTTTAGTAGTTTTTTTTTCAAATTTATCAAAACGCCATTTTTGTTAATGATATTAACCTCAACTATATACTTGAAATTATTCAGCGAAAAATACTAATATTTTTAGAAATATTTAAATTTTTTTTTTGAACAGTGTACTGTAAATTTTCTTAAGGTCACTGTCAAGGGTATAAACGGACTTCTTAAAATAGTTTCACATCTTTCATTTATTTCATTAGTGATTTGTTTTTAAGTAGTGTTTCTTTTCTTTTTCAATACTGCTGTAAAGTGAAACACCGTCAAGATTATGGATAATTGTTTATTGAGTGAAATTAAAAACTGTTCAGGATTTTTGTTGTGCGAAGGACTTTATAAGAGACTGTGATACAATAATTAAAGTGCTAATTTTAGTTTACTACTTAATTAATGTGATTTTTGTTAAAAATCAAGTGTTTATTAAGCTTTTTTTCTGGAATTGGTCACATCAATGCATTTTCTGAATGATGATGCAAGAAACTTTCGTCATTGTTTTTTATTTTTTCAAATGATAGATTTAATAACTAATATTGAACTATTTTGTACCACAGTTTTTTTCTTAATTTGAAAATTAATTCAGCGATAGATAATTTCAACATTTATAAATAATAATATTTTTAGTCATTTTTAAATGATGATATCATTATTCTTTATTTGAAATAAGCTATTTAAGTTTTTATTTATATTATTATAGGTACCTACAAAATGATATTAAAAATACTGGTTTGACCTATTCCAGATTTAACTTCGAAACCAATGTCTTCAAGGGTACTTGAAGAAAATTCATAACTGACAACCTTCAGTGAAAGCTTTATGAGAAGCTTATCGTGCTCTGGATTTAAAAAAAATGTGGACAAAAAAGCATTATAAAAGTTGTTATAATTGTTTAAATTATTTTGTCATAATAAAATGGTTTTCATGACAAGAAATAAAACTTTAATTTTGTTAATAAAATGATAATTTTTAAGACGAACATTTGGACTCCGCAAAAATTGCGGGGTTTCAGGAGATAATTTATTTTTGTTTTATAAATTATCCAAAAAATTTGCTGCGTATGACTAAATTAAAAAATATAATTTATCTAAAAAATCAAAATTCAAAACTGTCAGTTTCGGACTCTAAACAACACTGGAAAATTTTTCAAAGGCACAAAAGAAAATATTTTTAAAAATACATAGTGAATTTGACTGTGATACTTCAATAAAAGCAAAACGAGTGTTTGTACTTGTACATATTTAAAAAAAAGTCAAAATTATTTTGTGTAAAAATGTATGTGCTGCGGAACAAATTTTTATGGATCGACATTTAAATAAAAACTGATATATGTGTACCTATTTAAAATCTTTCTTAAAACAAAAACTGTTTAATCAAGCCAGTTCCGAGGACTTTGGATTTCCCGCGCTTGCTTTCGAATCTGTGCAACAATACTCCTCGATCATATAGTGACTAATTGCAATGTTATTGACCGATATACGGAAGTGCCGCATAAAGTCTCGTGTATATTGTATAGTGTACAGTGTTGATCCTTGAAGAAGACGAAGAAGAAATTTCTCCGCGTCACTCGCCAGTTGAATTCGTGGTTGGCGTGACCTAGATTCTCGGATGCCGCACCGGACTTCTCGTATACCGTCTGTTTCGTTGAAATAAACGCGTGAGTTGAGTTTTCTATTTAACAGCCATTTGTCTTTATACAAGGTGTTCCAAAATACAAATGCTATACCTGCAACATATCCATTAGGAATTTGTTATCGAACAAATCGCAACGTTTTTCTTTTCATTTAAAATTAGCATTACATTGTGAAAATTTGGAAAATCAAAAACGTAATTACTTATTAACATCACTTTTATAATTCTATTCTAGAAATACTGTAAGAACACATTTTTACAAAATAAATAGTCGTTGTGCTCTAAAAGCTTAAAATATATGAGCAAATAATTCATTTTTAGTCAAATTATATTAGGGTTCTGTACCTCAGAATGAAAAAAACGAAACCTTTATAGGATCACTTTGTTGTCCGTCTGCCTGTCCGTCAAGATCCTTTTTGTCAGGAATGGCTGGAGGTATCAAATTGAAATTATAATATCAAATACTAAGATCTTCAACCCCATAGTCCTGTAAAAAATTCAAGTTTCTAGCTCAATGCAAAAAAGATACAGTCTTTTAATAATCACATATTTTGATACTGACTTATACTCATCAAAACCTATATAGGGTACTTGTTGACCTAGAATCTCGAAATTTGGCACGAAGGGAGGTCTCATAGCACAACTAAAGGGAAAAACCCGAATTATTAAGTACGACAAACTTATTTTTTAAAGTTTGACAATTGTCATCCTCAACAATGTAATTGTCAAATTATAATAAAGGTACAGAACCCTCATAGTACAAGTCCTACCCCCACTTTTCCCTCTTTCTGCACAAATAGGAAAGATCTGTATTTTGGAATATTTTGCATTACTCTTCTAGTATTTAATGCCGAATTAATTATTTTTTATAACTTGTTCAGCAAAAACGTATTTTTTGGCATTAAGTATAAATTAATTATTAGAATAATTATTTAAAAATGTTTATAAATTCTGTGTAATAATAATTCGTGATTTTTTAAAAATACAAAGAACTAGCAAAACTGCACACGATTTCACTTTCTTACAAAAACGAAATGAGTTTTTTCTTAGATTAATAGTTATACTAGGAACTAAAAAAAACGAAACGAAATAAATACTAGCACATTAATCGACGCCCTAAATGATCTAACTTCCATGTTTGTAGCATATTAACCTAGGTAGGCCATTCATTATAGGTATTAAAAAAAAATTCTTACAAATTACTTGCAACCTTACTAACGCATTATTGTGAACAATGTTTTACTGTAAAATAATTTCGAATACTTACCTGTATTTTACATGTATTATAAAAGCAAATTTACTATTTAGCATAATATGTTATCCGTTTTAAAATCTGTAGGGAATTTTCGGTTGGTTTAATAACAATTTGGACTGGTTTTTATTATTTTGCGGCCAACATTGCAACCATCATAATATACAGGGTGTTATTTAAGTATGTGCACAAATTTTAAGGAATTAATCTATGATTGATTTTAAAACAAAACCTTCATACATATATGTATGGGTCCGCAACTGCTCTGTTTTCCAGGTACAGGGTATTAAAATTTGAAAAAATGCTAGGTTTTTTATTTATTTTTTTAATATTGCCAGCTTATACTTACTTAAAACTTTGCACAACAGTAACAGATAGTCAGAGAGTACATTTTGCAAATATTAAATTGTTTTTAATTCAGCCATGGGCGTAGTATAGTTTTTTTTCACACTTCTCTAACAAGAAATTTAAATTTTTAACGCGTATGTAATCTGTATAAATGCATAATTTTCCAGACAAGTTTAAAAATTAAGAAATTTTCTCGAAAACGGTTCATCCTATCAAAAAACACCAAGATACACTTTTTGTGTATTTTTACCTGCCTCAACTGACAAAGTCTTCAAATTTTAAAGAATTCAGTGGCGTGCCATTTTTTATTAAAAATCCTAAGAAAGCTACTACGCTCATGGTTGAATTAAAAATACTTTATTACTTGAAAATTGTACTCTATGACTATCTATTAGTGTGTGTAAAGTTTTAATTAAGTAGCTGGCACTATTCAAAAAACAAGCCGTAAGGTGGGTCGTTTATTAGGACTAAAGTGCGACCTTTGAGGTCCACACGACGAACTTCCCAGTTTGATAAATATTTAATAATAATAATTACATTAGATATTACACAGAAAAGTAATCATTTTAATCATTAAAACATAATTATTATTTATTTTTAGCAATAATAAAAAAAAAAACGGCTGAACCGATTTTTATAAAATTTATGTTGGATCAAAATGACGTTAACACGCCTCGATTGACACCCTTACGAAGTCGATATAATTTTTTATTCGCGAGATATTGTGTAAAATCTACTTTTTTGGAGTCTATTTGGTTAAGAAAAAAGAACGGCTGAACCGATTTTGAAAAAATTTCTTTCAGATCATATTTACGTTAATACGCGTCGATTGGCACCCTAACGTAGTCGATATCATTTTTCATTCTCGAGATTTCGTCTTAGAAAGAAATGGACACATACGTACGTACGTACACACACACATACACACACACACACATCTTTCTAAAAATAGTGTAAAAATAGTGTAGTGACCTTGAAACATAAAAATTGGTTATACATTTTGATTTCGATTTTCGGACCCATTACAATAACTCCAATGGGAAGTTAATAAATAAAAAATCTTAAATTTTCTTCATATTTTGACACCTTGTATCTGGAAAGCAGGGCCGTTGCGGACCCATACTTATATGAAGGTTTTGTCTTAAAATCAATCATAGATTAATTTACATAAATTTTGTGCACGTACTTAATTAAACACCCTGTATATTCATTCTCAGGATGTCAATGAAAATAGAAAATCCAAAATTGAAGTAGGTACCTACATATATTAATATATAACCAAAAATTAATGACTTTGAAATATTATCAGTTGTCATTAAATAGTCAACTAAATAGTTGATTGTGAAATAATATAAGGAGAAGGTATATCAGAGTTTGCCAAGTAGTGACTATTCCTCAAGACGTAGATATTTATTTTCACGTAATAAAAATATCTTTAATAGTCATAAATATTTAGTAAAGGAATAATACCTATAGTTTTTTTTTGTTATAGCAATATAAATATTTTAATTACAATAAATTAACATGGACATTTTTTTATAATAAACTATGATTATATTTTTTTTTGAAAAAACTTTTCATCTTACTTGCACCTAAATACTGACAAAAGAAACTATATCGAAAATGCTATACAATTTCAGAAAATATAAATTCACTTGTCTGTTTTTCATTTTACCCTATTTTTTAATTAAGTACATAAACATCACTGCATGTGGACTGTGAGTCTTCAAAAACAACATTTTATGAAGTAAAATTATAAGTATTTTCTTCAAATTTACCTTGTTAATATTTGTCATAGATCGTTAACAAACTAATTATATATTAAATCCAGATGACGATTCCTGATAATAAATTAGTCAACAAATTACCTGCATAAGTGATCATCTAAGTACCAAAATTATTTTTGAAATAGTTTCAATACAAATAATTATGGTAATTCATTGTAATATAATAATGATTTTTTCTTGCAATACCTTAGCATTCACATATTATAACTCAATTTATGTAAAATTTGAAATTTTTTGTTATCTTGAGCCAATGGTGAAACTAGATATACAGGAAGCAGGGCCCCAGGTTGAACTATAGAAAATTATTTTTAACTACAATCTTCTCCAACCTAAACAATTTTCATTCGCAAAAATTGAGGTCATAATTAATATTAAAGTGTTTATAGGGTCAGACCGTCAGATGTTATAGGATATTCACAAAAAAGGTCTTAAACAATAATATTGAATTGTTTATAGATTCAGACGTTAGGACAAAAATTTGTGACACATGTAATGTATTAAGATACCGATAAATATTCATGATTCTAAATAATTCTAGAAAATACAATAAAAATTGCATATCATTTACAATTCACCTCTTCAAAGATTTGCTCGTCCATTAATTTCGGGGGACCCTAACTTGGGGACCATCCATAAATTACGTCACACGTTAAGGGAGGGGAGGGAGTAAACAAAATGTGACATCGTGTGACAAGGGCCAGGGGGGGTCATAAGCTTTGTGACGTCACATGTTAAAATTAAGAAAATTACGAAATTTAAAGAAATAAAAATAAATTTTAACAGCTGTTTTATTTTAATTATTTCTAATTATAAAATTAAAAAATATGTGACGTCACACCAAGGGGGAGGGGGCTTTAAAAATGTGACCATCCGTGACAAGGACGGAGGGGGGGGGGGGTTAAAAATCGTAAATTTTGTGTGACGTAATTTATGGATGGCCCCTTGTCAGGATACCAGGAATCGAGCATGTCCAGTCTGTCAGTAGTTACGCCACTGTCTTTAGCGATTTTACATTTTTTTAAATGTTATACCGATAGATTTTCTGAGACGTTAAGATTTTGTAGTTTTATTTTATTCATCGTTATAATAAAACAATATTGTTTTATAAACAATAGGTTACATTTGTAAACAAAATAATCCTTGACAGTGACTCTTGCTTTCAGAACTGTTGTAGTAAATTATTTATTTTTATTGTAACACTATATTCGTAGACATGATAAAGCTTCAGAATAGCCGAGGTCGTTAATTTGTTATTATTTATTTTGCGTTACCATGATTACCGTGATCACGTAAAACTGTGATGATTTCAACTTTGACTGCCTATAACTTCTCAATTTATAAAGATATCGATATGGGACAAAAACGACGGTTTAGGGCGTTCCTTGCTTTATGAACATATGCATTTTCAATTTAAAATTCGATGAAGAGCACAATAAATAAAGCTATTGAAAAGGGCATTACATTTTAACCATTGGTTACCTGGTTACAAAAAGCGCGTGATTTTCAAGAAGCTGTAGTGCGCTTACCATTAGTACCACAGAAAAGTTGTAGGAATGAAAACTGTAGGAAATGTAGTCCTGTTTAAAACATTACATAATGGAAGAATCGCTTAAGTCGATCGTTTCTGAAGTATTCTGAAAAAACCTATTTTTGACGCCATTTTACCAATATAGCGGCGTCGGCGGCCACAATCGGATTTTACAAAATGTAGTATTTGATTCAGGACATAAAAATCTACAAATTAACCAACATTCAGAACGTCCTGAGTTATTCGGATCAAAAATACCTGACAGTTTAAAGCTTACCCTCATGGTTTTATCAGAAAACAAAACACGGTTCCAGTCGAATTATTCTTTAGGTGCCAAACGATCAAAATTATTATTTCTTTTGTTTCTAAGATACTTTTCCAAATATCATTACTCCATCGAATTTCGACGGTATCACTCTAATATTATAAGATAATATTTGTGTAACCTGATCTGGAAAGCATCAGTATATTCACTCGGCATAAATTATAACAAGTCGAAGTGTTGAATAAAATAAACAACGGTTGTTTGTAAACAAATGAATCCTTGACAATGACCGGCCTCAACCTCCTGCTTTCATGCGCGACAAAGCAGTTGTCTACCGGTCGCGAAGTCCAGGCGACCTTCGACATCAACAATGCAGTTCTCTGTACTGTTAAACGCAATCATTCATTCAACTTTATTCATTCTTTTTCTTAAGTCATTCCTTTCATAAATTGATTATTGAATAGGATTAATATTTTTACGAAGTTCGTTTTTGTAAAGTCATATGTACTTAGACTTATTTCAGTTCTAATGAAATTCTGTTTAACATTTAAATACCTATACAAATTGAATAAGAACATAATTATAAATAAATCTTAATTTTGTTTTCATGTTTAATATAAACAAAAGTGTAACGGGACCTCGGTTTGTCATTTCTTTTGTTTGTATCATTTTTCGATATTTTGTATAACACCTGACAGACTGGAGAACACGTTTTCAAAATTGTTGTCAGTCTATCAGTTTGTACTGGGTATCACTCTAGAACAGCTATTTCGATGAAATTTAATACAAAATCAATTTTTGTAAGGCCACCAACAGCTAGGGTTATTTGAGCCTAGTACCAATTTATATTTTCAATTATTATTATTATTTTTTTTTAGTTATAAATTGAAAATCTAAATGATATTTACCAATTATTTGATTAGAACCTGAGAAGAGGACAGAGGTGTAACGGTTAGCGTAGCGGCCTTTGGATCGCACTGTCGTGGGTTCGAATCATAGATGTTTTGTAATGTCATTTAGTTTTAAGTGAGTTGTTATTTGATGTAAACAAGACGCTAATGACCTAAATTGTCGACGCGTCTATAATTTACAATAAATAAAAGAACCTGAGAACTGGGAACTTGTAGAGGAGCCAAGCTCCCAGTTCCCAAGTAACAATCATAATATAGTACGCTGTACGGGAGCCAATGATGATTTTCACGCGTCACAGTACTCTGAAAGAAAAGTGAAATCAATAATTAATCGAAAACGGGTATCAAAATATTAATTCATATTATCTTTTATTTGATAAGATCCAACTTGTATTTTTAATGTGTTGAATATATTACAAGGTCAAATCAAAGATACAACTTCCGTGTTGATGCTGATTCTTAGAACGTGGGTGCTGACCGCCATATTACAGAGCTTGTTTTATTTTGACCTCATTTTATCATTACTTCTTCACTATAGCACGATCGTTTTCACATAATGTATGTAATTTAGTCAAATTTTTAAAAAAATGCATACATTATGGGTTTATTTATTATTTTCACAGAAATGTTTGATTCATAGATATAATAGCATACCTATTTTGTGATTAATGGTTACTTTTTAAAATGTTTATTTTTTTTGTAAAGTTGCGTTCATATAATAGTTCGTTATTAATGTTTACAGAATTGGCAAGTGATATTTTAAAACAATTAATTAAACAATTACAGTAAAATATGATTATAACGAATTTCGAGATACCGTAAAATTTTGTTTGTAATAAAAACCGTGTTACATTTTATCTGTCAAGCAAACTACACGCATTAAATCACATGTAAACCAAATCAACTGAAAATGGTTCTTTATAGCCGTTAATTGAAAGTAATTACTGTAATAAGTAATATTTTATACGAGTTTCTTTTATATCGGGGATATCTAAGTTGTAGGTATTGAAAATGACTTTCCTATTTATTAAAATAAAGATAGAATATTTTCTTGCACATTAGATTAATACTTAATAATTTCTATTTATATAAATTACAATCCGAGTTTGATCAAATTTGGCATATTTTAATATGAAAATATTTTTTTTGTTCTGCGCGTAATTCTAAATGAATCACGCATAATGTCTTATTAACTTATATCCATACTTAAATAATTTTATTCATTGAGGGGAAGAAAATTTTATTTTAACAAAAACCAACTTCACTGTAAATATGAAAAAAGTTACTGGCTAAAAAAGTGTGAACAATTTCAATGGTATACCTTTTTGGTTCAGTGTAAACATTTCAGATGAAAGCTATTATTTGAAATATGTAGGCACCTAAGTTAAAAAATATATATACTTAATATACCTACTTATAGTTTATAGTTTCATCAATTTGTTATCATTTTTGTATTCTTTCACGGACAACAAAATGAAATAATTATTTCTCAAAAAAATCATAAACGCTTTAATTTATAACTCGCAATTTCTATTTTACGTAAGCTTGATGACATTACTTGATGCATGAAGTGATTGAAAATTCACTAAGGCCGTCCCTGACTTTAATAGTTGCAATAATAAATGTTTCGTTGATGATTACACGATGAATCAACATGGACACAGCCTTCATGTTTGGCCATTTGTACCTGTAATTTATAATATATGTGGTCAAAAAACAAAACAGTTTATGTCCAATTTTATTTTTCTCTAAACGTTTTATCTCTATAGAAATTTTAAATTATATAGAATTTCAGAACGGTTTATTATAACTTTATTATTTTGTGATTTTAGACGAAAATAAGGTGAAGCTTTTAAATAAATATTGGTGAAGTGATTTTTTGCACACACCTTTATTTTGACTTATTACAAATAACTTTCAGAAAGTTCATTTCAAAATTTTGTACGCTAAGCGAATTATTCAAGATCAAAGTCGAAAAAATCAGCTTTTTGCTAATATCTCGTTTTATATTGGTTTTACTCTAAATCAGCTATTATAAAAATTATTTATCAGAAAATTATCTACAAAAATGGTATATACAAATTTTACGCACAACCAATAGTTTTCGAGAAAACGAGGTCTACACTTTAATGCAAGGTATACACTGTATAATATGGTCTTTTATAGTATAGTTTATAATCTATATTATAAAATTATATTTTTTTAGAGGATAAATTATAAAATTACTGGACTCAGTGTGTGCTGTGTGATTCGCATACTCAGAGTCTGTAATAATGAAAATACATAGCACTGTCCTTCCTACCACACGAGCTGCCACGAACGAAATTCATTCAAGATCTAAAATAAGCTCGAAGTTCCGAATTTATTTAGTTTTAAAATGTACGTTAATTAATGAATTTCGTTCGCAAGTAGAAAGGAACCTCAGTTCATTGCTGCGAAAAATAGACTCTGGGTAAATCACATAGTACTCACTTAAATTCTCGGAAGTTTTGACGAGACGCTGATTGCATTTCGCCGTCAAAGAAAGCGGACAGTGAACTGAGATAGTCCATAGTCACCACCTAACCTCTGTCAGTGACTCATACTGGGTTGCAGAAAGCATTGTCAGAAAATCTGATTTGACAATGAGCTTTGATTGTGACCACACATATTTCCGCTTAACAAAAGCGTAGAATTTCAAATGGATTCTGCTCGAAAAATAATTGATCAACTAAAACGTTATTTTTTTAAACCCTATATACAGGGTGTCCTCACACGCCTACCAAATGTCCCTGAGACCAAAATAAGCCGATTTAAGCAAACTTACCTTCTTACAAAATTGCTTAGTTTGGGCGCTATACGGTCCTGAAGTTACAATTTTGAAATCGTTTTTTGTTATAAATTTAAAACGGCTTGAGCGATTTTGCTAAAATTTGGCACGTTGACATAGTTTTATGGAACAAAAAACCGATATCAAAATAATGATTAATATTAATTCATAGGCGTAGAACTCGGGTTTTTTAATATTTGAACGTTTCAAATTTCTACGCCAATGAAAGAAAAAGGATTTAAGTATAAAATTTAGATTCAGTAACTTATTTGCTACAAAAAAGCTACTCTCCATAAGACTCGATTTCTCTCATGGTTTTTGAGAAATTCGTAATTTAATAATTCGCAGTAATTTTTACAAAATGAATAAAGTTACTAAAATATGAACAGATATACATAAATATGTTATAAAAAGTGGTCAAAGTGTCCACCATTTTCACGCATACAAAGATTTATACGACGAAGAAAATTAATTTACTCTTTGCATAACTTCTTCATTATCTCCAGTTTTATTCTTAGAAAAAAGCATGACCATCTTATTTGTTTATTGATCAACTTATTATTATCAACGTATTATTATTGATCAACTTATTATTAAAATACAAATTTCTCAAAAGCTATGAGAGTAATCGAGTCTTATTAAGAGTAGCTTTTTTGTAGCAAATAAGTTTCTGAATCTAAATTTTATACTTAAACCCCTTTTCTTCCATTGACGTAGAAATTTGAAACGTTCAAATATTAAAAAACCCGAGTTCCACGCCTATGGGTTAATATTTATCATAATTTTGATATGAGTTTTTTTATTCCATAAAACTATGTCAACGTGCCAAATTTTAGCAAAATCACACAAGCCGTTTTAAATTTATAATAAAAAAACGATTTCAAAATTGTAACTTCAGGGCCGTATAGCGCTCAAACTAAGCAATTTTGTAAAAAGGTAAGTTGGCTTAAATCGGCTTATTTTGGTCTCAGGAACATGTGGTATGCGTGTGTTAAATGTCTTTGAGGACACCCTGTATATTTATTTAACATAACTTTTTGTACAATTTCCACTTAGAAACAACAATTTTTTTCGCATTTTTGTCAAAATTTGGCTTAAAAAGCGATCTTTTTCTGTGTAGAGTAGGTACAAGCTGATGTTTTTACATGACAAAGAGTTTCACAACGACTGTTCCTGCATGTATAAAAACTGTAAATATATTATCACAATCTAAGATCATTGTCACATCAGATTTTTGACAATGCTTTCTGCAACCCAGCATCAACGTTATAATAGTTGACGAGAAGTACAAAAATGTTAGTACAAAATTGACACTTTATCTTTGCAACAAGCTTTTATACACCCACTTCAATTCTTATGAATTTTCTTAAATTATCCTCTTCGTTTACTAAAAGAGCGATAACTATGCTAAACCAGAATGTGGATAATTTTTAAACAAATTTTTACTACCGCTGCACATCAACCTATAGTCGACAAACTGTCTGTTAGTTGATGGAAAATATGAATACCCCTCAAAACTGACGGCGATATGATGGTTGCTTGCTTGCCGACGTCTAGATTACGAATAAAAATTGGTGCTGACGCAATTTTCAGTCGGCCGACTGTTTAGTTGCATAAATGACTACCAAGCATTCTTATGAACACGCGCCCTCTTGCAACTATTAAATCTGCTCATATAGTTTGTTAATACTTATAGTTGAGTCTGTGGGCGCTGACTGTTTCGATCGGCCGACCGAATAATTGCGCAGTTGAAAATTGTCAGCACAAGACCTTATAAACCATTTTGATATTCAATTAAAGCTTAGAATAGATAACGATCATCTAGCGCGAATCTGGGTGTTTCGGGTTCGAGTTCCGACAGTGGTATTTGATTTTTTTCTTAAATAGCCGGGTAACAACCATGACAACCTAATTATCTTATACTTTGTTATTCACTAATTAAAGTGAATGTGTTTGTGGAGATTAGAGGTTTTAATCATTTGGGCACTGTGGAGAAATCGGTAACTCACCTAACCGGAAACTGGGAGTTTAGGGTTCAAGTCCCGACAGTGGTCATTTGATTCTTTCTTAGATATAGCTTACAAATCATGGCAGCCTTGCTGCCTGAGATATTTAGTATTTTCACCTCTAATTGTTATGTGAATAATATTGTGTAGATATAAGGGGGTTTTAAAAATCGATTAATTTTATCATATACCAATTTGATTATTATAAACAATTTTAGAATTTCTGTAGACCTGAAACGTTTTCTTAAAATAATGTTAATAGAGATGGAGATACAGAAAAAATACGAAAAATTCACCATATGCAGTTTTGTCTTCAGATCATAGATATATAGATGTACTATAGAGACCGACAGACAGACAATAAAATATATACATATTATACAGTGTACGGATCACTACTGCATTGCATGTATTTACCGTTAAATCTCTATTCTTTGACACTGTATAGGTTTGCATGTGTGTATAAGCATTTTATATGTGTACGCGGAGATCCCAGAATTGACCCCGTTACGAAACTTTCACTCGCCGAATTCTACATTTTTTTATACACTTTATTTACTCAGACATTGTTTATGTGTGTTTGCTGTAGACACATTGATTGTAGGGATTTCACGATAACTGCCTAAAACTCTTTAGCAAAAAAAAAACTCGTTTCACAAAACCGCGATTTAGATGTTAATTAAAAATTTTATTTTGTTGTCATTTATGTATGTTTAATAATTTATTTTTTCGTTGATATTCACTTTTTATAATTTTTTTGAGTTTTATTTAATCAAAATGAGGCTAGTTGATAAAATACAAAAATGCTTTTTGTGTATTTTAAATATATATTTCCATAATTACTCTTGGTTCCAGAGTAATATATTAAAGAATCTCTAAACTCAAAGATAAATCATTGACACAGAGAACGGACTGCGCAAAAGGTCAGAAAACGTGTAACTCGGTAGATAATGGGAACTGCCTCTTCGCGTCCTTTTCTATTCAGATGTGGACCTACAGCGTTTACAAAGATTCAGATTCGAACCAACAACGTTCACAGAGATTCAGACTCAGATCAGTAGCATTCACAGAGATTGACAGCCATTTTATTAACACGCTTACATTATCTATATGTAAAAAAATCTTGCAACTTAATTTCCACCCTCTTCCAAATGTCCAATTAACGTAAAACTTTGCAGCCGTATGTAGTTTTGATTTTTGATGACAATACAATATTATTTTGATCTTTTGACTATAAAATAAATATATATTTAATATAACAAGTTAAAAAAATGAAAATAAAAACAGGTGGTGGAATTGATGGTGCTGATGGTGGGAAACGTTTCTTCAGTCGTTTAAAATTTAATTGTAACATAATATATAATGGCTAAAAATTTGAAAATAAAAATATAAAAATATAAATAAAAAATCGCTTCAGGCGTTTGAACTTCACTATGGAACTAGTGGACATACGCGACGTGTCAAGAACAATACCCTCAATTTGGCTTCATTGTAGTCGGATAAAAACATGCTTTAATCAATATGCACCAAAAAGTAGAAAATAAAGTTCTTTCTCTTCTATAATGTTTAAAAGCGTGGAACACTCACTGTACCTATATTTCATTTAATTCATCGAGTGTCTCGCGCTTTTAAACGTTATAGAAGAGAAAGAAATTTATTTTATTTTTTGTTGCTTTAAAATATTAGCATTTTTTATTTATTTTTTATATATTTTTTTTATTTTATCTCTCTTACATAATCGAGGCTATTTTTAGTATATTGCAGAGATAGAAAATGCGCAATCCATTCTCTCTATATCAATGAATAAACAAACGCATTGAACACTTTTGCAGTTGTTTATTTTCGACCGAGCAGAGCCAACGTAGATTCGATGTCAGTCATCGGCATCACGCCTCATCATAACGAGTATTTAGAAGTAGGCCGATGGACTACTTTACAGCCCGCCTCTGTATATATTGGTCGCTCTTGCATGTGCATTATTCATGTCGCATGACTTAAGTCATCTTTAAAACACGAGAACGTCCATATGTTAAAAAGCAGCATGCTCGCCAGTTTTTGTTGACGAAAAACCAAAACAAAACTGATAGAAAATTCTTGTTATATTTATGTACCAAAAGTATGACTACAATCAAATATAAAAAACAACGATTTAGTCACTTCCCAACCATAGCTATGCTCCCATCTTCAGCAAAAACTCTAAACTCTTGGAAGCATAAATCTCGAAATGTACATCAAATAATAAAATTGTTGTGGTTAAGAAGTGACTAAATTGTTATTTTTTATGGTTTTCAACCATAGTGCGCTTAGTATTCTTTATTTTCATAAAATTGAATAATTAACAGAAGCAAGAATAACAATTATTTATTGCTAAGGAAATTAATCAGATTCAATCCTAAAATTGGTCTTCCATCTGTCCTTGAAACGAACATACATAAAATAATAAATATTAAGGATTATTGTAACCAGTCCTATGTAGGGGTAGATAAATTACCTCTATAGGATTTACGTTTGTAAATTTTATTTGTTGAATAATAAATAAATAAACAAGCCGTGAGGTGGGTCGTTTATTAGGACTAAAGTGCGACCCTTGAGGTCCACACGACGAACTTCCCAGTTTGATAAATATTTAATAATAATAATTAAATTAGATTTTACACAGAAAAGTAATCATTTTTAATTTAATTTAATTTAATCATTAAAACATAAGTATTATTTATTTTTAACAATAATAAAATAAATAAAAAAAAAAAAATAAACGGCTGAAGCGATTTTTATAAAATTTCTGTCAGATCAAAATGACGTTAACACGAAGCGATTGACACCTTTACGAAGTCGATATAATTTTTTATTCGCGAGATATTGTGTAAAATCTACTTTTTTGGAGGATATTTACGTTATTACGCGTCGATTGGCACCCTAACGATAGTCGATATCATTTTTCATTCTCGAGATTTCGTCTTAGAAAGAAATGTACACATACATACGTACACACACACATACACACACACAGACATCTTTCTAAAAATAGTGTAAAAATAGTGTGGTGACCTTGAAACAAAAATTTGTTACACATTTTGATTTCGATTTTCGAACCCATTGCAATAACTTCCAATGGGAAATTAATAAAACATAACAAAAAACAAAGTTAACTAAAAAGATAATAATAAAGTAAAAAACTATATTCTTAAGGAAATAACTTATCATGGTATTCGTTACAGTTGATGAAATTATACATGAGATAGACTTTTTTGTAAAATATTGTATATTATTATATAAAACCAACCGGAATTCAAGTTTTAATTGATCTGAATATGTTATATTGTCCGCGGCTTCGTTTGTAGGAATGTCGATTTTGAACACAGATTCACTTAGGTTGATGTCGGTTTTAACAAGAACGCTAGAGGACAGCTTGGTGTAATGGTCAGCGTGCTGGCCTTTAGAGCAAGCTGTCGTGGATTCGAATCCCACCTCGCCTTATGAATGTTATTTGATGCAATTAAGACGCAAATGACCTAAGTTGTCGACGCGTCTATAATTTACAAAAATAATAAATAAATAGACGAGAACCCTATAAGTTAAGTTAAATATAGCCAGGTAAAAAGTATGCCATGGCGATAACGTAATAAATTTCATCAAAATCGGTCGACCCATTTTTACGTTTTTATAACAAAAGTTCGGCTTAAATAATTTATAGGACACCTAAACCGAATTAGCAATTTTCAGAATTTTTTATCTGTCTACTTGTTCTAAATTAACTCTTAGTACGAAACACTCGCTTGTACTACATAATTTATTTTATTTTTCATCGCATTTTTCCGCGGATTTATCAAATTTAGTATATTGAATTTGTTACTACAAGAAGTTTTTTATTAGGTTTTTTTGCTAATAAATGATGAAGTCCTAATAGTAGATTGTATCTTTAGATGCGTAATAGGGTATATTACTGAGGAGTAGTGACGGTATATGTAAAAACGAGCGAGTTTTTACAGTTACACCATTACGCACGATTTATATATGGTATTTTTTGCCATACCCACTGCAAAATACCTACTTTTCACTTCATTTTCAAAAAATTTTGACAGTTCATTTTGATCAGACTTTTACTAAAGTATTTGTTATACATCAGGGAATAGGACTAGCTATATATGAGTATATCGTCACGCTTCTACTAGCGGGGACTGATCTTTTAGCAAAAAAACCGACATTAACCCGAGACAATAACTGCGAGCAAAGGATAGTTTTTTGTACGTATAATATACTTTTTTCCCTTTTACTCCCACCATGTCGCTTCTTTGCTCCCACCATAACCATATCTATAATATTATGTTTCATTCAATGAAACATAAACCCTGATTGAATTAATATGTTACATATAAAACGCTGAAAAAACATCAACGTTGATCCAAAAAAGTCCTTAAAAATAAGAGAGGAAAATCTTAAGAAATAATGCGTTTTTGTTTGAAAAAATAATAATCGAATTGGAGATAAATTACTCGGCCATTCGCGTCTAATAACTAGGTATTAAAGAAATAATAAAACAAATAAAGTAAAATAAACGGCCAAGTGCGTGTCGAGTCACGCAAAGAGTAGGGTTCCGTACTATGTAAGTTTTGATAAACCTACAGCCAGAGAGACAGACAGACATCGTTGGCACAACAATAGGGTTCTTTTCTGGTACGGAACCCTAAAAACGGCTAACAAAACAATTATTGTTACTATTAATACAGTATTTTATTTTAGACCTATTTAAATGTGTTATATTTAAAGGAAATGATATTTGAATCGATTGTCAAACGATTTTTTAGACCAATGAACTTATAACCACGATGTGTAAAACATTTTAAGGTTGCAGTTAAGTTTTTTTAATTTAATTTATTTTTCAAATTTGTTTAAAGTTTTAACTCCATTTATTAAAAACTATAAACAAAAATATATTTTCTTTATTTTGCTCAAAACCACTGTTTTAGTATAATTAGTCCTAATAATTATTATTAAATGGTTACTAACTATACCTATTTTAATAAAAAAAAATAGCTGAAAAAAATATTTTACTTATTCGGAAATATAAACCCTCGTATAGACTTAAACGTAAATTTTGAACGATTGTGGTGTTTTTAATTTAAATGCTTGAGTTTTAGGCAATCCAGTTGATTTTTTCCGAAGAAATCAATAGGTACTTAGGTATATCAACATTATATATTGTGTATAATAGGATTGCATGTTTTTAACGAAATTTCTGCTCAGATGTATATACAGTTTATATGATACCTTTCACTGAATTAACCATTTTCATATTTTTTTCTGTCTGTCTGTCGGTTTGTTTGTTCCGGGTTAACTCAAAAACTACTGAACCGGTTTTGATCGGACTTCCACTGTAACCGCAATAAACTTCTCTATAATACTTTAAGATTTGAATATTGTACAAAGTTTCATAAAAACCGGTCCAGTCGTTTTTAAATAATTCCGGAACAAACAAGCAACGATTCTAATAAAAACGCATTCTTCCTTCGAAGTATCCACGTATATCTTTTATAGTATAAAAGGAAACCTCGATTATAGGTGCGGTCTGTCTATCTGTCTGTATTGACTAATCTCAAGAACTACTGAACGAAATTGAATGCAGTTTTTACCATTCGATAGCTTATTTCTTGGGGAAAGATTAGGACTTAGATCTACAATAACTGTCCGGCCCAGTTTCGTCCGGGTGAAAATTGAATTGAATCCGCAGTACTGAACAGATTTGAATGCGGTTTTTACCATTCGATAAGAAGGTTTTAGGTCTATACTAGCTGCCCAACCAGGCTTCGCCCGGGCGCAGACCAGATTGATTCCGAATTAGAATTAAATCAAGTTTATGTAAAAGCGGTGTGAAATATAATATTTTACCCAAAAGTAATAATAAAACGTCTCGGGTAGTTAATTATAAATTCGAGCGAATTAGCGAAGCGAGTGAGTAACGTATTATATAATTATAATATAAATTCGAGCGAGAGAATGAAGGGATGTGAGTATAACGTATTGATTAATTATATATTCAATGAAAAGAGCGAAGTGAGTGGGTAACGTATTAATTAAATAAAACTTTATTCTATTCTATTCTGTTCTATAAATTGATACCCGGGTGAAGCCGGACGGGACATCTAGACAAATAAAATACGCAAAAATATCGCAGGAAAACAAAATTACAGATCGCGGTGTTCCATTACTACTTTATATGTATTACCGTATTAGCATGGTATAATGGATTTTAAATAAATTAATAAACGAGTATCTTAAATATAATAATTTGGGTCTGGAGGTGGCATTGCGGTGACAGGCATTGTTTACTATATTGTCTTAGAATGTAACGTACTTGCTTTATATGCAAATTACGTGTCGTGGTGTCAGAAATTATAACAATATACAGTGTTGCACAAAAAACGTTCTGTTTTTAACGAGCTACCAAACAGAAAGAAAATTATTATTGTTCAAAATCGACAGTACCGTGAAGATATTTTTTTCCGGCATATTCTCAAATATTCTGAAAGAAGTAAAATTATATGTAAACGGTTAAAAACGATATATTGATGTTTTTTGCATATTGGTAAAAAGTTGCATTTCATTATTTTTTAATTAGTACAGGTACATAGCTTTGCGACGGTATCGGTGCTATTATGAATTTTTTCGAGACACGTGAATGTTGGAATTTTGTAATGATCATTAATGACATATCGAAATATGAACAAAATCGTGGATCTTTTTCGAGAAAATCGCAATTTCAATTTTTGTTTATCGATTAACTATACTTTGATTACGGAAAGTAGGGGAAAATACTCTAATGAATTCCCTAAACACCCTAAGTTTTTTGGTTTCGATCAGTTGAACGATATATCAGCCAGACCTTTTTCCAAGTCTCATACAACACAGTCAGGACCGACATCTAAAGCTCGGAACTGAACCGTCAAAAATTTTACTTGTACATAATTCTTAATTCTAGAAATTTAATTGATTTTACAACGCAATATTGCGAAAATTTAATATAGGTAATATATAATATCAATAAAACAACTATGACACGATGTTTTAAATTCATAATTTGTTAATTTGCAAATATATTCATTAAAATATGCGTTCATGAATATATTGCATAACAATAATTAACAATGGCCACTTGAACTCGACTAAAATAATTATTCGGTCACTTGTCACAAGTACTTCGATATTTATTTATTTATTAATTTCCGAGAATTAACTCTAATTAAATTCTTAAATACTGTTAAATTCAAAATACAATTAAATTTTAAAGCTATAGTTCTCTTATAAAAAGTGTGTTGATACCAAATTGTAGAACTAAATTTGATGTCTATTTGAACATTCAACTTCCGTACATTCTATGAGTCCCACTCACTGGACAATGGTATCATTTATTTATGTAAATAATATTATAAAAACACAGACACACAAGTGCAAATGTTACTTTGTTTGCGAATATATTATTATCAATACATCAATATAGATGAATAAAATAGAAGTGTCTTTCTGTGATTTTCGAATTTTCAGATTTTAAATACTTTTTCTGTTTGCATTCTCGACCACTAAACCAAATCTAATGTATTAAATTAACACAGGATATAAATAGTAACCTGGGGATCAACTTATAGTTTTTGTTTCATCGTGATATCTCAAACCATTCCGAAGATATGATGAAGACCAGGGATGTAGGTATTGGATTCCGTAAAGCGGTTGATCTGCAAGTATATCTAATAGTACGGAGCCAGTGATGATCTTCATACGTCATAGTGCTGATGCACCGTTTGGAGGGAACAGATATAGGATACCGAGAACATAGTGTAACTCTGGTCAGTTGTCTCTAAGTGGTTGAGTTCCGCCCCTATCAATTTTTTAAAGTGACAGAATTTCAGAATCATTTATGTCATATTGCTGATAAAAAAATAAATTGCATATGAAAGCCTCTGCAGATCACAGAAACGACCTCTGCCATGCCAAACCGTCTGCAGCCTAACAAATTGCCTGAAAGTTGCAAAAATAATAGATCCCTCTGTAATTTTTAAAACAAATGTTGAATTTACAACGAACGATTTTTTATGTTTCCGAGTATTTTATTTTGTAATAGTCCACATAAATATATCCATTAACTTGATGAACTCATTTATATGAAGATGCAAATATGCAACTTTTAAATTATAGGTACATATATACATCATTATTTATTAAAAATAAAATCTATACCATAATATTTTAATATTATAATTTATTTATTACGTGCTTGAAGTGTGCCGCTCACCTGTTATTAAATTGCTACTGGAATTCGGATATTTATTTATAATTACACGTTTAATTAGTCTTGCGTGCAATCACGAATTTAATTGGGTAATAATTACATACAGATTAAAAAACAATTCTACTGCTTGATTGCCTATTAAAAATTTACTTTAATTTGAGTTGTTACATATTTTGAATATACAATTTCTACTTTTTTTGCCGTCAATTTTACAGTTCCTAAACTTTTTTGACCAACACTTTAGGCATTTGTACTGCAGGTACATTTAGAACAGGGATGGTTAACTTAATCGATATTGAGATTATGAGATCTAGGTACTTATTTTCTCGACTCCTAGCGATCAACTTTGCCATTTCAAATTTCTTCCCCCAAAATTTTTCACTCAGAACCATGTAGTGATTCGAAGCCGGTAACGTTCCCTTTTTTGATCGGAGAATGTTCCCGTTCTTGCGCGAACGTTCCCATGAGGTAGGGAATGTTCCCATATGAGCAGAAAGTCAAAGCACAAACGACAATGATCTCAAGAATATTTTCTTAAATATTATTCTACCTACCTGAGGTTATACATTGTAATATTTACTATGTATTTATTTGGATAAATTTATAATAATAATTCCTACGAAATGTTATAATTACCACAAAACACCAAACCATAACAAACACTCTCGATGTACGTTTCGCCAACCAAGTTGGCATCATCAGGAGATGATTAATTAATCATCTCCTGATGATGCCAACTTGGTTGGCGAAACGTATATCGAGAGTGTTTGTTATGGTTTGGTGTTTTGTGGTAATTATAACATTTCGTATCTTTACACCAAAGGTTCCACCATTTTTTATTGATAATAATTCCTGACGTAGATAAATTGTAAGACTCGGTGATGATATTATTGAATTTATAATTAATAAGTAAACAACCCTCGCATGCGTTATGGTTCAAGTCTTAATATCGTTAGTGATTAAAATCAGCTTTCGCATGCAGTGGAAGAAAACTCTTACATTTGATATACATGGGAAACAATGATTGTAAACCTATTGCCACTGTGAAGTAATTGAGAACTCAATCGGCGCGAAACTGGGAGTTTCCGATTTGAAACCCGCGGTGGTTTGTCTATAAAATTCATTTTTCCCGTATAGCATTGCAATGTTACGACATCTATATGTAGGAGTAATTCACTATTCTTTAGTGAATTTGTAATGTGCGAAAAGGGCAACTATTTCTATAGTTATTATACATGTAACGTATGGTCCGAAAGTTTTGGGAAAAAATTCACCTGGTTTGATTGAGTGACAAAATGCATTTAACGAAACAGGTCATGGAAATGAAATGTGACCAGTCATGTCATTTAAATAAACAATTGAAAACCCACAATATCCTATTTTCTTAAATACTAATAGTAATTGTAATTTTATTAATTATGAAATAAATAAGTCAATCAGATTATCGTTTTTTCTAATCAAAAATATCACAACAAATACCTATTTTATGATAGGTATGATTTTCTTTTTAGCACAGCCTGAAATATATAGGTAGAATATTCCATTTGAATGAGGAAACTATCTATCATGAAAAGAAGACGTTCAGTTCTTTTAATAACTCAGTTGTCGAGCGTCTATAATCTACAATCTAATCCAAAGTTCTTATAAATATTACATTATCACAATCAGTGTAAAAATATACAAAATTTTGTCCGTTTAACCGGAATCGGTAAGAAACTTAGATTATCTAAGGTAAGAAATTTAGTAATAATTATCAACATTGAAATTGTTATAACCCTGCAATATTCTTCGTCATTGATAATTATGTTGTACCTGGTCGAATACTGACACGTGCAAAAAGAAAATCACAGAAGACACTTTTTCAGTTTAATTAATGTGAGTCTAATAATATTACTTATATAGAATTTATAAAATAATTCGTGAGTGGGCGTGATTCTAATGATTTCGTGATTGCAAAAAACGTGAACGTGAAAAACAAGTTCCCCACGAGCGTTTCTCTATTATTTTATGTATTATAATTTTCCCGTTAGTGACAGTATTATAATTCGACAAAAAACAAACATTTTCGCCAGCATAAAGTTAGTGGTTTTATCTTAAAACATTCAATAATTTGATATCGTGGACCTACTTTACGTGTTTACGTGTAGCTCTAACTGCATGCGGGTGTTGTAGAAAAATACAGGACCCGATGTGAGCAACGTACAACAGGTGATTAACTTCTAATATTATTCAGGCTTGTGTTGTTTTCAGTTTCATTTCATTCTTATTTTTATTCTAGTGTAAGTCAGATGTTCAAAGATTTTTTTTTTAATTTTATGAGAAACTTATAAAGGTCATTACATAAACAATCGTGAATGAGATTCATAACCCTCCTTTTGGCTTTGCCGTAGTTGGGTAAATATTATATGACATCTTTTATGTCCGTATTCATAGTTAACCCTTAAGGTAAGTGATAAGGGTCCCTTCGCTGAGGGTCGCTTGAGTGCTGAGGGCACCTTATTCAAAGGAGCATTTCATAGTCATTTCCTTGAGTGAGGGAAGAATTATAGTAAACCACCATGATTTTTTCCTTTAGAACAGTTGGTCATATTGCACACCGATTGTGTTTAGTTGTCATTTTTGATATAAATGCTTGTTTTTAGTTATAGTTAAGTATACAAAATAGTCGAACGATGGTTGTCAAGGTATAGTTGCTTCTTTATAATTAATATGGGTTCCAAACAAAATTTTACAGAGAATACATGTATTATAACTCCTTTGCTGAAGCGATATCTTTTCGAAAATTCATTTTCTTCGTAAAATTCAAAAGGATTTTCAAGATCGCATATCTCTTTTTTAAACGTTCGACTTCTATGTCAGTTTCATCATTACTATCGTACAATTCGTCAAATTTGTCCATTTTTATAATCTTTATTTTACGTAATATTACCCTGTTTACACAGAGAATGCAGAAAACACAATGCCAGCTGCAGTTGACAAGTTAAATTAGCAGAATAATAATAAGTACGTCTATTTGCTTCTTTGTCTAAATAAAAACGCACATACTGTTTCGACACTCAAGGGACATACTACCCACCCTTAAGGTGAAGATGATGTAAGGACCCTTACAAACGTCAATTTTGTCTATGAAACGCATATTCGATTTGAGAGTAGAGTAAGTGTCCCTTACTACTTAAGGGTTAACTATGAATACGGCCGTTAGATCTTTAGTACGCGTGTATCCAAAGGATTCAGCATTTATTTTTCTCTACTTTCTATGAAAATTTAAGTTAGCTAGTATTTATGGTGTATAAAGTCACCAAGTTAGCGGTCGGGATATCTATAGCGTTGGGGCGCTTAAAAAAACTGGTTACTTATAAAAGTTGAAATTTGGTAAACGGCTAATTTAACGAATATGTATAATTTATGAAAAAACAGTCAGACCACATTTTGATTACATCGACCTATGTCAGCAATGTGTAATTTGTGGACGATTTGAATGATTCCGAATTTAACCATAAATCGACTTTTTCAGACATCTTTCATATTAATCTTTAAAAAATCGGACAAGTGCAAGTTAGAATCACGTACCGAGGGTTCCGTATAGTTCATACATTTAGAGAAAACTTAACCGCCTCATGCGCAGAAACCAGATTTGATTCGGACTGGTCTATTCTATTTTTGAAGGGGTGCGCCAATTTATGTGTACATGTCAGTGCATTATTTACTTGTCATTCAGTGTTCAGTGTTTAGGTTATATTACCTACATGCTGTTAAAAATCGAGTATTGAATTGTGTTTGAAGTGCAGTATCAGTGATGCATGTTTATTAATATTTTATTTCCTTTATCTTATTTCAACAAAAGAACTATTAAAAGTTTGTTTTATTAAAGAAAAATCGGATTTAGTTAAGCCCCCAGCACTTATATCTGCAGTGTGTCAGAATCTGTTTTGCGTACACCACTGACTACTTCTCCCACGCAGGTTTCCAGGATTTAGTTGTCTCCAAATGTATAAACTCTACCATCAATCATTATTTGCCTTTGATTTTCGAAAATATTATAGCTGTTGGAAACATCGTTATTCTAGTTTTCCTGTAAAGTATATACGTATATCTCTTAACACCATTAATTCTTTCAATATTGAAAATTGAAGGGGCGGGAATCAGTTTTCGAGATGATTTTTTAGAAAAATCTCAAAAACTACGTATCGTAAAATTCTGAAAAAAATAGTTTAGAGATCCGAACACAAAAAAAAAATGTTTGGGTGTCAAACTTTAACCCCCCCACCTCCAATTTACGGAAAAATATTTTTTTAGGACCATTGAAATATAATATGCGGTTAAGCTTTATAACTATGTCAAATTTCAGCTCAATATACCTTTATTTATAGCAGAGTAAATCGACTTTGACCCACCTACGGGATGGACGGACAAACGATTAATCCCATAAAGTTCCGTTTTTTTCTTTTGAGGTACGGAACCCGAAATATGACATTTCTTAGAATATATTTTTCAAAACTGAATGACACGCTGATTCCAGCAAGTTAAAGAAAATTTCTGTATCTAGAATAAGTTTAAAAGCTTCGGGTTCTCAAATTATTTTTTATTTATGAGAAAATTTAAACTTCTGTATACTTAGCTTCTAGCCAAACTTGCAAAAATGTATATTTATAAAGGTTTAGGTAAATTGGCTTCGTAAATTTATTTTTAATGAAGACAATTACCTACTGCGGGAGTGACATAATTACGTTTTCAAAAAAAAGTTATAACCTAAAATGTCAAGAATTTAAGTTTGGTCAGGCCTTACATAGGATGGTATTTAAATGAATTGTGGGTGTTGGATGACTAACAGTATAACGGTTTTATAAATGCATAAATGCAGGTCGAAGGTTAGTAAGCCTATACCTACAGCATATGCACGATATAATAAATGCCAACTATAAATTACGCGAGTTCCATCCTTATTCACTACCTGAAATTGAAAATCATAGATCTGACATCACTTTATAAAATGACGGTTCCTTGCCAAACGATATCTAAAACCTTAAGAGCATTCGATATCTACAAATACCCCCTGCACTCTTCGTATAAAACGGTTATGGCTCTCCCAACGCTATTTCTAAAGCCAAAGGGTTCGGGTAAATGCCTAATGAAGGACCCAAAAATAGAAAAAAATTTCCCGGAAAAACTTACAACTCTTTAAAAAATAATATATTACGTAATCGTTCACACGTAGCTAAAACTTTTTCCAAAAAATTCACCTGTAGGATCTGTAGTCTGATTCCTGGTCCTTCTTTTTGGCATTTACACGAACCCTTTAACTTTAGAAATAGCGTTGGGAGAGCCATAACCATTTTAGGCGACTGCGAGGGAAAAGGATTTGAAATGAAGAGTGTGGGGGTTATTAGTAGGTATCAAATGTTCTTAAGTCAATTAAAGATGTGTCTGTCCTTTAATATGTTGGCTACCATGTCCTTACTCCTTCATATTAATTATCGTCGGCATATGATCTTTCACTAAGGCTTATGACCACATACCACATATACTTATGCCGACCATCTTCTTGTAAATCTATATAATCTACGAATGACGATCCCCAACTCTGAATTACTTTCACACCTAATAAAGCTGCTGAAGTGGGCCTGGCATTTGAATTAGGTATACTGCAAAGGTTGTTACAAACTTGTACTTTTTGGAGTATTATAAGTTTGGTATCTAGATACAATTTTTTCAAGTATCTTCTGCAGACTGCAGCTTGCCACTGTGTTAGATCTCATTTCTCACAGTAGTGTTTAACTTAAAAAATAAAAGTGTTTTGTTCCCCAGCAAACCCATCGGTGCTGACATATTGAAAGCCCACCTACAATATTCTGTAAATACTATTAAGCTTTCGCAAAACAGTTCCAAAGAGAGAACGAACATTGAACATTTCGTTTGTTGAGCGGACATAGGTTTCCGAGAAGCATGTCCGCCATGTCCTAGGAATGACTTCACTGGCACCTTTACGTTGAAGGAAAAAATAGTATATTGTGCGACTAGTGGGAGAAAGAGGAGATTCCTCGAGTGTGGATTTTGCCGCACGAGCGTAGCGAGTGCGGTAAAACACACAAGTGGAATCTCATCTTTCGACCAATAGTCGCACACAATATTTTGTTCAACTACCGCAAGAAATATGTCATTTCGTGGCTCTGCTGAGCGTGGGCGAAATAATGGGTGATCTGATTGATTGACGAAACTGTTTGCGTAAACGTTTCCCGTAATGAGCGTGGGCGAAATGCTATTTCGCCCACTCTGCACGTCAACAGTCAGGGAACTCATTATTTCGCCCACGCTCAGCAGGGCCACGAAATGATTTAATTCTTGCAGGTGTTGAACAAATGATATTATGAGTATCCTCGGATTTCGGATCGATATCGTTCCACAGTTCGAAAGTCTAAACGGGCAGGAATATGCTTCGTAGTGTAAAACGCCGAGCCTGTCCGAACAATAAACATGCCAGACGATCACGACTCAATATAATAAATATGAAAATTTTTATTGGATGAGCAGCCAATTACATAATTGATTCCTGCAATATCGGAAAAATCATTTTAACAACATAGTCACAGTCGGGAATCTAACTTGAATTTAGATGTGAATCATCGTGATAGTGACAGCTAATGATTAGCTCTCACTATTACGACGATTCACATCTACAACCTAGCAATTAATAACACTCGGATGTAGTGGAAATCAATGGATTCCTTTGCATATAATATGAAGAATATTAGATTGGTAATCATGTCACGGTTGAGTACTAAGCTCATTCCGCCGCAATAGTGGAAAACTTCAGGTTAGATTCCTGACTGTAAATAATTGAAGTAAGGTTTGGTTGAAGATCAAAATAATGAAGCTTTACCAAAATATCGCTCATGGCCAACGTTTCGAAATATTTAATTTCATCTTCAGGGTCTTTCAAGTTGGGCAGGAAATCCTCTTTTTGAAAAACAGTTGTATATTTTGTATATTTTTTTTACTGAGGAATAAATTTGAATTTGAATCTTCAGGGCCTATGAACATGTGTATCATACTGACTGAATTGTTCTAATTTTGGATACACATGTTTATAGACCCTGAAGATGAAATTAAATATTTCGAAACGTTGGCCACGAGCGATATTTTGGTAAAGCTTCATTATTTTGACCCTCAACCAAACCTTCTTTCAATTATTAACACTCATTAGGTCAACACTACTGTATATACTAAAGACATTCCTGAGTGACTGGTTATTAAAATGATTTTTTCCGATATTGCAGGAATCAATTATGTAATTGGCTGCTCTTCCAATAAAAATTTTCAAATGCAAAACAGCCGTATAAATCTATTTAATATAATAAATATGTACTCTCATTCGGTAACGAACGAATACTCATACCGTGGTTGTTGATGAGCTTGACGAATGTAGACAGATTTCGTGATATAAATCGGATTATATGCCGAAATATGGACAATGGACATATTAAGATGCATTCTAAGGAAAGATAGGAAACATCTCCAACAGAGGATATGATTCCTGGAGCTGTAGGTACTAGGGAATGCAATCTCGATCTCGCGAGATCTCGAGCCATTTTTCGAGATTTAATCTCGTGGGCAGGCAATCTCGTTCGAGATCTCGACCATATCGGGTCGAGATCTCGAACGAGATTTCAAGAACGAACTTATACGTAATAGTTTTTGACAGTCGCGCTAATTGGTTCTGTTTGTTTCTCTGCATATATTGTTTTAATTATTGTTTTCTTGAATAAAATGGACAGTTATTTAACTTATAATAAGCATTAGATGGCTAACAAATTTCAAAGCTAAGTGAATACTGAATATGTCTAAGAACAATTCAAACCAAATGTTCGTGAACGTTACTAATGGTAACTGCTTCCTAACTCCTAAGAAGTTATTTCCAAAATAATTAATTGACATATAGTGTGCTGTGTGAGTTGGGGTATTGCTGTTATATTTTGAAAATAAAACAAAACTTTTATTGAATCTTGGAACAAAAAAATCAACGTTTATTTAAGAAAAGTAATGAATAATAATCATCTGCACAGTGCACTACGCAATAAATCACACACATACACAGTGACACAGTCACACTGTCCCAAGTAAGCAGTTTTCATTAAATTTAAGTATTTTAGAAACAAAATAATACGTTCTTTTTAAAAGTACCTAGGCGAAATCTCGATATTGTCGAGATTTATCGAGATCTCACTAGACAATCTCGCGAGATCTCGAATTGCCAATCTCGAACCCAGACTGATCTCGCGAGATTGCCAATCTCGGCTCGAGATTGCATTCCCTAGTAGGTACATGTCCGAAACTACCCAAGTCTAGTAACTAAGTAAATATCACAAGCATATTCGGTGCATCACACTAAAAAGTTATGGAACTTTTACACTTTTTATGATAAATATTTATGAAAACAATGAGCACAAAAAAGACAGCTATAATAGTATAATGCGATGGAAATATATACACAAATACGGGATACTGCAGTGCGGTATACTGAACATCCAATATGTGTAGCGTATTAGTCAATGTTGGGATTCACTTTCAGTTAACGGTTTTTGCGATAATATTTGGCCCACATTTACGACTGATGCTATAATGCAAGTGCGCAGGGTCTTCACTCTTACCTTTAATGCTCTCATTCACCGAGGCCCTGATGCATTTGACGTCAAATAACACAAAAGAGTAAGTAAGATTTAAAAGAGGTGACACTCGAACAAAGAACTTTATTTACATGAGGGCAGGATTATCACAAGTCCAAGTAAGTAGTTTTCACTAAGTTTAAGTACTTTAGATACAAAATAATACGTTCTTTTTAAAAGTAGGCGAAATCTCGATATTGTCGAGATTTATCGAGATCTCGCCAGACAATCTCGCGAGATCTCGAATTGCCAATCTCGAACCCAGACTGATCTCGCGAGATCTCAAATTGCCAATCTCGGCTCGAGATTGCATTCCCTAATCACAACCAAAAACAACTTGAATACTTCAAAAATATAAACTACACTTTTCATCAAATATTTCCCGATTGGATTTTTTCACGGCGTAATATTTAAAATTCGCGCGCTTTATACATAACAGATTTAAAGCGACTTTGCGTTTCAATGTTATTGAAACTCGAAGAATTCATTCAGAGCGTTACCTTACTTATCTTTGTTTGTGAAACTTCTTATGTAGCGCCCCTGCCTCGACGATTCGAAGCGTAAAATGCTGGCTCAATAAAACGAAAATGTGTATACAAAAATTGAGGTGACAGGAAAGAATGTTTGGAATGTATCCCCTATTATCGCGGGGTCCGTCTACCGTTACATAATTAAACCCTGAAACAGCCAGTGGCAATTAGTTATTGACTTCTCAATCCGCACAATGCACAGTGTGCAAGTACACCTAGCCCAAATTGATTTTTATATTATTAATACATAAGAAGTTTCACTTCGGTCGTGTGTGCCGCGACACATGCCTTTTTATATTTGTTTATTTAATGCTATGAATCTTCAGGATTATTTGAACCTATAAGGATAGGTAGTAACTTATAATTTCATGTTATATTTATTTTTATTATTAAATTCAAAATCCTTAATTATGAGCCATGCATACTTATTTTAACAACGATATCTCTACAACCCGGATATTCCCAAGCGGGATTTATTGTTAACAGTATTAAATTGAAAAATTTAAAAGACGCGAGTTATAGGATGAATGGTTCTTTTCTGTGTCCATTGTAGTGCGTGTCGGATCACGCACAGTAAAGGGTTCCGTAGTCGGGAAGAATGTATCCGCCATGTTGAATTTTTAATGATCTTTGATTTTCTCGTAATTATCACCTTAAACACTATCTACGTTCCAAATTTCAATGCTCTATCTCGATTGGAAGTAAGTACCCTAGGTTTTATTTCGTGTCCGAATCCGCCGCATGTTGGATTTTTAGTCCGCCATGTTGAATTTTCATTGATTTTTGATTTTTATCGTAATTATCACCTTAAACACTATCTATGTTCCAAATTTCAAACTTCTAGCTCGATTGGAAGTACCCTAGATTTATCAAATGATCTATCAGTCAGTATATTTATGATCTGTCACTCAGGAGTGCCACCCCTAATTTTTTTCGTAATTTCACTATACCATTGTATAGCGGCTCATAGAAAACACCTACCTTCCAAATTTCATCTATATAGTGTCAATAGTCTCCGAGTAAAATGGCTGTGACATACGGACAGACAGACAGAATACAGACGGACAGGACGAAATTATAAGGGTTCCGTTTTTGCCATTTGGCTACGGAACCCTAAAAAGGCATGAATAATTATTGTAAGTATACGTGTTGCAGCCATTTGGTGATCATTTTATGAAATGTCTAAATATTTCATGAACATTTCATATACACCAAATTGTCATTTCATTATATAATGGCGAATTCGTACCTATACGTTAGAACTTGGAATTATTACACCAAAATAAATTACAATAAAAGTTAAAAAAACTAATACCCGAGTAGGTACATAAAAGAAGTAAACAATGAAAGTTATTGCACATTATAGACGTTCGATAACTAAGGTCACTACCGTCTATAGTCCAATATGAAAAGTACTCGGGCAAAAAGAAATTTGTTTAGTCATCTAATTGCTAGCATACTTGAACTTCAGGTAATATATTTCTGCCCGACTACTTTTCATATTGGATTATAGACGGTAATGACCTTAGTTATCGAACGTCTATAATGTGCAATAACTTTCATTGGAAACTTATTTACTTCTTTTACGTAGTCGGATTTTAGTTTTTTTAACTTTTATTTTATTTCAGCCTTTTTTAGTTTTTTATATAACCTATTTATTATAAACCATGTAAATAATAAAAAGTATATATTTTTGAAATCGTCATAAAATTTTCTTTCATTTGATACCCCACTCGATCGATTTGGCCGAAAAATAATTTTTAGACCTAGATTTTTTCTACGTCACGGCCGCCATTTTGAATTTATAAAAATATTTTATAGCCTATGTCACCCGGACCTTAATAACGAATCGATTGACAGCTCATTTGACAAAATCAGATTAATAGTTTAAGCGCTACTGTGGAATATAGGTAAATACAAACACATACATATTACATACATAGACTGCTAAAAACATTACTCTCCTTTTGGTTTTGCCGTATTCGGGTAAAAAAAGGGCTTTAACCATTCAGAAAAATATTATGATTTGTAGTTTTTGTGCAAGAAAATCATTAATCCATAAGACTAAGTATAGGTACTGTAGGCTACAAACCGTGAAGTGAAGAACGAAGACAGGTGAGCAGACAGACAGAGTCGAGCTGATTGTGAGATATATTCACACAGCTAGGCCGTCGCTGCTGGTGCTGTTGTTGCAGGAAGTGTGTTAGGAGGTCTCCGAACCACAGTGATTCACATCCCCACCATCCCACTTCGTCCGCCGTCGCCCCGCGCGGCTATAATAATATTATAACGGTACATCTCCGACAGGCTGACATACAGGGCTACCGAAAATACAAATCTCTAATTGGGAAACAGAATATTCAAACGAGCTGTGAAAGAAGTTGACAGAATATTAAGGCCTCTTTGCCACGAGACGCTGGTGTCCGGACACCGGTGTTCGATGGAGAATATACCGTACACCAGGGTGGGACACAGCGTTTGCCAAAAGAATTTTTTAGTAGTATTTTGAATGCCGAGATGGATGTAGACGACAACGCGTTAATTTTGCTCGGTCTCTTGTTAATAAGAAAAAGGCGGCAAAAAAAGGCGAAATGTATGAAGAAACGAAGATTTTGGGTACGCCGAAAGGCATGAAAAAGGGCTTTTCCCATTCTTATATTTGGATTTACGAAATCATCCAGATAAATTCTTTCAATATTTCCGCATGTCCGTCAAATCTTCCGTGTTTACTTCCATTTCGCGACAATCACAAATCACATGCAACTGCTGCGGAAACTGTGAGATACTGGCGTGATGGCGTGTCCGGGTAGAGCACGCTTTATCTCAATGTTTTGCTAAACAGAGACAGGTGTCTGTGTTTTCAAAAAGTGGCGGAGCAGAAACACTTCGAGACACAGTCGCCGTGTCGGAAACCGAGTGTCCGATAGATGTGTTCCGTGGGTAAACATGCATATATTTGGATGATCGGCTAGAATGAGACACCAGTGTCGGACACCAGTGTCCGGACACCAGCGTCTCGTGGAAAAGAGGCCTAAGAGTCCACTACAGTACTCACGAAGTTGATCGAAGTTGAGCGAGGACGAGAGTGTATAGAGAGGCACTTCGAATAACTTCTTCACCTCGCCTCGGACGACTTCCGATCATTGTCGGTTTTTGTGCTCGAGTCAAAGGAAGGGAGTCGCGCGAGCAAGGGCGAACACGTCATCCATGTTAACTTACATGAGCGATTGAGGTCCTCCCGAAGTTGAGCGAGTAGTGTAGCGACGCACCTCGTACTCGGGTAACTTTAACGAGTACTTCGGCGAGGAACTTCGACTTGTAGTGTAGAGGACGCTTTAGGCTTGCGCAAGACAGTTCCGATAGAACGTTTCCTTTGTTTCGGGCCGGGAAACATGTCCGCACAGGTCGATCTCATTCCACTCTTTCACTGGAACCTTTCCATTGAAGGAAAGAAGGAAAATAATGATATGTGTGCGCGCCAAAACACAGGACATTGAAAGATTCACAAAGCATGAATAATAACAGTAGAGTCTAAAACGCCTAGTCTACCCGAACTGGTCATGTATATAATAAATACTACATATGCACTTTCATTCGGGAGCGAACTAATTATGGCCGTTGCGCTTGTGAATATAATGAAATCGCACTATAATAATATGAAGAATGGACATGCTAAGTTGCGTTCTATGGAAAGATAGGAAACGTAAGTATCAGAGAGAGAGGACATGGTCCACAACAACCTAACTCTACTGAATATATTCAACGATTTTACTTTTCACATACTCATGGGCCATGAGAGTGCTAGACTATCGTATTTGTAAACACCAAATTTTTTGATGAAATATAGAATACCAGAACTGCCTGGGTTATCCCTAGTACTTACCAAATATAATATTTTTAATTTATTATTTTTATATGATTTTAAATTCTATTTATACGTCTTTAGGAATTATCACTTCCCAAATAAAAAGCTAAGATCTAGGATTTTGTAATATTACACGAGCTTTGAAACGCCGTATAAACTATGGCGTCGCTATGATCCCGGCTATTCTGAAGCTCAATTACGTAATTTAAATAAGTCATTCTAAAATTGCAACAATTTGAGCCAACATTCTTAGATCACTTTGTATTTGTGCGTCTTTTTTGTTTTACGTACACAATAATAATTTATGTATGTGCATAAATGTAGCATCACCGTGCATTGAAATCACTCGACTGAAATACGTAGTCGTGATCTGTTTTGTGACATCATCTGCATACAGATAGGAATATGTCTACCCACATACAAATATAATACAAAATACATCTTAAAAGTAAAAATAGAATGTTGTTGTTTACATTGCATTTTATTAAGTTTGGTTATATTTCACTACGTAGGTGTATTAATTTAGGTTGTCTAATTTAATTGACACAAAATTATAACATTTACGGAATTTAAATTTAAAAGATTCAGATTTAAGGTCTCTCGCTGCTGACCAAATACATCCTTTCGATTAAAACAACACATAAAATAGCAATTATAAAATGACTAAGGGCCGTATTTACCAAACACTGTTAAAGATTGAAGTTACTAATCTTATAGAATAAATTTATTCCTTGGAATAAAATTAACTTTCAATTCACCAAGCATTTCATTCGATAGAATAGTAACTTCAGGTACAAATTTACTTTATACTATACACCTTGGACATTTTGTCAAATATTTTGATTCTAAAACCAAAGATCTGACCGATGGCGCATCGATTGAAAATTTAAATTTATTTTATTTTACTACAAAAGCCTTTACCTGAAAGATATGGATTAATATTTACCTGAAAATGTCGACAAATTTGTGCATTTCGTGTGCATCCTATTTTACTAGGCGAATAAATATGTATACCCTTGAAATTGGACAGAATAGTTATTCTTACGATTTATACCTGCAGTAATCTTAACTACGTTTGGTGAATTGAATTATCGCTATTTACTCCGAGTAATAGTTACCAGGGAAATAAATCAACGGAATAAATAACTAACTAGGCTCGGTGAATACGGGCCTTAGTAACAAAATATACCCTCTGGAGTTAAAATGCAGCCGATAAGAACACAAAATAATTGTGCGTAAAAAATTAAATACAGAGGTTTGCTATTTACACTCTCCCGACCTTATTTTTGAACATATAGAGGGTCCCGTTGCCTTAAAGGTTAAGAATGCGCTTAGGCGTGCTACCGAGCACTTTTTAGAAATATTGAAAAGCTTTTTCAGTATAGAACTAATATTCAGAAGGGGATTATGTGACCTGAATGCAACATTTTTAAAATTTGGCCTTAATCGTCCCAAAAGGGGATAATTAGTTTCAATTTAATGCAATAAATCGATCCTCGGATCAAAAATACGATCGAGAGCTTGTAACAAAGTTTAAGGCAGGAGGGAGGAAGGGAGCTAGGATTTTATTTTCGTCGAGTTAAAATTATTTCTGTCGTAATATCTAGACCTAAATTACGAAATGCTTTTTTATAAAGTTTAACGTTTTTATTTTACGCATATCTTCAGATTCTGTGAATAACTCATCTCATAATTAATGAAATTTTACCAGTAATAATTATTCCAAGTCTTCATGGTTTCCGGGCTTGTAGGCCATGGTCCGGTGGTATTTCTACCTGACGTTTCGTCTACAACTGCGGTAGACATTCTCAAAAGCGATGTGGCAGCGGTCGAAGTGTCCCCCTTGGCGGCTCACAGGCTCACACTGACCTGTGAGCCGCCAAGGAGGACACTTCGACCGCTGCCACATCGCCTTTGAGAATGTCTACCGCAGTTGTAGACGAAACGTCAGGTAGAAATACTAGCCACCAAACAAAAAAAAAGGGCCATGCCTTTTTTCAAAGAATAAAAAAGAGTGTTTATTTTTTGCAAATATTTACTAGGTGGGAAGTATAGGACTGGTCATCAGTCGAATTTTTTTGTTTATGTTCTTAGTTCCATAAAATGATACAAATCATTCAATAAAGGTGCTCATAAGACGGTCATTTTCTCCCGTAAGGCAAGATCCCCCCGCTACTAATCAATTAACTAAGTATCAGTGAGTCAGCATTTCTTTCTGCGTTTTGCTACGAAATTAAAGCAGACATGAGCAACATTTTAATAATTTATTCAACAAACGTTGAATCATTTTTTTTTGACGTAATACTACGCCTATATATGCTCGGGTATAGGCTACTCACTTCGACATGCTCTTGTAACGCGTTTTCTGAAACAGGCAGAAAAAGCCATACCTAACTTTAAAAAAATATAGATATAACGATTAACGATGTTTGAGGTGTCATTTGAAAGCAAAAGAAGTCCCGTTAAATAATTAATTATTTAAAATGCATAATGTGCGTAAATTTTTTATTACTTATACAATTTTAAAAAACATCGAAAAAAAAGTCAGTATAGAGTACAGATTATCACTCATAACTTCTTATGAAAAAGTTTTTTGTACCAATTTGTTTCGCCACCAAAAGAATTCTAAAACTGTACCATGCTCCATTCTATTTCCAAACTCGAAAAATTAAATTTGCAACATATTATACCTACGTTCTGAAAAGAGGAATGACACTGTATATTAAATTTATCTCAGAACTAAGTTCCAAATCTAATTTTTCGGGTTTGGGATTGAAATAGAACTTGGTACCGTTTAAGATATCCATTCTTGTATTTACCAAACAAACTGGTAAAAATTAGAACTTCACTCATTTTTTCACATTTATGTTTGTACGGTAGAATATCAATAATTTTGCAGAGTTAACTAATTTCCCCCATACAAATTCACATACTTTCCGTAGTTTAGAGTGGTAAAGTTAATGTTTTTTTATGTTTTCCTTTACCCAAAGCCCTACCGATGCGATGTACCAAATTTCAAGTTTCTAAATACACGAGAAATACCCTATAACTCTTGATGAGTCAGTCACAAAATTTGCGATATTTTGGGGCCTTATCTCCTAGACGTTTTGAAATAAAAGCTTGAAATTTGTACAGGGCCTTGATGAAACGGACCTTAACAACATATAGATAGATATACTTAATGGAAAGCGAAATTATTTCGTGTCATAGACACACGACGTGCGCCAGTGTTCGCGTTGCTGCGAGAATTGGCTTGGCGCACTGCTGTGCGTCTAAATATTTTAGATATTTTTATACGAATTTCATAGTCTAAGAGGTGACAACGGATTTTCTTAAGTGTCTACGTAAGGCAAAATAATATTAAAAATGTTCCCATTTAAGAATCTGTACGTCTGGCAGTCTTTCTCCCTTGCGTTTTCCCGGGTGCTAAGAATTTATGATTTATTACCCCCCCCGCGCGAGAAATTCTCCCCCTGCGCAACGAAGTCGGACTGGTGGTGTTTATAATGGGTAAGTTCGGTTTTGAGCTCAGATCGATCTGATTGCTCTTATGCGTTCGAATTTAACATTTATATGCTCTGAAAGATCTCTACCCTGCGTTCGGATTTAAAATCTGGAGGAGATCGAGCACGCTCTATGAGCTCCGAGGAAAGCGAGCGAGCAAGCAGATTTAACCAACTTCAGAGCATTCATTTTAAAAATGAGCGGAAACCCTTGTTATGATAATGGATAAATTTCGAAGTTTGTTTACTTGAGGTAATTTTTCAATAGGTAAAAATACACGAATAATAATTATTCAAAGAATAGTAATAACCAATAAGTCTATATGGCACAGAATGATTAAATAAAATATTTATTATATCTATGGGTCGAAAAAATCAACAACCGGTAGTACTATTAATTTTAAAATAAAGGAATAAAAACGAAAAAAATTGTGAATCATGATTTATTATTATAACAATGTTGAATTAAATCAAAATGAGAAGCAATAAAGAATGTATTTCGGCTTTAGTAATAAGAATTTAACTTGCTGGGGCCATTTTATTCTGACGTTTGGAAAAATCTGCTAGATTACGTTCGGAATTGTTTAGATGGCTCGATTTGCTCGCTTGTCACGTGATCAAAAATCTGTTCGCTCGGTTCGATCAATCGAGCGTAAAACCGAACTTACCCAATATTAGTAGGAACAATATTTGCAGAAAACTTTATCGATTTACGCTGCAGCGCACGCCATATGGAAGCTCTCAGGAAGCACGATTTTTTCCGACTTAATCGACAAATATCATCACAGCATTAGCTAATTTGCACAAAATATTCATAAATTATATACCTAAACCTTGTGAATCAGTTTGTCTATTGGTGAAAATCGAATGAAAATCCTCACAGTAGTTTCTGAGATTAGTTCGAACATACATACAGACAGACGCGGCGGGGGACTTTAATTTTTTATAATATGTACCTAGTGATTGATCAATGATGGTTGAAGCCTGAAGCCATACTATAGTCGCTTACATGCCTTAGCTTCTATGCTTACACAGATATTATAATTATCCAATAGTTACACGTCAAATTGTGGTTTTAAGAGACCTAGACGTCCTACATATCTAATTAGACATAAAACCACGAGTAATCTTAGCTTCAAAATTTTTTGATGGACGCATGTAATTAAATAACCCAATCGAATTTTCAAATGTAAAAAGAAAAATAGGTTGTCTCAAGATCACGTAACAAATCGCAAGTGAAATTATAATGTTTTGAATAGTGTTCTTGATTATCAAAATATAACTCGAAGAATTCGGATAAATTTTTTTTACAAAAATGTTGGAAATCGATAAATAGGTATATAAAATTAATTACTGTTCATGTATATCGATTATCGAAAAATCGATATGTTTAAAATAAGGACAGATTCTGATTGTGTTACCCTTAGAACGTAACGAAAAGTAATTTTCCGCATGACAGCTGTACACTGTACAGTGTATCTGTTGTTGGAATATTCTTTAATTCGTTCACAGTAACTCTTGTACAAATGCACTGATCTGAAAGATTTTTTTAATGTTTACCTATTGCCTATTGATTTTGATGTCAATCGGATCAACATGGTTTTGGAAGTATACAGAATTTTGTACCTATAATAATATCGTATAAGGACTTTCTGGCATTATTAAGAATTATTTTGAAAAATGATTTTGAAACATTGAAGTCATGTATGGCATTCGATACCAATATTTCTTTGTGAATGTCGTTAATAACGACACCTCTTATAACGAGTTCTATAGGAGCTTTGGTTGGACAAATATGAAATTTGTACCTAAATAACGTTGTCGGTTATAATGACGAAGTTTTTGCTGCGACGAAATCGTATTTAACAACTCCCCTACCCTAAAATTTAGAATTTAAGACCACACGTACAACTACGTGTGGATATGGTATTTGCTTAAAAAAGTATCATAGGTGTATTATAGTCAGGGGACTAGGGTTTACTTTTCTATCACCCTCAAGAACACAAGATTTTGTTAAAGAGTGAAGTTAGTACGACTGTGAAATATATAAGTAGAATTTATATTGGTATTTCAGCCAAATTACATAATGGATAGTGGAAAAGTTCAAGTTTGAATCCCGACTGTGACAATGGTGATAAAATGATTTTTTCCTAATAATGCTGAGTCCATTATGTAATTTGGCTGAAATACCAATATAAATTCTACAAGATTTTGTACTATAAATAAAATAAATGACTTACGAATTCAATAAATTTTGAAAATAAAAGTATAATTTATTAAAAAATAAAAGTTAAAAAACTAAAACCCGACTAGTTACGTAAAAAAAACTTTTTAACAAACAAAAAAAACCTCCTTCATAAAACCACTAAAAAGAGAAAAATAATGAAATTTTGAGGTCTGTGCCAATTTAATAAAATATGAAGTCGGTTAAAAAGTATAGTATGGTGATTAATATCTTGTTTTTAACCGAATGAATGAATTGTAAATTATAGACGCCCGACAACTGAGGTCATTAGCGTCTAAATTGTTTTTAACCAACTTCATATTTTATTAAATTGGCACAGACCTCAAAATTGCAATATTTTCCCCTTTTTAGTGGTTTTTTGAAGGAGGTTTTTTTTTGTTAAAAAGTTTTTTATTTTTTACTTTTTAGTGTCAAAAAGTGACATTTACCTTAAAAGAATCACACGCCGTTACTCACTTTTATTAAAAACCGACTTTCTTACGCTGTCTGATATGTCAAAAAGTGACATTTACCTTAAAGAATCACCCGCCGTTACTCACTTTTACTAAAATCAGCCGAACTACTGAACCGATATTGATGAAATTTCTATGTGACCAATCTGAAAGTATATCCTTTCAAATAAAAAAAAAATTTCAAAATCGGTTCATAAAGGACTGAGTTATGAGGTAACAAACATAAAAAAAAAAATACAACCGAATTGAGAATCACCTCCTTTTTTTGAAGTCGGTTAAAGAAGTAAACAACTTAAACAAGCTTCCAATAAGTAAGTTATACTTAGTTATTTATTGTATCTACATTTTAGACGTTCGGTAACTATGGTCATTAGCGTTTAATCCAATATGAAAAGTAGTCGGGCAAAAAGATATTTGTTTTTGTGTCTCATCATTGGTAGCTTACTGAAACTTTTGGAAATAATTTTTTGCTCGACTACTTTTCATATTGGATTAGACGCTAATGACCATAGTTACCGAACGTCTAAAATATACAGTAAATAACTAACTAACTAACTGCATATTGGAAGCTTCTTTACTTCTTTTACGTAAGTAGTCGGGTTTTAGTTTTTTTAACTTTTTTTTTTACTTCAGTCTTTTTTAATTTTTTATGTAACCTATTTGTTATAAATCATAAAAATATATATTTCTGGAATCGTCACAAAATTTTCTTTCATTTGATACCCCCCATTCGGCCGATTTGGCCGGAAAAAATGTTTAGACCAAAATCTATTCCACCTCACGACCGCCATTTTTAATTTACAAAAATATTTTATAGCCTAGTAAGACTATTATGATTAAGACAAATTGAATAACACCTCGATAATGAAAATCGGCCTACCAGGTAACAAACTAACATATTACATATATACATACTTAGACTGTTAAAATCATAACCCTCCTTTTTTTCGTAGTTGGGTAAAAACACTTTCCAAATCAAACATATACTTTTAAAACAAGGCATTTTCTTAGCTATCAACAGAATAAGAAATTAGCGAATCTATACCTAGCTAGTAGATATATAAAAGGAAATCTCGTTAAGTGTCTGTCTGTATCGGTTAATCTGAAGAACTATACTGAACGTAATTTGAATGTGGTTTTTACCACTCGATAGCTTATTTCTTTGGGAAGATTTTGGTCTATATAACTGTGTTCGGTCCAGGCGCTGATCCAGGTTTTCGCTCAGGGGGGGGGGGCAATTTTTATGAGCGTTACCTATCTTTCAGGAGATTCGTTCTGATTTTGTAATTTGTGTGTATATGAAACCAAAAATTGGGGAAAATATTATTATTTAACTATGGTGCAGGGGGGGCAATTGTCCCATTGCCACCTTCTTGGATCCGCGCCTGGTTCGGTTCGGCTTCGCCCGGGTGCAAATCGGATTGAATCTGCTACACTAAACAAATTTGAATTCTGTTTTTACCATTCGATAGCTTATTTCTTGATGACTGTTTAGGCCTTAGGGCTATATACTAGCTACCCGACCCGGATTCGCCCGTGTGCACATCGAATTGATTCCAAGCTAGATTGAAATCAAATTTATGTAAAAAGCGATGTGAATTATAATATTATACATATACCCAATAATAAAAAACTCGGGTCGCAGTGCCAAACCCTGCCGACAATATAGTGTATTTGCTAATACAGGCCTTGTGGCTTTAATACGTGAATTTAGGTTTGTTTTTGGACAAAATAAAAAATTTAACCCCTTAATACATCCCTGAAAATAATATTTTTTTTCTTAATTTCAATATTATTATCAATGCAATCTCTGTACCAAATTAAATACATCCTTCAGTAAGTAAATCACTATCCGCAAACTAGTGTTTTCATAAAATTTGTAAGTCCGGTCCTGTCGGGCCGATTTTATTAAAATTTTAGCAGCACATTTTAATCTTTACTAAAGAGTTAAATTTCAATTTTGAAACGATTCTGACCAATTTTTCGGTATTTTTGGGCCCAAAAACTTTTTGGAATCCCTAAATACAACCCTGAAAATGGTCCGATCGGGCCCATTTTAAATAGGCTTCTTGCGGTAATGGGTTCCAATGTGTGTACCAAATTTCGTTTCAATCGGTTAAGTCTGTCGAGAGTTATCGTGTACACACATATATATATATAAATATATATATAAATATATATATATATATATATATATATACATACATATATACATAAACATTTTCAAAAATGGTGGCAAACTGTTCAGGAGGGTATGAAACGTCGAGAAATTTTGGTCCGACCCCTAGGTCCCGCCATCCGACCGACGCCAATAGTGTATGTGCCATATTATCGCAAATACACTAATAATAGTCGCGGGCAGTTAATTTTAAATTAAGCGAACGAGGAAACCGGACGGGGCATTTAGTATTAAATAAAATTTAAAAAAAAACCAAGGGAACTGCAAAAATTCGTATTGTACAATGAAAATAAAAAGTGATAATTATGCTATGCGAAATATATTTTTACAGCAATAAAATAAAAATAAGTTAAAGAGCAAAAGCCATTTATGTGAAGAAAGCAAGACGCGCATTTATGGTAGTGTGTGCGTAGTAAAGAAGTGTTCTACTTTACCAACCGACCGTTTGTAGGGCACACGCGTCAATATAGCATCAGCGCCGCCACCGTAGCTGAAGACTTTGAAGCGACGTAGAACAATATTTATATCGTAATTCGTAGCTCCAGTTGTATTCTTCGTGCGTGCGAAATATCTATGTGTGTGCTTACACATATAATTATTATTATTATTATTGCATTTAACATTATTATTATTATTTATTATACAAGGTGTTGCATGACGTACTGTACAAACTTAAGGAGTATATTCCTGAGACCATTTTAAGTAAAAAATTGCCTATGAACAAATGTCCAATTCACAATAATTACCGAGCTACAGACGTTCAAATATTAGGATGCTATGATTTCTAAACCGCGCTGTACATTAATCATGGTATTAATGCTGAAGGTGGTCATTTTGAACACATAAGATAGTAATTTCTGTTATCTTTTGTTTTGCACATACCGCTACACTAGTCTAGAGGATGTGCTCTATAATCGCTTTGCGCGTCAGAGCTGAGCTTCGTTCATACAAAAAGTTATATCTAGGTTAATTTCACACGAAATTCATTAAAATTGTAGCTTTTTGAAAGGGGAGATTCTGTTCTGAAAAATGAGACCATTTTAGATTAATTCCAGTTCATAATTACTTCTAAAATTGTAATTGAAAATCGCGAGCAGCAGTTGTCGGTCGGTCTGTACGTACGCACGTCCGAGCTATACAGATTGCAATTTTTGACGAATCGTTTTGGTTTATATTTTATTCGCTTTGTTTACTATCAGACTAGAACCCTATTTAAATTTACTGAAATGCGTTCACTAATTTAATTTTTATAAACAATTTTATTTTATTATTTTTTTACAGCTAATAATATTATTGTAGAACAAGTGCTGCTATGCCATAAAAGTAGTTAACACCCGTTGAGCTGCTGGAGTAATGGATAAGGCTGTTGCTTCGTACGGGCAAGTTCACCGGTTCAATAATATTTTTTTTTCAATCTTTTTTTATTTTTATTAATTTATTATTTTTAATATTTTTTTTATTTTTATCATACAGTGGAAAACTCAGCGGGATGTTCACTTTTGATTTCGCCACTATTTTACTTTTGTTGTTACTTCGTTTTTTTTTATACATATATGCAGGGTGTTTGGGTAAAGGTATTCAGAAATTCAAAGGCATGTAAAACTCATCAAAATAAGCCAAAAAATTCATATAAACGTATGACCTAAAACGCATCCTTAGAGAAGTATAGGCCCTTTTAAGGGTGGGGGGAGCAAAAACTTTTTTCTCTGTAACTTTTTTTCATTTTTTTCTATAAATTTAAAATTTGTGAACATTTTTACGTAAAAAAGACATTTTTTTTAATAGATATCGCCAACCGTTTTTAAGTAAATTGGATTTGAAAATTGCCATCTTTTACAAATTAAAATTTATTAATATTCTCTGCGAACGTTAAAACTCGATTTACTCGAAAACTGTAACCGATATCGATTTAAACAAAAAATACCTTTTTGACGTAGAAATATCTAATAATTGACAATTTATGGTAAAAATAGAAAAAAATTTGAACAAAAAAAAGTTACAGGGTAAAATGACCCTCCCCTCTTCCGGAAAAGACGCCTCAGATTTTGATAACCAAAAATGAACTGACTCATCTTATTCAGCCTGAGAAATTAGGTAAATGACCAGAAATGTGTCTATTTGTCTTTTACCGTTCTCCAAATAATAGAAAAAACCAATTTCATCTGCACCCCTTTAAGGGCCTTTGCTTCCCTAAGGGTGCGTTTTAGGTAATATGTTTATATAAACTTTTTGACTTATTTTGATGAGCACTGCATGCCTTTGCATTTCTGAATACTGTTAGATATAGGTACTGTATAAATTTATATAAAGTGAACTTAGTTTTATAGTTACATAACTTATCTGTAAATGATTTCTGGTCTTATAAGACTTAGTTTAGTGCGCAATGATCGTCCAAACATTAGTTGGGCAGGTGAAACCAGTGATACTGTGTTTACAATTTCGATAATGTATTAAAAATTTATTTATTAAAAGATTGAAATCAGAATTTTCCAATAATGACTTTTTTAAAACTTGTTTAATATTCTTTACCATAATTTCAGCCGCTCCATTTGATTTTGGGTTATATGGGGGGGGGGGGGGGTGAAAATATGGTCAATTCCATTTTTATCCATGAAACTTTTGAATTCCATGGATGTAAATGGTGGACCGTTATCAGTTACCAAAAACAAAGGTAAACCAAATCGAGCGAATAAACTTCGAAAAATACTGATAACCTTATTGGCGGAAGTTTTATTCATTGGAAATACCTCCAACCATTTACTATATGCGTCATGACCCGAACACCCTGTATATACCTAATAAAACACTGCTAAATATTAAGGCTTATCTTTGAACGTCTGAAGCTCGGTAATCATGGCGAATTGGACATTTATTAATAGGACATTTTTGGCTTGAAATGGCCTCAAGAATATTATGTTATGCTCCTTAAGTTTGTACAGTAAGTCATGTAACACCCTGTATATCAGTTGACAGTTTGCTACACAAGGGTTGAGAAAAATCAACATCATGTTTTGCGCATGCCCGATCTTAACAAACGTGGGACCGGATTTAAATCAATGGCATTGACCCTACTAGATTTATGTTTAAAATTCACAGTTTCTCTCGCGTTTCCGAAAGATGCTGGTGCAGACAGACAGACAAACATTCTTGAAACACGTTCTCTCTATATAGTACATATCATACAAAATACCCAGAAAACCGCAAAAAAACGAAATGATAGACAAATCACTTTACCATTTCATATATCATAGCTTATTCCTGCGAAATCGCTCCCATGAACGTCAATTTAGCCTGCAGATTCGTTTGCATAAATGTCTGTTATTAGATCAGTAGAAATAGTGTTATTTTATTAAAATAATAATTAATTGAAAACATTAAATTGTCGAATGTCGACTACTTGTACGACTTTGAAGACAGATTCTTGATAATAGTATCTACTTTTAGCACTGAATTTTACCACAATAATTCAGTGCTGAAAGTACAGTGGCGGACTTAAAAAAGTTTACACCTGTATCATCTAGTTACCGGTTTTTTAATTTTTGCATAATATTGTAATTTGGCTTTTGATAGTAATGTATCAATTACTAAGGTTACATCCTAAAAATTCAATAAAAAATTATTATCAAAACACCTCAGTTGTTTATTATACAATCCAAATTACTCAATATTATTCAATTAAAACATAAAAAGATTTGATAATATTTGATACCAGCAAATTCCTTCCTCCAATCTTGCATTAATTCTTCTTTTTTGTTCATCGTTTTAATAATTTCGAGGCATTTAAACGACAATTATTTCTTTTAATTTTTGACATTTATATTTACCTATTAAAAACTAAATTTGTTGCTAAGCTACTGACTTTTTGTGAACTTACACTGAAAAACTCAAGTGTAAACTTTATTAAGTCCGCGACTGTACATTGAAAGTCGTACCAGAAACAGGGTATTAATTAATTTTTAGTCGTGACAAAGCAGATTTTATAAATAAAAAGCAGCTTATATCATAGAGAGTGTCCCCAAAAATGTTAAATATGAAAGAAACTGAAGTCATCCCATCCCTAGGCTAGACACACATTCACACACGTACGAATAAAACTAATGTATACCTACATTCAGTTATGTTACTTTCGATTTTAAGACAACAATCATGAGTATATTAATTCAGATTTTCGTAAACAATTATTTATGTTGTTTTGTTTTGTGCACATGTCTCAGGTGTCTTCACAATTTTTTTAGGTTATGTTCCAATTAAAATTGTTATTATAATTTCATTATGTATAATTTATATTTAAACATATTACTCGGACAATTAAACAATGACGGCCATTTTAATATTAATAATAAATAAAATAAAATTTCTGTTAACGGGTACGATGACGCGGGTTACGATTAGTATAAAATATTTATAATAAAATTAAGCAAAATCGCAGGATAGTGGACAATATAATTTGATTTATTAAATTAAATGTACGACGTTTCGTCTATAGATTTAGACTTTTTCAAGTACATTGATGTACTTGAAAAAGTCTAAATCTATAGACGAAACGTCGTACATTTAATTTAATAAATCAAATTATATTGTCCACTATCCTGCGATTTTGCTTAATTTTATTATAATCACGATGGACACGATTTCTAATATAAAATATTTATATTATTTTTGCTTTTCGTTTCTATGGTTACATAGGTATTATGGTTTCACATGACGTAAAAATTAATCAAAGCATGCTTGTCGGCTACGTCATTTCTATTTTACAGAGCAATTAGGAAGTTTCCCTTTTTTATTTTTTTGATCTAAATCATAGTTCTAAAAATTATAAAATTAATGGAGGAAGAATTTTTGAAATATCTTTAAAAACAACAAAGTTATGCTACTTCAAAGTTTGAATTGACAATTCTCCAAGAAATTCCGTTTTCAGTCCGGATGACGTCACGCGGCACGATATTTTTAAAAGTTATTTTCAGTTTGTATGTGTGGTAATTTAACATGGTAACTTCCTATAAATCTCTTTCTATAAACACGTAAATTGTTATGGAAACACTAAAAACAAACCAGTTGATGACGGAAAATATTGACATATTTAAATTTTTGACAGTTAATTTTAATTTAATATAAATAGAAAAGTCTGTATTACAACAAAATAGTTACTAAGTAATAAAATTAAGCAAAATCGCAGGATAGTGGACAATGTAATTTGATTTATTAAATTAAATGTACGACGTTTCGTCTATAGATTTAGACTTTTTCAAGTACATACATAAAAATAACAATATTTATGAAAATTAATATTAATTACTAACCATAGCAATTAACATAAGATAGAGTACATAAGACAAAAAACATGGTAACAAATTATGTTGACTATAAATTTTAACAATCAATAATAATAATAATAATAATAATACAAAAGTTAGAATAATTTCATAATATAATTGTACTGACTACTTAAATTTTGAGTGTCTGTTCTATAATTGATTGAATTGTTTTTTCTAATAAAACACATTTCACTGATATTGCGTTTCTTCCAATTTGACTCTTTATCTAATATTTGAACTTCATTGAAAAGAAATTTATGCCCAGTGTCGAAATGATGAGATGACAACGCCGTCTTATTATCACTTAATAAGTTTATGTTTCTACAGTCCATTTTGTGCTGATAAATTCTATTTTTTAATAACTGTTTTGTTTGCCCCACATAGCATTTATTACATTCACAAGGTATTTTATAAATAATATTAGATTGATGTGAGATAGGCGTCTTATCTTTAAGTCTTGTGAATAACTTATCCAATTTATTTAAGTTATAAAACACCAACTTAATATTTGTGTCCGAAAATAATCTGTTGATCTTATAAGACAAGTTCTTCACAAATGGAAATCTAACATAAATCTTAGTAGACTTAGTTCTTTCATCCACAGTATCCAACGTGTTATTTAGGTGATTTTGGTCCTCTATAAACTTATTAACGCATTGATGTATAAAGTTGACAGGGTAATTATTAGCTTTTAAGATATTTTCAACTTTCTTAAAATTGTCCTTATGGTAGTCTTGGTGACTTAATTTTGTTACCCTGTGTAACAAGCTTTTTATAACACTAATTTTCTGCTGCACTGGATGGTTTGATCGAAAATTCAGAAGTCTGCCTGAATGGGAAGGTTTCATATACCAATTCGTTTTTAATTCTCCCGAAGCTGAGCGTGTTACTAAGGTGTCCAAAAATGGAATTGATTTATCAACTTCTTTCTCCATAGTGAATTGAATCTTTTCATTAAACTGATTGAACCTTTGTAATAAATCATCAATTTTATTTTCGGGAACTGCAATGAAAGTGTCATCCACGTAAACTTTTAGTATCGGAATTTTATATGGTAAAGTTTCTAGTACTTTGGAAACAACGTAATCCATCACAATGTTAGCTAAAACTGGACTTGCTGGGTTTCCCATTGCGCTGCCGTCAAGTTGAAGGTATAAATTGTTATTGTAGCTAAAATAACTTGTGTCAAAACAAAAACAAATAAGTTCAATGAGCAAATCAAAAGTTATGTTGATTTTCTTTGACCACGTGAGCCAATTTTCTTTAACAATTTTTAAGACCAATTCTTTAGGTATATTAGTGAAAAGGGAGGTTACATCTAATGACACCAGATTATAATTCGGATCCAACTTAATTCCTTTTAAAGACTCTACAAAGCAATACGAGTTCTTCACGTTATGTTTAAAGTCTATAGTTAGCGGACTTAATAATTGATGTAAACATTTCGCCAATTTATAACAAGGAGATCCAATGCAATTCACTACAGGTCTTAGTTTACAACCTTGTTTATGAACTTTTCTCAAGCCATAAAGTTTTGGTGGCACTGCATTATGTGTTTTTAATTGTTTCTCGGTATCTTTGTCAATGAGCTTTTTCTCCTTCATCTGGGATACCAAAACATTACTTCTATTTTGGAATTGAGTAGTAGGATCTTTTTTCAGCAATTTATATGTAGAAATATCTTCAACCATTGTTTTCATTACCGTAGTGTACTCATCTTTTTCCATAATTACAGTGCTATTACCTTTATCTGCTCTTGATACAATTAAATGTTGATTGTCTTTGAGAAATGTTTTTGTTGATTTATAGTCTTTCAGGATACTTCTGTTGTCTTTATCACACTTATTAGACTTGTAAAAATTATGAATCACATTAATGGCTCTTGATCTTAAATTATTTTTCTCTTCTGCCAATGTTGTTGCTTCTACACCTTCTATATCAAGAAAATCAAACCCATATTCTAAATCTTTAATTAACACATGTGAAGGAACTTCTTTGTTAGTAATTGGTATTCCAAAATTTGGTTCCAGACATAAGATCCTCTTCACATCCTCTGGTAACTGAGTATTGGTAAAATTGTAGATACAAGATTTTTCATGAGTGTTCGTAAGTATTGGTGATCTATCTTGACTTAAGTTATTGAGCTTGTTGATGTTCAACTGTTTTATCCTTTTAAATTCAAATTCGTACTTTCTGTTCTTCAAAATTTGACATTCATTAAACAACTCTGTTGGAATTAATACTTTTAATGTCTCACTGAGTCTATGATTTACTGATCCCAGTTTTTTAATTTTCCATAGTGTTATTTTAATTTCTAGGTTTAATATCCTTCTTGAAAAATCCTTACTCAGTTTTTCAGCTTCTTTTTTGAACGGGTGTAATTCACATAATAGCGAATCAATACTTTTGTGATTATTGGTTATGTGCTTGGGGTAAACTCCATGATACCGGCATTGTAAAAGAAAAATACGTCTATTATTAAAATTTGCTAGTTTTTTTGATGAGTTAAACCATTCTTTAATTATCTTACGTACCTGTTGTCCATAATTATCGCCAATGTAGTTAAGAAAACCCCTCGGTTGAAAATTTATATTAGAAATCGTGTCCATCGTGATTATAATAAAATTAAGCAAAATCGCAGGATAGTGGACAATGTAATTTGATTTATTAAATTAAATGTACGACGTTTCGTCTATAGATTTAGACTTTTTCAAGTACATACATAAAAATAACAATATTTATGAAAATTAATATTAATTACTAACCATAGCAATTAACATAAGATAGAGTACATAAGACAAAAAACATGGTAACAAATTATGTTGACTATAAATTTTAACAATCAATAATAATAATAATAATAATAATACAAAAGTTAGAATAATTTCATAATATAATTGTACTGACTACTTAAATTTTGAGTGTCTGTTCTATAATTGATTGAATTGTTTTTTCTAATAAAACACATTTCACTGATATTGCGTTTCTTCCAATTTGACTCTTTATCTAATATTTGAACTTCATTGAAAAGAAATTTATGCCCAGTGTCGAAATGATGAGATGACAACGCCGTCTTATTATCACTTAATAAGTTTATGTTTCTACAGTCCATTTTGTGCTGATAAATTCTATTTTTTAATAACTGTTTTGTTTGCCCCACATAGCATTTATTACATTCACAAGGTATTTTATAAATAATATTAGATTGATGTGAGATAGGCGTCTTATCTTTAAGTCTTGTGAATAACTTATCCAATTTATTTAAGTTATAAAACACCAACTTAATATTTGTGTCCGAAAATAATCTGTTGATCTTATAAGACAAGTTCTTCACAAATGGAAATCTAACATAAATCTTAGTAGACTTAGTTCTTTCATCCACAGTATCCAACGTGTTATTTAGGTGATTTTGGTCCTCTATAAACTTATTAACGCATTGATGTATAAAGTTGACAGGGTAATTATTAGCTTTTAAGATATTTTCAACTTTCTTAAAATTGTCCTTATGGTAGTCTTGGTGACTTAATTTTGTTACCCTGTGTAACAAGCTTTTTATAACACTAATTTTCTGCTGCACTGGATGGTTTGATCGAAAATTCAGAAGTCTGCCTGAATGGGAAGGTTTCATATACCAATTCGTTTTTAATTCTCCCGAAGCTGAGCGTGTTACTAAGGTGTCCAAAAATGGAATTGATTTATCAACTTCTTTCTCCATAGTGAATTGAATCTTTTCATTAAACTGATTGAACCTTTGTAATAAATCATCAATTTTATTTTCGGGAACTGCAATGAAAGTGTCATCCACGTAAACTTTTAGTATCGGAATTTTATATGGTAAAGTTTCTAGTACTTTGGAAACAACGTAATCCATCACAATGTTAGCTAAAACTGGACTTGCTGGGTTTCCCATTGCGCTGCCGTCAAGTTGAAGGTATAAATTGTTATTGTAGCTAAAATAACTTGTGTCAAAACAAAAACAAATAAGTTCAATGAGCAAATCAAAAGTTATGTTGATTTTCTTTGACCACGTGAGCCAATTTTCTTTAACAATTTTTAAGACCAATTCTTTAGGTATATTAGTGAAAAGGGAGGTTACATCTAATGACACCAGATTATAATTCGGATCCAACTTAATTCCTTTTAAAGACTCTACAAAGCAATACGAGTTCTTCACGTTATGTTTAAAGTCTATAGTTAGCGGACTTAATAATTGATGTAAACATTTCGCCAATTTATAACAAGGAGATCCAATGCAATTCACTACAGGTCTTAGTTTACAACCTTGTTTATGAACTTTTCTCAAGCCATAAAGTTTTGGTGGCACTGCATTATGTGTTTTTAATTGTTTCTCGGTATCTTTGTCAATGAGCTTTTTCTCCTTCATCTGGGATACCAAAACATTACTTCTATTTTGGAATTGAGTAGTAGGATCTTTTTTCAGCAATTTATATGTAGAAATATCTTCAACCATTGTTTTCATTACCGTAGTGTACTCATCTTTTTCCATAATTACAGTGCTATTACCTTTATCTGCTCTTGATACAATTAAATGTTATTATAATCACGATGGACACGATTTCTAATATAAAGTTACTAAGTAACTTAGGTTCTAATTACTCACAAAGCTAAAAAACAGCAATCTTGTACCGCGTGACGTCATATTCAAAAATCAGTTTCGTTTGCGACCCCACGTACAAGAAATTGAATATCTCCGTTGAAATTAAAGATATCAAAATAATTCTTTCAGAATTTTTAAAGTTATCGTTATTATAATGATGTGACAGTATCATAATTAGTATTTTTGTCCAATGGAAACTTCCTAATTACTTCAGAACAAAAGGCGCTGATTTTTTTAATTTCAAAATATTTACGAAACTATAAGGTTTAGAAAAAAATTTATGTCAAACATCTTATCAAAATTTAGCTTCGATCCGCTCAACCGTTTGGCCTGTATCGTGGTCACAGACAAACAGACGAATAGACTTGTCCCAAAAATATGTTTTTTTGGACTCCGGTGACCTCGAAACGAAAAAATATTGTAAAATTGCCAAAAGTGAATTTTGACCGAAACTAGTACCATTCCCCACTTGTGTAGTTGGAATAGTAAAAATGTTTTTTTTAACACATGAACGTAAATTGTGCTAGTAAATTAATTTTTAACAATTTTTGAAGTTATACTTCTTTTGGCGCGTTATGAAAAAATGATGAGAGTGAATTTTTACGATGCGCGCGCATCGCGTCACGAAAATTTAACAGGATGAAGTTGCAGCATTAATGATTTCCATACTTAACATATAAACAAATATAAATAAATTCACTCCAGTCCTTTTATTATTTTATATTTCAACAAATTATTTCCATGCAAATTAAAAATTAGTTCACGCCAAAGAAGTATAACTTCTAACGCGCGTACAAAGTACACGCATCCATTTTTTTATTGATTTATAGATGCTATTATATTTTAATAATACAGGGTCTTGGAGAATAGCCTAGCATGTAGCGATGCCGTTGGTTTATATGGCTCCTCTTTTGCAAGCAATACCTACCCCCAGCTTCCAGGTTCTAATATTTTGAGATACAGATTTTTTTAACTATGCAGACAGTCGCGGGTTATTACTATGTTAATCAACGGTAATGCTTAATTTCTCCCTTCTTTCTGGATTTTTTCCGAGCAATGTTGGCATTTTGTAGGGTCAATAATGATATTAATTATGAGATTAGTATAAACTAGTTCGTTTTCGAGAAAATCGCAATTTTTGATTTCGTTCATCAATAAACTATATACAATATACATTATACAGGATATTTGATTTCAACCAACATATTGACGTTACATGTTAATTAATTAAATTTCTCCATTTGAATTACATTGAATTCAAGTTATATCAAATAGTAGGCTCAGCTCATAAAAGCCATGGAATCGTTATTTTTGCCGTGCTTTTAGAGAGGGGTTTCAGAGTTAGCCTACTATTTGATATTACTTGAATTCAATGTAATTCAAATGGAGAAATTTATGACTAGGTTATTTAAGAGAGTATAGGGATAAAAAAAGGAATCCCCTGAAACCCCAAGTTAAAAATTTGGTTTAGATCAATTGAACGTCTATACTCTATACCTACATACGGTCGGACGGACATCTGAAACTCACTTTTTCGATATGTCTATGGAGACCATGAAACGTCTAAATCCGCCAAAATCCCGAATTCAGATTTTTTCGCCAAATAAGACTTTTTCACTACTATGGTCGCTTGAAAAAATATTCAAAGCTTGCGTAATTTGGACTCATTGAATTTTGCGTGTTATTTTCTGTACCTATAATAATAAGCGTATCTACTATGCATATTGAATTTCTTCTTTTTTCAAAAAAAAGTCCTACATGAGACCTTTTAGTGTACAGTGTACACTATTTAAATAAAAGTAAATATTACCGGGAAATTGGGAAATCTTCAGTGTTTCCGGTTAAAGGTTAATTAAATATGTGCACAGGTTAAAATAGTTATAATATGTACACAAACATTATAATACAGTCGGACAGGTACACTTATTTTATTTTATCTGATACGAAAATATTCTTTGCCTCAATTGAAATAGATTGTAATAGGCTGTGACGAAATTTTCTATTGTTCTCACCCTGCATTATAAAATGTAAAATGTAAACGGTTACTTTTACAAAAATGATTCTGTAAAGTATTTTGTAAAGAATTTAGTGCTGAATAAAAAAGGTCTTCGCCATTTTTGTCGTAGCATTAACGGTTCATAAGATATTTGTGTTTAAAGTTTGCGCAAAGATAGCGACAAACGCACAGCCCCTCTGACACACGAACTTGGCAAAATACTCAGAAGACATCTTCCAACACATAAAAAATTAAAATAGACGTACACGATTTTTGCTTAAGAACCCACTTTTTTATCCATTTATTGGACTAAACGTTAGATTTAATTAAAATACAGAATATCTGTAGGTTTTTTTTACGGTATTATAATTAATCAAGAAATTATTAGTCCTATCCGTAAATAAATTCACATATTAGTGGATAACACAATATATCAGACGACATAATATTATCGCCATGATATTTAATAGAAGGCTATAATATAAGAAAAATGTAAATGCCACTGTCGGGACTTGAACCCGAAACTCCCGATTACGCGTCAAGCAAGTTCATTTACTCCACAGTGCCAACAGTAGACAATTTTAATTTCTCTTATAATATATGCACAGTGTACCGCAGAAAAGCACATACATCTTTTCAACAATACCACTTTCGACATATCGTTACATTTATAATTCCGGAGTTCTGGACATTCTGGAGCAAACTAATAGGGAAGCCAACCTTCCCGAAAAAAAAAATTATCACCATTCGATTCTTTATTAGGGCTTTTATAATACAAATGTTTGACACAACTATCTACGACTGACCGTTTTCGAAAAAAACGACTGATACGGGTGGTCGAACTCACTCTGTATAAAGGAGAAAATCTGAAAACTACAAATTATCAAATTGAAGCACTAATTATAATATTAAGTAATATGTCAATTATGTGGTGGATGTGCCGTGATTAATATTTGTGCCTCCACCACATTTTCTATATTTTAAAAATAAGTTGTAATAACTAGCAGCGATTTAGTGGCAGCTTTCCAAACTAAAAATCTGTTACTATTTCTGACCTCTAGTGAGCAATTGATAAATTATAGAAATATATAATAAAATAATTAAAAATAAGTTACTAGCAAGTAGCAACAATATTTAGTGACAGCTTTCCAAACTAAAAATCTGAACAACGACAGGCGGGAGAATTTCTCGCGAGGGGGGTTATATTCTTATCTCTGGAACTACTGAACCGATTCTAAAAATGCTTTCACTAATAGAAAGCTACACTATTCCTGAGTGATATAGGGCATATTTTATTTTGATAAATTTCTCGCGGGGGGGAGGATAATTCCTGATGGGATAGTAACAAAACGTGACTTTGAAATTCATTCGAATTTTAGCGTATAGGCGAAATCTTACTAATATTATAAACACCACCAGCCCGACTTCACTTCGCAGGGGGAGAATTTCTCGCGGGGGGAAGTATGATGAATAACTTAATGTGTCTAGATAATATTTATGTAGAATGTAACTTAACAAAAAGTATTGATATCACACCAAAAACATAAATGTGAAAAAGGGGCCACGTTCGGTACAAAGAACAGCTTCGCCAAAAAAAGAATTGAGATCTAACTGGGTGTTTCACTTGGGAAGTTTTCACTTGACAAGTTTTCATGTTTTATATTATAAACTAGCGGCCCGGCCCGGCTTATTACCCCCCCCCCTCCCCCGCGAGAATTAAAATAAATAAGTTTTGTATTAGTGAAGGAATTTTTAAAATCGGTTCAGTATTTCCAAAGATAAGAATTTATGATTTATTACCCCCCCCCCCTGCGAGAATTAAAGTAAAATATAGGCTATATCACTCAGAGATAGTGTAGCTTTCTATTAGTGAAAGAATTTTTATAATCGGTTCAGTAGTTCCAGAAATTAGATATTATGATTTATTATCCCCCCCCCCGCGAGTAATTCTCCCCCTGCGAAGCGAAGTCACCTGTCGTTGTTCTCTTTTCGCGTACTTGCCTACAATTTATAATATTAATATAGTATATTAGTACAGATAGTCAAAAAATTCTACATCTCCGTTTTACCCCCTTTGGGGTTGAATTTAAAAAACTCGAATAGCTTATAACCTTCCACAATAAACGGGTTATCTAACAAAAAAAATTTTTTTCAAATCGGACTGGTAGTTCCTGAGATTAGCGCGTACAAATAGTAATATAGATAGAATAAATGGGCAAAAAATTCTACACCCCCTTTTCCACCCTTTGGGGTTGAATTAAAAAAAAACTAGAATAGCCTATAACCTTCCCAGATAAATGGGCTACCGAACAAAAAACAAATCGGACTGGTAGTTCTCGAGTTATAAGCGCACAAACGGACGAAGAGACAGACGCTGTGCATTTTATATATTAGTATAGATAAATGATTCGTGTGTGAAAACTTGGCACCTACTTAGATCTCAATTCTTTTTTCGGCGAAGCTGTTGATTGCACCGAACTTGGCTCCTTTTTCATATTTATGTTTTTGGTGGGATCTAACATTCAGAAGGGCGTTGTGTGGCCTAAGGCTTAACACAACATTTTTAAAATTTGGTCTGTAGCGTCTCAAGTAGGACCATCAGGTTCAAATTGACTCAAAAATTATCTTCGGATTAAAAATACAATCGGGAGCGTGTTACAAAATTGTAGGCGGAGGGAGGGGGCTACAGCCTTCTTAATATTAATTTTTCATTAAAATTATGTAATATTAATATGAATCAAATTTACTTTCGAGATATTTTTCAAAGAATTATCTTAAGACATGTCATATTTATGCACCACACATGCGTATGGTTTAGTGGTCGAATGTAGGCGACCCGGATCAAGACGGTCTCAAACCATCATAGTGTGTATTATATTAAACATAATAATATTATACTAGTGTATGTACGATATGTGTGTGTGTGTGTGCGCGCACAGAGTCACGATATGCCGGAATTACTGGGCCGTCCCACTAAATCTCACCTTAATTTGGAGTCGCCGATGCAGGTTTTGGACACACAGCTCACAGGCCATATGCAACCGACCGAGTACACGTGCTATGTATCTTACACACGTGTACGCACATATTATACATATTAATTTTAACCCCGAACTACACCAACACAACGTATATTGTCAAAGCCATCACTAGGTCGGGGACGAGCGATCGCCCCGCACGTTAGGGTGATAAAAAAAGCTTCAAATTGTAAATAAAAAAATTAAAGTTTAAAAAAATAAAATATGTCTACGAAAAGGTATAGAACACTGCAAACTTTCAATATGAAAAGTAGTGGGGTAATAAGATACTAGTTTTAGTTAAGTACCCGACTTCTTTTCCTATTGAAAGTTTGTTTTCTACCTTTTCGTAGTCGGGTTTGTGAACTTTTATTTTTATTTAGAACTTTTTAATTTTGGAATCCACTTGCCAATCCCTTTGCTTTGATATCCTACCCGATATCAGGTTCTATTTATTAACTTCTCAATTCTCATTGGAAGTTATTGTAATGGGTCCGAAAATCGAAATCAAAATGTATAACAAATTTTTATGTTTCAAGATCACTACACTATTTTTACACTATTTTTAGAAAGATATCTCTGTGTGTGTGTGTGTGTGTGTGTGTACGTATGTGTCCGTATGTGTCCATTTCTTTCTAAGACGAAATCTCGAGAATGAAAAATGATATCGACTACGTTAGGGTGCCAATCGACGCATATTAACGTAAGTATGATCTGAAAAAATGTTTTTCAAAATCGGTTCAGCCGTTCTTTTTTCTTAACCAAATAGACTCCAAAAAAGTAGATTTTACACAATATCTCGCGAATAAAAAATTATATCGACTTCGTAAGGATGTCAATCGAGGCGTGTTAACGTCATTTTGATCCGACATAAATTTTATAAAAATCGGTTCAACCGTTTTTTTTTTTAATTATTGTTAAAAATAAATAATAATTATGTTTTAATGATTAAAATGATTACCTACTTTTCTGTGTAATATCTAATTTAATTATTATTATAAAATATTTATCAAACTGGGAACTTCGTCGTGTGGACCTCAAGGGTCGCACTTTAGTCCTAATAAATGACCCACCTCACGGCTTGTTAATTTTGGAATCCACTTGCCAATCCCTTTCCTTTGATATCCTACCCGATATCAGGTTCTATTTATTTTTTCCGTAGTCAATAATTTGCGTTTATCCTCTGCCATACTCAGTGGTGACGTAATAGTATACTCTATAACACGCACGTTACCATTACGAATCGATAGACACCTTATTTTTCAAAATCGGTCCAGTAGTTTTGAAGCTACGAGGGAACATTCAAATTATATACTGTAGTATTATAATATACTCGTACATACATATTATAGACTGTTAAAATCATAACCCTTCTTTTCGGGTTAAAAAGGAACAACTCTATTAATTATTAATTATTCTTTAATTATGAGGACATTCCGTAAATCATGATGTGTTACGTACTTCGTCTCAGTCCCACCTTTCAATTTCGGTCTTCTTATCTTTAGTCTTCTTGATTATATTAAAATTTAAAACAGCTTAATATATTGACTACCTAAATCCCTTTTTTCATGCAGAAATGTCAAATTATTACCTAGTATGTATACAATGTCACTTTAATATTGCTAACGGAATAATCAGCAATAAAGAAAGTTATATATAAATAACGGATGCTGGGTTTTTCACATATTTTATCACATTATTTATAAAAACTGACTAATTATTAAACTCATCAATACTAATCTCTACTAATATTATAAAGAGGTAAAATTTGTGTGTTTGTTTGTTTGTAATGGATAAACTCAAAAACTAGATAACTGATTTTAAAAATTCTTTCGCCTATAGAAAGTTACATTATCAGCGAGTAACATGGGGTATATTTTATTTCCAAAAAAATTAGAGAGGGGTAATAAATCATAAATTTTTATCTCTGGAACTACTAAACCGATTCTAAAAATTCTTTCACTAATAGAAAGCTACGCAGGGGGAGAGATTCTCGCGGGGGGATAACAAATTAACAATATACTAAATATACGTGAACGGAGCAATGGGTGACCGCTATTAAATCATAATTTCATACCACATGTGCGAAGCCCCGGGACGGCCCGCTACTTGACTATAAAACTATAATGGAAGTCTCTCATTTCGTTTTCTTGCGAGTTTTTTAGGTACAGTGGAGTCGCAGTTATTGGGCAATATCTGGGTGCCGAGCTTTGCTCGGATGAGTTCAATAAAAATAGTACTTGTATGCTGTGAGATATTATTTTCTCAGAATATTATTCCGAAACGAATTTATTTCTGAAACATAATTTAAAATAATTGTTTCTGTTTTAACTACCTATGTAACTAAGTATCAACTTGAATCAAGCATTTTTTCCTGTAAATATTATTTAGGTCGCCATTTTCAAATCTACCGCCGTTATTGTTTTGTTGACTGAAGAACTCGCAAAAACCGATTTTCATAGATTGAATATCTTGTAAAAATATTCGAATCAGATGAAATTTTGCTCGCCCGTTGCCATTTTAACAATCCAATTTTAAGCATTGATACCAAATATCAACTTTATCGAAGTACTTTTTCTCTGTGATGTCATCTTAACAACTTCCAGTAAATTTCAAATATTTTTTTTGCATAGGTACCTACTGAAAAACTCACAAAAATCGATTCTTTTAATAACAAACGTCAGACTATAACCTGCGCAAAACTTTTTTTGCATGTATCTTCACCATAGTTTTTAAAAATCGATGTGTTTTTACACAGACCCGCGGCGCCAGAAGTGCGGCCCTCCAGGCCGCCGTTTTGTTATTATTTACATATTGTGCAAGACACTTCTTATATTAGTGTTCAATTACAATTTTAACACTTGTGATATATTATATAAAATCTATGTAGAAATAGACTTCGAATCAATCTGACTTTAATTGAGCGAGTTATATTAAATAAAAAACGCCTTTTTTTAATTGCTCCCCTCTGGAACCAAAATTCCTACCTAGATCGATTTCTCGCCCCGAAAAATCCCCATTCTGTAAATTTCACCAGAATCGTTAGTCGTTTTTGAGAAAAAAAGGTCTAGGTAAGATTATACGTCATACTACATTTAACTTACCTATACATATTTTATATAGGTAATATAAAAATAACATACCTATTTATTTAAATTTTATCTAAAACTACTTACATAATTATGTTTAGATTTTATTGTTGCTATTTTTTTACTTTTCAAATAATTACTGATTATTTTAATAAGTTAAAGTTTGACTGTCAGATTTGACATAAATAATGAAAATAGTTTGTTTTCTCCAAAGCCTACTCACAATACGACACTGTTTTATGACGTTAAAAAGACTGTGTTTTAAAATGATAAAATCGATAAGAAAACGAATTTTTCCAGGGATGAGACCTAGCTAAATCGATTTTTTGCCCCCCGAAACCCCTTTTCGGTAAATTTGATCAAAATCGTTAGAGCCGTTTTCGAGAAAATATTTATATAGATACATAGAAACATATATATATACAAGATTTACTCGTTTAATAATATAGGGGGATTTGTTTTGTACGCTAGTGTCTAACTATTATCCGAGTTGCCCGATTTATAGGCTGTCACCAACCTCTTGTACTTGGCCTTTTTTCGAGCAGGGTATTCCGTAGTTATTGCTTAAAAATACTATGTAGTACAAGTACTCTCTCCCACACCCCACCCGTTTGGTATTACGCCCGATTATAATTACGGCAACCTCACTATATTTTATTTGATATCTAGACAAAGGAACACGTTTCTAGAATTTGTATCTGCCCGTCTGTCAGTTGTATCGACATCACTCGAAAAGGGCTGGATCAATTTTGAATAAATTTATGCTAGGTTGCAGAAAGCATTGTCAGAAAATCTGATTTAACAAAGTTTAACATAAGTAATATCTAAACGGATCGAAACCAAATTTTAAACTTAAGGATTTTAGGGGATTTCACAAACACATTTTTCTCATTTCCTCCCTACTCCCCTAAATAAGGGTACCTAGTTTGAATTCGAAGTTGCTATAATTAAATAGAGCAATTTGATCCTTGAAAACAGCGTAGAAATTGTCGGAAGTGAGCACATACGTAGGTCAAACTTCTCAATACCTGTCCTTACGATTAAAACAACATAATATTATGACCTAAAAAAATTTAAAAAATACTTTTATCCCAATTCCAATCTAACATCGCTAGTACAACATTATAGTTACAACAATAATCATGAGTTTGATTTCAACAATACGAGCATATTAATTAAAGAACCCAATTATTTCAAACGGATTTTCTTAGAAATGGTATTTATTAAAAAAATTAATTTAATTTAATAGCGTCAACAAACGTACAGACATTGAGAATTTGTCCCATATATATAGCGATTTAATCGATTTAGTATAACCTTTTACATAATTGTCTTTGTTAAATCCTATCAAATTGCTGTTTTTTCGTTTTCACTACTCTCAACTTTCATATAACGGATATTAATTATTAGGGGTGAACATAGATTTTATTTCCAATTTTATCATTTTACTTTTAACAATTTTTATGAGTTTTTACTTAAAAAAAACAACATTGTTAACACCATGTTCTTTACTCGATCAAACAAAATACTGAAGGAAATTAACAGCAGTTTGGTAAGATAAAAACATATTTTAATTTTTGTTAATTTTAACTTTATTTTCAAAAAATAATTGTTCTTCACCATATAAATATTCTCACCCACGTTTACATACAACCATTGTATCAACATTATAATTTTCTTGTAGACTCTGAAGATGGTATGAAGAATACCGAAACGTTAGTATTAAATGCAAATTTTGAATTAATCAGTATTGCTTTTTATTGATCCTACGTGCCACGGAAGTACTCACTTCCGACAATTGGTACCTATAGTTTATTGATGAACAAAAATTGAAAATTGCTCTCATTTTGAATTTTTACGAAACAAATGAATGGAGGCATATTGTAAGGTTATTAATGACATAACGATTTATGAAATATGGTGGAAATCGTTTGAGCCGTTTTCGAAAATGTCGCAATTTTCTATTTTTGTTCATCAGTAAATAACCCTTATTTAGGGGAGTAGAGAGGAAACAAGAAAAATCTGCTTGGAGAATCCCCTAAAAACCTTAAGTTAAAAATTTGGTTTCGATTCGTTTAAAGGTGTGTCAGCTAGACCTTTTTATACTTGGACCAAATCAAACTTTCAGATCCTCCCCATACACGAGAAAAATTGATTCTAATCTTTTAGGTTATAGAGCATAAACAAACTTTTATCAAGAATAATTTTTTCTGACAAATTAATAATAATCAAAAGGTCAAAAATATGTTTTTTTATCACGCTGTATAAAAATTATTTTCGTTATAACTAAGTGACCCTATCATGTAGATAATTTAACAGTGATCATTTTGATTTATTGAATTTTTGCTCTAAAAATCAGGAAAGCAGTAAACTGCATATTTGTGATTTTACATGTTAAATCCCTATACACCTGAGCAGATCACCACCCTGTATATGTAATTTTGTTTAGTGTACATTATACACAGTCTGTTTACAAGAGGTATATAGGTGAATGACAATTTTTTCTCTCAAATATTTTGTCTTGCTTCCTTTTAAAGTAAATTCTATCAAAAAGAAAATTCTCTTAACTATATACGATTTTGATAAACTGGAAAAATTATTTTCAAATCTACAATGAACATTGATTTATTTATAAATTTCTCTAAGATTTTGATAAACTGGAAAATTTATTTTCCTCAAGAACGTTGATTTACTAACAAGTAATGATCTAAAAATTCAAACCTTTATTTGTCACGTAAATATTGTTTCAGCACTTAGAGACTTCAATGCTCGATAAAGCGGCAATTTTTTATTTAATTTTTCTTGATGCTGTTTGAGCTACAACTATATTCAGATCTGTTTTTAAAAACATTTGCTGAGATATAATAAGGTTTCAGATTTTAAATTATCCAATAAATAATAAGATCACAGCGATGCATAAGAAGAATTTAATGTAACATGTAGGTATAGTGTTAAAGAAATATATTTGATGTAATATAAAAATCATAAAAAACTCAGAATTTTTGTAAAGTATAGTCAGTTAATTTTTGTAAAAGACAAATATCACAATAAAACGAGCTTTGCAGAATTCATGATTATTATCGTTGTAACTGAAATCAAATAAAACTTATATTTTTCAGAGATAACGACTCAAATTTGGCTGAAAGATCCAATTAAGACGCAAATACTGTTTTAATGCATTTATTGGCTAACGTTTCGTAAAATATGTTTACATCTCCAGAGCTCTGTATAAACAATAATTGTAAAATTAAATTAATTTGGAAAAGATAACTTAAAAAAATTATATATAAAATTGTAGATTAACTCACCAAATGCCGTCAACAGTAACAGTAAAATTGTCATATAATTAAAAATACATATTAACATTTTTTTTTAATTGTTTTTGTGATGTATGAAATTTATTTTATTAATTTATGTTATAAAGTAGAATTTTGTTTAATAATTTTTTTTACGAAACGTTAGCCAATAAATGCATTAAAGCACTATTTGCTTCTTAATTGGATCCTTAAGCCACATTTGAGGCGCTATCTCTAATATCATCAGGATCACCACATTTTCTGTTTTTTAATTAAAACAGATTCTTAACATTTATATTTTTCATATTTAATTTAAAACAAATAAATATATACACAATCAGAACTTAATTAAGAGAATTGCGTAGCTCATAAAAATATATTTTATATTCGGTTATAATACATACTTACAGTAATTGCAGTAAATATACCTATGTAATAAATTTATGTAGAAATGTGCAATCGTGTGCAGTCATTTGTTTTCGAATTTATAAATAAAAAATAAATCTACTTCGATTACTTCACAAATGCAATACAGTTTTTGTGAATAAAAAAGATCGATTTGCGTAATGAATATTTTTCGGGTCATTTTATTGACAATTTAACGCAAATTTAAATACCGTTCTTTTAAATCCAACCAATGCATGCGCACTGGAGAACCAACATTAAACAAATCTAATTCGTTCTTTTGTTTCAGAAAACCAGCAACAGAAAAAGAAACAAACAATCGCTATGCATCGGTAGCTGCAATTAACGCGTCACAACGTATTGCCAACCAGCAAATAAAAAAATAACTATATAATTGTTACGCTTAAACAATAATAATAAGTGAAACTTTGGCGAACAATAAATTAATAATATGACAATTTTTAAAATAAACAAAACAATCATAAACTTAACTCAAATGCTGTGATGGAAACATTGAAGTATACTTCAGGTGCTGGCACCACCTGCAACATGTCAACAGTCCCCGGAAATAATTCCTCGCATCATCAAGATTCGGAAGTTGATTCACTATTGTTGAGTTCATGTTGGGCGCAAAATTCGAATATGAAGAACGAATATCTGATAGATTCGAACAGTATGATACTCGACGAGACAATGAGTAGCCTGGCTTCGGACAAACTCCTATTGGATTCGAGTTTGAGTCACGATTCGGAAATAGCTACTAAAGCAACGATGGACGCCCTCGACAGTTTACTATTGAATTCACAGCCGATCAGTACCAACTTGGCAGAACTAAAACCACTTCCGCCGTTCACAGGTTACACGGGTCATTTGAGTATAAACGGAATTCGAGGACATCATTATCACGCAATAGCTCAAAGTATTCCCGAAGAAAACAACAACACGTACAACAGTTATTCTAGCGAACAGAATATCGTATCGAGTTCGACGTGCAGTTTGGCCGATTCGCAAAACTTACAAAATGCCGATTCGAGCGCGAAAAGTTTATACGGCGTCGACGATTGCGGCGGAATGAGTGCGGCCGTAAGTCCCGCCGACTCAGTGTCGGGCATCAAACTCGAATACAACAGTTGTGTCGGAGTCAATCCGGACTCTTGCATGAATGTCGGCGCCGATTCGGTATCGTCGCACGTCAAATCCGAAATGGAAAACTACGACATTTCGTCGCTTGACATCGCTGCGATAATCGGATCAGCGATTGCCGACACGACGGTACCGAATAACAACCAATTGGAATGCGACGACCCGACGGCGTCACGCGACAGCTGGATGGACCTCGAATCGTGGATAGACGGCGCTTGCGTCGACAATACAGTCACATCACAAAAAAACATAATCATAACGACGCACGACGGTTTAAGCGAATTTGTGTTGCCTCATTCGCCTCAACCAATAAACGTCGAGTACAGCAAAAGTATGAACAGTAACAACAATAACGGTTCTGCGTCAACGCTGCAAAGTCTGTTGACGCAGAACTATATGCCGCTATTACAGAATCGGTTACAGAACGGTCCGCCTGTTAAACCGGAAACGCCAAGTTCGACGAGTTACGGTATCGATATGATATCGACGTCGAGTCCTCCGGGAAACGTTGTGTCGACAACAGACAGTGTGTTGTTAAACGGTAGATATATACAACAAACTCATTACGGTGTTATCAGTGGCAGTGGTTTAAGTGACAGAATGCAAAGTCCCGACATGCTCGGACAGAACTATCCTCACACGACGACGACGACGAACATTACACCGAAGAAGTCGCGGAGTCGCTCGCAGAAAAAACAGCAACAACAACATCATCAGAGTACGCAACAACAACAACAACAAGCTACTAGTTCGACCGTGTTCCAATCGGAACAAAGTCTAGGATTATTGGGTAAAGAGAAACCAGTGCACAGGTGTAATATTTGTAATAGGGGTTTTTTGAACAAGTCGAATATCAAAGTGCATTTGAGAACGCATACGGGCGAGAAGCCCTTCCGATGTGATACGTGTGCGAAAGCTTTCAGACAGAAGGCGCATCTGATCAAACATCAGCAGATACACAAACGGATCGGAAGGGATTAGCGACCCCGTTACGCGTTACTCTTAAGACTATAATATTAATAACTCATTGCAGACTGATCGCTAAGAAATACCGTTCACACCGTTGGTGGACTGTGGACTCATTCAGTATTTTCGAATTGAGACGTTTTCAAAAATAGTACCTACTATATAATAGACCCGGCCGTTACTTGATGTAAATTAATGTTATAGATTTTCAAATTAAATAAAAACACAACGTTTTAATTTATTTACACTTAAGAACTTTATTTTATAACATTTGTTTCGCACAAAATAGTGGCTTCGTCAAACAAAGGTCTTCAACTCTAGTTCTAGTTGATCTTTGTCTGACGAAGCCACTGTGTTGTGCGAAACAATTGACATAAAATAAAGTGCTTAAGTGTAAATAAATAAAACGTTGTGTTTTTATTTAATTTAAAATATATAATACCTACTAGTTTAAAGTAAAGTGTTTACATTTTTGGCGCCAAGAAATTTGTAATATGTGTGTAATTTATGAGAGACCGGGGGGTTGGTTGTCGCACAGATTGTAACTTGCACTGTCGGAGTGGCAGAAAGGCAAAAAAGCTTATATTGAATGTTTCTTAATTTTTTTTTACATTTTTCGATAGTTTTTTTTTTTTTTTGTCGTTTTGTGCAACATTGAGTAAACACGTTTTTCTGCATCCTCAGATAGAATTTTAGCTCGATTTTGTGTAATATCATGTAAAAACGTTTACATAATTCGTTTTTTAAACTTAAACGATTTATTAACCCATAGAATATTTGATGCTGGGTTGCAGAAAGCATTGTCAAAACATTTGATTTGACAATGACCTTAGATTGTCATCTTAGAATTATAGTTTCTATTTATATAGGAACAGTATAATGTCGCTGTTAAACTCCCTGTCATGCAGAACATTAGATTGCACTCACACAAAAACAAATGATTGATCTACATATTATAGTCTAATCAACTAATGATCCTAACCAGGATGTCAATAAGCGCAAAAACCGACTTCGGGACTTTGTTTGACTGGTTAATAAAAAAACATATTAAAAGTCCTTGACCCTTGGGTGGGCTAAAGAGGGGGGAGGGCACTTCGAAGGTTTTTGTTTTTTCGCGAACATCTCGAAAACAGTGGGTCCTACGAAAAAATTCCATGCATGAAAATTGTAGCTGACAAAATTTCCTAGATTTTCTATATTTGAGGTTTTTCTATCTCCAACCGTTAACGAAAAAATTTTGAATCAGGTTAAGATAAAATGGTAAACTGATATACCAGTTTGAAGGAAATTTAAATCTCTACATATTTTTTTTGTAAAATGAAAGGCTGAGACGCTAGAGAGAAAAGTTCGACAAAAAATGTGGTGCGAAAAATGTTTTTTCGAAAAATAGCGATTTTCAGAAGCACGTAACTCGTTAACGGTTAAAGATAGAAAAAAAACTTCAAATATAGAAAATGTAGAAAATTTCGTCAGCTACAATTTTCATGCACAGAATTATTTCGTATGACCAACTGCTTTCGAGATATACGCCAAAAACCAAAAAAATTGGCCTTTGAAGTGCCCCGCCTCCTCTTGCGCCCACCCAAGGGTCAAGGACTTTTAATATGTTTTTTTATTAACCAGTCCAAACAAAGTTCCGAAGTCGGTTTTTGCGCTTATTGACTTTCCGGCTAGACTCCTCTTTAGAGCACTCATTGACAGAGCTAATAGAAGAAGATCGCTTTTCAAGTTAAATTGAGATTAAACGGTGTAGAAAAATAGATGTATTCACATTATACAGTTTAAAAAAATATCGTTTTAATCGATCAATTATTTTTCGAGCAGGATCGATTTAAAATTCTAGAATGCTTTTCTTATGGAGAGATATGTGTGGTCACAATCTAAGGTCATTGTCAAATCAGATTTTCTGACAATGCTTTCTACAACCGAGCTTGAGTCTATCTTTCGCAGCAATGAATTAAATAGACCACATGCCTCAAGACACCCTTCTACTACACGAGCGTTGAACGAAATTCTTTCCCTAACGTACCTATATTTTAAATGTAAATAGATTCACTTTATTTACGTTTAAATGTACGTTATGAATGAATTTTTTTGTCCTGACCGTCGTTGGCAACGCTCGTATAGTAAGGTGGTTCAATGCAAGTGAACGACGGTGCAGTAAAAAATGGAGAGCTGATATGAAATGGATGATTCAATCGTCATCAATATTACCTAACCACAAATTCAATATTTAAAGCAATTTTGCCTTGTGGCGCTAGATAAACGATATATTGGTAAAAATAATATTTAACGAATTTAAATATTCTGAATTTTGTATTGTAACTCGAGTTTTGTCCAGTTAAAAGAAAATAGTCTCTCGAAATCTAAAATCATAAATAACGTCAATGTGTGTCCATGGTCCACCAAAATTATGTTTCTTTTTGACCACTCTGTATATGCACGCACGTAATTATTAATATTTACAGGCGAACAATAAGTTGTTTATCACGGCGCGATGGGAAGGTGTGTAATCTGTTAGCATTCCAAGCATTGCATTTATCATAAAACACATTTTTAAATAATTACTGATCTCAAATAAATTTTCAATATTAAAAAAACATTCGCTACTATAAATTCGTTATACTTAATTCTAAATACTGAACCCTTTCGCCCTTTAATTTTTGTTGGTATGCTATAAATCCATTTCTGGTTTAAAATATCTTTTTTTATTTAATTTCTTAAATTGATAATACACTTTTCTCTTCGATTTTTTTGTTATATAATACCTATACAGTAATATTTATTATTTGAATTATTGTATGCAAATGAACCAAAATTTTTACAAAAAATTTCAGGATCAATTATAGTTTTACTAAATACATATTTTGTTTTCTTTATTTTGCTTGAATTCTCTTCGAATCTCCCGTTTATTTATATTTTTTATAATATCAAATCAAAACTGAACTAAACTGAACCACAAATATAATATAATATGAAAAAGTCTTTCTGGAAATTAAGGGTACGGGGGATACATAAAGAAGTTTCGACATAGGTATGCAAAAAATATAATCACAGAAACAAAATAAATTTCAGATGATTAAATTTCAAATAAATTCACAACATTTATCTTCGAATCAATTTTTTAACGCCATCAACAGCTTGTGTTATGCTAGTCATCAATTCATATATTATCTTCAATTTATTATTTTTTAGTAATGAATTGAAAATCCACTTGATTACTTTTACCAGAATTAGAACCTGGGAACTGGTGGCTTGTAATAGAGGAGCCATGGAAACACATTGCTTACTGGCTGTCGGCTATCCTCTTCGCGTTATTGCTAACCCTACAATCAAATACACCTTCCCACGCCATGATGTAAATCTTATTGGATGTTAAATAGCAACTGCTGAAGATTTTTACGATTCGTTGATTTGATCTTTTCGAACCGAAAATATTTTATCGTACATACGGGCTAAGTAATAAGCTTCTCTTTCGGTCTGATTTAAAATGATACAAAGTGAATTTTTTGTCGATTAACGAATCATGGGACTCATATTCTCAAACTAGAACGTGAACTTATGTCTCACTTTCACTTACGTGTCTGCTGATTAAGTGGAAGTAAGACAAACTATAACATTCTGTTCATGTTTCAGGTTGAGATTAGAGTTTCAAGATTCGGAACTATACGTTCGCAAGCAAAAAAACTAAATCATTCTATTAACGATTTTTTTAATAAGAACACACTTGTATTTTAAGAACATAATAAACCTTCCATAAATATTATATGTTGTTAACAGGTACAGAGAAATGAGATGAAACGTGTGCTAACTTTCAGAAGACAGTTGCAATTTTTTTTTCAAATTTCATTTGTTACAATATTCATACATTTCGTGAAATTTTAGTCACACTGCTAATAAAGAATGTGACGTATTGAACACATTTATAGAATATAGATCCTCCAATAGGATATATGCATGAATTTTTTATCTCATTTTATCTCATTCGTAGCACGAAAATATACGTCAATTTGAACACAACTTTAAAATCTGGGAAACATTGAATGATTCGTTGATCAATAAATTTTTAAAAATCAAAAACAGTGTGTGACGTCAACGTGCATGTCGAGTGCCCGTTACCATAGAAACATAGGTACAAAACAGTATTTTTCAACACTTTGTTTCTTGGTTTTTATCATGGTTTTTATATAGTATTAGTAGATAATATAAACGCACGTCCTCTATACTTTCATATATCATGACGTCACGGGGCTTACATACATGTTTCAAAACTTATTTTTGAGCTTATTTGAAATCAGAATGAAGTAATTAATTCATGCATAATATACCCTATTGTCATAGATATAAAAAATCAAACACTAACAATCACCAAAAAGATTTTAAATTTTTATCAGTATTTTATTTTTCTCTAAGACTAATTTATAAAAAAATAGTACCTATCTAATGGCACAACATGAAGGTTGTAACTTTTGTATCATTTTTTAAATCCACATCAAGTGTAATCTATATGATCATATCTATATTCATATTTTCGATCTGTTATTATCTTAATTATCTAATTGATATTTTCACTAATTTTTTGATTTGAGTCTGGGAATTTGTAATCTAGGATGAACCATGGTAGCGCCAGATAAACAACAACATCCCGACGATTTTGACTATTCTCAAGCCCCTTTTGGATGTTTGATCATTTACAAGTGTGTTTCTTATATACAAACAGCGGCTGAAAATAAAATTTCAATTTATTTTTAGCCAAGTATAAAATTCTCATTCGTTGATTTTTTTACGTTAATATTTTATTCTCAAATCTTAAACCGTATTTAAGATATTGTGTTGTGAAGTACGAATATAAAATCCACGAATCAAATTATAACAAATTTTGTTTCGTTGTTTATATTTCTTAAATATTTTTTAAGAAATTCGAAATACAATTCAAATACAGTCACTTCTCTTGTAACGCGGTATCGGTATATATGTATTTCAAAAATTCCCCGCATTATAGAAATTCGCGCAAAAAAATAACAGGACTTACAGGAAAAATAGGGTAAAGGGATAGAACACTCAAAACAGCTAGATCGTAAGTAATAGAAGAGAGCAGTTGTTCAGCTGGATGTCGTTTTTCGCATTTTGTTACCCCGTAGCACAAAGCAATGACCCGATTTTGGTGATTTTATTCTCGTATTTATTAATCGCGCATGCACAGATTCGCGCAATACAAACACGCGTTACAGCAGAAGAGACTGTATTTAAATTCTAATGAACAACAAAACAAATTTAATTTCGCAAAAACGTGCTATAATAAAAAAGGTACCTCATTAAAATAAAAAAAAATTACATTAAATATTTTGTTATAAAAACTTTGTATCCTAATTTATATATATCCTATTTTAATATAGAGCAAAGTGCAATTGAAATATTTTTATTGAAAAAATCTGTGAATTACGTAATGTGAACAATAATATTTATAAACACAACGAAATGGACGGACAACAAACTAATTTTAATCGAACTTTTAAACTTTCCTTCTCTAATAACCTGTGTTGACGGTTTCTTTAGCTAATTACTTTTTTTGTTTTATTATTACTCTTTTTTTATTTATAATTGTTTTGTATATATATTTATTTTTGTTTTTTTTGTTCATTTTCTTTATTTTCTATTTTTTATTTGTATTAAATCTAAGTAACTAATTCGATTACGCATTTGTCTTTAAGTGTTGTTATTTTTTTAGTTTTTATCTTTATTATTTATTTTCTCGAAGATCAATCAATACAAACTTTTCATCTTAATTTTGTAAACAAAATTTTCAGTGAAAATTAAATAGGAAATCTGTGCATTTCGAATCATTTTTCTGAACATATCTCAGCTTCCTTGTTCCTTCATCGGCTGTTGAAAACTTTATTCTTCTTTTTTTGCTTGGCTCTTGAAATTGACAATAATTAATTATTATTATCAATAGAAATAAGAAAAGCGATTAACAATGCAGAGATTTTTTAAACATTAAAATGGAAAATACGGGTGTGAATCTTATTACAAATATTTTTAAATGCGTTGATTCAGAAATGTCGGTGTGCAGCGAAAAAATAGCTTGTTTTATATTTCTGGATCAATTAAATTCAACTACAAACAATATATAAATTTAGGATAGCAAAAAAGTGTGTACTTAATTGTGTAATATAAATTTTAAAAATCCCTTGTAGAACAAAAAAATCACAATTTGATCAAAAAATGTCGATCAAAAAAAGATCTCATGTATAGGAAATTAAACTTTTGTACCTACTTTTAACGCGATAATTACAATTAAATTGGTTTATTATAATATGCACAGCTGTTTTCAAATTAATTCTTTAAAAAGTCGCATTTTCTTGATAACTTTTTTTAGGATTCCTTAGCCGTAGTATGTCTATTAACGAGACTTGCTTGTCCGTCCGTCTGTAGACCAATAGCTGTCCCACCTCGATTTTCTACATGAAAAAACAAATCAGTTGAAAATTCGCAAATAAATTATCTATACCTATTTAGATCGGGGCTGTAGCTAGAACCAAATTTTAGGTAGGGCATCTGAAATGTAAACTAGGGTCTTGATACTGTATGTTGGCTATTTTTATGGTAGAGCACTTGATCGCCAAGAGAGAAAAATGTATAGAACGTTTAGTGAAAAATTTGACGCGTATTTTTTTATCATTAGAAAGTCGTAGCTCCAATTATTTAAAATAATGACCTTTCGACATACGCAGGTAATTACAAAAATTTATAGAACAGGACATAGAAACATAAAATTTCTAATAATGTAGGTATACTTATACCGAATGTAACGGTTTATGCTTAGTGGATTTTTGTCACAGAATAAGATCATTTTACTCTTGTAAAAAATATTAAGTTTTTGATAATTTATTTCTCTCTCAGGAAAAACTCAATTTCATATAAGTAGTACAGATCAATCAAAAATTCAAAAAAAAAAAAACAAAAGTTGGTTAAGCCGTTTAAGCTATGTACGTGATGTAAATGCCATATTATTCGAAAAGTTAGCATCGACTCATTTTTTTGAAAATTGCTTTAAGCATTTGAAAATATCATCTTTTCAAGTTTTGTAATATAAAATTAAATGAAAAAATCTATAAGATTTATTGAATGTGAAGAAATTCTTAATGTGAAATTTATTTATAGTTATCTTTTACGAATCAGGCTGTATTTATCTACAGGTTGAACTACTTTTCAAACATCTGTTTGTTGTCTGAACACATATTATAATGTGGGAACCTATAAATAAGTATCTAATAAAAGAAAACATTATGTTAGTGTCATATAATTCATAATAATATAGCCTTTATATAAAACTATATTTTTATTTTTTGAAACATTCACTCAGAAAAAATGCGAATTTTATATGATTCGACCAACGCGCTTAAAACAAACACCACATATTAGGTGATGTTGTTAAAACTCGATCCAAAAGGTTGTTATTTTTAAAATGCCCCACACAGTGACCGTCAAATAATAAGGAATCGGCGTGGCGAGCTCTCTTTGAACCAAGTTACAAATTTGGTTCATAATTTGATATCAGAAATCCAAATTATAAAAATTAATGAAGACGGAACGCTATCTAATTGGGGTATCGGTATTAAATCATTTTTGAAAAAAAAATTTCAATACCTATGAAAAATTTTAGTGGAATTTGCCATAAAGCCTCATATGATAATATGTTACTATATTGTTATAGACACAAAGGTGTGTATATTTTCCCACAAAATAAATACGGCTGTTGAAAAGGACATTACGTTATAGCCATTGGTTTCCAAGGCGACTAATTAGCGCGTGATTTTCAAACTCAAAAAATTTCGTGGAAATCATAAAAAAACAACTGTGAAACATGTACAAAGGTTTTTGACAGAAAAAATTCTGATGTATAATTGTTGTCCTATGATATTTTTTCGTCCAAGTAACGGGCTAGAAGATAAATGAGGAAAACTCAAAACGAGTTTGCTTCAGGGGTAGTTTATCACCCAAGAGGGTATGTTCCATCCACGATATGAGTGGAAACTTTTTAGTACCTTATTTAATACTTCATTAACACAAACACTTAAAAAAATCATTTCATTCGATGCATTTTCACAAAAGTTTATTGCAAACAAAAAAAAATCCACAGACACGCGCGCGCACTGCCGCCATGCGGAAAACAACTTTTTCTTACCTTTTGATGGTAGTTTAATCAGAATTCAGAATCTGACGATGGTTCGGCCCTATCACCATACAACTATTTTCTTGCGAGATAAGTAAATATATCTTGTATTTTGTCGAAATTTTCATAAAAAATAAATCCGGACTAACAAGTTTAAAAAACAAGCGACTATCCCCTGCAGTCATGTTCCATTCTGATTGGTCGAATACCCTATCTTGATGTCGTTTGACACACACACAAATACACCTAAACGAACGCAACAATTAACTAGTGAACTCTGTAGTAATATGGATAGTTGATAGCGATTAAAAAATGGGTTTTGTATGTGGAGAATGTTCAAACACATATTTTTCAAGACAGGCATTAATGTTCACAAAATTAGAATGAAAACTTCAGGTAAGGATTGTAATCTAATTCTTTCTATACAAATTGATCAATTCTTTAACATTTCAAAATAAAACCTAATTTAATATTATTATTTGAGATATTAGGATGTCCAAAATTTATACAGCAACAGTGTTCTTGAGAAATTGGAATGGAAAAATAAATTTTAATTAAGTTTTATTTTGAAATCTCAGAAAATTGATAGACTTTTATAGAAAGAATTAGATTACAAGCCTTACCTGAAGTTTTCATTCTAATTTTGTGAACATTAATGTCTTGAAGAATATGTGTTTTAACATTCTTCACATACAAAGCCCATTTTTTAATCGCTATCAACTATCCATATTACTATTCAGAGTTCACTAGTTAGTTGTTACGTTCGTTTTGTGTATATGTATGTGTGTGTCAAACGACATCAAAATGGGGTATTCGACCAATCAGAATGGACCCTGACTACAGGATCTAGTCGCATGTGTTTTAAAAATGTATCTTCAATAAAATGAATATAGGATGGAAACTTATTTATTTATTAATTGTAGATTATAGACACTCGACAACTACGGTCATTACCCATTAGCATCTAATTACGTCAAATTAAATTAAACGATATCACAAAACATTCATGAGCGGAGGTGGGACTCGAACCCCAACTGTCCCCAAATAGGGTTAGAAACTTCAAGCAGTGTTGATTCTATATGAAGCCGTTGTTTGCTACAGACAAAAATTCCGAAAATGGCTAATTCGATCTAGATATCCTATAAACTGTCAATCTTAATTTCGTCAAAAACTTACAATTACAGACAACGTTACAATTTTATTTTTATGTATTGATTTACAACAGCTGTGCATACAACGACATGTAAAATTTAATCTAAAAACCATTAAATATTAACGCATTCTTTATTTAAGAAAATCACGTTAATTTTGCGTATATTTTTTCATTTGAAAATTTAAAAAAAGATAGTTATAATATAAAATGTGAATATATTTTCAGTATTTAAAACTTAACGTTAAAACGTGTAAATTATATAAATGTAAATATTAAAAAATACTATATTTTAGTACTTCATAAACTATATTACTTGTCCATCGTTCTGTTACTACAACAATTTTGACTATGATAACAAATGTGGTATATTTTAGCATGATTTGAGAAGAAATAAATTTATGCATCGTGTTGTATCAAAAAATCATTATTTCCAAAAATCAATATTATTTCGAAATCGAATCTAGTTCAAATATAGATATACATAGGTTCAAAATGAAACATACAAACCAACGTTTTACGTTACATTCTTTAAAATCCATTAAAGATCTTTGGTACTCATTTGAGCAGTAGATATTTCAACGCACAGTCAAGTGACAAACTTTAATAAAAATAATAAATCAAAATTTTGTTTAACTAAAAACAAATAGTGTTGCGTTGGTATGTCCATTTTGAAATCTAATGTCCAATTGACAATGATTTTTCTGTTTTGTTTATAATCCGTATTTTTTATACTGGAAATTTGAAAACTTGCTTCGTGTTTAAAAAATATGAAATTAAACAGTTAAATGTTTGTTCTAAAACAAAAAATCTTAAGGAAGAAAATATATTTTCTTGGATATGTGGGGTTCTTAATTTAATAACTGAAATGTTTCTGGCTAAATTTAAAAATTCAAACGAAATTTAAATACTATTATTATAGTCCATACCAGTCAATGAAGCAAAAAAATCATTAAAACTTCTAAAGTCACCATAACAGATCCGATTTTGATGAAATGTTTTTTAATGTTTGTAATATTACATTATTTGAAATCAGAAACATTCCAACACATGGATTCAAAATTTTCATTTTACAAGTTTTCCTTCGAATTGTCTTATACGCTCGCGTTGCATTTATTTGCCGTTTTACAAATAATTATTCAATCCTGACTAAATTTTGTGTGCTTATTTGAAACGTATTAACCTAACGATTCTGCAGAAAGTTTTAGACCTCCAAGTTCATTATTTTCATTTCATATAAATTCTATAGAATTATCGCTAGGCACTTGGTAGAACATGATTGAATAAAAATTAATAAACAAACACTTGAAAAATTCTACACATTTATTCATCTCAACGATCGTTTCGGGTTTCTAACCCATCATCAGGAGTTTCCTTTAAAACTCCTGATGATGGGTTAGAAACCCGAAACGATCGTTGAGATGAATAAATGTGTAGAATTTTTCAAGTGTTTGTTTATTAATTATTATTTTCATTTCAGTTTATTATCTTATACACAACGCGAGCGTATAGGAAAATTCGGAGAGAAATTTGGTGTAAAATGGAAAATAATATAAATAACGAGTAGTGAATTTAGTACGGCTGGTAAAATTATAATTGTTTTGGAATAAGCAGCCAATGTTTTTGATAAAAATAAAAAAAATTATTATTGGTTTGACACACTAGTCAATTTTTGTGTTTCGCCTTGTTAGTCATTATCAACATGAATAATAAATTGTAGAATCTAAAAATACATTATACATTGTAAATATTTAACAAATTTTATTTTCAATTTAACATTAATAAAATATAATGTACGAAAATAGTTTTTGTATAATGTATTTTTAGATTCTACAATTTCTTATTCATATTGATTAAGCCTAACAAGGCGAAACGCGCTATGTACACATTAATTGACTGGTAGTCAAACTAATAATAAAATTTTTTTTTTAAACATTGGCTGCTTATTCCAAAGCAATTACATATAATATAAATAACGTGCTCAAAGTTCATATACTGTGAAATACATGTATTTCGAACAATTATGCAACATTCCATCAATATTCAATAAATATTTTTAACAGAGCAAACGATCTCTGCGACGAACTACAACGACAACGACAAATACAACAATGAGTTAAGTTTTTGTGGTTATAATATAATAATTAATAATTATTAAATAGACAGTAGCCATTCCACAAGCAAATACTTTTCTTAACGTAATCAGTCGGCAACCTGCCATTGTGATGTAAACGTCAAACAATTAAGATATACAAGGAAAAAATCAGAAGCCACTGTCAGGACTTGAACCCGAAATTCCCAGTTTCCGGCTGGTTGAGTTACCACTTACTCACACAGTGCCCCGAGAGTGGGATCTGTTCCTTTCCTATATATACCTATTTCAACACTAAATCACACTTCATGCGAGAGCGGATTTTATTTAAGTTATAAACATAACTAAATATTAATAGCTCGTAAGTCCAGACAAGATGGCAGGTTGCCGACTGATTACGTTAAGAAAAGTATTTGCTTGTGGAATGGCTACTGTCTATTTAATAATTATTAATTATTATGCAAAATTTAGCCAAGATTGAATAATTATTTGTAAAACGGCAAAAATACTCGTAGATATGTAATTCGAGCGTATAAGATAATTCGGTGGAAAACTTGTAAAATTACAATTTTGAGTCCGCGGCTGGAATGTTTTTGATTTCATATAATGTAATATTACAAACATTTTTAAAAAATCATCAAAATCGGATCTGTTTTGGTGGATTTAGAAGTTAAAACCATCATTGACTGAACTATTAGGAAATTATTAAACTGCTTCACATGTTCACAAAATATGTAAATCTTGTAATTCTGATAATACAAATTGTTGACTGTTTAATAGTATTGAAGATGTTTATGAATGAAAACGCTGACTATTATAAAACAATATTCTTCTTGCATTTTGGTATAATCATTTTTAAAAAAGCGGCCAAGTGCGTGTGGGACCACGCACATTGAAGGGTTCAGTAGTCGAGAAGAACGTTCACGGTTAAAATTCAAAGTTAATAATAATTTATATTCTTTTATTTCAAGTTGAACATAGTGTTCCAAAAATTAGTTTGTATTTCATAGTATTTCTCAAAGACACTGTGAAAAATAAAGTTATTTCTGCGTTCGCTAAACTCAAAAAAATAGCTTGTAACCGAAAACATCCCATATCTCCAAAACTACACAACATATCTTATTCAAACCAATTTTCGTTGGAAGTGTTTTTTAAGTTCTACCACCTTAAAATTTTTCAGATTTTTCCACCTCATAGTTGAAAAGTTAGAGGGGGGACACACTTTTTACTACTTTATAGAAGCTCATATCTCACCAGCTATTGACTTAAATAAAAAAGTCATTTTGAAACTTCTAGATATATCATTTTTCAAGACTTATCTAACGATATCCCATACGCTTATGTGCAATGGAATTTTTTTTTTCATCCCTCAGCTACATGTATGGAATGCCACCCCTAATTTTTTTTCGTAATTTCACTATACCATCTACCTTCCAAATTTCATCTATATAGTGCCAATAGTCTCCGAGTAAAATGGCTGTGACACACGAACAGGACGAAATTATAAGGGTTCCGTTTTTGCCATTTGGCTACGGAACCCTAAAATGGTATTTTCAATATATGCAGGCGTCAAGTGTCTCATTTGTAGCCATTTATATTATCATAATTCTAAAATATTCAAAAATATTTTAACTACCTATTTCAAAACTTCGTCATTTAGTTTTTATAAATTCTGACACTAACAGCATTTCCAGCAACTCTATAAAGTTTTTGTTCTGGTAGTATTTTAAGTGATAAATTAATTTTTGCATAACACGATAATATAAACTATTCAGTTTTTTAAAAAATGAAATCTATCCCTGAAACCCGCTGAAACCAAAATTGACGAAATATTTTAAAATATGTTTTAGAAGAATTTGTGTTTCAGAAAGATTTACATTAAATAAGTCGGCGTTTAAAAAAAACATCAAAATATTAGAATTGGTCAAGTTAAATGATTGATTTATCCAGTCTTAGTTTTGAGCCACATTGTAGTTGAACAACATACACACGTCACATCTCTCTTAATAAGTTCATTACAATTGTTATTTTTTATTGTTGATTGTTATTATATATAATAAGTTTAAGAAATTTGTATTATATTATGTTCTAAAAACACCATTATTTTAATATGATCAAAATATTTATAATGAACTGATTGTTTATTATTTTATCCTAAAAGAACAAAAATCAAAATATTCCTAATAGGTATCCCATATTACCGAATATTTCACTTTGATTTCTTCAAAATAAATATATTAATTTAAGTGTTAAAAGCCATAAAATGTTCAAAAAAAATAAATGTATAGGTATTATGAAAGTTCCATTTTCCACTGAAATCTAAAATATGTTATGTCTAATTTACTTTCACTTTAGAACAATTTTCTTATATTATTGCGTTGCAAAATTGGAACATATCATAATTTATTTGCCACAGAAGAAAATTTCCAATATTTAAAGAAAGAAAAGTGATTTTTGTTCCAAGCGTGGATAGGTGCGTGAAATAATTAAAAATTATTTATAAAAAAAAATAGCGATCGAATATAATATAAACAAATATTTTTCAAATTGAACTCTTTCTGAATTATATCCATCTAATAAAAACAAAAATTGTAAAAAACTGAAAAAGATGAATTCTTTACACACTATTTTTATTTTGTCAAATTTTCTTAAGAAGTACAAAAAATTGTTCCAGTTGTATCTTTTTTACCATTTTAACGATTTATATGTTACATTAGTGATCAAATGTAGGCTGATATAATTACAAAACATTAAAATTAATAAGTAAAATATTTTTAATGTCATTTTAAAGCCTCTATATACCAATTTAAAATATCTTGGGCTACTGTAAATGAAAAAATTAATTAATTAAACATTACGGTATAATTATAGATCTTTATAGGTACCGAAAAAGAAAACTTTCTCAACTAACCAGTTTTTTTCCCTATAGAATCCGTACTTACAAATACAAACAAAACATATGTGCGAAGAAATACTGCAAGGTTGAATACTGAGGTATCTACTAATTTCTACACGCCTTATATTTTTTATATGAGAAGTTTGTTTTTTAACACGCTTTTATTAGCTTCACTTGTATGTTTGCTTGTTTGTAACCGACTTCTTTGAAATTGATTTTGACCAACTTTGAACGGTCAGATTGAACTGAAACTTTGCACACTTATCAAGAACCGACGACAATACAATAATTCAATAAGTTTGTCCCATTATCCTGACCAGGATCTCCAGGACTAAAAAAAAAAGCAAAAAACTTCAGATTGAACTGAAACTTTGCACACTTATCAAGGACCGCTGACAATACAATAATTCCATAAGTTTGTCCCATTATCCTGACCAGGATCTCCAGGACTAAAAAAAGCAAAAAACTTCAGATTGAACTGAAACTTTGCACACTTATCAAGGACCGATGACAATACAATAATTCCATAAGTTTGTCTATCCTGACCAGGATCTCCAGGACCAAAAAAAACCAAAAAACTTCAGATTGAACTGAAACTTTGCACACTTTTCAAGGACCGATTACAATACAATAATTCCATAAGTTTGTCCCATTATCCTGACCAGGATCTCCAGGACTAAAAAGCAAAAATAAATTATAATTTAAAAAAACTAAAAAACACGCTTTAATGAACTAAAAAGTAAAAAATAATTAATTTTATTGTAAAAAAGCGTGGGGTGCATTGTATCATATTTTCATACTACCCCATGCTTTTTTACAATAAAATTAATTATTTTTTACTTTTTAGTTCATTAAAGCGTGTTTTTTAGTTTTTTTAAATTATAATTTATTTACTTATTGTTAGAGTCCGATCGAGGCTTCGGGCACATTCGACTAAAAGTTAAACCTTCAGAAAACATTCGGCTTCCGCCAAAATCAGGCTGAGAGTTTTGCTGAAGTCCAATGTTGAATTTACTGAATAATCGAGTGAGACAGTGGTATTATTTTAGTGCTAAACATGTCTCTACGTAGTAACAATCTTCAGTGACCACAATCCTTCAGAATTGAAAGTGGTAAATGTGAACAGGATCTAACTGTAGTAGGCCTAGGCGGCAGCACGGGCGAAAAACATGCCTTCTCTGTATACCTAATAGTGACCATCAGCGGCTTTCAGGGACTACAATCCTTCGGAACCGAAAATGATAAATATAGACAGGATCTACTGATTAGGAGTCCGCGAAAGACAAAAAGGTTAAAAACCGCACTACTAAAGCATTAAGCAACATTTATAATTTATCAATAGATAAGTCGTTAAATGAAGAATCTGTGGCGCATATCAAAGATGTTGGCTGCTGGCTGTTCAGCACCAACACGGTAACACCACACCATCATGATCATCATCAACAACATTAACAACAACTGACAACAGACACGGTTGTCGGTCGGTGTCCCCATTACGGACTTGAACAACAAGAAGAAGACATAGAGCCATTGCACCGATGTGTTTTAATACATATATATTATACACGCGGTATTAATATAGGAAATACATCCGTGTAGGTACCGACTGGTACTGGCTCAGGCTGATTCCACTCTACTACTCTCTCAGTATGACTCTGTAACACCTAATAGTAACTGACAGAGGCGGATTTTCTCAAAAAAAATCTGTAACTTTGCTTGTGATACGTAAAAACAGAACTACAGAAGATACTTGAAATAATTATCTACAGACAAGATAACAAACAATCAATTTCTCAAAATAGACAAGTTACTTTATATGAAAGTATCTAAATAAAAGATACAAGATATTTTGCATGAAAATATCTAAATAAAAGATACTTTTGTAACTAAGATACTTTTCACCAACAGAAATACTCTAAACTCTAAAGTAAAGTATCTAAGATAACATATTTTTAAGTAGATATACCTATACATTTTTTCGATGTTTTTAAAATTATATACTAAATAAACTAACAAACGCACATTAAATATTAATTGAACGGGACTTCTTTGGCTTTGAAATGACACTTCAAACATCGTTACTTATATTTTAATTTTTTACAAAATTATAGCGATTCTGCCTGTTTCATAAAAACTATTACATGAGTAAATCGAAGTGAATGGCGTACACCCGCGGACATATAGACATAGTCCTAACTCCTACGGCCAAATATTTATTAAAGAAATGCTCATAAAATGCGCTATTTAAATTTAATTAATTTTAATTAAACTTTATAATCTAAAATTAATTTTGTTCGTTGATTTAGATGCACAATTTTATGACCTACAACTTTTATGTGAAGTTTTTTGCCTAAAATATTTAAGGAAGAAGGAAATTACGAAAACATGATTTTACGTCATGTTAAAGTCCTATATGATGGAGAGTCGCGGCGACCGCCCTATACAGGGTGTATCACAGGATTGAATACATAGAAAAGTAATGAGCGCAACAAGGAAAACATAAGCAAAATGAGTAGCGTGACAAAGATAGAATACACATGGCTAACTTAACTAAATTAATTATCATGGTTTTTACATGAATAGAGGGCAAAGCAATCTCTGATCTTAACTAATTTGTACTGTGTACTTTTCCCATGTTCGGTTTCCTGTCATACACCCTGTATATGTGACCAATTATTGAACCAATCAAATATTAACTCTATAAAGTATAGACTATTCACTGTAGTATTATATTGCTCATGGTTATTTTAAAAATGACAGTCACGTGCCTATCACATCTGTACAATTATTATTATATCGTTATTCAGACCATCGTATCTTAATCCTACTCTGTGCAGAACACAGATAAATGGTAATTATTTCATGTGTGTCATACGTACTTTGTGGTTCTACAGCCTGCATCTCTTGAATGCCTCTTGGACATTTCCGTTTCTTGTTCTACGCGCAGTTTCAACTTCTATTTTTTAGAATTATTCATTCAACCATAATCAATAATCATAACATTACCACTACTGACTACTTATAATAATATAAACAGTTAATAAGAATCCATTCTGAACGCTTCTTTATAACATTTTTGTTGCTTGCTTTCGGCTTCGCTGAGCGGTTAAATAAAACCCGTACCCGATTTCCTTTGGACTTTTCCGAACAGTGCCGAGCAGTTCTGATGAATACCGATTCGCAGGGACGGACTGGACCTAAGGGCGAAAGGGCGTCGCAAGTTTGGCGCCGTACGTCACTGGTTAGGGTGAAAAATCAAGGCAAACAATTTCTTTGGCGCAAATTTTTTTTTTCATGATTCTGAAAATTAGTTCAGGTTGTATATAATTTATGCGCTGTACCCGGCCGAGCGCCTGCCTCCTGCCTTAGTTGTTATTATTTGATTATGTTTCAGTTCCAGGAATATTTTTTGCCATCCCGTCTCGCCTCGCCTCCTCTTATCACCACCGGTGCGCCTGTAGCCGGTCGGTGCGTGTCATTTGGATAATGTATAAACATAAACCCCGAAACGATCGAAACATTATATTATTATTGTATTAATGCTTGTTTTCTTGTTTAAAAAATTCCAGAAAGTTCACTGCAATATCTGCATTGGACATGGAACAGTTACGGGTTAGAACATATAGAAAAATTCGAGACGAATGAAATCAGTGCCGGTTTACTCTCTAGGCACAGGCCTAGGGGCACCGAGGGCGACCCTCAAACAAAGTATAAATAATATCGAAAAACCGAAATTTTGAAATCTAAAACAAAATGGATATTTTTTATTATTGCTAAAAATATTCATTTTTACTGCTTTATAATTTTTTCTGCCTCTGATTTCCACACATCTTATGGATTTTTTTCTATAAATAAGGCAGAATGTTAGTGAGTCTGAACGTTCTCAGAATGCTTTAAAATTGCGTCTCTAAGAGTCAATATTTTAAAAAATATCTCCAGGGGGGACACTCCCCGCACCCTCCGAAGGGATTCGTTCCTAATTGGAAGTTACCCCTCTTATGGGCCGTCTGTCTCATCTATCTCGCCACTATTTTATATACCCCACTGACAACTACACTGCATGCGATTCTGCGAAATAAAAAGCAAAACAATTATCTCGAATTTTTCTTTCTCGAATAAATTAATGGTCCAGAACCCTGATTAAGGAAACCATCATTTCATTTGCTTTGAATTTGCGTTTTTGGGTCCTATTTTTACAAACATTTTTCCGGGGGAGACTCCTGGATCCCCCTCCTACTGGGGGGTGTTCCGCACCGGACCCGGTGAGTAGGCTATACCGCGCTATATATTTACCTAGTTCCTTGCATAGACACTATATTACCTCCCCCTCCCTCAAAGAAAAGCTATGTGCGCCGTTGCTGTCTTCCGCCCGCGCCTCTTTTTTGCGCCAGTCCGTCCCTGCCGATTCGTACATAAGCCTGTTAAAAAGGAGCGTTCAGGATTGTTTGATTGTTTCTTTATACAGTGAATTTAATTTAAGACGCAACCTAAGCAGGTTTTGACTTTGTTTACCTGGTTATAGTTATGGAAAACATTCTTGATGCATTAAAGAAAATCGTTTCACTTAAAATGTAACATTCACCGAACAAAAACTATCAATATTTGAATTTAAATAAAAATACAGCAAATTTTTTAAAATCAAAATATTGTCAGTCATTATTGTTAGTGATGTATGTTTTTTTTTCAGTGGATTGGATTTTAAGTGAAACGATTTTCTCTAATGCATTAATGTTTCTATAATAATGTATATAATAATATAAAACAATACTTAATCATAAAAACAAAAATGGCATTGATGCAACATGGGGGTAAAAAGCTACACTTAAAATATATCGGTTGAGTAGGGGCTGGCGGACTGCTGAAAGAAAACGGCTTGTGTTTTAAACATTATTACAGGAAATACGAGGCCAACAACTGAAAAAAGCATGTTTGAAACAATAACATTATATTGCATCTGAAGAGACTAGCTACTGACAATGTCAAAGTGCATAAATAAAACGTGCAAGAATTGCAACAATGAACATTAAAGTCAAGTATTTCATATACATAACACAGACGATAACAATAAGTTACTTATGTATAGCAATAATATAACATGAAGAAGGAGACAAAGACAAATGACTACGATAAGTAAATATCAGATGAGATGGACAGAGAAGGGATTTGTGTGGTGCATAATATAATACATTATAATTGTTATGTATGCCATTGTGCCACTTTGCTCAGCAAGTCGCGTCGCGCGTGCGTGTTAGCGATATTATGAATGATCCACAGTGTGATACGAGTTTTGCTGAAGAAAAAAATTTACTGCTACCTAACTAAATCAAACTCAACATAATCAACATTATAGTCCATCGAGATAGTGTAGACTGTAGAGTAATAAATCATTTTTTTATAGATTCCAGTGGTACCTTAGAGTAGGTACCTAGCCTTCTTTTAAATCACTCCCAAATTCAGGTAAAAACTTAATAACCAAATAAACTTTAAGACTGTTGTGAACGTTGTCTATTTATTATGAGAATATACTAAATATCTATAATCGGAACAATCTTAAATATTGGTTGTTTCACCTGAATGTTTACGTATTTTATAATTTTTTTAGAAAGTTGTAAGTTTTTCCAGGAAAGTTTTTTTCAATTTTTCGCTTGTAGGGTCTGTAGTGTGATTCTCGGCCCTTCATTTGGGGTTTACCCGAACCCTTTAGCTTTAAAAATAGCGTCGGGAAAGCGGGAACCGTTTTATAGGCGAGGGAAAAGGATTTAAGCTGAAGAGCGCAGGAGATTACTTACGCTAGCGAATACTCTTAAATAGATTATAATTTATCAAGTTCAAAGGCTGCAGGTCACTGGTCAGTAGTGTATACTAAATATGTTTAAAATATTGTCAAAAAATTCTTTTATTAGGTACCATTAAATTTCTATTTAAATTATGTATTTAAGGGTCACACACTTTCACCTCTGTACCTAAGTTAATAAATTTAAATGAAAAATCGATAATAAAATCAGTTTTCATTAAGAAAGTGCATAGATTTTTTCTACAATTTATAAAAAAGTTAATTATAAGTTTAAAAGTGTGCCATTTCCTTTAAAACATAATATTATATATAGGTACCGATATAAGCAAAATATTTACCAAACATCTAACAATGTTTAAAAAATACTGATTTTAAACTTTTCTTCTTAATTAATTCAAAACTACACTAATAAGTATAAGGATTTTTAGTGTATTTGCCATATGGCACATACACTATTGGCGTCGGTCTGATGGCGGGACCTAGGGGTCGGACCAAAATTTCTCGACGTTTCATAGCCTCCTGAACACTTTGGCACCATTTTTGAAAATGTTTATATATATATGTATGTATATATTTATATACATATTTATATATATATATATGTGTGCGGGCAATAACTTTCGAAAGAGTTAATTGATTTTAACGAAATTTGGTAGGCACGTTGAAATCCATCACCGCACGAAGCCTATTTAAAATGGGCCCGATCGGACCATTTTAAGGGTTGTATTTAGGGGTTTCAAAAAGTTTTTGGGCCCAAAAATACCGAAAAAATTGTCAGAATTGTTTCAAAATTGAAATTTAACTCTTTAGTAGAGATTAAAATGTTCTGCTAAAATTTTAATAAAATCGGCCCGACAGGACCGGACTTTCAAATTTTATGAAAACACTAGTTTGTTGATACGGATTTACTTATGGAAAGGTGTATTTAATTTGGTGCAGATGTTGTACTGATAAAATCCATGTCTAATATTGAAATGTAGAAAAATTTAATTATTTTAATGGATGTATAAAGGGATGTATTAAGGGGTTAAATTTTTTATTTTGTCAAAAAACAAACTTATGTTCACATAATAATGCCACAATGCCTGTATTAGCAAATACACTATATTGTCGGCAGGGTTTGGCACTGCGACCCGAGTTTTTTTAGTTTTGTAAATTTATAAAATATCAGCGGCCCGGTCCGGTTTTTCCCTGGCGCTATGAATTTATGATTTATTAATACATTATATCACTCGCTTCGCTCGCTCGCTTCAAATATTATAGCCTATGTCCTAAAGCAAAGTATCATCTATCGAACGGTGAAAAAAAGTTGATAGCGGTTCAGTAATTTCTGAGGTTACCCCCGATTTTTGCCCGAGCGAAGCCGGGCTAGCCAGCTTCAATTATCATCTATGATCTAGATCTTCCTCGTGAATTAATTTATCTAATCGTGAAAACCGGAACAAAATCCGTTCAGTAGTTACGAAGAAAATCGGGCACCAGACAATCTAACGCGACTAGGGACTGTTTTATAATATGTATTGATGATCGATTCTACGACTGAAAAGAGCTTGAAAAGTTATAAATCTACGTCAGTGGCACAGTGCATTATTAGATCAAGTTCTTGCAGCAACGCTGACGCACGCCATATTGTGTCTATTTACAGTTTACACGAACCAACTTAAGGCCTATTTACCACCCTCATAACTTTACTTCTCATTAAACTAGTAACATAAAGTAGTAGCTACCTAGTTAATTGTATAATATGCTGATAAGGTCCGCTTCATCAAAACTATATGTAAAAATTTCAAGCTTTTATCTCAAATCGTCTAAAGTCCCACCTATAGGATACTTTCCGTGCATTTAGTAACTTGAAATTTTGCACATATGTAGGGTTTTCGGTACAGGCATGTTAATGAATTTATATGGGGAAAATTAATTAACTTTGCAAAAAGTATTGATATCCAACCAAAACATAAATGTGAAAAAATGAGCCAAGTTCTTTGATACCAGTTTGTTCGGCCACAAAAAGAATGAGAATCTAAAACAGTGCAAGTTTCATTTCAATTCAATTTTAGATTTCTATTCTTTTGCAAACTAGTAGGAAAAAAACTTGGCTCATTTTTTCACATAATATTAATTTGTTTTTATAGGATTGCTTTTACAACAAACGTGTTGTGAATCAGCCTTTACTAAATATAAATTATTCGATACATGTAATGTGGAAGAAATCGTGACTTCGTTTGCATACATCCATCACATCTTGCATACTTAAAACGATACTTAAAAATAGAGCTACTAGTAAAAGCCAATATTATTCGTCCTGAAGATAACAATCGCAATTCATTTGTTCCGATACATAAATTATAGATTTCATTAACAATTCTCCTCTTTCGTTGCATTAAAAAAACATCGCGGTACTTGCATTGTAAGTCAATTAATGTACAGCTGTAATATAAAAATATCGACCATGAATTTATTAGAATAGAGTTCCTCAAGTAAGAGTTGAGACACCAGGAGACGATTTTTGACAGGGGGTCTCTGGTCCACGCCGCCATAATAGTGTACACGGCCCTAAAAAAGCAAATGGCAGTATAAGTGACCAGCATATGAATTTGAGTAAATCAAGATTAAGTAAATATGTCTGGACCGTTTGATAATATATAAGGTAAAGGGCAGTAAGTTAAATGGCAGTTTTAAGTATAACGCACAAACACTGCCATCTGCCTAAACATAGTATATCAAAAATCAGATACTGCTGTTTTTGCCTCATCAATCTACCTAGGAAGGAAGTGTGTAATTCATCCGGGGGTCGGTTTAAAAGCTGCAGCGCTTACTGCTTTCATTGTCCTCAGTATTAACTCATTTTGTAAACAAATTTCACTTACTGCCATTTGCCTTTTTAGGGTAGTATAAGGGAAATAACGGGGGAAAATAGTATCCACAGACTTATCCTCAACATGGGGATCTCCGTTGTTATGGGAGATAGAGATTTGGTAAAAATGAGACAAAATGTGCAGAATCTCCAGTACTACTACCCTGCGTAGTCAAACTCTCCATATTTTGCTTGGTTCGCGACCGGCAGTTGAAAAACGAGATTTACCCATTTTCGTTTTTTGTTTATAACTCGCTTATTAAGTAAGTTAGAAAAAAAATATTTTCACTTTCTTAAGGCCGTTTTTTATGAAGATTTCAAATCTCTTTTCATATTTTTATTTACCTTTATAGTTTTAGAGATACTTGTATTAACTTTGTTTTTTTAAATACACGTCAAAGATGGCCATGCATTCGAAAGAGATTTTTTTTCTCTTTAATTTGATATGAGGGTTGAAGGATTTATTTTCAAAAATAACAGAGTTATACGTAAAACACTGATTTTTAATAGTAGGCTATGCTAAATTAATTGATAAAACAACAGAAGGCTTAGCAAACAGTTGAAATTCGCGTTGGCTTAGTAAACGCCTGTTTTGTTTTAGCTGTCAAAGTGTAGTTTGTTGCTAATTTGTCAGTTTACTAAGAAATTTATTAAATTTACTTTTGTTATCATGGAACCATTTTGTAACAATGAAAAATTTGATGTTATTTCGTTACATTCTATTTCACAAAAATTCGACCAGAGCTGCAGAAATGTACTTCGATCAGTATCCAGAACGAAGACAACCTCATTCGTCTATTTACAGAAACTTACGAGTAAATTTAATAAACTATGGATCATTTAAAAGCCGTTTACTAAGTCAACGCGAATAAGTGCAGAAGAAGACAAAACTACTGTTTTACGATCAATTGTTGAAAATCGCTTATTTTTCATTGTTACAAAATGGTTCCATGATAACAAAAGTAAATTTAATAAATCACTTAGTAAACTGACAAATTAGCAACAAACTACACTTTGACAGCTAAAACAAAACAGCCGTTTACTAAGCCAACGCGAATTTCAACTGTTTGCTAAGCCTTCTGTTGTTTTATCAATTAATTTAGCATAGCCTACTATTAAAAATCGGTGTTTTACGTATAACTCTGTTATTTTTGAAAATAAATCCATCAACCCTCATATCAAATTAAAGAGAAAAAAATCTCTTTCGAATAGTGTTATGGCCATCTTTGACGTGTATTTAAAAAAACAAAGTTAATACAAGTATCTCTAAAACTATAAAAGTAAATAAAAATATGAAAAGAGATTTGAAATCTTCATAAAAAAGGGCCTTAAGAAAGTGAAAATATTTTTTTTCTAACTTACTTAATTAGCGAGTTATAAACAAAAAACGAAAATGGGTAAATCTCGTTTTTCAACTGTCGGTCGCGAACCAAGCAAAATATGGAAAGTTTGACTACGCAGAGTAGTAGTACTGGAGATTCTGCACATTTTGTCCCATTTAACCAAATCTCTATCTCCCATAACAACGGAGATCCCCATGTTGAGGATGAGTCTGTGGACACACTGTATACTAGCTGCCCGGCCCGGCTTTGCCGGAGCGTAATAATATCTATTACTCTGACTCATTTAACCCAACATATAAATCGGGATGGGAACGACGTATCGAGCTAAAAATAGTCCCGTTCATCCGGATTTGTCATAAGAACAATAAATTGTGCAAATTTCATAACGCCAGGACTCACAATCGGAGAGTTTTTCTGTGACGCACAGATGAGAGTATTTTCTATTTTATAATTAAGATGTTGCCGACAGGCGACAATATACAAAATTCGACAATGTCCGAAATGCGTAGGTATTCTGCAAGCTCACCAATTCACCAGTCACTATATAGATTAATTCGAACTGTATAGATAATTAATCTGGACATTTTAGGCAATCTGCAAAATGCACTGCTCTACGATAGTCAATTTCTACTGAAGATGTTAATATCTCATTCATAATCTGAAAATGAACTTGATAAGGTTTCATCATACAGCTATTTTCGAGTGATATCGCTTCAAAAAGACAGGTAAATAGATAACAAGCTAGGCACAAATTACCCGAAAAACCCATAAGAAAACGAACTTGCGTCTCATGTTTTTGTAACCAAAATTCCGTTGTTCACTTGTTAGTTGCAATATTAGCGTTGTCATTAAACAACTGATGCTAAATTTAAACGCCGCTTGTACTACTTAATCGGCATAATAAAGCAAGCAATTAACATACAATTAAAAGATCATTTGCACACAAACATACCTACACTAGGCTGTATTATACCTCTTTAGTTTTTATCTATAATTTTATTTGACCGTACACAAAAATAATTGTAATATAGGAGCTGTAGGTATAATGTAAGAAGTAATGCCAATGACGGCCTGGTCAATAAAGGTTTTATGTCGCAAATAATTCCCATAGAGCTGGATTTTTCACGAATGGTAGAACACCTTTAGACATGTATTTTTACAAAAGTCCCCGGTTATCCCCCTGTGCTTCCTCCGCTACCCCCTCTTGAATATAATTTTGCAAGTCTTTCGGAAGCCTGTTTTGAAATATCTCAGAAACTGTCGGCTTAAGCGATTCTTTCATTAGGTAATGTTTTAAATAGGATTACAATTTCTTACAATTTTCATTCCCACAAATGTTCTGTGATGCCAATAGTAAGCGCGCTACAGCTTCTTGAAAATCACGCACTTTTTATAGCCTTGGAAACCAATTGTCAAAACGTAAAGTCCTTTTCAATAGCTTTATTTATTGTGTTCTTTATCGAATTCTAAATTGAAAATACACATGTTCAGAAAGCAAAGAATGCCCTAAATCGTGATTTTTGTCCCATATCTACATCTTTAAAAATTTAGAAGCTATAGCCAATCAAAGTTGAAATCATCATAGAGCCTTACATTTTTTTTTGACACGCGTTACGTTAGACGCTAATGACCTCAGTTGTCGGGCGTCTATAATTTACATTTCATTCATGACACGCGTTACGAGTACTTTCTATGCCGAATAAAAACATGTCCTTCTAGTAACCTATAGAAAATTTAATGCCATAAACAATTATTTATGTCCTATCTCACTAACTTGCAAAATTTTCAAATTATAAGTATTAATGTTCATGTTTGGACGTTTTGACGTGAAACACTTGACGCGAAGTGCTCTACTAAGAAGATAAATATTAAATAGGAGCTGTAGACACCTATTCATGAGTTATCTAAGTGAGTAGAAAAATTAGAAAAATCTGGAAGTGGTCACCCTACTTCGCGTCAAGTGTTTCAATTTTATGTCAAAACGTAGGAACATGAACAATAATGCTTATAACGAACATTTTTCAAGTTAGTGAGATTGGACAAAAATAATAATTGTTTATGGAATTAAATTTTCTATAGGCTCCTAGATGGACATTTTTTTATTCGATATAGAAAGTACTCGTATCGCGTTTCAAAAAATGTAAGGCTTTATGATGATTTCAACTTTGACTGGTTATATAGCTTCTAAATTTTTGAAGATACGATATGGGACAAAGATCACGATTTAGGACATTCTTTGCTTTCTGAACATGTGTATTTTCAATTTAGAATTCGATGAAGAACACAATAAATAAAACCATTGAAAAAGACATTACGTTTTAACAATTGGTTTCAAGACTATAAAAAGCGCGTGATTTTCAAGAAGCTATAACGCACTTACTATTCGCACTACAGAAAATTTGTGGGAATGAAAATTGTAGTAAATGTAATCCTATTTAAAACATTACCTAATGAAAGAATCGCTAAGCCGACAGTTTCTGAGATTTTTCGAAACAGGCTTCCGAAAGGCTTGCAAAATTATATTCAAGAGGGGGTAGCGGGGGAAGCACAGGGGGGATAACCGGGGACTTTTGTAAAAATACATGTCTAAAGGTGTTCTACCATTCGTGAAAAATCCAGCTCTATGGGAATTATTTGCGACATATTGGGTGATTTTTTCCTTTCGTTTACTGGGCTAGTAGGGATATTATATGTGACTGATTTTTGTAAAATAGTGAAAATGCTATTGTTCTTTCAAAACGATCATCGAGGACATCCTATTCGAAAAACACTTTGGAAGTTTCCAAACACAGTCTGATTTTGAGGCTCCCTCCAAAAATGATATATTTTCTATTAATTAACAAAACATTTGGTTCTATTTTCTGTTTTTTCAATGCTTAATATGCGATACTGAAGATTAGATGAACACCTATTTAAGCATTGGCGTAACTAGTCTCGAGGTCTAGGGTGGGCTATAGAACCCCCCAACATTTGTTTAGCACATACATAACATTTATTTTTATTTGTTAGTATGTTTTCCCCTGTGTTTTATTCTTTGGATCAGAATTTTTTCTAGGGGAGACTCAATTGGTTGTAGGAAGTTTCAGCCTCCTTAGCCCTCTCTATTTACACCAATTTAAGACAGCATGGCTCTTAACAAAGCGAGATAACATTTAGTTTTGGATAATTAGAGGTCTATTATCATCGCAGTGAATTGTAATATTTCGTTAAAGAACAAGGTAAGCAAAGAGACTGCATAGGTACTATAATATAGTTATTTTTTTGTAAAGGAACTTTTTGATTTCTGAACTTTAGAACAATTAATTAATTACAGAACTGAAATTTGCCGCGCATATAAAGTGTTATTGAAGCGCAAAATTAATTATTGAGATACTAAAATTGCGCTGTTTCGGTAACTAAGCAAACAAGATCGCGTTTTTGTTCTCTATCCTATAGCAAAGTGTATAATAGTAGATTGTATATCTAGTTGCGTAATGAGTCATATGATATATCATTACACACGAGATATATATGGTATTTTTTGCCATATGCACTATAAAATAGCTGCTCTTTATTTCATTTTCAGCATTTTCAAAATTTTTTGACATTTCATATGTGTCGCCAACTTCACTCCTATAGTAAACCGAGGCAAGCACAGGAGTATATTATAATAGCGGTTAGATCAGACGAATAAACATAAATCACTATGGAAATGGCTTGCTTTCCCACACTAGTGTGGGAAAGATACGTTCCCGTACAATCTAAGCCCCGTTGCTATGGATACATTCATTTTTTACTTAAAATTGACGTCACACGTTCTCACACGGTGTTTGAAGTCACGTGACACATAGATTGAAAATCATGATTTTATTTATTTATTTAAATATGTTTACGAAACTTAATTAATAAAAATAAAAATTCTAGTAACTATTTTATAGCATAAACTTTCATTTTAACAAAGTTTAATATTTTATTTTGATCACTGGCAACTACCCTATTTGCTTTAAGACTTTTAATAATAGTAGTAAATTATCTTGCGACAATTAGACCAGCTTCACTATAACAACGAATTGTTCGTGATGCACGGCGATGCTGTGAGAGACAATCTTCCCATGATTTCCCATAGAGCTACAATCGTTATTACCAGCACCAAAGTCTCGTTACAATATGCATACTATAAGACTGGAATATGAGAACTACACGCATGTGACAAGACTGGTATTATTGTAATTTTTGTACTATCAAAGCGAAAGAAGCTTGTTTATTTCTTCAGAAGGTAATTATCTGAATCACCCACGAGTCGGGTGTATTTTCCTTAAAAAATATTCAGCCAATGAACGTCACAATAGCGAAATAATTCCGCCGACTTCTAATAGGATTTTTGAATGAAAGTTTTTTTGACATAAAAGATTACATACCTACAAGTTTTATAGCGAAACTTTTTTTTTTGCTTAATAATTAGAAAGCAATTTTTAATTAAAAATTAATTTTAAACTAAGTTTCGATGACGCGCCGAAAGAATCCGAACCTGTGTAACGTATGTATGGTCTTTGTATCCATGGTTACCAAGTTAAACATTTAATATTTTTGATAATTTATATTAGAAATCGTGTCCATCGTGATTATAATAAAATTAAGAAAAATCGCAGGATAGTGGACAAAATAAACGAAACGTCGTACATTTAATTTAATAAATAAAATATTTTGTCCACTATCCTGCGATTTTTCTTAATTTTATTTTTGATAATTTGTAACAAAACGCAAATTCGAACATTATGACGTCACAAATATTTGGCGCGTTTTGTAGTCACCTGATATTTTCCATTCGTTTTTCAATAAGTATATCTATTATTATTCATAACAAATTATTTTTAAAGAAATAAAAAAAATAATATTTTTTTAATTCAAATACCCAATTTAATGTAGATTAGGGAAGGTGATTGTAAAACGAAGGAAAAAATTATTTTGTCCTTTTCAGAGACATCCTGACTTCTTTTCTAAAGTTGGTTTAATTTTTTTATACTAATATTTTTCTCGAGAAGTAGAATCCTATTTACACAACAATAAACTTTTTTCAATTTTTCGAAATTTTTCGGAAAAATTTTCCAGCTGGCAAAACACGTTCACTCGAAAATGGTGTCAAATAATTAACAGCGCAACTGTCAGTCGATTATTCATATAAATTATATTTCTTTTCACAGACTTTTTTCGTATGCCTACATTAATTATTATTTAGATTTGCTTAATATGATAACAATGTAATAGTACTTAAATTAAAATAATAGTCTCTGTTTGTCATGAGTTCATAATAATATATACCCAACATTATACCTAGTTAATTAATTACTTACGCACTAATTAGTTAATTTATTTTAGTTTACTGAGTAATTTATAAGTATGTGCCATCGGATTAGCAGTCTAAAAATATTATTTAAATTTTAAATATAATATCGGTATGGGGAACCATACTACATGACTTCCATGTTCTAAAATCTTTTTTAATTTTATTATAGGTACAAAATATATACAAAACGACTGATCCTTTTTTAAACCTACCAACAGCTAGGATTTTTTGGGCCTAGCACCAATACATATTTTCAGTTTGTTATTTTTAGGGTTCCGTACCTCAATAAGAAAAAACGGAACCCTTATAGGATTACTCGTTTGTCCGTCTGGCTGGCTGGATGTCCGTGTGTCAAGACACATTTTCTCAGGAACGGAGAGAGATATCAAGTTGAAATTAATACGAAATACTAAGGTCTACGGTCCCTTGGAGGTGTAAAAAATCCAAGCTTCTAAGTCAACGTAATTAAAAGATACGGCCATTTTGTCACCTATTTGCTACTGGCAAACTCACTCATCAAAAACCTCTAGGGTAATTCCCCTTGACCTAGAATCATGAAATTTGGTAAACAGCAAGGTATCGTAGCACAAGTAAAGTGAAAAATCCGAAAATCGCAAAAAGTAAAAATTAAAGGGGGTCCTACACCTATTTTGATATTCGCAAACTCAGTCATGAAAAACGGTACTTCCCGTTGAGCTAGAAGCATGAAATTTAGCAAAAAGCAAGGTCTCGCAGCACAAGTTAAGGGAAAAATCCGAAAATCACAAAAAGTAAAAATTAAAGAGGGTCCTATACCTACTTTGATATTCGCAAGCTCATTCATCAAAAACCTAAAGGATACTTCCTTTTGACCTAGAATCATGAAATTTGGCAAAAAGCAAGGTCTCGCAAAAAATCCGAAAATCACATAAAGTAAAAATTAAAGGTGTCCTATACCTATTTTGATAATCGCAAACTCACTCATCAAAACCTATAGGGTACTTCCCGTTGACCTAGAATCATGACATTTGGCAAAAAGCAAGATCTCGCAAAAAATCCGAAAATCACATAAAGTAAAAATTAAAGGGGATCCTAAACCTATTTTGATAATCGCAAACTCACTCATCAAAACCTATAGGGTACTTCCCGTTGACCTAGAATCATAAAATTTGGCAAAAAGCAAGATCTCGCAGCACAGGTATAAAGGGAAAAATCACAAAAAGTAAAAATTAAAGGGAGTCTCCACACAAGAAACGGAAAAACCTTTTAAAGGCTGTATCTTTGGAACCGTAACATGTAGCAGGTTGAAAATTTCACAGAATATGTCTACCTAATTTAATAATTGTTGTAACGGTATAAAACCCTCGTAGCGCGAGTTCCACACGCACTAGACCGCTTTTTTAATAATAAACTGAAATACCAATTTTACCAGTTCTCGGGTTAGAACCAGGGAACTAGGGGCTTACAATAGCTAGGAACCATGGGATCGTTACACACTCGGCTGGCCCTTGATATACTTCAGGATTTGTTGTAAAGGAAGAATTGAATTATTGTAACTTTTAAGTAACTATAAGATACTTTTAAAACTAACGTAGATATTTAAATATACTTATTATCTTAGATACCTACTTTACTTTAGGGCAGGGGTTCCCAAAGTCGGGGTTGCGGGCTGATTTTTTAGGGTCACGACCTGTTTCCATGATTATAGAATTTATAACTCTTGTGAGTATGCCATTAAATTCGAATAATAGAAAGAAAAAAACTATAAATAAGAACACGAAATCAAATAAAAACGGAGTGAAGAAGCGGGGGGGGGGGGTCTCTGGAGTATTTTCTATATTACTTTTACTGTACTTTTTTGTACTTAAATTCTTGAATAAACGACTTAAATTTGAATTGCTGCATTTTTTTACTGAAAAATCTTTTCTATAGACTATTTTGTACATTGTGGGGAAAAAACTTTTAAGGGTCGCGAAGGCTTTTGCAATTTTAAATTAGGGTCATGATCAAAAAAGTTTGGAAAATCCTGCTTTAGGGTATCTGTCGGATAAACTATCTCTTATTTAGATGCTTTCATATACAAAGTATCTTGTATCTTTCGCCTTTTGGATATTGACTATATTTGGCATCTTGTATCTAGATATTTTTTTCAAAAATATATCTTCTGCAGCTCTGCCTACTATACGCAAATTAGAATAAATACGCAACTCAAATGGCTTAACAAATCTTGTTCGAACCATGGCTAAAATCTTGCATAGGTAGGTAAACAGATTGTGGCAGACGCGGTCGTTGCAACGAGAGTTAGAGCAGTCATTGGAGGCGGGAGTCGACTAACAAGTAACAACTGGAGAAATTTATCGCCTGGCCTTGTTTCTTGACCTAGAAAAAGCAACGTGTAGTCGTAGTCTACATGTGTGCATACGTAGTTATTAAATGTACATATACATAGGTATCTACAGTGAATATACCTCTCTCGTATATACAACAGAACACATGGCAAGGCCGTTAACACAACAATAAAGACAAATGTACCGACGCGCGTGCGCACTAGACACGGTGACGGATAAACAAAAATATACTGGCAGTGCATTGCGTTTGACGTTCCTATCCAATATCCATGTATTTTGCTGTGCCATATGGAGAAGATCATGATGATTTTTTTTGAAGCGTAACTTCTTATGCGCGAACTGAGACCGTTTAACGTTTGCGTTAAATATTAAACGCTAACGGTGTAACCATGGCAACTAAAAACAAATCGTATATTATTCTGTAAATGTGAATTTCAAACATTGAGATGTAAATTTTGCGTAAGTAAGTTTCACTTCTCTAGAGTTTAGTGTAAACAACACATCACTGATGTTTGTCAAACGGCGTTCTAAACTTCTTACAGTTCGGTGATCGGTCGTCATCGGCCAAACTGTGTAGCTTGACCACTTAAAAACTTGTGTTCCTGATTTCTGACTAGAATCACTGTTTTCCGGATGGCATTAATACCAGATCACGGACTAGAGTCATTCTTTGCCGGACGTAAGATTGATCATGATGAATCAACAATCCAATTTTTTATTTAGATTGTACGCAGATTAAATTAAACCACTGGCATCCATAGAGTAGGTACCTAGCCTTCTTTAAATCATTCCCAAATTCATGTAAAGACTTAATAACCAATAAACTTTAAAACTGTTCTGATTATATTTTAATGCCTGTGGCTATTGACTATAGCAGAGGTTCCCTAACTGTGCGTCGCGACGCCCTGGGGAATCGCAATTTCAGAACTTCAGTCCCGATTTGAGAAAGTATGCTCAGAAAAGCAAACTCATCCTGCTCATTAATTGTATTGTTTGTAGTTTTTTATGTTTTCTAATTATTAGAATTAGAATCTAATAAATAATAATTAAGATTCTATATTCTTTGGAGTTTTCTTTGAATACTAAAGTAATTTTTTTGTATGCTAGAGCTACACACAACTTCTTTTAGAAGGGCGTCGCAAAAAACTGCCACCTGTAAAGGGAGTCACAGTAAAGAAAAGATTGGGAACCCCTGGGCTATAGTATATTGTTATCATTATTGTAATAAATAGGCAACGTTCAGAATGATTTAAAAGAAGGCTAGGTACATACATAATAAATACCACTGGAATCTTTTAAAAACTTCAAACCAAAATGATTAATTACTCTACACTATATCAGGACTATAATAAAAATTTTAAAAATCATGTAGGTATGCAATTTTGTCAAGTAAATTTCTGGACGTTCTGATGAATAAAAATTAAGTTTGAAAAAAATTACAGAGGCAACCCTTTCAGAGCTTTTTTCCCGAGTGGGGATTTCTCTGCTAAATATAGAATGCAAATCCTCAGAAAAAATTTTTGAATTTTCTAGTTATCAGCTGACTAAATAAATTATTGATAATTTATTTATATTATAGTATCATAAAAAAATGTTAATACATAAATTGACATTCTACATTAATCTGATCTTATCTAACAGACTCAAATATACCCCTCGCTTGATATCAGATCAATTAATGTAAATCTAAATAACTTCTCCACTGAAAAATACGATTTTTCGATTTATTTCCGATTTTTCAAAGCTTCATTAACCCTTAAATAAAGTTCGCATCGACATACATTCTAAACGGCCAGAGAAATATCAATATTTTTGTTATAAATGTAATATTATGTACTCTAACAGAAATAAAAACAAAAGGTTATACAGGGTGTCCTCAAAGACACTAAACACACGCCTACCACATGTTCCTGAGACCAAAATAAGCCGATTTAAGCAAACTTACCTTCTTACAAAATTGCTTAGTTTGGGCGCTATACGGCCCTGAAGTTACAATTTTGAAATCGTTTTTTTGTTATAAATTTAAAACGGCTTGTGCGATTTTGCTAAAATTTGGCACGTTGACATAGTTTTATGGAACAAAAAAACCCATGTTAAAATTATGATTAATATTAATCCATAGGCGTAGAAATCGGATTTTTTAATATTTGAACGTTTCAAATTTCTACGCCAATGGAAGAAAAGGGGTTTAAGTATAAAATTTAGAATCAGTAACTTATTTGCTACAAAAAAGCTACTCTTAATAAGACTCGATTACTCTCATGGTTTCTGAGAAATTTGTATTTTAATAATTCGCAGTAATTTTTACAAAATGAAGTAAAGCTACTAAAACATGAATAGAAATAAATAAATATGTCATAAAAAGTGGTCAAAGTGTCCACCATTTTTACGCATACAAAGATTTATACGACGAAGAAAATTAATTTACTTGTGCATAACTTTTTCATTATCTCCAGTTTTATACTTAGAAAAACGCATGGCCATCTTATTTGTTTATTGATCAACTTATTATTATCAACGTATTATTATCGATTACCTTATTATTAAAATACAAATTTCTCAAAAACCATGAGAGTAATCGAGTCTTATTAAGAGTAGCTTTTTTGTAGCAAATAAGTTACAGATTCTAAATTTTATACTTAAACCCCTTTTCTTCCATTGGCGTAGAAATTTGAAACGTTCAAATATTAAAAAACCCGATTTCTACGCCTATGGATTAATATTAATCATAATTTTAACAAGGGTTTTTTTGTTCCATAAAACTATGTCAACGTGCCAAATTTTAGCAAAATCGCACAAGTCGTTTTAAATTTATAACAAAAAAACGATTTCAAAATTGTAACTTCAGGGCCGTATAGCGCCCAAACTAAGCAATTTTGTAAGAAGGTAAGTTTGCTTAAATCGGCATATTTTGGTCTCAGGAACATGTGGTAGGCGTGTGTTTAGTGTCTTTGAGGACACCCTGTATATACACACAATATATTGAGATTCGGAGACTTCGACTCTCGATAAGACGGGAAACCTTCATTTGTCTTCATTTGCAATTTTATGCAATACTAAAATAATAAAAACATAAATAATGCATCAGCTGTCAATAATTTGTGTTTTTTTACCGACTTCAAAAAAAGGAGGAAGGTTCTCAATTCGACGCGTATATATGTGTTTTTTTTAAATTTAGTATCACCACGCATAACTTTTTACAAAGTAGTCCGATTTTGATGATTCTTATTTTATTGGATAGGATATATCTCGAAGTTGGTCCCATATAAATTTTACGTAAATCGGTTCATCGGTTCAGTAATTCGGCTGATTTTAATAAACCACAGAGTTAAGTTTAATAGTAATCTAATAGTGATCTATTGGCAAGCGACTAAACTACGTATTGTAAAGCCACTTAAAAATAAAAAATATAAAGCTTTTTATCAAAAAAAAACCTCCTTCAAAAAGCCACTAAAAAGAGGAAAATAATAAAACTTTGAGGTCTCCGCCAATTTAGTAAAATATGAAGTCGGTTAAAAAGTGCCAATTTAATTAATATCTTTTTTTTAACCGACTTCATATTTTTTTAAATTGGCGCATACCTACCTCAAAGTTTTATTATTTTCCTCTTTTTAGTGGCTTTTTGAAAGAGGCTTTTTTTTGTTAAAAAGTTTTTTTTTCTTTTTTTTATACTAAAATGCCAAACCAAAATAAAATTAAGTCCCCAGAAAAACTGAAAATAAAAAGAACAGATGTTTTTCATAATATTAATTAAATAACAATAATTAGGTAGGTAATTATGTAAGTCTTGATAAAAATTAAAATTTTAATAGGAAAACACTAGATTTAATGGTTTTTCGAAAATATTTTTTATACTTTAATACAGAGATATTATAGTTTATATGACGTATTAATATCACCTTAATCTGTATGCACTGATACCTCGCTATAAGGTAGCTCTTTAAAGGCTTTTTGCTATAACGGCCTTTTGGTTTTATTGCTCAATTTCGATTTGCGACCTAAAAAATTTCGATATACGGTCAAGATTCAAGAAACATCATAATATAATAATTATGTAATACATACTATCATTTACTTCTTCATTCTCATTCTCCTCTTCAGACTCCAGAGCCCTATTATTATACCTACGGGTACCAAATTTCATTATAATCGAATTAGAGGTTATGGCGGAACAGACAGACACACAACCTCCCTTTACAATTTTATTATTGGTATTGATAGTTTCCAGGGTAAATGTAGGTATAATATTATTATCTACTAGCGGCCCGTCCCGGTTTCGCCCGGGTGGTATGAAATTATGATTTAATAGCGGTCACCCATTGCTCCACTCACGTATATTTAGTATATTGTTAATTTGTTATCCCCCCGCGAATTTCTCCCCCCCTGCGTAGCTTTCTATAGTAGTGAAAGAATTTTTAGAATCGGTTTAGTAGTTCCAGAGATAAGAATTGATGATTTATTACCCACCCCCTTTTAATTTTTTTAAAAATAAAATACAGCCCATGTTACTCGCCGATAATGTAGGTTTCTATAGGTGAAAGAATTTTTAAAATCAGTTAAGTAGTTTTTGAGCTTATCCATTACAAACAAACACACAAACAAATTTTACCTCTTTACTAGCGACCCCGTCCGGCTTCGCCCGGGTCCTAAGAAAGCCCGGGTGCAATACACTACTCACTCGCTTCGATCGTTCGCTTGAATATTATAAATACACTACTCACTAGCTTCGCTCGTTCGCTTGAATCATATTTATAAAAACACCTTCGCAAATAATGCAACATTTTTCATTGATGCTCCGCTCCTATTGGTCGTAGCGTGATATTATATAGCCTATAATAGCCTTCCTCGATAAATGGACTATCCAACAAAAAAATAATTTTTCAATTCGAACCAGTAGTTCCTGAGATTAGCGCGTTCAACCAACCAAACAAAGAAACAAACTCTTCAGCTTTATAATATTAGTATAGATAATATTAGTATATAGATAATAACCAAGTACCTACAACAAAATAATAAGAATGTAACAAAAAATTAAAAAAAAACTTTATAACAGGCCAAATTCAGATGTAAAGTACGGTTATACACATATCTAATAAATTATGTTAATTTCAAACGAAACTTAAAACTGGAAAAAGGGTGTAAAAATGCATTTTTTTGAAAACGGCACTTTAATTTTTTTAACAGAAACAAGCCGACAAATAACTGTACGTGGTATAGGTTATTTTATGATACAGTAGCAATATTAAAGGACACCGACTCAGAGAAAAAACGTTTTTGTGTACTTTTTATTACTATATATACAGTTATATTATAACTTTTCAAAATTGCATTTTTTTTAAATATTACTTCAAACGCCACTAATAGGTACCCAAATCTTTTAACAGTTTGGGTAGAATTGAATAATTTGTGAATATTCTCAGACAAGGCAAAAAATGAAGGCTAAGCAATAAAATTATCTCTTTTTATGCCAAAGCCGGTAATACAAGCAACTTCATAAACCAATCGAAAATCTGTTCGTTTTCGTCAGATTTGCACTACTTTTCGCTTCAAATATTTTTTATTATTTAAAGAGTTTCCTTCAGTCTTTTGAGGATTGTGTTGACTTTTTCGAAAGAGGAAGCTTCACTTTAGGATCATGATTATACAGTTTTGAAAAAATATGTTCAAATAATTCGTCGTAGTGTGACTTTGAAAATTAGTATTTTTTACACAATTATTATAAATTTTTTTCTAGTAAATCGTATATAAATTAAAAAAATACTCCATTAGAATTCTAAATGTGTCCATAGGTTTAAGAATGTCATTTGTTTTAAACTAAATGAAGATCTCTATTTAGTTGAAAACAAATGACATTCTTAAATCTAGATTTAAAGCTGCAAGTCTTATCAATAAATCTGCTTTCTCGCTCGTTGTCCTCGGAGCTCATAGAGCGTGCTTGATCTCCTCCATGTGTTAAATCCGAAAGCAGGAGAAAGATCTTTCAGAGCACATAAATGTTAAATTCGAACGCATTCGAGCACTTAGACAGATCTGAGCGCAAAACCGAACGTACCCTATTTGGTCACAATCAAAGGTCATTGTCAAATCAGATTTTCTGACAATGCTTTTTGTAACCGAGCATTAGTGTTTTTCCCGATTACCCAAACGTGAAAATTTATTTATGCAAAAATATTATTTCAATAAAACCTTTTTCTGTAAGTTATGATTCCAAACGAAGGGTTGCATAATTAAATAATAACTGTAGTAAATTCAGTATAAATCTATAATCTATATATATAAAAGAAAGTCGTGTTAGTTAGTTAGTTACACCATTTATAACTCGAGAACGGCCGAACCGATTTTCATGATCTTTGATTTTTTGGATTTGTCTCCGCCCTGGTTAACAGAATAACTATTAAAACACCGGAAAAATTCACCAGGGAGCGAACGAGCGAAACGAGTGAGTAATGTAGTTATAATATTCAAGCGAACGAGCAAAACGAGTGAGTAACGTATCACTCGGGAGCGAACGAGCGTAGCGAGTGAGTAATGTACCACCCGGAATCGAACGAGCGAAGCGAGTGAGTAGCGTATTGCAGTCTGGGCGAAGCCGGACGGGGCCGCTAGTAATATTATAAAAAGGAAAAGTTTGTTTGTGAGTTTGTATGTTGCGAGTAATCTCTGGAACTACTGAACCGATTCTAAAAATTCATTCACTAATAGAAAGCTACACATATCCTTGAGTGTTATAGGCTATATTCTATTTTGAAAAATTTTTCGCGGGGGATATTATAAAGAGGTAAAATTTGTTTGTATGTAGGTGATACTTAACCCCTGAAACTGAACCGATTTAAAAAAATTCTTTCACTAATAGAAAGCTACATTATCCCTGAGTGATATAGGCTATATTTTATTTTGATAAATATCTCGCGAGGGGGGATAATAAATCATAAATCCTTAGCACCCTGGCGAAGCCGGACGGGACCACTAGTAAACTTATAAATTTAGTGCCAGGTGATTTAGCTCAGTGATTCTCAAAGATTCTCATGTTAATAATATGTTTGATGTAATTAGCCAGGTTACTACCACCACTGCAAAGTCCGATTTTCACTAATCCCACTGTTTGCATAACTGGAAGAGTCATTCAATTTTTGTAACTATGTAATTTAGGGGGCTCGGTAAGATTCGAGAAGCACTGATTTATTAAACCAAATCGATCGAAAACGTCGCAAATTTATTTGTAAAGTGTTTCAAGAACAGAAACAATAGTTTTTTTTCAAAAGCACAATTTATTCACCTGAATGCATTATTTGATATGTTGATATTATTTAAAATAAGGTGATTATGCAGTGGAAAGTGAAACGGTTCCACGTTATAGTTTTTGTCAATCAAAATCGTGTCTTTAAAGCGCATTATGTTGTTACGCCACTGTTTAATGTGTTTATAAGAGGCGGTATGTAAAGTTATAGAATCAGTACTGTCCCCATAACCCACTCACCTACTTATCGCCTGGCAACCGTGCGCGTCCATGTGTAGCACGCATGCGCGCCGCTGTCTACGCCGCAACAATACAATATAATATTATTTTGTTTTATTGTTGCCAAATGTGTTGTCAAAATTGATATTATTTCGATTTCCGATCCGTTTTTTGCCCCTACGAGTTTTTGGAAGAATATTAAGATCAGGAAAACCCTTTAGTACTTATACCTAAAATCTAAATCTTTTGCTTTATTGTTCAACAAAATATCTGCATGAACATGAATGGAGCTTTCATTTAAGGGTTTCTTGAGTTCGTAAGAGAAAATTAAATGATCAAAATTAGTGTAGAATACCCACGATCGTGTAGAATACCTATAATAAAAGATACTTGCAAAAGTAAGAGGTCCAAAACTAACATTTTGAAGTGTTATTGCTTCTGAAGTCTTAGATAAAGAAATAGAAAAAAGGAGTACCTATGATACATTTTTAGAGTTCCTATTAAAGCCCATCTACACTTGACGCTAATGACCTCTGTTGTCGAGCGTCTATAATTCACAATTCATTCATTCCCATCAACACTTGCTACTCAACATTGTTATCAACAAAGTTATTCAACATGTTATCGAATTTTCATTGAAAATCAACAAGTTCTTGTTATTTCAACATGTTATGTCATGTGTTGCCGGTGAGTGAGCGGTAAAGTTCAAAGGATGTTAACAACAATATAAATTAATAGATTTATACGGCTGAATTGCAATTGAAGATTTTTTCGTTGGAAAGCAGCCAATTATATAATTGATTCGAAGCATATTGGAAAAAATCATTTTACCAACCATAGTCACAGTCAGGACTCTAACCTGAACCTTTCCACTTTCGCGGCGGAATGAGCTTACATTTACTCAACCGTGACAAGGTTACTAATCTAACATTCCTCTTATATGCTTCGGAATTCACAGTCAGGACTCTAACCTGAACCTTTCCACTTTCGCGGCGGAATGAGCTTACATTTACTCAACCGTGACAAGGTTACCAATCTAACATTCCCCAATATATGCTTCGGAATTCCGAAGCATATAAGGGGAATGTTAGATTAAAGCTGGACAGTGGGTTCCTTTTCTGACGGAATCATCCACTAAGAAAGAATTTTTCGAAATTCAACCCCTACGGGTGTCAAAAGGGGGTAAAATTTTGAAAGACTAAAATGAACAAAATAAATATTAGTAAAAAAAAACTTTTTAGAGACAAGCTTTTATTTAAATGCACTAAAAAGGAAAAAATAATTTTTAATAATTTAGGTTCATAATTATTAAAGCGTGGGTCGTGACTAATAAACTATCATAGAATTCACGACCCACGCTTTTATAATTATGAACCTAAATTATTAAAAATTATTTTTTCCTTTTTAGTGCATTTAAATAAAAGCTTGTCTCTAAAAAGTTTTTTTTTTACTAATATTTTTTTGTTATGATATATACTAAGTATATATAGATCTACATTATTTTTTATGGTTTAAACAATCTTTAGAATATTATCTCTGAAATGTCCATAAAACAGACATTTTTGTTCACCTACAAAACTTTCAAAGCAACCGAAGAAATTGAAAAGAAAATAATTGCAGGTTTAAGTTAACATTTACAGAGGCAATTTATGAGTCAAACAAAAAAAAAACGATTGATAGAAGGGTTGAAGGGTGTTAAAGAACCGTTAACAGACTAGAGATGCGCTGTGTCATCTGCAGTATGTTTCAAACTAAGTCAGGGGTGGCCAACTAGGAACTACATGACCCAGTGTCATACTAGCTAGTCATCGGCGCCCAGGGCGAGATTCTGATTTCGCGTCCTCTTTTTATTAGGGTTCCGTAGACCGTACCAGAAAGGATTGTTGTGTCAACGATGCCTGCCTATCTGTTAAAGGCCTCTAACTTCTAAACGAAATGAGAGAGGGACCTGAAATTCACACATAATATGTTGTTACGGAAATTATTTATACCGTTTAATTATGTCCGTAAAAATACACTTTTATTAGTTACGTAGTTATATACGTGTGGAACGCGCGTCGCCGTTCGCCGGGATGCCCCAATCCAATCCCCTCCATTTCCACCTGGAGACCATTCACCGTGTGCCGTGTTGGCACAATTAGTTCTCGCCAGTGCCGCTAGGCTAATACATACGCCTTGTTGTTATTGTGGTAATTGTCTATGGTTATACGCCAGTGAACCTAAATCGGTAGTACAATAGTCATCAGCCGAACTGAAGCGCCACTGCCCTTGATGCGTGTAACAATGTATTGCCGCGGCCCAAAGACGGAGAGAATAACAAAAGATTAAAAAGTTTTATTTAAGGGGGGTGCCCGCCGCCCATGTAGGTAGTACATGCAAACGGGGGTCAAAAAAAAATGTTTGTACCTATTCTTGTGGGGTATCGTTGAAAAGAGCTTTTTGAGTAGATTATGAATGTGTTTTTATTTTATCAAAATTGTAGGTTTAACGTAACTTACATAGTACGGAATCCTATACTCTTTGCGTGGCTCGACTCCGCACTTGGCCGTTTATTTTCAATAGTACGATAGTACGAATACCATCACTGATTCAGGGTTTATAAGATTAAAATCCTCATCATTGTTCGATGCAGTGAGCGAAGTAGGAATTTGCACCTGGAAATGGAATATAATATGTATAACGAAATTCGGATATAACGACCATTTTTCTCACATCTCGTTATAGAGGGATTCTGTACTGTGTTTATTATTTTGCAATCTGAAAGGGTTGTTTGACGAGCGCGTGCGAACCGAGTTGTGGCCACCCCTGGTCCTTAGTCAATCCTGGGCCCTGGCCCTATGCTCGCCGCGTCGATTGCAATAATTGACCGGTTACCTACATGACGTATGGAAAATAAAATCCGACCTTTTTCTAAGGGGACGCTGCAGCATCTCGAACCACCAGCAACCGAAAATGTCTTATAAACAAACATCGTCTTTAATAGCTATATAGGTAGGTATGTTAATTCAACTTGCAAAATATTTGTTTTATTTATTTTTTTGCTTTTACTACAATGTACAAAGTAACAAGTCGTGTAACGTGTTAAGGTACGTGCAGTATGCAGCTGGGATTCTAGATGGTAGCATGTATGGTAGATGGTGGCTGAAATTATAAGAGCTTATAGGTTTGCACAACGAAGCTTTGATACTAGCATTGATACAAGCTTAAGTCGCGTTTGAAATGTCAGATAGCGAAGACGAATATTTATGTTCTTCTGCTACAAAGTGGTATATTTTAAATACAAATTTGGGTAGGAGCTATCATGTCCACCCTATTAATAGAAAACGATCTAAACATGGCGAATTTCATCATTTATACCAAGCATTAAAATTTTACCCAAACCGGTTTTTTTTAATATTTGCCTACATACGGAACCTAACACTTTTAAATACGTCTTAGAAAAAACTCAAAACAAATTAAATAAAAACTGGCAAAATTTCACTTATTAAACTAGTCACATCCATTGGGAAACTTGTAACGGCCATTTGACAGTTGTCACACGTTGATTGTAGTAGTCAGCGCGCTGAAAGAATGGTGATATACATTCTTGAATCTACCAGCTCTTGTAACAGCGCTTATACCTGCTACACTCACTGCTTCGTTGTGTACGCTCGCATATATTATAACAATGCATTAATTTAAGCAAGCTCTGCTATGATCTACGCTACCATCTAGATTCCCAGCTGCGGACTGTACGTACCTTTACTTGTTACCAAGAAATGAAGGGGACTCATTTCATTTCTGCAAATACCTACTCTTGCTTTTAGTCTTTCTATTTTATTTTTGAGTATAATATATGTATGAATGAACAAATTTAAAGATTGCATAGGTACATGTTATAATATTATTAATAATTTTATTAATTGTATATTTTAATTATCTAGTAAGTAGTGAAAGTACTTATCTGTATAAAAATACAAAGAGCTATTGTGCCGAAGCATCGGTGGTTCAGTGGTAGAATGCTCGCCTGCCACGCGGGCGGCCCGGGTTCGATTCCCGGCCGATGCATGTATTTTTGGTTTTATTTTTATAATTATTATATTAATTAATAATAATTTGTAAACCAATTCGGAATTAGCATGCCAAATCTGAAAAATATTCGAGAGATTTTTCAATTTTATCAAAATAAAAAATTTTTTGGAAATGTTTCCACAGAACTTTTTACGACTTTCCATCACTTATTAGAAAATTTCGGATTTTTGCACGATCACGTCATTACTTACTTTCATTCACTAAAGGTGATGAAAAGTAATATCTAAGACAATCTAAATATTTATATAAATATTTGCGCTTCTAAGTATCTCGGTTTTGAAACTGTGGATCCAAAAACGCAAAAAAAATGGTCTCAAATTACGAAATCATAAAGAGATATACAGAAGTATCACAATATACACAATGACATACCTAATCAATAAAATTCGATTGATGCGAATCAGTTGACAGAATTGATGAAAACTACAAGAGTAGATGTTCGCCTTACATGCAGCAGCAAAATTACCGATTGAATCACACCCCCGTTTTACACTTACCAGTTGTTGTATATCAAGTAATATAATAATACCGTATTAAAAACAACGGTTTACAATACATCAGCTGTTGACGGATGTCTGTGACCTAGATTCCACGATGCTCGTCCTCCTGACAAAAGGAACTTCACCTAATTATTATATCTTAGAAGCATAGCTCTCTAGATCGGGGATGTCCAACTCAAAACAACCCATGGACCACTAATTGAATTAAGTGGAGATGGAGACGGATCAGATCTCATTCCACAATGAACTTGTTTTCGACCATATAGTTTGTCGTGGCCGCAACGCTGCAACGTATTTTTTTTGAAAAGTATTTTTTTTACAATTTGGTAAGATCGCGGGCCAGATGCGACCCGCGAGATACCAGTTGGCCTGTTCTAGATCTAGCTATACGCACGCTACACGTTAGCATAACAATAATATGTGACGGATGACATTATGCCAACTTAACACTTCGAGGTTCTTAAAGTTGTATCCTTAACGTACTTATTTTGACAGAAAGAAATTTTCGTTTTGGGAACAAATAATTATCCGCAACAATGCCTTCTTATGAGGAACGTTGGCTAAGCATTTTTACTTCCCACCTCTACTATGGTAGGGATGTAATTTATTTAGTACGAAAAAAATATTTCGAGATTTTAACAGATCTTCACGTTTTGAGACTCTAGCAATCGTTTAAGATCATTTTCTGACTGATGTCTGTATGTGTGTGTGTGTGTGGTCAATTTTTCGCCTTCGATATCGTAAAAACAGAACAACATACGGCCATGCCGATCGTTCTATTGTGTTTATCAGCCTTTAACTTAGATCTGATTAGATTTTGAGTCAAATCGGTTCAGTGGATCCTGAGATATTAAAAAAAAACGTTCTCAATGTCACGTATTAACATAAGTAAGAAAAAATATAAATGAATTCTACATGTTATAATATGAAAAAAATGTAAATATTTTTTTCTCTAAAATGTATAGTTTTCGAGAAAAAAAATATTTTACTAAAAAAAGAAAATTGTACGTAAATCAAGGTAACCATGATTTTTGCTATATTACTAGCCATCAGTAGATCACCAAACAAAAAAGAGGGCTATGCTTTTTTTCAAAGAATAGAAAAAGAGTGTTTATTTTTTGCAAATATTTACTAGGTGGGAAGTATAGGACTGGTCATCAGTCGAATTTTTTTCTACGAGAAGCACGAGTTCTAACGTCAATTTTATCTTGTTTAGGTGCTATGAGTACGCGGAGTAACGTTGATATTATGATATTGAAGATTGTATATCTAGATGTGTAATGGGCTATATTACGACGAGTGATGACAGTATGTAAAAACGAGCGATAGCGAGTTTTTATAGTCACACGAGTTATAATACCATTACGCACGAGATATATATATGTGGTATTTTTTGCCACACCCACTACAAAATACCTACTTTCAGTTCATTTTCAAAAAATTTGAACGTTCATTTGCGTCGCCGTCTTTACTTTTACAGTATGCCGTGAAGGTCGTGAGTAAGTAATGGCAGGCGCACGCAGGCGGATAGAGCAAATAAACAGAAATTGATATGGCAACCGTTCACTTACCGCACTAGTGCGGTAAGTAAAACCCTTTCCGCACGCCTGCCAGTTAAATGACCCATTACAGGCCGGTATACATGCATCGAAAGTAGCTATTTTGTAGTGGGTATGGCACAAAATGAATTACTTTTTCATATCAGGAGAATCAAGAGGATCGGGAAATTGTAGCAAAAAATACATTATAAATAGGTTTAGGTACATAATAATATCATGTTGTTACCAATTAAAATTTTAAGAACTAAGTACTTCATAAACCTTCCATGTAATGTGGAGGAATTAGTGTAAAATCACCGATGCTCATGACTTTGAGTAATCCAAGGTCACGAGTCGCATGCGACCCGGCTCCATACATTTCTGCATTTCTGCTCAAAAAATCAATTGATTGGCATCAAGGATGCAATTTGATTATCAGACCTAATAAAAAAATATTCATTTGTGTCTCAGATTAGAATTTTGCAATTTATTAGAAGTTTGTACTAGACCAGTGGCTGGAAAACTGCGGCTCACGAACCATAGCAGCTCTTTGGCTACTTGAGTGACAAGCAGTCAGGGTCCATTGCATTCTGATTGGTCGAATACCCCATCTTGATGTCGTTTTACACACAAACGAATGTAACCACTAACTAATGAACTCTGTATAGATAGGTATACTAATATGGATAGTTGACAGCGATTAAAAATGGGTTTTGTATATGGACAGTGTTCAAATACATATTATTCTTCAAGACAGCTATTAATGTTGACAAAATTAGAATAAAAACTTCAGATAAGACTTGTAATCCATTTCTTTCTATAAAAGTCGATCAATTTTTTGACATTTCAAAATAAAACCTAATTTAATATTATTATTTGAGATATTAGGATTTAGGATGTCCAAAATTTATACAATAACAGTGTTCTTGAGAAATTGGAATAGAAAAATAAATTTTAATTAAGTTTTATTTTGAAATGTCAGAAAATTGATCGACTTTTAGAGAAAGAATTAGATTACAATTTACAAGCCTTACTTGAAGTTTTCATTCTAATTTTGTGAACATTAATGCCTGTCTTGAAGAATATGTGTTTGAACATTCTCCACATACAAAACCCATTTTTTAATCGCTATCAACGTATCCATATTAGTACAGAGCTCACTAGTTAATTGTTACGTTCGTTTAGGTGTGTGTGTGTGTGTCAAACGAACATAAATATGGGGTATTCGACAAATCAGAATGGACCCTGACTGCAGGGCCTAATCGCTTGTACCTGAGTACGGGTTTTTCTGCATTTTCACGAATGACGTGTTTAAAATATAAATTTTTTTCTCAAAAAAATTCAAGTGTTACGCTTTTTTGACCGGCAGTGTCTATAAAATATTTTGTAATTGTTTAAATTAAATAGATTATAGACGCTCGACAACTCAGATGTTTTGCGTCTATAAGAAGTTTGTAGTAAAACCGTATAAACAAGGACGCGCCCGTGATCTCGACTACTTCAGGTAATTTTTCACTTTGTTGTCGTTTTTTTTCGATCGTATTTTTAACCGACTTCAAAAAAAACAGGTTACTCAATTCGACCGTACCTATATATTTTTTATGTTTTATGTATGTTCGCAGATAACTTCGTCGTTTATGAACCGATTTTGAAAAAAAAATTTTATTTGAAAGGATATACTTTCAGATAGGTCCCATAGAAATTTCATCAAAATCGGTTCAGTAGTTCGGCTGATTTTAATAAAAAAGTAAGTAACGGCGTGTGATTCTTTAAGGTAAATGTTACTTTTTGACACTAAAAAGTAAAAAATAAAAACTTTTTAACAAAAAAAAACCTTCAAAAAGGCACTAAAAAGAGGAAAATAATGAAATTTTGAGGTCTGTGCCAATTAAAATATGAAGTCGGTTAAAAAGTATAGTATAGTGATTAATATCTTCTTTTTAACCAATTTCATATTTTAATTGGCATAGACCTCAAAATTTCATTATTTTCCTCTTTTTAGTGCCTTTTTGAAGGAGGTTTTTTTTTTGTTAAAAAGTTTTTATAATAACAATTATTTGATTTATGCAATGTATGATAATGATTTACAAAGGAAAACATTCTATATTATTTTGTAAGTATAATAATTGTAATGTGTGAAGTGGATGCTCTTATATCTGTACTATTCATAGCAATCACAATGTTTAGTAGAGCAAAACAAATCAACGATTTGAAACGCTGCCTAGGTCCGGGCCTGACGTGACGCCACAGAAAGAGAAAGCAATCGTCCAGCCATGCACTGACTCAAACTGAAGGTAAATTGTAAAATATTGTGCATTTGCCATTTACAATGTACAAGAGTTTTCTAAGTATACTGATTATCAACTTATTTTTATGTCTTAACTCTTAAGCAGTGATCAGCATCACTCATCAGTGATGTCATTGTTAAATCAATAAAAAGAACACGAAATGGCGCATTATTTGACACCATCAGGTAGCGCCACATCGCTGAGGGCGCGCTAATTGCTTTAAACTAAGAGCTTCATAGAAATTACGTCTGATGTCGCCAAAAATATCTTTTTAATGTAAACCATTGCTTCCAACAGTAAGAAAATATTTTAGATTACCGTTATAATATACTTTGGAGTAAATTGCACCATAATCATGTATTTAAGTGTTATGTAAAAACATATTCGTACTTTCAAATATTTTAGCTAAATTTATATTATTTTAGGTGACGATCATAGGCTTATTAAGTCTATAGTTACGATATCCTCTTTAAAATTAGTAACACGGTAGTTCTTTTTTTGTTTTTATTGTGGTAACATCTATTAAACAAATGATAAGATAATAAATGATAGTGGCGTCTGTAACATTTTTTTTATAAAGTAATTTCCAGAATATTATATTTCTTTGCTGTTTTTGCGTTTGGAATTTGGTATGTTCTAGTTAATATGTATATGGGATTGCATTTTTACAATCCATAAACGTTTGTTCTTATATATTTTGAAAAATGTTAAACAACATGGGCGTATCATGGTTCCGTTTGCTACGTCCTGCATGTAAATTATGGGATTTTCTTTAATTTTCTTTTATTTATAGTCAGCAACATGTCTGGAGGAGGAGATAACGATACCGATGAGGGATTTATTGTTAAACTTCGTGGTTTGCCTTGGTCAGCGACTGTGGATGATATACTGAACTTTTTCCGTAAGTCCTAATTTTGTTTCACATAAACGTAAACCGCTAAAAAATATTATAATGTATTAAAAAATTGCAAAAAAATTTTAATCCAGAGAGCAGTCCGTCTATTTTGATGTTATTTAACAAATATTTCCAGGCGATTGCCAAGTAGTCGGCGAAAAACAAGGTATACATATGACACAGTCTCGTGAGGGTAGGCCAAGTGGAGAAGCATATGTCGAATTGGAAAGTGAGGAAGATGTGGAACGCGCTTGCAAAAAAGATAGAGAACATATTGGCAGCCGATATATTGAAGGTAGTTACCTATATTATATTTTGTCCGTTTAGACTAAATTACACAGTATATAGGTATTATAAAAAATGTATCGACGCGTTTTTTAGAAATTGTCTAATTTGTATGTTTTTAGTGTTCAAAGTAAATCGTGCCGAAATGGAATGGGTTTTAAAACGTAGAAGCATGAACGATGGAATGAACGATGATGGTGTTGTTAGATTAAGGGGCTTACCGTTTGGCTGTTCCAAAGAGGAAATAATTCACTTCTTCGACGGTATGTGTTAAGGAGTATCTTTTTTAATATGGTACGAATGTTAAAGCTTATATGCAGTAGAACACCATTTAATGACTGACATTCTGAATTTAAATTTATTGTTTGTAAAAAAATAGAATTTTAAAACGCATTTCCTGTTGGCGAAAACTTTGAATAGATTCTTTTCGTTCTGATTTAAGTCATAAATACTGCAGTTCTTTCACTATGTTGAGTTTCGATCTGGTTACTGATTCAGACTGGTAGCTATCTCAAATCAGTAGGGCTTGAGAATAGTCAAGCTCATAGCATTGCCATTCATACGGTATGGTTCATCCTTTGCAAAACCCTGGTTCTCAGGCTTTAATGAGAACTGCCGAAAATATCAATTGAATTTTTGGTGAATATTAATAACAAATTGAAGCTTATAGCTTTATAGTGATACTTCACCCGGACAACCATGCCACTTGGTAGCTTTAAAATAAACAAAAAAATGGTGTTTTATTGAACGACAAATTTTGTATTGCTTCATGTATTATTTAAATGGTCAATTACCAATGATTAATCAACTAAATTTATGTTAAAATGAATTCATATTTTATGTAGAAATGTTTTCTTTTTATACCTATAATTTTTTTTTTTTTTTTTTTTTTTGTAACAGTTGGAATATTTTTCAAAAAAATCGTTAAACGAAATCTCGAGTTGCATATTTTTATGAAACTTTTTCTAAATAACTTTATTGCACTCTTGTAAGTAAGACTCCAAAGCTGGGAACTACTAGTTTATTTTTTTTTTTTTTTTGTATTAAAAAAAGTCACATTTGATTGGTCATTTAAAATTTTGAACATTTTTATAGAAAATATATTTGTATTTTCAGCAATGAAAACTGTACCTATTTTTCCAATTTCTGCTTTTTTGGAGTTGCAACAAACAGTATATTCGATATTAAATCGAATACCGAATATTCAATAAGGTTACATACTGAATATTCGGCAGTTTTTTAACTAATTACGCAAGCATGTTAAAATTATAAAAAATGATTTGAGACTTTTCTGTCTCCATTTTTTGAATACTTTAGTTTATAATAAACCAGAAATTCCAGAAATTGGAAGGTGCAAAAATCCCAATTTACTTCTACTTTTTTCAAGTTTAAATTAATTTATAGTTTCTCGGTAGTTGATAACTACTTACGAGCAGAAAATCACTGGCTAGTTTTTTTTATTAATAACAGTACTAATCCACTATTCGGTATCCGGCCAAATAATAAAAAAATGTTCGATACTCGGCCGAACAGTAAAAATGTTGCCTAATATTCATTGCGGCTCTAATTTTTTTATCAAAATTTTTATCTTTTCCAAAATATTGGCTAAATAAGATCAAAATTTAAATTCGCGAAAGATCTTTCATCTACTACAAGAATTAAATTATGCATACTGTTATGGAAAATGTTATTTATGCATTTTTAATAACTTTGATAACATTAACAATTCGTTCATTTTTATTAAATCATCTGTTGTAGACATTTACAATATATGCCATAATAATTTCCAGTTGATTTGTAAAATAATTTTCATATTCAAAAATATACACTTTTCAATTTAAAAAAAAAACGATCTGTTGTAATTTCTGCACACGATTTTGGTGTAAAGACAGTTTTGTTAATTATTTCGTACCAGAAACTTCACAAATTCTCTATAGGGTTGAAATATGTGCTCATTTATTTATTATAATATATAGTTTTGTTTTTTACTCAATTTTCAATTCTCAACCAATTATTGTTTTTAAGGTGAATTCTTCTAAAAATCAAGCCTTTGACATATTATCGACTAAACTCGTAAAGTAAATACAGGCAGTTCCTAATTTATCATCTCGTCTGGCTGAACGGTCACGCGCCGTTGTAGTAGTCTGTACTTTGTTGTATAGTAAAGCGTGTGGTTTGAAATGCCATATTTGTGAATGCATTTGTTTATTGCATTTAACTTGAAAAAAAGTACTCATAAAGCGAGAACTGCTTGTAGTGTTTAAAATGTAAAACAAACAATAGATGTGTGAAACGCTTGCTTTTTGCCTGTCGAATTGGGTTTATCCTGATGTTGACACATGGAAGTCTTTAAATCAAGAATAATATGTTTTTATTTGTTGCTCAATTTGTTCACTTTGTGGGTTGTTGTTTTATGGGCATAGGGTTGGAGATAGTACCCAACGGGATTTCACTTCTGACAGACCTCTCGGGGCGAAGTACTGGGGAAGCTTACGTTCAGTTTGTTAACAGGGACGTCGCAGAGAATGCTCTGCGAAAACATCGGGAAAAAATAGGACACAGGTGGGGAGAGTTGAACGATCGGGCGGGTGGGTTAAATCACTTCGCTGTATCATATTTATATATTCTTTAATTATTAATTAATTATTTACCTACTTGTAATTTTATATGCTTATATCATATAGATTTATTATAATGTATAATTTATCATTATCGCTCGCCTGCCGAAAATCTATTGCACTGATGATTAATATTATTATCGTTGCTACAAAATAATTTAATTAAGGCAGACGACCTGTTGTTGCTTATACGGCATTTCCGTGGTTCATCTATTACAAACCCTCGTTTTCTCTAATCCTAAACTGGTGAAAGCGTTAGTTAGATTTTCAATTAATTTTTAATAAAAATAAAAGCTTGAGAAATAGTCAAGTTCACGGGAATACCAATTTATACTTATAGCGTCTGGTACAGACCCCTAGGTCCCCTTATCTGAAATGTAATGAAAGTCAGTTCGATTTTCAATTTATTTTCAAAGATAATAAATTAAAAATATAAATTGATACTAAACACAGAACCTTAACAGTTGCTGGCGTTAAATAAATAATAGTAATTTAATTATGTTACGTGCCAAAATCGTGAAAGATCACAATTAAACATAATATTATCATTTTCAACTTCCGGTTTATTGTGTAATTTATGAAAAAATTAATCCCTAACAGCTGTTAAGTAGTTCAGGTTCAGAGAAATCTTCGTTACAGCAAAAAATACACTCGCCAAGTTCATAGTTCAGCTACGTGCTTGGTGAAATAAACTTTGACAATTATACGATTCATAGTTTCAACATAATCCGTATTATATATTTTGTAGCGATGTTAAAATTATAAATCAGTGCAATAGTTCAATATTCAAGATTTTTAAATATCACGTTCCCCATTATAACTGACATTTGCCACATTTTAGGAAAAATACTTTTTTGTCGTCATTGATAGACCTCTAACAACTGCAGCAAAATTGAAATTTTCTCTGGTTTCTTTTGTTATGATGAGTAGTTAAATTTACACTTTTTAAGACTAATATATTTTGTAAAATCTTTCATGATAAATTAACTGATGGCGCCACCTTAGTTTAGGAACTAATGCAGTTTGATGACCTCTCACATTTATGAAAAAATGATGTACTTGAAAGAGTTGAAAGTTACAAAAATAAGGCAGAAAATAAACGAATCCCACCTGGCAGATTAAAGTTGGATCTTTTAACATACATGAAAAGTGTCTTTTGACAGTTGAACCGATTTGATTAGTTCCGCAAACTAGCACAGTGGCAAAAGCCAGTTGCTCAAAGGCGCTCTTTACCGTGTTATTAAACTGCGTTATTTTTTATATTTTAATGTAATTTCCATTTACATTTTGTAATGTACAAAAATCTTGTTTTTAAAAAACAATTTAACTTCTTATTTCATCATTGTACTCTCGTAATCCTGTATTTTTTTATTTTTTTTAACTAAAATAATAGAATAAATTCAGCTATCAAAATAACGAAAAATATTAAAAAGTAAGGTTAGTTTTTTAATTATAGAACAGATACAGTGAACCATTTTTTCCCTTAATGAGGACGTAGAAGTGATAGTCGACTAATTATTTTCTAGCTGTTGCAATAATTGGTATTATTTTACTATTATATCTAATTTTTTATTCACAAAAATATACTTATTCGTTTTTTTTCCTCTTATAGTGAGGCGAATTGATTAATTATTTTTACCAGCTGAATTTAATCTGTTATTTTAGAATCACCATGCAATTTTGTCACACGAAAGGAACAGTAATATTTCCATTATAAATTTTAATGACTGTACTAGGGGAGTCGCCAGATTTTAAATTCTTTTTCAAATTCATGGTCCTGGCGAGTTAGACGCCTCTGTTTCAGTTTACTTGAATTACAAAATGATAAGTGGGAAAATTTGTTGTCGACAAAATTGTATCGGGGCAAAAGTTCAATATATAATTAAGCACTATTTTTGACACGGCACAATGAATAGATATTTAATTTTTGTATCAGATTTTGCGAGCGCAATGATGATCTATCATAACAAAAGAAACGCAAACTTATAATTTGATTTATATAATACGGTTGTCTTTTAGTTGAAAATAAAAATACGTACATACTTACGAAATATGGGCGAATAATGTGTTCAGATTCATATAGTAGTAATTTTTTTTAGTATATTGTAATAGACAAGGCATGATCTTTATTTTTTTTTTTTTTTTATTTATTTTTTTATTAAAAAACCGTCAGATTTTAAAACAAAATTGTTAGTTTTTATGTGGCTAAAGGAAAAATAAACATTAATATTGTATGTAAAATAGTTGTAAGTTTTAAAAATGTTTTATTATTCAACTGTTTATATGAAATCGAGAAATATTCCCAATCTGTTTTATATTGAGAGGTGAATGCTTACGAGTATTTATCTTGAGAAAAGCAAAAATCTTTGATTCTGAGAGAATTTGCGTTTATTTTGTTTTCTTAACCTTGACGGTCGAATGCTTTTGCTAAATAAATAATAGAAATAAACATCGAAATTCAAAAAAACAAATATTTTACAAACGAGCTCTCCACACTATCCATGAATTTCTGCAACTTACAAATACGCACTTAAGAATTGGAAATAATTTGTTCGGATATTGCATAATTATTATGACCTGTACAAATTACAATGACATATAATATACAGATCCCGTAACGTAGCTTGATACTTGAAACTTGAGTGCGCGCTGAACTCTGTGAAATAGTAGGGAGAGACCATTTCACACAGAGCTGCCAGAGTGTTTGCGTTTTCCGATTCTTATATTTTTGTGTCATTTTCTATTTTGTATGAAAAATACTATAGTTTTTAAAAGTAGAGATCAACGTAAAGTTTTGGTCAGACAGGCTAATTAATTATTATTTTTATTAACTGCAGTAAATCCTTCCAAACTAAGTATTTTAATTTTATACGCATTATATTAAAGTGAATACAGTACTAAATAGTGATATTTAAATAACAGCCAGTGTTATATGCAGACACGTATAGTTTTTAACAGTTATGCCGCCGATTGTACTTTTTCCGGGCGCCTCATCTCTGTTGCACAGCGGATGTTTCATGTTATCTTCTCTCACAGCTGTAGCTATGTTATGGGATCTGTAAGTGTTATAGGAAACGATCATAGCCTAAAAAAATAAAATATCAACTTACTCAAGGATAAAATAATTGAAACACAATTGCTCAAAACGTTTTATTTCTCCTCATATAAATAGTTCAATAATAAGACCAGTAATTAAATTTCGCTTTTTCAAGGTAATTGACGACTACAATATTTTATGCGTAATTTTGTAGATACATTGAGATATTCCGCAGTAACTTGACTGAAGTACAAAACGCCACTTGTATGGGTGGCGGAGGACCGAATCGTCGCGGTGGAGGAATGGGTTTCGGAATGCGTCCTGCGCCATATGACCGCGGGGATCGCTTTGGCGGAATGAATCGTTATAACGGAGGCGGTGGCGGCGGGGGAGGGGGAATGCGCAACAGAGGAAATAGTTTTAAAGGTGAAAATTAATATTGCACTGAAAACTTGTGTACTGAACAAGTTCTCCTTGACAGAAAGTAACCAAACCCGTGATTATTGTTTTTGGTTTAGACTTTGGCAATTTCGAATCATTTGATAACCCATGGACTGGAAACAATGGATTTGGTGCCCGTGGCGATGCTTTCAATGGTCGTGACAGTTTTGGTGGCCGCGGCCCGCGGGGTATAAGACCATTGATGGGAGGCGATGGACCAAATAGAGGCAGTTGGAATAGAGGAGGAGGTGGTGGCGGAATGGGCGCAGGACCTGGTATGGGAGGTTTGCATTGCGTGCACATGCGCGGACTACCTTTCAGAGCTTCGGAAAAAGATATTGCCGACGTAAGTTTAATCTGAAGAAAAGAATGTGCACTCAGAAATTTGCATGATTTTTGTAGTAATAGACCTGCAACTCAAACGTGTTCTTTGACAAAGCCAGTGGAACTTACCAATATGGCATCTTTAATGCCCGAATTAACAAGAAGGTGACAATATTTAATGCGATAATTTCGAGCGCCTTGCATGTATAAACTGTTGATTTTAGACATATTCCTTCAGAGATTTTTCTGTAGGAAATTTTATACAGATTGTATCAAATTAAACCTGTGCATAGGGCATTCTGTGTGTAAGACAGAGATTGATACATAAAGCAATAAGTAAGAATGAGGTAAATGATCGCTAATAGAATGTTACGTGGTTACTGTAAATTAAACTGATAAAAGATTTACATTTTTACAGCATAGAAGGAGCGAAAAAACAAAGATGACGCTATTAGGTTGTATAAATATTATTTATTTACAGTAACCACGTAACATCCTAGCGATCATTTATCTCATTCTTACTTATTGCTTTATGTATCACAGAATGCCCTATGCACAGGTTTAATTTGATACAATCTGTATTCTAGAAAATTGTTGAGCAATTTTGTCCTATCTGTCGGTGGTCTTAAAAAAATATACTGGATAGCCAAAAAAATCATGCAAATTTATTGTATAACGATGCGAGTGGCTTATAATTATTCAAAATACATTCATTTTTTGTATTGCAGTTCTTCAAACCCATCATGCCGATGAATATCAATATATTGTTTGATAATAGCGGCCGGCCTTCGGGAGAGGCCGATGTAGAATTTGTGTGTCACGACGATGCGGTGCAGGCAATGACCAAGGACAAAGGCCACATGCAACACAGATACATTGAATTGTTCCTCAACTCGTCACCAGGTCCCCAGAACTTCTATGAAAGGAGGCGCTTCTAATTTTATTCTCATTTGAAAAAATATTCATAGCTTTGACCTTTTGCTTTTGACATATTTCTTTTTTTTTTTTTTTACTTTTTTAACACTTGCAAAGGTAGAGTGGACTACCTTTCTATACTGATTTAAGAACATATTGAGGTAGTTTGAGATCGCAACTACAGGAGGTAAGAATACATTTTACATTTGACGTACAATAATATTTATTAGAAGTTTTAATTTGAGTACTTAGTTTATACAGAAACAATTTTTTTTTCGTGTAAATTGTAAAACATTAAATTTTATAATGAAATTATGTAAACACCCATTTATTAATTAAATTTTATATTACAAAGATAACTTTTGTGATTAGATCAATTTGTATTAAGCCGGCCTTAGCAGCCGCGGATCCTCTTAAATCTATGTAAAATTTATTATGATGTAAGTCCCCACTGTGGAAATATTACACGATGTGCTCATAACTCAATGGACACGTCCCTTTCTGTTCGCAGGGCTGAAAACTTAAAAATAAAAAATCGTTTCGCGTCATACGTCCTTGTCGCACTTACTGTGCTAGACCATGGTGGAAATATTACATGGTGTGCTTATCCAGCAAGGTTACTAGACTAGAGGTTAAGCGTTATGTTGTTGTAAAGTGACGCTAGGCCAGACGCGAGAGAGGGCAGGGGTAGTAAGCTGTGACATCATTGGATTTTTCTAAAATCTAAACGTTATTTCTGATTTCAGTTATTAATAAAAAGCCTTTGTCGTTATCTGAATTATTCTTATTGTCTTCCGAGTTGGATTCAGTTTTTATCATTTGGCGGTCTAACTGAACCATCAGAAGAATGGAAATTTTTATTATTAAAAAAAAATAATGAATTGAAAATATGAATTGGTGCTAGACCCAAATAACCTTAGCTGTTAGTGGTCTTTAAAACACAATTTAACAATTTTTAACCATGAGTATTAATCGACAGAAATGTGCAAAAGAGAAACAAGTGCACACGTTATGTTGGCACAGCACACCATGTAATATTTCTATGGTTGGTCCTTTCATTGCTTTGAAATAACATCCTATTTGTAGATAAATTTGAAAAAATACTAACGGATAGAGCTCTTACGACCGTGGAACCAGATCGGGCCTAAGACCAGCCTTAATTATGATAAATGCATTTGCGTCTTTTCCATACTGAAATTAAACTGTTTAACGAAACAGTAGATTTTTTTCATTTTCCTAGGGTCCTGTTTGGATCAACTGACATTTTAAATTACTAAGGCACTGCTGTACTCATAGAAGTCGGCTTTGTAGGTGCTCCAGTGTTTGAACATCCATGAGATTTTTTTTGTGTTCTCTGAAGTACGCTCGAAAATATTCATTCATTTTCAAAACATAATTTTACCCTGACCCCTGATATTAAAACGCAAAAGAAAATTTATACTCTGAAAATATAATTTCACTCTGAAACTGAGATTTAAGAATTCAACATTTATTAAGCACGAGTTTGCAAAAAAAAATTACGAATTGATAGCTATTGTTAGAGCGCCCACGACAACTTTCAAGAATCGACGCCAATGGCTGTACAGTTTTTATCTTAAAATAACTGAAATGTATGAAGAATGTGTGAAGAAATTTTAGCTAATCATAAATATACGATAACATAAAAGCAAAGGGTTAAAGTGTTGATTGAGTTTGCAGTCATTGGCGACGGAAGGAAGGGGCTGAGGTGGGCTAAGCCTTCTCCAAAATAGCATCCAGTCCACCCCAACGCAAGATGTAAGAACAGCAATACCATGTTTAATACTAGTTCATTGAAATGTTTTTTTTTTCGTTGCATAGAGGCGGCCGGTGTAAGTTTAAAATTGAGTTTTTATATTGAATAAGGGGTGCTAACACGTTTTGCACTGTATCTCTGTAACGATACACAGAAAATTTATAGAGGTTTTTTGTTTAGAATCGAATTCTCTACAACTTTACTACAGATACTTTTTGTCGTAAATTGAATAATTAAAAATATATGCCTTTTAGAAGATAGAATTTTTTTGTGACAAATTTGCATCTTCTGTAAGGCTCATCTTTTTAATTATTCAATTTACAACAAAAAGTACCTAGTAAAGTTGTAGAGAATTCGATTCTAAACAAAAAAAAACTATAAATTTTCTGTAAGATGTACCGTTACGGAGATATAGTGCAAAATCTATTAGCACACCTTTTTCAAAATGGCGGCCAAATGGGGTGGCCGCCGATTCCGAAAACTCAATTTTAAACTTACACCTGCCCCCTATGCAACGAAAAAAAAGTCTTGTCCTACACAAAATGCAAACGTAATGTAACATTTCAATGGACTATACTCTTTGCAAGTTTTCATAAATGATTTTGGGCGTATCGCTCCCCCCCCCAGTCATTCCGCCGCCATTATTTGCAGTGTACAACAAATTATAAATGTACTATATTGATTGCGCTTAAAATTAATAACAACCACCCATCAGTTGGACATTTGAGTATGAATATTGTATTGATCCAGTACTGGACAGTTTTGATAGCAATGAAATAATTCACATGATTTGTCTTGTTTTAAATATAATGAGCATTGTCTTTGTACTTCTACGGAGTAAAAAACTAAAATAGAACCATATATTCTAATTTCCAAACAAAAGAGAAGTTTTCAAATCGTTCTATCGATAGATGGTTGCAGTACTCCAGCTTTCTTGCAATATTTTCCTAAATTTTCTAATATAACAATCTATGACATTCAGACGCTAAGAGGGTTACTGATGTCAAAAGAAAATGATCAGGAGCTTGAACTGTAAATATGCACAAAAATGGGCAATATTGACATATAGTACATTTTTCCGATAATTTCAGTAAGTTTAATTTAAAAATCAAGTTAATTTCCGTTAGATCTAGTTTTTTCTTTTTTTCCTGTGTATTATTATTATTAAATATTTAAGGCTTCCACAGACCAACACGGATGTAATGCTAACATATCCCGCTATATAATTCGATCCCGCGCCGCATTAGCTACCGCTCCCGCTTTCTATTGGAGCTTTGAGTTTATTGTCATTAACTTTTGTTTATTCAACACATGCATGCTTTTAGTTTTATTTCGTATCTGTTTTGCGGACCTTAAATAGCCGTTTATTGACTGGTGACGTCATGACCCATTATGAAACGCTTTTCGATGATATATTGAAAAACATTTGAAAAACCCGTTATCTAATGAGCATTATGTACCTCTTTTCGGTGTTATAAATGAAATAAGGTTACTGTGGTAACAAAGTGAATAAGTATTGTATCGAGCCCAATTAGACCAAGAGGCGGGCGTTAATATATGAAGCTCATTTGTGACAGGATGAAATTTTCAGGGAAGGTAGTATTTATTATGACAAAGAAAAAGCGCTAGGGTTGCCTAGTCAAATCCTGGTGCGACGGCCGGGATAAGCCACTTCCGGTGCAAAATGTCAATTTTTATATGTATATGTATATATGTATAAATTCAAACAGCTCAAAATTACAAAGTGGCCCTTAGTCCAGCATGGTAACCATAGTTTTTAAGAAAATGACATTTCGAAAATTATAAATTGTTAATAACTGCTCAAAATTGGATAAAATATAATAGTTAAATCCTGTATCACGGAAAAGAAAAGTTATACATTTTGTAAAGTAGTATCAGTATATGCAAAAATTTAAATTTTTGATGTGAAACATCTTTAGGTACGGGTGTAAAGTCGTTTGAATGGAACGTCGCTAAATGTCATTTGTTATTGCATTTTGAAACTACGTGGTCAATAATTATAGTTTTTTTACTAACATTATCAGCGGTAATGTGTCATGCATCGTTTTTTTTTTATTAAAAAAACAGATAGATTATTATGTATTGTTTTTTTTCTTATTGAAAAATTATTAATGTGATATTTTTTAGCACCTTACCTATATTAAAAATGTTAAAAATTCAATTTTCAACAAAAAATATCTCGCATTATTTTCTAATTTAACTAGCATAAAGAGATACCTTTATTAAAAAAAATATATATAATTTTTATTTCATGATTTTCTTGACTTTTTTTCAAAGCAACTACCTTAAACTACGTTTTGTTTAAAAATGTTACATATTATTGTAAAAAAAAAAATAAATATTTTAATAGCACGTTAATATAAGTATGCTTAGAATAAGTAATTTAATAATAATTCATAAAATGTTATTGCCTTTGTTCGGAACATTTTTGAATAGTTTAATGTATAGTAAACTATATTGAAACTCATGTCGATCACTCACGTATGTAATATAATAAAATTAAAAAACCGGTTGATTTGTGAATTAGAATTGTCAATAATTAGCAATTATTGCCTTCTTCAGGCCTAAAATTACATAATTTTAATAATGTAATTTTAGGCTTGAAGAAGGCAACAAAATAGTTGCTGAAAAGTTGCCATAATAAAGATTGACAATTAGGAAGTTTCCATTGGACGAAAATACTAATTATGATACTGTCACATCATTATAATAAAGATAACTTTAAAAATTCTGAAAGAATTATTTTGATATCTTTAATTTCAACGGAGATATTCAATTTCTTGTACGTGGGGTCGCAAACGAAACTGATTTTTGAATATGACGTCACGCGGTACAAGTTTGCTGTTTTTTAGCTTTGTGAGTAATTAGAACCGAAGTTACTTAGTAACTATTTTGTTGTAATACATACTTTTCTATTTATATTAAATTAAAATTGACTGTCAAAAATTTAAATATGTCAATATTTTCCGTCATCAACTGGTTTGTTTTTAGTGTTTCCATAACATTTTACGAGTTTATAGAAAGAGATTTATCGGAAGTTACCATGTTGAATTACCACACATATAAACTGAAAATAACTCTTAAAAATATCGTGCCGCGTGACGTCACCCGGACTGAAAACGGAATTTCTTGGAGAATTGTCAATTCAAAGATTGAAGTAGCATAACTTTGTTGTTTTTAAAGATATTTAAAAAATTCTTCCGTCAATAATTTTATAATTTTTAGAACTATGATTTAGACCAAACAAATAAAAAAGGGAAACTTCCTAATTCTGACTCACAAATCAATCGGTTTTTTCTTTTATTATAGTAAATTATTATTATTTTCCATTTTTTCATTATAGTTATTTTGGTTTTATATTCGCTTAGTTTACTTTATACCTGCGTCTGATTAAGTTGAATTTCAAGAAAAAATATTAATCGAGGTTCAGTAAAGTCAAATGCTTCAATTAGTTTTTAGTGTCAAACCAAATTTAAAATCACAAACAAAAATCAACCTTTTTTCTCTTTTCGAAACAAACTCCAAACTACCTTTTTAAAACTTTTATTACAGGTTACTACGACCTTCAAGTAAGTAACTTATACTAATTTATATAAGAGGTGCACGTTGAATTACGTTGAAAAATAAAAATAAGAAATTGCTACCCTAAAATACATAAATTCTTGGGAAAATTGTCAATACCAGATTCAGGCAATTCCTGCGTAATTATACGAATATGAGTTAGAAACCAAATGCGTCGAAAACATTAAGTTATACATAACTAGACATACGTATGAATGTTTGCCAAACACAAGGCCGATAACTCATTTCAGAACGGTTACAATATATAAGTATACATATATACATAATGTTATTTGACAGCTTTAAAAATGTCAAAAAAACAAATATAATTTATAAGTTTTCAATGTGTTACCCAAAATTTCCTTAGGCAACCCTATGTATTTCAATACAGCTCTTCGAGATCTACAATATGGCGTCAATTGTATGCTGTCATATAATGACGAAAGATAATTATGAGTTAATGAAATATGTGTATTTTGCACCGGAAGTGAGCTCCTCCCGGCCTTCGCACCAGGATTTGACGAGGCAACCCTAGCACTTATTCTTTGTCATACTAGATTCTACCTTCCCTGAAAATTTCATCCTGTCACAAATGAGCTATATAAATTTACGCCTGCCTCTCGACCTAAATGTTTTTATTATGAGATGCACTTCAGTGACATTAAATTATTCAATTAAGGTCTAAAACCATGCATGTGTTGAATAAAGTATAGTGTACAACGCGTGTGCTAAATTTTTATGCGTCAGGCGCGTAAAGATGTATTTAGCACACTTGTTACACAATATACTATTATGTGTAACGATGAGAAATAAAAAAATAGCAGTCAGTTCCAGGCGTCCTTCTTTTGATCTGCTGCGTTCTTACATATTGCAAGTGCAACTGAAATGTTAAAACTTTTATTGGTGTGATTTTTAACGTGAAGTAAATCAATTTTATTATTCCATGTTTCACTTTTGTTTATTTTATTTTGCAAAACTAAAAAGCTCGGTTTTCTCTTAGCAAAGAGTAAGAAACAAAAGCATGCAGAATGCAACCCATACTGTGACCAATAAGGTGCTTAAAAAAATTAAATTGTTTTTGTTTTATTTGAAAAATCAGTGCACAAATATTTCATTGCTGTTTGGGAATAAGTACAAAAAAAATTTCTTTTTTTACAATTTTAAAATTCACCAATTTATGTCGAGTATGTATTTTGTATTGATTTTCCCGTGTATTATCTGTCGGGACGCCATTTAATATAGCTGTAGCATTAAAACTTCATATATATATAGTAGTTCATATAAAATTTAATTCATTGTTACTTTGGGAAGGGTAATAGGCATATTTTTAGTGCTCCTATATCGTTAGGCGACCTATTTTCAAGTAGATCGCGAGTGATAAAATGAGTGAAGTAAAATAGATAATGCATAGTCGACATCTAAGATATTCTGTTGGTCGAGAACAATATACTCAGAAATGCGCATAACGCGCGCAGTACTCCAAGAATGAGGTGGCAGTTTCACTTTTCTTTGCTGAGGAGGGGAAATTCTTGATACCCAACGGTAGTGCCGGATTCATACCAGCTAAAAAAACTCTCCTCTACTTTTCCTCGGAAACCATCATAGGCACTATTTCACCTGAAGTTGTTTTCGCGGCAAACCTGCCATTGCTGTCAATATAGGAGTATTAAATATATGGTAATTGGATGTCGAGCGTCTATAATTTACTATATCTATGGTAATTGGACAGTATACACAAAAGGAGCATGCAATTTTTATATTTCAGGATCATTTTTCCATTTAACTGAGCGAGTAGTGCTCAGTTACACAGAGTAGCTCATTGCTTCTTGAAATTACTCGCTCAGTTAATGCTGTGCTGGGTTGCAGAGCGCATTGTTAGAAAATCTGAGATGAAAATGATCCTAGATTGTGATCATATTACCTACAATAGTCTAATGTCAAATTTTTGTTATTATGTATTGGGATCCGTCAAATGAGCATATTACATCTGGTGGCAGAAAATTGTACTCAAAACGAGGGAAAATTTTACATGCTAACAGTGCAAATTTATCGTGAAATTGTATATTACAAAAATAAAACAAGTAAAATAAACAAAAAGTTTATCGAAAATGGAATTCGCGACCTTTTCTAATATCATGGCATTAAACACTGTCAGTTATTTCCTTGTAAAACTTACTTTACATCGAATTATTTTCTAATGAAATGTGGAAAAACTGTATTTATGGATTAAAAAAATATTTTATATTAATGATAAGATGTACTCATTATCATACTGTACTACAATGGTTAAATCTCTGAATATTGACAAAATTAGGACTAATTATGTGTATACAAATATTTTGAGGTTAGTAACTTACCAACTTATTACAATAGAACATAATTATGTTGCAGTTATGTGTTTACATTATTCACCTAACACAGCCTTAAAGGAGCATTGAACGGATAATTAATTTCGTGGAGATTTTCTTTTAATTTTGATGTTTTTAAGCAATATGCCGTAAAGATTACTACTTTTGACAGTTCATTTTTCATGTTTTTTTCTCGTTATATTTCCGACATTTGATAATATGTTCGGCTTTGAGAATCCGTTTCCTTCAACGAAAGTCCTTTGTTTAGGATTCGTACCGGCCCAATCACAAATTGCACTTATATATTTTATCATTTCTTATCACTTTGAAAATCATAAAATTACACGCAAAACTATACCCCGTAAATGAAATTTCCCCCCCTCTGCGCCATGTTTTTTAAGCTTCACCTATCTGACGGATCCCAATAGCATTAGACTGTACTCACAGAAAAACAAGTGACTCTTCTACATAGATAAAGATCGCTCTTCATGCTTAATTTTAATCAAAATGCCTAGAAAAATGTTGTTTCGAAAGGAAAACAAAACTTATGAAGAAATATGTGTTGTCACAACCTAAGGTCATTGTCAAACCAGATTTTCTGACTGCGTTCTGCAATCCAGATTCCAAGAACAGTCCGTTAATTCTCTCAAGAAATTATTTCTAAAAAATAAATTTATTTTTCTTAAAAAGTCGGACAACTGATTTTGAAAATATTCAGTACCTACTCGGTGTATAGAAAAACGTTCTCTACCAAATATTTTAAATTTTAATGATTTAAAATTCCGAAAAAAATGATCTGTTGGCAGTTTGATATTTTGATACGTGAATTTTAAGGTTTTTAAAATTGCAAACTTGCTAAAATGTTCCCACTGTGTATATTATGATAACAATTTCAAACTTACATAATGTATTTTTTTTGTATTTTTATACTGTATAAAAAATAGTGCATTTTTCTATTGCTTATTTAGGCCGGGCGTATACACACAATTGTTTCCACGATTAAACAGTTTAGTTGAGTTTTGTACGTGTCGCGATTTCAACTCGACTAAACTGTTTAGTTGTTAGAGGTGCACATACAATCAATCAGTTGTGCCATAATTTCACTATTAAACTAATGGGCCGCTGAACAACTATTTAGTCAAGCGTATGCTAGCGTCAATTCACGGCCGACGATAATTGTTCAACAGAAAAGTCAAAAGACGATCAATGCGGTTTTATAATTTTTTTGTTGTACAACTGTAGTATTGATTGTACGCGCAGTCCCTTCTGATCCCCATAGCCTTTTGACAAACAACTAAACAGTTGTGCATTTAAAAATTGGTTGTATGCGCCGACCCTTCTAATATGGATTGGGTATTAAACTTACATCAGAATGTAATATAATTTTATTTTTGACAACTTCATGTAATATTTTATAAAAGAGAAACAAGTCCAAATTATTATTTTTGAACTAAAAAATAGTTTTATGCCCACAAACTTATTTTTTTATATAATTAAGTTTGCATTAATATTCCATTACAAATAACTTTTAAGGCCATTACTTATAATTCATTATCGAATAATAAACTTATATTAATATAATATTTTTTATTTTTTAGAATTCAATAAATTCTGATTTTTTTTTAATAGGTAGTTGCCGTTTAATACGATTTTTTTTATTGGGATCTGTCAGATAGGTGGGGCTTCAAAAACATGGCGCAGACGGGGGGAAATTTCATATACGGGGTATACTTTTGCGTGTAATTTTATGATTTTCAAAGTGATAAGAAATGATAAATATAAGTGCAATTTGTGATTGGGCCGGTACGAATCCTAAACAAAGGAATTTCGTTGAAGGAGAACGGATTCTCAAAGCCGGGCATATTATCAAATGTCGGAAATATAACGAGAAAAATGCATGCAAAATGAACTGTCAAAAGTAGTAATCTTTACGACATATTGCTTAAAAACATCAAAATTAAAAGAAAATCTCCACGAAATTAATCATCCGCGTTCAATGCGCTTTAAGGCTGGGTTAGGTGAATAATGTAAACACATAACTGCAACATAATAAGTTATATTGTAATAAGTATGTAAGTTACTAACCTCAAAATATTTGTATACGAAGTTAAACCTATAAATTTGTTAATCATCAGGGATTCAACTATTTTAGTGCAGTATGATAACAAGTACATCTTATTATTACTATAAAATATTTTTTTAATTTATAAATACAGTTTTTCCACATTTCATTAGAAAATAATTCTCTGTAAAGTAAGTTTTACAAGGCAACAACTGACAGTGTTTATTGCCATGATATTAGAAAACGTCGCGAATTCCATTTTCGATAAACTTTTTGTTTATTTTACTTGTTTTATTTTTGTAATAAACAATTTCATGATTAATTTGCACTGTTAGCATGTAAAATTTTCCCTCGTTTTAGTACAATTTTCTGCCACCAGATGTCAGATGCTCATTTGACGGACCCCAATACGTACGTATAATATTTATAGGACATACAGTGGAAACCAACATAAGTCAAAAAGTCGTAATACGTCCTACAATTAATATTATACATTTGTTTTTTAACACCTTGTATATTGGCTATAGTTTAAGCAGTCTGATTTATCTTCCAGTAATATGTCTTATGGCTTGTGCAGGAAGAGATTGCTTTTTCCAATGCTCTGTTAGTGATGGAACCAGTGTAACTAAAAAAGGGAGGGGATAGCAAAATATAAACCTATAAAAGAGTGCAGCGCTTAAAAAATTTTGATAGCGGTTTTGAGAGGGAGATAAACCATTTGTCAGTACAAGGAATTTTTGAAATAAAAGTGGTTTTTGATATTTTTTAAAATGTGGAAAAGTGCAATTTCTTCACTGTTTTTCTGCACACTTCTTGCAGTGATGTTAGCACAAAATATTATACAATATAGTGTAAAATATACTGCGGAAACGTTTTCTGCTGAAGTACCAAAGGAAAATAATTTCATTATGTTTTATGCGCCTTGGTAAGTATATTTTTATAAATTATTAATAAATTAACTTATTTTCAGCTACACAGGCTATCGCCTGTCTATTATATACAGTGTGTTTGATTTTAATCAACGTATTATTGACTAGGTACATGTTAATTTTTTCCATTCAAGAAAATTTATTAATATCATATGTTTTTGTGAAAAAGTTTATAAATTAATTTTTTATACATTCACAGACAAAAATATTGCATAGTGTTTTTTTTGGTTATTTCTTTTTTGTGTACTTTTTTTTGCTAAATGTCTTATCCTAGGGTGTTTTACGTATAGGTACTAACAGTAGCGAACTTTCCATAAGGCCGACTAGGCCCAGGCATAGGGCGGCCAATCTACGCCCGCTGTCTAGCTGAAGCACGTGCGGGACGCGGCGCGGCGGCGTACATTGAGAAAACTTTATATGGTGTTATAACTATCAGAGACAGAAATTAAATTATGTTTTAAAAACCACCAACAGCTAAGGTTATTTGGGCCTAGCACCAATTCATATTTTCAATTCATTATTATTTTTTTTTTTTAATAAATTGAAAATCTAATTGACACTTTTACCAGTTCTCGGGTTAGAACCCGGGAACTGAGGATCAAAGACAGAAATAAAATATCTCTAGCGAATTGACCCGAACGCAATGCTGATTTTCGTACCAGCCGCCCCTTTCTGCGTAATGCGAAGTTGTACGAACAACTTCACATTTCGCAGAAAGGGGTGGCTGGTAATGACCGGTCTAAACTGCTAGTCCACCTTTGGGTACTAATGGTCAAATAATTTACATTAGCAGCCTTACAACAGATTTGTATAGAAATAAGTCATAACGTTTTAAACGAAAAGAAATAAACATAAAAATATGCAATATTTTTGTCTGTGTATATTGATGTTAAAAATCGAAAATAATTTTGTACATATACATTACAAAGTTAAGAACTTGAAAAAGTATTAATAAAAATACGAAACGTCGTTCGAAACAATTATGATAATTTATATTATTAAAAAATAACTTTTGCGCGGTTTTTATGGACTGAGCCTATTAATTGACAGATATTTTATTTCTTTGCGTATCTAAAAAAGAGCAGTCATATGCAAGTATTCAGCGATTTTTGAAAATATTAATGCTAGATAAAATTAAGCAAAATCGCAGGATAGTGGACAAAATAATTTGATTTATTAAATTAAATGTACGACGTTTCGTCTATAGATTTAGACTTTTTCAAGTACAATATTAAAAATAACAATATTTATGAAAATTAATATTAATTACTAACCATAGCAATTAACATAAGATAGGGTACATAAGACAAAAACATGTTACCATGTTTTTGTCTTATGTACCCTATCTTATGTTAATTGCTATGGTTAGTAATTAATATTAATTTTCATAAATATTGTTATTTTTAATATTGTACTTGAAAAAGTCTAAATCTATAGACGAAACGTCGTACATTTAATTTAATAAATCAAATTATTTTGTCCACTATCCTGCGATTTTGCTTAATTTTATTATAATCACGATGGACACGATTTCTAATATAAATTAATGCTAGAGCTGACCTTGATGGATTTGTTATAAAAATAACTAGGTACCTACCCTTATTAATTGAGCTGGCAGTTCTGACACATTCTAAATGAATATTATTTTGAGAACGAGTATTATAGTTATGTAAATCAGAATTTAGACTTGAATTCAATGTAAATCAAATGGAGAAATTTAACTTGTCAAGTCAGTATGTATATTTTTATTATAATTTTAATATTTTCACAGCAAAAAAAGTATTTTGGCCACCAAACAACATAACAGCGTTATTTAAGCCTAGCACCGATTCATATTTTCAATTCATTTTTAGGGTTCCGTACCTTCTTATGGAACCGTATTACCCTGCCTGTGATGCCCGTCCGTCTGTCACAGGGCTCTGTGTTAGAAAAACTTAGAAGTAGGTCTACTTCTATTCTCTATCTTTTGCACCAACACTTTTTTGGGTGACTTTCCTTCTCTGTCTATGATTAAAATACGTATTCCAAAACCGCAATAGTGTGACATTCACCTTTAGCCCATTCAAAGAGGATAAGATGTTTGATTATAATACATATATACTAGAATAATTAATAATTATTTACAGTATATACTAGGGTGGGTCAAAAAAATCAATTTTTTTTTTTTACAAGTGACACGGAAAAATAGGTTGCTAGGCACCTTAAAAAAATTCTCACCAAATATGAGCTCTTAATTTTAATAGGAAGATCCTCCGCATCACAGTTTTTTATTTTTTTCTGAGTCCAATTGAAAAAAATTCATACCTCATCATTAATTGATTGTACAGAAAAATGTTTTAAAAGAATTTTGTAGGAAATTTAATGCTCTACAAAAAAGGTATCTTATATTTTTTCCGTAAACCTCACCATTCACCATTTGAAGGATATTGAAGATTTAAGTTTGATTATTTTAAGACAAATTTCATTTTTGTTTATGAATTTTATAACTCGGCAATAAATGACTATTATAAAATGCGCAATACAAATTTTTGTAGGAAATTAACTGCTCTATAAAAATGGTCTCTTATATTTTGGCGATTAAATTAAGCGTTCAAAAGATATTCATCATCAAACTTTCATGTGTACTGATTAATATCTTTTGAACGCTTAATTTAATCGCCAAAACATAAGAGACCATTTTTATAGAGCAGTTAATTTCCTACAAAAATTTGTATTGCGCATTTTATAATAGTCATTTATTGTCGAGTTATAAAATTCATAAACAAAAATGAAATTTGTCTTAAAATAATCAAACATAAATCTTCAATATCTTTCAAATGGTGAGATTTACGGAAAAAATATAAGATACCTTTTTTGTAGAGCATTAAATTTCCTACAAAATTCTTTTAAAACATTTTTCTGTACAATCAATTAATGATGAGGTATGAATTTTTTTCTATTGGACTGAGAAAAAAATAAAAAACTGTTATGCGGAGGATCTTCCTATTAAAATTAAGAGCTCATATTTGGTGAGAATTTTTTTAAGGTGTCTAGCAACCTATTTTTCCGTGTCACTTGTAAAAAAAAAATGATTTTTTTGACCCACCCTAGTATATACAGGAAAATATTAACTAAAAAACAAAGATTTATCTTATATTATTAACAGGAAATTTTAACGTAATAATTATTAGAATTTCGATTTTGCAGTGAGAATATACAGGAAAATAATAACTAAAAAACAAAGATTTATCTTATATTATTTACAGGAAATTTTTTAATAATTATTAGAATTTAGATTTCCTTGATAGTCACGAGAGGAAGTCCACCTTGCGTTTTGTGCAGCAAATGATTTTATTTTTTTGTGTCCTCCAGCATGTCTAGGAGATGTCAAATCCAAGTTTGCGACCTCTGAAACAGGGCGGGGGAGTTTTGGTGGGCTAAAAACCACGATTTTTTTGCACTTTTTTCGGTTTCTTGCTTATTACATGGACACGGCCGGTCCTATCGAAAAAATGGTCCTATTCAAAATTAAAGGGCACAATTTACTTCAAAATGCACTAGTCAAATATGTTTCTGTTCCCATTTTTATGGACTCTACAAAAGTTAGAAAATCGCCAAAATTTACCAAAATGAAAAAAAAGCATTTTTTCAAGCTTTTAACTATTGAAAAACTCTAATAGCCTATAACCTTCCTTAATAAACGGGCTATCTAACAAAAAAAATTTTTTTTCAAATCGGACTGGTAGTTCCTGAGATTAGCGCGTTCAAACAAAAAAAAAAATAAACTCTTTTTTTGTTTGAACGCGCTAATCTCAGGAACTACAAGTCCATGCCTTAAAATAATATTTTTTTTCTTAATTTCAATATTATAATCAATGCAACCTCTGTAACAAATTAAATACACCCCCTTTGGGATTGAATTTAAAAAAAAAACTCGTATATTCTATAACCTTCCTCAATAAACGGGCTATCTAACAAAAAAAAAATTTTTTTTAATCGGACTTGTAGTTCCTGAGATTAGCGCGTGCAAACAAAAAAGAGTTTATTTTTTTTTGTTTGAACGCGCTAATCTCAGGAACTACCAGTCCGAGTTGAAAAAAATTTTTTTTGTTAGATAGCCCGTTTATTAAGGAAGGTTATAGGCTATTCGATTTTTTTTTTAAATTCAATCCCAAAGGGGGTGTATTTAATTTGTTACAGAGGTTGCATTGATAATAATATTGAAATTAAGAAAAAAAATATTATTTTAAGGCATGTATTAAGGAATTATATTTTTCATTTGGTCAAAAAACAAACTTAAGTTCACGTATTAAAGCCACAATGCCTGTATTAGCAAATACACTATACTGTCGGCTGGATTTGGCACTGCGACCCGAGTTTTTTTTTTTTTTTTACTTCAAGACTGTTTTAGTACGGGAACCAGTGATTATTTTCATACTTCATAGCGCGGATGCACTGATAGAGAATACCGAGCACATAAATATAATGTAACTGTGGTCAGTTGGCTCGAAGTGGTTGCGGGCTTGAGAATAGCCGAGAGTGTAGCGGCGCTGTTGTTTACATGGCGTTGCTATGGTTCCTCTATTACAAGTCCCCAGTTCCCGAGTTCTAGCCCGAGAGCTGGTAAAAGTGTCAATTGGATTTTCAATTTAATATTAAAAAAAAAAAAAAAAATAATGAATTGAAAATATGAATTGGTGCTAGGCCCAAATAACCTTAGCTGTTGGTGGTCTTTAAAACACAATTACCAAAAAAAATTCGAAGTGGTTGCGCTCCGGCCCTACGATTTATCAAAGTTGCAAAAATTACGTACCTATTCTCAACGTCATACTGCTGATAAAAAAATTGAAATTGCATAATATGAAAGTTGAACCTCTGCAGATCACAAAAACGACCGTCTGCCATGTCAAAGCGGTTGCTATCGCCGTCTGTCAGAGTGTCAAAGTTGCAAAAATTACGCATTTAAATTGCATACTTATGAAAATTCAATCTCTGTCAAAAGTGCTGTGTTTGATCTATTTCCAGTGAGCCGTTTTTCTCCTTTCGTAGGATAATAGCTTTTCATTAGTGACGAACGAGTTCAAAATAGAAGGTCGTATCCAAAACGGTTCTCCCAATATGACGATGACAATGTGTATTTTGTGCAACTTTGACACCCTGGCAGACGGCGATAGCAACCGCTTTGACATAGCAGACGGTCGTTTTTGTGATCTGCAGAGGCTGAACTTTAAATTTTTTATCAGCAGTATGGCGTTGAAAATGCGTAATTTTTGCAACCTTGAAAAATCGTAGGGACGGAACGCAACCACTTAGAGCCAACTGACCAGAGTTACATTATGAGCTCGGTATCCTCTATCTGTTCCCCCCAAACGGTGCATCAGCACTATGACGTATGTAAATCATCATGGGCTCCCGTACTATTTGGAGTAGTTAGAAGCCATACATACTAAAAGTCTCCGGACCTACGAGGTGAGCAGGGTGCAGCCTGCAGGGGGGCACAAAGAAGGTCCCGTTTTTTGGTTTTTCGTTCATATCTTGGAAACGGTGAACCGTAACCAAAAAGTAGTTATCTTTAAAATTAAAGCTGATAACATTTTCTAAAGAAAGTTCTTATTCAATCTTTTCATATATCTAATAGTTCTCGAGATATTCGCGTAAGTGTATCATCATAAACGATTTGTTTCATGTAAGAAATTTTCAAAAATTATGACTGGATGGCGGATAGCACGAAAACTATTAAATATTTATGAAAAGTTTCAATAGGAACTTTCTTTAGCAAATTTTGTCAGCTTTAATTTTTTTTAAATATAGCTACTTTTTGGCTACGGGTCACCGTTTTCGAGATATAAGCGAAAAACCCAAAAACGAAACCTTCTTTAGACTTTGCCCCCCTTCACCCCGCTCACCTCGTAGGCCCGTGGAATTTTAGTATGTTTGGCTTCTAACTACTTTAAACACAGTTCTGAAGTCAAAAAAAAAGAATTTGCAGAATGTTCACAAACAATTTTGCAAAGTAGGTAGTACCTATAATATTGTGTGTTTATTGTATTTCTATAAGAAGCTCATGACCTCTGTTGTCAAGCGTCTACAATCTACAATAATCTCTCTATTGTATTTGTAGGTGTGGGCACTCTAGGAGGCTAGAACCCACTTGGGAAGAGCTTGCAGAAATGTACAATAAAAATGACTCCACCATAATTATAGGAAAAGTAGACTGTACAGATGAATATGATTTGTGCTCAAGTAATGATATTGGCGCATATCCAACAATGAAACTTTTTAAAGTTGGTGAAATTAAGGCAGTTAGATATTATGGCAGGAGAGATATACCATCTTTTACATCGTTCATCAATATACAGCTTGAAAAGGTTCGTACAGCATGAATTTTTACCACACATAGATACAAGGGCGTATCCAACTCAAAACGGAAGGGGGGGGGGCAGCTTTCTAATTTCAACCTCATATAGAAACTGAAAACACTTTAAAAAGATTACTGTACTGCTGGGTTTCTGGTACGACTTTCAGGCTTATCCCACATGTCAAAATTTGATAATTTTGAACAGTGCACATTATTGTAAACAAATAATGTAAACCAACTTATTAATTGTTCTTATATCATTTTTCTGCACATACAAGAATTTAAAAAAATGTATTCTTTTTGAACAACTTCACTTAACCCTCCTATGTTGCGGATTAAAAAATATACACTTTTGGGAATTTTTTTATTGCATAACACGTTTCCGAAAAATTATCAAACATTTATTTTATGGCCTATTACTGAAGATGTACCGTTATTGCAGGAAACAGTATCAAGCACTCCTGAAACTGTGAACGACCTTATGGAGCTAACTGAAGATACGTTATTACTTCAGGATGTAGAACCTACTACTTCTGAGATTCCTGAACCTTTAAACGACCTTGTAGAGCCCACTGAAGATACGTTGCTATTTCAGGGATCAGAATCTACTACTTCTGAGATTCTTGAAGCTTTAAACGACCTTGTAGAGCCTACTGAAGATATATCGCTATTTCAGGAAGCAGGACTTAGTACTTCTGATATTCCTGAAGTTGTCATGGACCTTGTAAAGCTTACTGAAAACACATCGCTATTGCAAGAAGCAGAATCTAGAACTTCTAAGATTCTTGTCGAAGTTAGTGAAGATCCACCACATAGTAATGTAAAGATATTAAAACAGTAATTTTTATAAGAAACATTGGATAGGCAAACAATTAATTTTTTTTTTATATTATGTTGCTTATGAATTAAAAAATTATTTTTCTCACCAAATGTAACTTAAGTGATAGGACTTTTACAACTATGCTATACCGGGTGTCCGGTCTCAAAGTCGAACATAGGGAATTAACGCTGTGTGCCATTTTTAAGTATTTTGGCTTTTACTTCTACTCGTATAGACTATAATAAGAAAACAAACAGCTACCTATCTAAGTAATGAAGAATTTAATTGGTTTTTATTATTAAACAACGAAAAGTAAGTAATACTTAATAAAGAAAATAAAATTATAATAAATATTCAAATAACCCCCCATTTTCAAATAAACAATATCCCAGTCTTCATTGGAGTAATTATTCATTTTTACTTTAATTATTGTAAAAATGCTTACGTGCACCAGTTATGAGTAGGTACCTACAAAAGTTTTTTGACAATTTTATTACAGCACACTAATTCTTTCAGTGTTTTGTTTAATTTCATTTTTGGTCTTATTTTTAGAATAATTTGATGCGCAATAATTTTATCTTTCGATAGGTACCATTACCTTTTTTGTACGTTGAATTGGCGAACACGAATCAGCAAAAATGAACAATATCATGTTAAATCCCTATAGACCATGCAGTCGAACACCTTTTATTAAATAAAAAAAAAAAAAATCCCTATGTTCACCTTTGAGACCGGACACGGGGTATAATATACAGTGTGAGTAAAAAGTCTGGAACTAATTCGATAAAATGAAAATAATTGAATTTCATAAAAAATCCTCAGATATGTCAATTTTATTTTTTTACTGTACATATTTGTTGATATTTGTTGCATTTCGATAGTTTTTTGTTTTCATACTGTGCCTGTGGCGTCATCATTTTTTTAATGGCACCCCATATTTTGTATGTCATATTTGGATAGCGCTTAAAATTACGAATTCATTGATGTACCATAGTATGAACTTAGCAATTATACTTCTCGAGATAATCGAGTTTGAAGTACAAACAAAAACTCAGGAAAAAAGTGTGAGCCATGAAATATTTTAACATTTAATAACTGTGAAACTCAAACAATTGAAGGCTCACTCTTTTTTCCTGAGTTTTTGTTTGTACTTCAAACTCGATTATCTCGAGAAGTATGAATGCTACGTTCATACTATGGTACATCAATGAATTCGTAATTTTAAGCGCTATCCAAATATGACATACAAAATATGGGGTGCCAGTGAAAAAATTATGACGTCACAGTATGAAAACAAAAGACTATCGAAATGCAACAAATATCAACAAACATGTACAGTAAAAAAATAAAATCGACGTGTCCGAGGATTTTTTATGAAATTCAATTATTTTCATTTTATCGAATTAGTTCCAGACTTTTTACTCACACTGTATAGCACAGTACATGCGAGAGTTAATATATCATATTAACTTTCGCATGTACTGAAAAATTTGACGAATAATTATTGCTTATAATATACATAAAAAACTTTTTAACAAAAAAATAACCTCCTTCAAAAAAACACTAAAAAGAGGAAAATAATAAAACTTTGAGGTCCGCGCCAATTTAATAAAATATGAAGTCGATTAAAAAGAAGATATTAACAAGCCGTGAGGTGGGTCGTTTATTAGAACTAAAGTGCGACCCTTGAGGTCCACACGACGAACTTCCCAGTTTGATAAATATTTAATAATAATAATTAAATTAGATATTACACAGAAAAGTAATCATTTTAATCATTAAAACATCAATAATTAAAAAAAAAAAAAAAAAAAAACGGCTGAACCCGTTTTTATAAAATTTATGTCGGATCAAAATGACGTTAACACGCCTCGATTGATACCCTTACGAAGTCGATATAATTTTTTATTCGCGAGATATTGTGTAAAATCTACTTTTTTGGAGGTTATTTGGTTAAGAAAAAAGAACGGCTGAACCGATTTTAAAAAAATTCCTTTCAGATCATATTTACGTTAATACGCGTCGATTGGCACCCCAACGTAGTCGATATCATTTTTCGTTCTCGAGATTTCGTCTTAGAAAGAAATGGACACATACGTACGTACGTACGTACACACACACACACACACAGACATCTTTCTAAAAGTAGTTTAAAAATAGTGTAGTGACCTTGAAACATAAAATTTTTTTTTCCTTTTTGATTTCGATTTTCGGACCCATTACAATAACTTCCAGTGGGAAGTTAATAAAATTGGCGTTTTTTAACCGACTTCATATTTTATTAAACTGGCGCAAACCTCAAAGTTTTATTTTCCTCTTTTTAGTGGCGTTTTGAAGGAGGTTTTTTTTTGTTAAAAAGTTTTTTATTTTTTACTTTTTAGTGGCTTTACAATACGTAGTTTAGTCGATTGCCAATTGACTCATTTATACAAACTTAACCGACTTCTTGCGCTGTGTGATGTGCCATAAAGTGACATTTATCTTAAAGGAATCACACGCCGTTACTCACTTTTATTAAAATCAGCCGAACTACTGAACCGATTTAAGTAAAATTTATATGGGACCAACTTTGAACTATACCCTATAAAACAAGAATCATCAAAATAAAAAAGTTATGCGTGGTCATACATAAAAATATACGCGTCGACTTGAGAACCTCCCTCCTTTTTTTGAAGTCCGTTAAAAAAGAGTTTGATGTTTAATCGTGTTACGGTTGAGAAAATGATAGCTCATTCCACCGCGAAAGTGGAAAGGTTCAGTTTTAAGTTCTGACTGTGACATTTGCTTGATAGAAATAATTTTTCTATTCATAAAACAACATACCTAATATAAAAAGTTGGCTGCCAATTCAATGTTTCTTATACAATAATTCAGCCGTTAAAACCATATTTAGTAATTTTTATGTATACATATTTTGACTTTTATTTTTGTCGTTTTAAAAGTTGAAAGTTTTATTCTAGTAGATAGGTAACAAAATTTGCCATTTTATTTTTTTCTACAAAAAAAATATGGTTTCAGTAGTCATAATAATATAAAAAATCGAATTTTGAAACTTCAGGTCAAATCTTAAGATATTGTAAGAATTATCTTACACAAAATGAACTGAAAATTTGTTTTCACCTTAGATTGATCAAGGTCAAGGCCAAGAAACAGTTTATGAAGCGCAAGCTCTTGAAAGATCCTACGACTCCATAGATAAAGACGAACAGAAAGTGGCAAAATATGTGAATACTAAACCAATAAGAAGTGATTTTGAAATTAGTAGAGGGATTGCGGGGCAAATACATATGAAGTCATGTGAACACTTGATAACGCTAGCGAGTGTAATTTGTTATTTATATGCCGCCATCTTAACTTAAAGAGTAGGTAACTTGGATGTATAGTGTCTCATATAAAATTTTCAATAAAACTATTTAATATACCTATCCCCGCCAATTTTATTTGTAGTAAAGTCAATACGTGATTTATGTTTTTCAGAGATACTCATGGGCGTCGCTAGAAAATTTTCGAGGAGGCAAAAATAATATGCATGTTCTTATTTTTAACAGACTTCTAAAAACAAGTTATCAGTTCGACATGACATGTTTTGTTATATACAGGATGTTGCACGGCGTACTGTAACAGCAAAAAATATCCTATAAACAAACGTCCAATTCGCCATGATTACCGAGCTACAGACCAAAGATTAAGACACAAGCAGCCCCGGATCTTCAATTTTTTTTAGGCGGGGCAAAAATTGAAAAATGCCGCTCCCGCCCACTTATATTTATTTTTACCTTTATCATCTTTATAATTTCAGCTACCAGAAATCCACTAATTGATTGACATTTGGGCGGGGCAAAAACTGAAAAATGCCGCCCCCGCCCACTTATATTTATTTTTACCTTTATCATCTTTATAATTTCAGCTATCAGATGTCCACTAATTGATTGACATTTGGTTAAAGTTAAGTAAATGATGAGTTGTCCATTCGTCTGTAAAGTGTGAATTTGAATTTGGCCGCCCTCTGAACTTGCCGCCCGGGGCATAGGCCCCGGCTTGCCCCCCCCCCTAGATCCGGGGCTGGACACAAGGTTTATTTTTTATTGTAAAAAAAGAGTGAACTGCGAATTGGAGATTTGTTCATAGGATATTTTTTGCTTGAAAGGACCTCAAGAATATGCTCCTTAAGTGTGCCATTCGTAATAGTTAGTTCGTTTTCGGCCAAACCTTCGGTTGGTTTTGGGCCAAAGCCGAATATGCGCCCGAAGATGCTTTTTTTGGGCGAAATAGTTTCAGAGATTACCCACTATATAAACAAACAAACTCACAAACTTTTCCTCTTTATAATATTAGTATAGATATAGATAACACTATTATGATTAAGACAAATCGAATGACACGATTATGAAAATCGGTCCAGTAGATTTTCACTTCGGAAAAATTCCTCGATCGATGATTTTTGTTGAAACGTGTTCAGAAAGGTGTGGAGAACAAAATATCAATATGCCACCGTGAGAAATTGTGCGGAATTTTTTTTATTAAACAATGTAGGTGTAAAATACGATATTTAATGAATAACTTTTTAAATTCAGTGTGTATGAAGAAACTGACAGCAGCATTGGAAAGAACAGAAAATTTTACTAAAGAAACATATATGACATGTGTTTTTCGAATTAAAGTTGAGTGAGCTGTTACAAAAAGTGCGTGATTTTCAAGAAGATGTAGCGCGCTTACCATTAGTACCACAGAAAAGTTGTAGGAATGAAAATTGTAGGAAATGTAATCCTCTTTAAAATATTGCATAGTGAAAGAATTGCTTAAGTCGACCGTTTCTGAGATATTTCGAAAAAAGTAATAAAGGTGGTAAAATTTCGTGGTTTTTTCAAGATGGCGGATTTCCCCCCAGAGGGATTTTTTGGGATATCAATCAGAACACTATTCTTTGACATTTCCACCAATTTTTAGCTTGAGGTTTCAAATGTCCGCGTTCGGGCAACTTTTTGTCGTATTTGCCTGAACTAATTAGAGACCATAATATAAAGTGGAGTACCTATACGCCTTGCTCCAAAAGTGTAGATCTCGTTTTCTTGACAATTATTGGTCGTGCGTAAAATTTGTGTATAACCATTTATGTAGATAATTTTCTGATAAACAATTTTTATAATAACTGACATTAACGTGCAACCAATAGAAAACAAGATATTCGCCAAAACTGATTTTTTCTATCTTTGATCTCGAATAATTCGATTAACGTACAAAATTTTGAAATGGACTTTCTCAGGTTATTTGTACCTATAGTCAAAATAAAGGTGTGTGCAAAAAATCACTCCATCAGTATTTATTTAGAGCACCCTTTTTCGTCTAAAATCACTTGACTAAATAATGATAACGACAAAAATGTTAATGGAATAGGTATTAGGAAAAACGAAGTTTGTCCATGTTTTTTGAATACTAGTTAGTGGATCATGGGAAAATGGATTTCTGGTTTATTGGACAATTAAATAAATACTACCAATTATTATGAGCAACGTTTCGTATGTTAATCATACTTTTTCAATTATTTCATGAAGAAAAAAAATTTCTAATCAACTACATAATACCTACGCAAATTTATTAAATATGTATGTCTACACGAATTTTCAAAACTAGTTTATTCTGTGTGCAATTTAATGGTGCCAAACATTAAGAGCTTGAAATAGTGGATTGTATATCTAGATATGTAATGGACTATATATTACGAGTGATGATAGTATGTAAAAACAAGCGATAGCGAGTTTTTAGTTACACGAGTCGTAGGTAATATCATTAAGCACGAGATATATTTGGTATTTTTTGCCATACCCACTACAAAATACCTACTTTTCACTCCATTTTCAAAAAATTTTAACAGTTCATTTGCGTCGCCATCTTTACTTCTACAGTATGCCCGCCGTGAAGTTCGTGAGTAAGTAATGGCAGGCGTATAGAGCGAATAAACTGAAGTTGCTATGGCAACAGTTTAGGTACTTACAACCCTAGTGTGGTAAGTAAACACTTTCCGCACATCTGCCTGTGTGAAAGTAGCTATTTTGTAGTGGGTATGGCAAAAAAGTATGAATAGCATACGAAACAGGCTAGGTTTTGGTGTTTTAAAAATGTGTAAAAAGCATAGATATACTTACTGCTTGTACCATGCAGCATGCTTATACAAAATTGAAGCCAGGTCTGACGTCACAGGGGATAACAAGCATGTAGGCCAAACACGGAATGCATTGGTAATATTATTCTCTTCTTTTTTTACATTAATTTGTATATAAAATGGGAGCTAAATAAATACAACGACTGGCTTTACTTTTAAATGCTTGCAGCATCTCTTTTTTAAAACACCATAACGAAGGTGCATACAAAAATTGAGCTAACTGCGAATTATTTCAGAAATTGGTCGTTTTTTTTGTCTAAATGACTGGGCTATACTATACGTCGATGTTGGCTGTATAAAGTGTAAACGCGATAAACTGAAACCATTCAACCGATGTTCATGCATCAAGTAGGTATGCAGTTTTGAGTTTTCACGAATACCGTGATAAAATACGTGGGAAGGTCATTCCCGAGCAATTATTTGAATTATGATATAAATTACGTGATCTTTGTGACTTTCGTATTCATATACGCGTATCTTTTATCTTTACACTTAGCAAACACTTTAGTCGCAATTTCTAATTAAATCATGTAACATGTTAAATCGTAAAATATGAAAATCAACGAACTATAGTCTATGGTGATTGGTGGTCTACCATAGTTTCACAACTTCCAGTCTTCCACCATTGGTGGAAAGCTGGAAGTTGTGGAACTCAGAGACTATAAGGGTGGAAGAGGAACTGTTCATCGATTAGTGAGACTTGAAAAAGTAGCGACATCAAAAGTAATTTTGCTGCAACTTTTAGTTCATGCAATATAGCGCTGTTTAGCTTTCGTTTGTTTGGAACTGAACTAAATACACGACAGTCGACAAGTTTTGGTGTCGTGTGTTTTCGAGAATCGAGAGGGCGGATAGACTAATAGAGAAAGATAATCATTTGTCAGTGTTTGTTAGTACAAAGAGTTTGTAAAATAAAAGTGATATTTGGTATTTTTGAAAATGTGGAAATATGTAATTTCTTCACTATCTTTCTGCACACTTCTTGCAGCTGTATTAGCACATGAAAATGATGTATATACTATACAATACACCGCCGAAACCTTTACTGTTGAAGTGCCAAAGAAAAATCATTTTATAATGTTTTTTGCGCCTTGGTAAGCATATTTTAATTATTTGCTATTATATTCCAAAATTAAAGAAAAATATAATGATAGTTCAGTTTTATAAATTAGTTTTTAGAAAAATGTTGCTATAATTTGTAAAGTGATACATAGGTATTTGCCATTGATATTTGGTATCTTAAAATTTTGAAAAGCTAACAATACAAAAATTTCAATTTCCTTGGAAAATTGTATGGCTCTAGAGCTTTCAGAAATTGTATAAATATTTTCGGAGCACGTACCTACTATGTGGTTTTCTCATATTTGTAGGTGTGGGCACTGCAAGAGATTATCACCTACTTGGGAACAGCTAGCAGAAATGTTAAATGAAAAAGACTCCAACATAATTATCGCAAAAGTAGACTGTACAGTCGACAATAATATATGCTCAAGTCATGATGTTACTGGTTATCCAACATTGAAATTTTTCAAAGCTGGTGAAACTGAGGGAGTTAAATTTAAAGGCACAAGAGATTTACCATCACTTACATCGTTCATCAATGAACAGCTTGGAAATGCTCGTGCGGTAATTATTGTTATTTTAATCAAATTATAACCGTTTTCTCACCGTAGAGGCTCTATATTGTACCTTAGCTCGCACCGATACCTGCTTTGTTATATCAAAATTGTTTTCCTGAAACAACATTTTGTGACGTGAGAGCTGATAGAGCCACGTTATAACAGACTACCAAATATAACGCGATGTTAAGTACTAGAGACATATCCGCTAATGACCTCTGTTGTCGAGCGTCTATAATCTACTAGAGACATATCGTTTACAAGAAGACGGTCCATCAGCTAATTTTGCGACTTTTAATTAAAACATTTAGAATGATTACTAATTAGTAGAAATATAATCGCAGGAAGCAGAATCTAACAATCCTGAGATTCCTGAAGCAGTGAACGGGCTTGTCGAGCTTACTGAAGATACTTTTGATAAGCATGTGTCATCTGGAAAACATTTCGTCAAATTCTATGCTCCTTGGTGCGGCCATTGTCAGGTATGCAATGTTATCAAAGCAAAATAACAATTTTTTTTTTATGTAAATGCTAGTGAAATGATATCTTATATTAACTTCATTTCTATAGAAACTTGCACCTACGTGGGATCAACTTGCGCAATCATTGCAGCATGACACGTCGGTTGGGATTGCTAAAGTTGATTGCACACAGCACCGCAACGTGTGCAATCAGTTTGATTTGAAAGGATATCCGACTCTCTTATGGATTGAAGATGGGAAAAAGGTAAATTTGATTTGATAAAGATACTTATATTATTTCAGCGTGGACAAAAAAAGGGGCGTACACACTTAACAGTTTTTTTTTTTAATTTTCACATTAGATTGATAAATATCAAGGTCAAAGAACACATGAAGATCTTAAAAGTTATGTAAGTAAAATGCTTGACTCTACAGATGGTACTAATGAAGACAAAGAAGAAGTGCCAAATGTTATTAGTCCTGTTTTAACATTAACAGGTGATGATTTTCAACATGGAATTGAAAATGGTATCACTTTAGTAAAATTTTTTGCGCCTTGGTAAGTGATACAAAAATTATAACATGATACTTTACAAATATTATTTGTCTCTTATAATAATTAAAGATTTAATATTTATTTTTTATGTATTATTCTTAGGTGCGGACATTGTAAACGCTTAGCGCCTACGTGGGAAGAATTAGCGAAAAAATTCGTTACCAACTCTCTAGTCAATATCGTTAAAGTAGACTGTACTTTAGATAGCAGTAAACAATTGTGTAATGATCAAGAGGTACATTCTTAACATAAAATTGTTCGATCGATTGCATTGGAAGAATAGTTGTAATATGTCTTTTGCTCCAAACGATTTTGCCCGCAGTTTCACTCGCGTTAATGTCGGTTTTAATAGGAACTCAATCTTAACCCAGGATGCACATTGGGCCCCAGGTAGCAATGCGTGCAACGGGAATCTTTTCTTGCCCCCAATTTCATCTTAACCTGAACGTAGCAAAGTAAAATGCACTCTATACTTGAAATTTGAGTAACAGTAATTGATAGTATTCCAAAGTAATACCCTTAAGTTAAGTGAAAACTTCTTTAGGTGTATCGTGCTATCCTGCACACTTTTTAATGCTTTTAAAGGCTCCAAAGTGAAACATTCATTCAGGTAAACTCGGGGTAGTTGAGCGACTGAGAAACAATTAGCGGTGCCTCACTGCTGTGCCCGGCTGTGTATGTTGACTTTTTGCATGTATCAGACTTTGATACATATACAACGATGATAACGACATTATGCCATCTTGTGTTTAAATATGTATGTATAGACCCTTTCATTATCAATTTTTTTTTTCTGCGCATGTGCGGTGCCCCATTCCACCATGTTTTTCAGAGACTTGTCATATTGACAGATTGCAAGTGATTTATTTTGAAAAAAGTAAATAGTAATTAAATAAGAAATATTATTTAAAGAAGTGGTACACACCCTAGAAAAATATTTGAGTACTTTTGAAGATAAACTTTTTACGATAAACAATTTATGACAGGTATGATTCTAACTAGAGATGCGCCGAATAGTGGTTTCACCGAATACTATTCGGTTTAACCTTTACCGAACCGGATATTCGGCCGAATTATTCGGTTTACCATTTCACTGTTTTGCCGCGTAAACAGGTTCTAACATGTACGCTACGTGTCGCTGCTGGCTAGTTGACAAGCAAGCCGTACCTCCATCGCCAACCACCTGCGCACACCGCGCTATCACTTTGCTTCAAAACATCGCACGATTACGTTAAAAATACGAACAAAGGTGCTAATAAATGTTGATTTGAAGTTTAATTGCTTTATTTTATTAGCTTTATTCAACACATTCTTCATAGGATTTCTTTGACTTATAATATATAACATAAGTCTTACATAAGAAATTTTGTCTTTTAGTTCTATACCGTGTCGTGTAGCCAAGAAAATAGAAACACTCGAACCGAATATATTTGGCACCAAAACCGAATATTTCGGCCGAATACAAATAGTGAAAAAGATGTAGAATATCAAACGAATATTTGGCGCATCTCTAATTCTAACCTTTCAACCAATTTTCGTTTACTTCCACCAGTTTTCCGGTCATGGCACTTCAACCACCATCCCAATTTAGCACAAATATGTTCTTCCACTGTTTTTGTGCACTAATTTAGCACCGTCAGTAACATTGAAAAACGTTTTTCGCCTTGTCATTGCATCAAAAAGTGTACAAAACTTCTGAAAGCTTCGGTCATGGCGATGGCTCTTGCGCATAACTAGTCATGAAAAGGTCTATAATATATTAATTCGAATCGATTACGATCGCCATAGAATTTTTCACTTTGATCATGTGATCTTGAGCACACGCAATTTTTTTTTCTCAGAAAATTTCTTGTCATGTTTTTCTGGTGCGAAACTGCATGAAATGCAGGCTAAATTATTCGAGTGGGTAGTGGAAGGCGAAGCAGAAGGGGAAAATAAGCAACCACATAACTTCGAGTTCGCGTAAGTTGATGTATTACTCAGTATTACTGTACTAAGTTTCATCAGAATCGGTCCAGCCATTTCAAAGTGTTGGTACAAACAAAAATGCTGGAAACGCGTACTCCCATCTAGATATCAAACAAAATACTTGAAATGCCTGCGAAAAAATAAAAGCAATGAGAGAGGTTCCATTTTGATTTTAATATGATGTCAATTTCCACTGCAGTCGATTTATTTTTTTTTATCTCGTTTAAAAAATCGTTGATTTATTTATTTTTTGCATTTCATTGAAGGTTGATGGTTTTCCGACAATATTCTTATATAAGGATGGTCAAAAAATATCCGAGTACACCGGATCTCGCAGTTTAGAAGATTTAAGTGAGTTTATTAGCAAACATTTGAGCCACGATGAATTATAAGTTTTAGCTCGGGTGAGTGTTTGGTTCTGTATTCGCGGAAATATTTTGTAATGATTACAAATTCCAATAGTTTATTACTGTAATTTTTTGAATAAATTTTCTGATTGTTACAATAAATCGTAGAAATAATAACACTTTTTTCTAAAATAATATGATATTTTTGTTACATTTTTGTAGAAAAACGGCGTGAGTTTGTAATTTGTTCAAGTGTGTTTGAATAATTGTACTATTTAATTTTTGTTAAAAATTACAATTTATAAATAAGTTTCATGAATAATGTTTTATTTATCATATACCATTTTGATCTTATTTCTTTTTTAAAATTATATGGAAGGTAGGATTTTTTCTTCGTTAACAACTTGTTAGTGAAAACAAATGTGAATGTAACTCGCGCGTCAAGGGTTTTAAGTATACAACCACAGGGGTTTTGCCTTACGGGAAAAAACGACCGTCTTGTGAGCGCCTTTATTGAATGATTTGTGTCATTTTATGGAACTAAAAACATAAACAAAATAAAGTACTAAACCTTTGGTATTTATAGATAATATCCATTCCTAGCACCTAGTGGCAAAAATGGTGCGTCAACAAAATTTTTTAATATAAGTAATTATAATAGGCATGGTATTTTTTTCTCGTTTTATAATTCAGTGAAGTTTAAATTAGGGGGACTGTTTCATAAATGCCAGCAAAAGAATACATTATTTTCTAAATATTATCCCGCGACTAAAGTGACTTATACATTTTAATAAATTTCAGATTGTTTTAAGTGTGTAGGATCAGAACCACTCTTATGTTTTGAATCAACTATAACTCACACATCCTTATTTCAAGCTTTTGAATTCTGCTAACAGATGTGACGGTCAAATCTGGTCTTCAAAAGGTGGGTCGCTCGTTAACACAGCCGCAACTTATTTGCATTATATTATGTCATCTGTGATACAACTATTGAATGAAGATAAAGCTAGTGGTTAATGAGGAGTCGCGATGCCCCATGTGTGAATGGCGCCACGACGCTCCCTGTTTATCTCGGTCGTCGTGACGCCAATTGCGTGACTGACGCCGCTGACAATATCGATAGTCCAGGTATGCAAGCTTTCACGGCCGGCATTGTTCCAAGTCTTCATGGTTTCCGGGCTTGTAGGCCGTGGTCCGGTGGTATTTCTACCTGACGTTTCGTCTACAACTGCGGTAGACATTCTCAAAGGCGATGTGGCAGCGGTCGAAGTGTCTTCCTTGGCGGCTCACAGGTCAGTGTGTGAGCCGCCAAGGAAACACGACGCGTTTCAGCAACGAGTTGCTATCTTCAGGTGTGGTTAATTACACATATAACACGTTATAATATTAAGCACATGCGTATTATGTAGTGGATTGTGGAGTACTGATTTTAATTTCGAAATTTTATGATTTATATAGTAGGTAGATGAAATGGACGTATGAGTGTGTGTGTATTTAGGGAGACGACTAATGAGTATTGGGTGTTCGTGTGTTGTTAATTATTGTGTCGTATATTATGTTCGATTTTAACGTTAGTTTGTCATTAAGTATGTTGGTAACCTGAAGATAGCAAGTCGTTGCTGAAACGCGTCGTGTTAAAACACAAAAAGTCACAAAACGGACATCAAAATACAAGGTATTTCTAATACTTCATAACTTTCATATAGTGACTTGGAGATCCAACACTCTAAAAATGAAATGTAAATATTTTTACTGCTGATATTTCAGTCTTTTGACTAATGAGTTTGCCGACCACTGCCCTACAGGATGCCCTTGAAAAAAGTTTTTTTTTAATTTCCCAATTCACCCCCTGAAATTAACTCTCAGAATCACAATTCAACTTTTTATACTTCACATCTGTGATTGGGCCACCACACTTTTATCTCTGTGCCAAATTTCAAATTTTTACGTCAAATACTTTCACAGAAAATCGTCTGTGACAGACGGACACCCAAGTGATTCCATAGTATAGTAATAGTAGTAGTATAGTATATATTTTTATCAGTTGAAATGCAGTATATTTTTTTGACACGTCAAGAAACTTAAAACTACATGTTTAAAAATTCATTTAGGTTATAAAATTCATGTTCGAATAAGAACTGTTTTATTTTGCTTTTAAATGTCCTAAGAGAAGATAAGCTTTTATATTCGGTAGGCAATTTATTGAAAGCCCGGATAACGAAAATGCGAGGGTTATTCAAAAATATGTTTAAATGTCCTTTCGGTCTAATTAATAAATGATTATTGCGGGTATCATAATTATGTAATGTATTTGCACTTGCATAGGAATGCATGTGTAGATGCGCATATAGCAGACAATAATATAAAAAAATACACGGAACGGTTAAAGTGTTATTATTTTTTAATAATCCTCTGCAAGAATCAGACCGCCTTAGCCCATACATGACTCGAAACAGTTTCTTCTGTAGTAAAAAGATATCAGTGGAATGCGGGCTATTGCCCCAAACCAGGATTCCATATTTTAAACGTGGGAAAATAAGGCCGCAGTATATGGTTCTCAATAAAGCTGTATCATTATATAAAAACTTAGCTTTCCTTATGACATAAATAACTTCGATAGATCACTAGACAATTTATCTATGTCTAATTTAAATAACAATATTTATGAAAATTAATATTAATTACTAACCATTAATATTAATATTAACCAATTAATATTAATTTTCATAAATATTGTTATTTTTATGTACTTGAAAAAGTCTAAATCTATAGACGAAACGTCGTACAATTAATTTAATAAATCAAATATTTTGTCCACTATCCTGCGATTTTTCTTAATTTTGTTAGTAATAATTTTAGGATTGTTAATGTCGGTACCAATGACATTCAATTCTGATATTGTTGTGTTTGATTTTAAGGTAAAATCGGAATCTATGATATTCCACACTGTCTTATTTTTATTATCAGCTGTATTAATAGTATTCAACGCAAACTATTTTTTTGACTCTAGTACCAACTGGTCGTACATTTTTTTGTATTCAAGATAGAGATTTTTGATATTCTGATTTTGAATATACTTTTTTTGCAAATGAAATAAGTTTATTAAGTTAATAGGAATCTGCCTGGCACCAATTTCAAAAGATGGCGCTACCATATGTCATTTTTTCCAATTTTTTACTCAAAGAATCAGCTTTTATATAAACAATACAGTCAATTTGTGAGATCTGTAAGATTCTATAGATGATATTCTTTGTATTAAACATATTTGGGGTCATGTATTGAAATTAATAAAAGTAGGAATTCAGATTGAACTTGAAATATTTTTTTCAATGAAAAAGGATTTTTAGACATTTAAAACATACTTTGAAAGACAAAAAATGGATATGCTAAATTTCAATACGAAACTGTTAATAATAACAGCAAATCTTTTAGTAAAAAGTCACTAATGACAGATAATGCAACCGCGGTGTTATCAATAACTAAAAAAGTGTAGCTATTGTCTAAGAAATGACGCTACGTACGTTTTGTTTACATCTTGATTTATGGTATAAATGTCAGTTTTCGATTTCTTGTTCAGTTCGTGTTTTTCAAAGATTTTGAGATTGATTTTGTTTTCTAAATAGATTTTTTCTTCAAGGCAACGGGTTGCTATGAATATGAATAATCAATTTTCAATTAACATGAAAACATAAAAAGTATCGAATTCAAAGATTATGGAGTGTAGAGGTAAGGAGAACTCTCTCTGCATATGAAAAAGCGTCCGTCAAAAGGCGATAAATTGGTGGCGCCACAATAGCAAGAGTGTAAATTTTAAAGGATGCGCCAAATAATACTAGAGTAGGACAGTGAAGTAAAGAAGGAAAGCATAACTTCCGCTTTTCAAAAGAAAAACAGTCAAATATCATTGGTAAACTTGTAATTATGCATAAAATAGTAAATAAAGATAATCCCAATATAAATGAACGCCTGAAAAATTATTTAATTTTTTAACAATGATTGCTTTTATAAAAAATTACAAACGCAAAATTTAAAACACCTGCAAATACATACTTGAATTTGTCAATCAATTATATTCTTTTCATTTTTTTTATAAAAGTTCCACATAATAATTTTTGAAATTTCTTCAAAAGTAGAATTCTCTAATAAAAATTATTAAAAAACTGAAATTTCTGATGTAAAACAGATCATGGAAATTAAATCACCGTCCACGTTATCTGACAGTAGTTATTTTAGGTTATATTTACAAAATTATTTTGAACTTTTGGACTACGCAAACAGTTGAGGTTTTGTATACTGCAGTTTTGTTATAACTACTCTAGTCATCAAAAATATTAAATTTTTCAACTCAGCGCACTTCACTCAGTCAATAACTGCTAAGTTCATTTCATACTCTCTTGCTATTTTGGCGCCACTCTGGAGAGATTTGGAACTGTTATTTACAGCTTACAGCTGGACACTTTTGCAACTGTTCCCCCATATGAGAGTGTTCTCCTTAACTCTACCCTCCATATCAAAGATGTTCTAAATATGACAACTTAAATTATCAAATTTTCCTCTTGAGAAATTTATTTGATTGTGTAAAGTTGGTACCACGTACACAATTTTCAAATTGAGATTAGATTTTTTATATTTTCCAGGTTTTTCTGAAAAAAAATAGTTCAGTAACCAGGGAAATGGGAAGAAATAATCGAAATCCAAAACGACGTAAATTTTTAAAAATATTAGTATCATTTTATAGACTGTTATGCATGAATTTTCTTCGATTTGTTATTTATTTTAATCATTTTACAAGTAAGAATAGTGAAATGAACTAATTAACTAATGAAACTTTTCATATCGCTTATTACAAAAATGACACCACAGAAATTTTATGTAAAATAAAAAAGCACAAAGTAAATTTATATAGGTAATAAAAAGTGACATTACATTCACATTATTATAAAAAATTATAAATTCACTTGGCACTTTTAAATCTTTATTACACTTCAATTATTCTTCTTTTGGGCTTTTCAGACGTAGTATTGCCTAATTCCAAGATCTGTCATAGAGTTATTTTTTTCTAATAGGAGAAATTTCATAAATGCTTTCTTCTTGACTCAGATTTTATTTCTTTTTGATTGATTCAAACGTTTTAATAGATTTTATTTATACATTTTTTCGCACATGTTCTATAAGATTTCATAAATGTCCTTATTTATTAATTTTCTGCTCTGAAATTATAATTTTTCAGCTTTCAACTCAACATTATTAACTATTTATGACACGACTTGTGTCCACTTGTGTCAACATTTCTCAAATATTTAAATTTTTTATTCACATTGTTTCCATGGCAATTTCAGAAATATTATATCATTACTAACTTTGCTGTCATCATAGATCAATTATAAAAATTATTGTTATATTAGTGTCCTCTATACGCTAGTAGACGAAATACTCACAATATTTTGAAAAATATTACAATTACAGCGACGACAGCGCCTCTAACGGTTTATTATCGGCAACTTTTTGTGCAGTGCCCTTTTAAGTGTTTCGTTTGCACGGAACACTAAAAAAATATCTGGTCTATATTGCAGCTACTATTTCAATTCCTTCGTCAACTTCACTCATTTTCACCTACTTCCAATTTCAAAGTAACAGTAAAATGTTGTATTAATTTGCTGGTACCAATATGTAAACAGATTCACAAGCGCCAGTCGACTGGAGCTAGTTAACTGGTGCTAGTGAACTAGCCATAGATAAGAGAGTTATAGAACTAGCATAGTGTCAACGCCGCTGTAGTGAGCAAGGTCGCAATCCATTTAACTTTCAATTGCGCGTTTGTGCTGCCTACAAATAAAAGTATTTTTCATGCAAAACAAACAAACAACTGATTTTCAGTAAAATTCGGTACCTATAGGTACTTATTATGAGGTTTCTATTCTCAAGGTAGTAGGAAATAATTAAGCTACTGCAACATTTTTTTAATCGAATATTTTATTCATCTTATATAACAAATGTACCTATTTTTGTGATTACATATATTTAAGTATCTATCAGATAACTTGAAAAATGTGATTAATAAATGGAAGTACAAACAATTTCTCGCATATTTATTCGTACCTAGTTATTTTTCGAAGCAAATAGAATTATCCAAACAAATATAAGTATTTGGTATATGATAAAATCAATCGATTTAAAACCCCTTATATCCACACCATATTATTCACATAACAATTAGAGGTGAAAATAATAAATATCTCAGACAGTTAGGCTGCCATGATTTTTGAACTATATCTAAGAAAAAATCAAATGACCTCTGTCGGGACTTGAATAAGTATATTATGCCGTCATGAATTTTTTTTAACCGACACATTAATATTATACCAAGTTATTATTTGTATCGATAGTCGACACATAGTATTTTGAATAATTTTATATGCTTTGAAGATCACGTACTCGTATGTATTTTATTATACTTAGAGGGTACAAATATATAAGCGAGTCATTGCAAGTAAAATTGGTTTTAACAGTGAAAGTACAGATATCAATGGACAATGTCTAATGAAACAATGGGTACAAAAAGATGAAATATCTCTACTTATAGGCAAATATTAACGTCGTATTAATTATTATGCGACCAGTAACGTCAATTTCTAAAGGCTTCCACACACATGTGGATATAGATAACGTAGAAAATATAAGCCTGGATCTCGATGTACGTTAAGTTTACGAATGATTTAATTTTATACGAATATGTCTCGCGATATTAGCACTGTTTATACCACTGATTTGCGATACATGGTGCTAACAGTACAAAACAAATGTCCGATTTTAAAACACTCGAAAACAACAAAATTGAAGATGATTATGTGTTTGTCATAATAGGCCAGTCACACATGGATTAGTTCAGACACGGCGGAATCCGCGCGGATCAACCGCGTGGAACTTATTTACATTAACGTAAGCATAATATTCGTTATACATGCTCGCACGGATCTTCAATTCATGCGGCTACCGCAACTTAACCGCCGGCAATTAATAGAAGCGTGTGCGTCCGCGCGATCCTATTTCTATGGGGCCCGTGACGGCGGCGTTCAGTTGCTTTCTGAAGGTCGCGCGTTTCGGACGTGTAAACAAATACAAACACATTGCTTCTTCGAATTCCATCTATGAAATGAGGTGTATGTAATCCGTGCGCTCACCGCGGCTGTCTGAACACAGTCAGTGCCGGATTTCCGCCTAGGCCCCGACCTAGGGGCCCAGCCAGCCTAGGGACCCCAGTGGCGGAACCTTCATATAAATTCAAAAGCTTGGCTTGCCTTATCAAAAAGCTTTATCGAAAATATTATTTACGGGTAGGACTAATAATTTCTTGGTTATGATAATACCGTAAACTACCTTACAGATCTACTGTATTTTGATTTGATTAATTAAAGTCGATTAAAAATTATATATTCTGTACTAGTGCATTTAATTCGCTAAATTTTCAAAATGGCTTCGAGTTGGGGGGGGGGCAAGTGCCTAGGAGCCCTGGGTCTTTAAGTCCGGCACTGAACACAGTATATTTTTCCACGGTTCAAAACGCGCGGATTTCGCACTGTCTGAACGAGCCCTAAAAAATTCAACTTTCTATTTTAAACGGTTTTTGAGAAAAATACCTGTGACACTGCACAGACAGATAGACAGACACCGGTGTGATTGCATAAGTGTTTCATTTTTACCAATTTTGGTATGGAACACTAACAATGAGTTTTTTTGAAAATGTCATACAGTCAAGGAAATGTGTGGACATATTCTCTGTAGTCTTCTAATTGAAATTCTACCCAAAAGATAATGTTTAAAAAAGTAATTATCTTTAAATTTATAAGATTTGCAATTGGTTCCCCTGGTTTTCAGGTGCATTGTCTCTCGATTTTACTTTATTTGTTTACATAATATCTTGTGTTACGACTAAAGAGTCGTAAAACACATTTTGCTCGCAATCAATATTATCAAATCGATACTTCATACTTAATGTTGGTATGCATGTGTGCCAGCTAAATTTGGAAAAAACCAAAAAGTTAAGAATATTCATAATTCCTTACCGAATAATTGTTATTTAAAAATTTATTTTACTTATAACGTTTTACTAATTTTCTGAATTCGGGTTTTGGGTTTAACGTATTACTAGAAAGTTTATTTCTTTTAGTGGATTGTAATAATTTATATTAATTTTTTTATGACAACAAATGATTCAATGAACTTCACTATGCATGAATTATAGACTCATTTTTATTAAAAACCTTGAATGACATATCTGAATTATTTGTACAGATGTACGGTAAGTATTATGGAATGAGTGAATTAAAATGTCATTTATCTAATGTAATGTGTCGACGCTAATTCATGGAAAGAATTTATCTACATAATATTTTAGCTGAAAACCGTGTTTTATAAAATTAAAATCGATTCACATTATAATCTACATAGAGCAATTTATATTGGTATGCAGCCAAATTACATAATAGATTCGGCAATATCTATATTATATATTGCAGAATCTATTATGTAATTTGGTGCATACCAATATAAATTGCACATCCGTGCTAACTTCATATTATTTAAATATTATAATCTATTATACAACGTGATTCTGTAATGAGTACCATAAATGATACAGGTTGTACCTACTGTCAAAATAATACGAAAACCAAGAATAACTTTTTTTCCAAAAGTGCTTCCCTAACAAGATACAGGGTGTTAAAGAGTCGATTTGGAGAACACTTATTTGCTCGTATCTTTTAACTGGGGTGAACAATTTAATTCATTTTTGGTAGACATCTATTACATAATAAGGACCGTAAACGGACAAAATTTTGTTGCATTTGAACAACCCAGTGGCGTAGAATTGGGGGTCATATGACACTTTTTCCCCCCAAAAAAAGTTGCTGTTGGGTTTTTCCATTTTTCTTTGTTTTTTTAGTATTATTGGTTCAAATACAACAAAAAAGGTACACTTGTTTCATTTGCCCAGAAGCGTCCGTTTCCGAGATATTCTGACTTGCGTGTCACTACGTGAAATACCAGGCTGCAAAGTTATCACAGAACAAGTTTTATTAACAAACAAATAAAATACTTAAAGTCGAATACATCTAGGTAATAAAGTTTAATTAACAAGAAAATAAAAATTTGTAAAAATAAAATTAAAGTAAGTTTTCAAAGTGTCCTCCCTTGGAACATGACCCCCAATTCTACGCCACTGGGTTGTTCAAATGCAACAAAATTTTGTCCGTTTACGGTCCTTATTATGTAGTAGATGTCTACCAAAAATGAATTAAATTGTTCAACCCAGTTAAAAGATACGATCAAATAAGTGTTCTCCAAATCGACCCTTTAACACCCTGTATCTTGTTAGGGAAGCACTTTTGGAAAAAAGTTATTCTTGGTTTTCGTATTATTTTGACAGTAGGTACATCCTGTATCATTTATGGTACTCATTACAGAATCACCTTGTATAACATCAACGTAATAATTTGACCTGGCGCTGATAGGCAATTGGGTTTTTAAACGAATTTTTTTTTTTACTTAAATGGAAGGACCACATCAAGTTTTATAGCAAAACTGTTTTTATTTAATTTTTTGCTTACTAATTAAAAAGTTATATTTAAATAAAAATTAATTTTTAATAAAATTAAGCAAAATCGCAGGATAGTGGACAAAATAATTTGATTTATTAAATGAAATGTACGACGTTTCGTCTATAGATTTAGACTTTTTCAAGTACAATCTATAGACGAAACGTCGTACATTTCATTTAATAAATCAAATTATTTTGTCCACTATCCTGCGATTTTGCTTAATTTTATTATAATCACGATGGACACGATTTCTAATATAAATTAATTTTTAAACTCAGTTCCGATAACGCGCCGAAAGAATCCGAACGCGTGTGACGTCATTATGTTATCTATGGTCTTTGTATCCATGGTTACCAAGTTAAAAATTTATTATTTTTGATAGTATGTGTAATACATATTAGTTTAAGAGCCAGTGGCCGGCAGACAGAAAGTATTTTACCAAAGCTGCCGCTTGGATATTTTAAAGAATACAACTATTGTTATTAAAAAATGCAATGGCAGACAATTTGGCCGGTTATAACCTCATGGCAGACGTCATTGAAAATTTGAAAAAAAAAAAAAATTCAAAAGTATTTTACCAAATCTGATTTTTATATATGTTGTTTATAATAATATTAAAAGTTTAAATTTAAGACGGCAGACGTTTTCTCCGGTTGTAACTTCCCGGCAGACGGTAAAATCTTACCTATAGTGCGAGTATAAGTACCTACTGTAATCTCTCTTACTTGTATAATATCTGCATGCAAATGGATAATCAAGTAAAAATGAATAATAAACTATGAAAATTATAAAAAAATACTTACTATTTTAGAGTAATAAGTAGAAAAGATGGGTCGCTTATAAAATAACAATAATTATAACAATATAATGACAATAATGGAAATATGATCAAAGTTTTTAATGATACTATTTTTTTGTTTACATTTTCGTTTATAATTCGTCAACTTCATGTTCGGAATCATTTTCAACATGATACGACTCATCATTTTGCTCATCATCGACTGGATCATTTTCTGTAAAAATGCAATTAAAATTTGTAAATTGAATCGAGAAAATTTAAAATAGATTTTATTATAATAAAATTACCGGATATATCCTGGATAAAATCGCTAAAATAGTATCATTAAAAACTTTGATCATATTTCCATTATTGTCTTTATATTGTTATAATTATTGTTATTTTATAAGTGACCCATCTTTTCTACTTATTACTCTAAAATAGTAAGTATTTTTTTATAATTTTCATAGTTTATTATTCATTTTTACTTGATTATCCATTTGCATGCAGATATTATACAAGTAAGAGAGATTACAGTAGGTACTTATACTCGCACTATAGGTAAGATTTTACCGTCTGCCGGGAAGTTACAACCGGAGAAAACGTCTGCCGTCTTAAATTTAAACTTTTAATATTATTATAAACAACATATATAAAAATCAGATTTGGTAAAATACTTTTGAATTTTTTTTTTTTTCAAATTTTCAATGACGTCTGCCATGAGGTTATAACCGGCCAAATTGTCTGCCATTGCATTTTTTAATAACAATAGTTGTATTCTTTAAAATATCCAAGCGGCAGCTTTGGTAAAATACTTTTGAAGTTGGTCTGATTTTTATACCTATCTTACCTGAGTGACGTCATCGCTACCTTCGCTCGGCTTAGTGACTCCCCACCTCATGTATAGTAGGTATAGGAGAGTCACTGAGAAAAATTTAATCTTTGGTAAAATACTTTCTGTCTGCCGGCCACTGGCTCTTAGGCTATATACACAAATACCAACAAATTCAGACACATTTTAACATAACGACGTCACAAACATTCCTGGCGCGTTTTGAAGTCACGTGATATTTTTTAAATTTTTATACATTTTAATTAATTTTTAGTAATTTATCTATAGCTTTAAAAAAATTTTTCTTTTCGATTTTCAATATTATTTATGTTAAATTATTAGAAAAAATTAAAAAATTAATAATTTTTTTTAAACTTAAATAGGTACCTAATTGTGTTTCAACACCATATTATAGATGGAAGATGTAGATTGTAGCAGGTAGCTATCGGTACACTGGGTACATAATGTAAATGTGGTGTTACATATAACGTGAATCGACCTTTATGTGTCTTTTAAGAGGTGATAATCTCTTGTCCATTCTGTTTAGAGCTTAATTATTATTAATTAATACAATAAATATATTATTTTATTAGTACATCACTTATCAATTTGTTACTATTTATGATTCGTGAGAAATTTTGAATAATTAAAACCCGCCTTTGCTAACTAAACCATACAACATATAGACTAGAGCTGAAGCCTTTGAAAATGGTAAAAAGTGAAAAAAAATTATAGTAGGATGAAACCTATTGGAAAAGGAAGAGAATAGAATAAAAATGAAAGGAAAAATAATTTACGGGCGATCTGAGGCCGGGAAGTGGTAGGGGGTGGGTTTTTAAGGGTAAAAAACGGTTTATCTCGATTTCCGGCAAAACTACAAGTCCTATGGAAAAAAGTTTAATCGCAAAGTTGTAGGTAATAAAAAGATCTACAACTTTTGTATCACACTTTTTTCACATAACCTCAAAATTTACGTAAAAAATTCAAATAACCAAGTTTTTGGTTTTTTATTTTTATCTTTTACAAAAAAGATTTTTTTTCCACGAAATTTGGTGAAAACTTACCTTTTTATGTCCCAAACACATTGTAATTTTTTTGATTTAAAATATTTATTTTTTCACCTTATTTTGACTTAATATCGAAAAAGCACCCTAATTTTCAATCGAAAATTCTCACGTCAAAATATCTGCTTTTTTAAAAAAGTCGGTGGGCTTTTTGTTCGTTGAAATATCTACTTTATGATGGTGTAAAAAAAATATACATTACTACGGTAAATGTTCTCAGAAAATGCAAAGAAACGAGAAAAAAACTCGTATCCGAAATTTTTTTTTAATCATTATGTACAATTTTGAGGTATTTATTAAAATTTACACTTTAATTACTCGTTTATTTGCATTTTCTGAGAACATTTACCGTAGAAATGTATATTTTTTTTTACACCATCAAAAAGTAGATATTTCAACGAACAAAAAGCCCACCGACTTTTTTAAAAAAGCAGATATTTTGACGTGAGAATTTTCGATTGAAAATTAGGGTGCTTTTTCGATATTAAGTCAAAATAAGGTGAAAAAATAAATATTTTAAATCAAAAAAATTACAATGTGTTTGGGACATAAAAAGGTAAGTTTTCACCAAATTTCGTGGAAAAAAAATCTTTTTTGTAAAAGATAAAAATAAAAAACCAAAAACTTGGTTATTTGAATTTTTTACGTAAATTTTGAAGTTATGTGAAAAAAGTGTGATACAAAAGTTGTAGATCTTTTTATTACCTACAACTTTGCGATTAAACTTTTTTCCATAGGACTTGTAGTTTTGCCGGAAATCGAGATAAACCGTTTTTTACCCTTAAAAACCCACCCCCTACCACTTCCCGGCCTCAGATCGCCCGTAAATTATTTTTCCTTTCATTTTTATTCTATTCTCTTCCTTTTCCAATGGGTTTCAGCCTACTATAATTTTTTTTGGTTTCAAAAATTATCGACCCTGGTCTAATAACTCCTTGCTATGGGTCTGTTTGGTATATTTGTCTGACCTGATATCCTTCAAATTAGACTTCCCCTTGTATGAGAAGGTGGTTCAAAAAATGTTTATAGTGACTGCAATATTTTCTTCAGTATCGCGAATTCAAAAAAAACATCTTATGAAATTTCATCTAAATCGATTGTGCCTAAATTTAGGATCAATATGGGGCTGTGACAGACGAACGGACGGACATAAGGATTCCTAATGACTACGGGACGCTAAAAAGAACTGTGAAATTGAAATGAACAAATACTTGACATTATTAGGTGAATCCTAAGCCATTAGTTCATTTTTTGAGTCAAATTTACCAAATAGAGAAACTACAATTTCATAGCCTTTATATAATTTTCCAGAAAACGCTGACTGTTGGGGCCCACAGCCTGACAGAGGGTGATAATTTTGAGCAGTGCACAATTGAATACATTTTAAACACCTTCGCTTAAACCGCCCATGGCGACGCGGATTATAACTACTGTTTTGACACTTCCACGTCACAACTACAAATCTACAACTTATGAGGGCATAACTTGTGCTGGATTCAACTGTAATTCGATATTAATTTTGACACGTTTAATATTTATTAATTAATTAATTATAAGATCGATCGATCGATCGGACGTATTCGTTTCATTCAGGTGTTTGTTGGATCGTCACAATCACCGTATTCTGTAATTCCGACATCGGGTCTGGTCATCTCACTCTACCAGACGGCGATCGTAAATGAGATCTGATGTAACCGGTCCGATAATCAATAACGTCCCGCCGCTGTCCCCCTTGTGCCCCATGCCGGTGTCGCCTGCTCCATCTGAAAATAATATCGCAAAACATGCCGTTCATATTTTACATAAATCTTTTCTAAACAGATATTTTTTCTGTTTTAAAGTATTCTTTAAAAAGTAAAACACTAACAGAACAATAATTAATAACAAATAACCTAACGACGAGCAAGAATCAACATATTTTTCACTACAAATCCATGCTTAAAATCCTTTGGATAATTGTTTTGGTCACATGTATACTTAAGCCCAACTTAAATAAAAAGTGGTTAATAGTAGTGATACAAGGTATATTATAAATAAAATCCCGTCACAATTTTCCCGAGTATCGGCTTAATATCAGCCCTGCGCAGAGCCGGATTTAAGGGAGAGCAGCATGCGCCACAGCCTCGAAACCTTCATAAAAATTCCGATTATTGTTATGTTTTCATAATCAAACCATAATAGCACCGAGCACGCTCGTCGTAATACGATTTTCCTCCGATATTGATGCTCAATGAAGAATCCATACTAACCCCTTAGAATAACGAAGTCTTCTGACTTCCAAATGTCAATTATTGTCCGAATATAAAGACACGGTTGATTATAGTTCTGAACCTCATGAAAATTTTGATCGCGTTACGTATTGTATTTAAAGTAGATTCTGTCGATTTGACCACCCTCATAATCTGACTATTCCAAAGTTTCGTGGAATCGGCCCAGTTGCCACAAAGTATGTCTTCTCTATACTGCACTGACGTGTCTTCAGTAACCACAGTTCTTCGGAAACGAAAGTGGTAAATGCAGACGGGATGTACTACCTATATAAAATAATTTATAATAATACTAGCGGCCCTGTCCGGCTTCGCCCGGGTGCTAAGAAAGCCCGAGTACAATACACTACTTTTAACTCGCTTCGCTCGTTCGCTTGAATATTATAATTACATTACTCACTCGCTTCCCTTGTTCGCTTTCTCACTCGCTACGCTCTTTCGCTACATAATATGTAATAATACATAATGAGTAATGTAATTCCTAAACCACGCAATGGATTTTGATGCGGTTTTCACCATCATGCTAGATAATTTTTCACGGAAGGTTTATTACATTACTCACTCGCTACGCTCGTTCGCTATATATATAATATAAACCTTCCGTGAAAAATTATTTAACTGATGGTGAAAACCGCATCAAAATCCGTTGCATGGTTTAGGAATTACATTACTCACTCGATTCGCTCGTTCGCTATATATATAAACCTTCCGTGAAAAATTATCTAACTGATGGTGAAAACCGCATCAAAATCCGTTGCGTGGTTTAGGAGGAGCTAGCGGTTATACAGACAGACAGACAGACGCGGAAAGCGACTTCATTTTATACTATGTAGAGACAACGATCTTATATTTAAAACTTTTTTTATTAACTTTGTTTTTTCAAGTGCTTCGAATTTGATATTGTCCCATGGCTCATAGCCTCCGCACCCTTAAATCCGAGTCTCGCCTTGCGTTTAAATCGATTTGAATGTCCAAACGGTGAGTGTCTCAATCGAATTTCGCTGTAGTTAAAATGTGTGCAGTCAGTGATGTTTGTCATTAGTGCGAGTGTCAAACACATCATCAATATTTTTATTACTAATTACCTAATTGTAGTCATGGATCTACATAATTAGTCGGAATTGGTGGTTGTGGTAGTTCTGAAGTGGTTCTGGGTTGTCTGTAGGAGACGTTGGACGACTGAGGTACGTCTTTCGGGCGGTCTTTCAGGCATTCTTTCGGGCAATCTTTCGGGCAGTTCGGGCATTGGCAGTAAGAGGGTCTATCGACGTGGAGCGTCAAAGCCAGACGTTGAGCAGACATCACAATACACCGTCAGACATGGGACCAGACACAATGCGACATCCATATCACATACAATCACAAGACAACAATAACAAACACACAGTATACCATTATAATAACATAGCTCTATTCTTTAAACATTCTGTATAAGCTTTATAACCTGTTACAATTAATTAAGTAGAATAAATTCAGATTATCGACCACTCTCCTATGGTCAACCACTTTTATATTTTTATAGTTTTGCAAATGTAATGAAGAAAATTATGATATTATTATGTGTTATTATTAATATGTAACCTACTTGAATTGTTAGTGGGATTCAGCCCCGTTGAACCAACAAACCCATAAAGGATAGCCACATTCAGCTCCGTGGGACCAGTAAACCCTTAAAAAATAACTACCAGGTCCAGCCCCGAAGGGCCAACGAAAGTAGAGATTTAAGTAAGTATAATAACGTCATAATTTTCTTTATTGCATATTATTGTAAATTATGTATAAAGGGGCGTTCACACGGGGCGTGAATCACGAGAATGAGCCATGCTAGTTAGCTTAGTTAGTGGCACTCACGAAAATACAAAATAAATGAACAGTTCACACGTAAATTATTGTTTTTCGCGACCATGAATCTAGTTGTTGAAAGATGTGTTGTTTTGAGTTCTATATTTTGTACTATCTTAGCAAAAAAGATTGGTCGCTTACGAGACACGATGACAGGAAAACGAAAGAAAGACGCTTTAATTCCAAAACACATGTGGTTCCATTGTCATTGAACTGAACTCCGCGTGATGGACGGCATCTTGGCTTCACGAACGGTTTCCCAAGACTGAAAATCAAAGATGTTTGATCCGTTCACGCTTGGGTCGTGCGCGGTTACTCACGAAAACAAGTTTAACGACTATGCGCTCACACAGAAATGTATTGCACGAAAACGTGGATCACTCTCGTGACTCACGCTCCGTGGGAACGCCACATAATATACAAAAGATTGGCCACAAGTAGGTAGTCAGAAATCGCTGCCTGACCTTGCAAATTGATTCGTAATCAGTATATTTTGATGATCTTAAACCCTATCCTATAAAAAGTGTATTCTCACAGTCTTTAAATTTTTTTATAATCTATAAGGTTTCTCTTAGACTTGAGAATTAAAACATTGCTTTTTAAAAAAATTCGACAGTATGTACACTCGAAAATATGAAAAACATGCATCTTCAAAAGAATACACTAAACCAAAAAGGTATGATATTTATGAAAATGGTCATAGTTTTTTAGTCAACAACTTTGTCAGATTTACAATGGAATTGGTTTTTATATAAATATAATGCAGTTTTATTTCTCTCAATGAACTTTTCTTAAACATAGCTCATGTTATCAGTTTGCTGAATATTCATGAATATTTTCTTCATAGTAAGTACTGTGAAAAAATATTTAGCCAGTGAACTTTAATTGACAAATTCATTGAGAAGAAGAAAACATCACCGTAATAAAAAAACAATATCGATTTAAGTATTTGTTCAACACACGCAAGAAATATGTAATTTCGTGGCTCTACTGAGAGTGGGCGAAATAGCATTTCGCCCACGCTCATTACGGGGAACGTTTACGCAAGTGTTGATAGTTTCGTTATTCAATCAGGTCACCTATTATTTCGCCCACGCTCAGCAGAGCCACGAAATGACATATTTCTTGCGGTAGTTGAACAAAATATTGTGTGCGACTATTGGTCGAAAGAGCAGATTCCACTCGTATGTTTTACTGCACTCGCTACGCTCGTGCGGCAAAATCCACACTCGAGGAATCTTCTCTTTCTCCCACTAGTCGCACAATATACTATTAATAAGTTATCGTGACCGAGAAAGTCATATTTCATACAACACTTTTTTGAAATGATTGTGCCATAAAAAAATCTAAAGCAATACGTACCTATAAAAATATATATATATATACGTACCTATAATTAATTATTTTGTAACTGGTTATAGATCTTATCAAAAGTTTACAGAGTAAATCAGTAGCGTAACCAGAATCTCATTAATTGAAAGGAGCTCAACATTCTTGAGTACAAAATTTATTTAAAATAAAAGTAATCACTCAGTTCAATAAATATTAAGAAATTCATGAAATAGATTCATATAATATCTTTAAAATTTAAATGCTTGAGCCCCTATAGAACTCTCCCGCCGCCCCGGTTACAACACTGAATAAAATTGCAGAATAGATCCATTGAAATGTTTGCGAATGATAAATCCATTTCCTATACCGAAATAATATATAATAGTGCAGTAATTAAAATAATAAATATAAGTAGGTACATAGGTACTATAGCTACGCTATTTGCAAAAATAAAATAGGTACAGATCTCAAAATGCTCAAATTGTCCATAAATATAATATATAGTATTTCCATGAAAGGTAGTTTATAATAATCTATGCAATTATAACCTCAATCCACAACTGAACTTACTTTCAACGAAAGTTTTAAATTTTCAGTTAATTATGTTGTCATGTACCTACCTTTAAATTATTTAAATCATTTTTATATAATATAGAAAAGGTAACGAATTCATTTTCTAGGTTAATTATTAATGATGTATACTACCTACTGTGGGAGAAAGTGTCCACTGAGCGAAAGTTAATTATTCACAGAGCTGCGGTACTCAGTACTAACAGTACTTAAAAAATGTACTTAACTACTTTTACTTTAAGTCCCAGTAAAACACAGGAACTGGTACTTGTATTATTATGTTTCGGTGTTGGTACTGGTACTTAAAGACTTCATTTTTATAATAAGTACTTTTTACTTGAGTTCAGGCAACAGTTGATAAATTTGAGTACTTTTTACTTGAATTCAGGCAACAGCTAATAAATTTAAATACATATTTTCAGCAATGCGTGTTAGAACTTTTTAGAGAATTTTTTAAAAATGTTATTTACTTTTTAAGTATTTTTTAAAGACTTAAGTACTTATTCAAATATTTAAGTACTTAAGTATTACGTTTTAAGTACTTACTCAAGTACTTAAGTACTTTATGGAGACTTATGTACTTTGCACTATTTACTTAAGTTCTTTAGCCACTTTTTGACGTACTTAAAGTAAAAAATGACGAACTTAATACTTAGTACTCAAAATAAATGAATTTAAGTACTACTTACTTAAATTTTAAGTGTTACCTAAAGTACTTATACTAGATACTGGTACTTATTCAATTTTTAGAAAAATACTGGTACTTTAGACTTAAGTAGTACATTTTGTCAGTACTTACAACAGCTCTGATTATTATTGATAATTTATTATTTCGCGGTATGTTTTGTTTTCAGTAAGTAATTTTTCTGTACCTCTCTTTCTATTGTACGGAATAAAATTATTTATTTATCTGTTAATTGTATTTTTGCAAATTGACGTTTTGATCCATATTAAAAAAAGAAAGTTGTGCGCTGAGGGGGAATTCACTTTAAATTTACTGACGTCGGGCTCGCGGTTACTCTTCCGGGAATCTATTTAACGGTTAGATTTTGTTAATTAAAATGCACCCTGCGCTTTTCCAACTTTTATAGTACTTTAGCTACCGCGATTTTTGAAAAATCCAAAACAGTTTTTATTGTTTACGTAAGCGGTATATAATCTAAGATTCAATCGCTGAAAATTTTGTATCCCGACAGTTGCAGAATTGGATCTCGTCGACGACACAACGACTGGAAACAATCGGCCAGCTGTTGGTCATTAAAAAATTTCTTTAACAATATTCAAATTGACAATCGGCGAATTGTTCGCACTCGCAGCAGTCGGGATTTGTATCTTGTCGCCAAGATATGATCATTCAGCGACTGAAAACAATCGACCAATTTATTATCAGTTGGCAAATTAAATCATCAAAGAATATATTTTACGATTTGCCGACCGACAACCGTCGGAACATAATTAATGTAGGTACTAGTAATATGAATATCACAATTTAAATATCGCTTATCAGTAATAATAGTTACCATCGAACAGATACTAACCTATTTAATTAATATTAAACTCTAAAAATCTTTAGAGAAAAAACACTGAAATATAAAAGTATCATGCTGAAAAATATAAAAATAAAAATATCGACGCGTTAAAAACGTAAGGGATTGTTGTCAATTTCAGTAGAAACTAGTTATTACAAATATTTAAAGAAAAAACTCGTCTGAAACGAAAAAGTACCATGCTTAAAAAACAAAAGAATACAGTAATCCGTGCAAAAACAAACACATCTGTAAGTTAAAATATTACTTTGTGAACAAATCTCACCTCGCACTGTGACTCAACATGATGATATTTCTGCAACAACAGAAACATATTCTTATGATGTGTCCTTTATGATTAATAATTTATAATTAATGTTGTTTGCAAAAAAAAAAAATAAAAAATAACAAAAACGTTAGCTGTTGATAACATGTTTTCTGTGTTCGATTCATTCTACTACATAGCGAGTAAAGGCGCCACGTCGACTACTTTTAAATTAATCAAATTATGAGAGAAGTTAAATTATTTCATAACTAAAACATACCTAGGTACATACTTGATAAAGAAAATTATAATGTTTCATATTTTACTGCTTATATAAGTCTATCGGGGTGAAGAGAAATAAGAAAACAAGCCGTGAGGTGGGTCGTTTATTAGGACTAAAGTGCGACCCTTGAGGTCCACACGACGAACTTCCCAGTTTGATAAATATTTAATAATAATAATTAAATTAGATATTACACAGAAAAGTAATCATTTTAATCATTAAAACATAATTATTATTTATTTTTAACAATAATTAAAAAAAAAAAAAAAAAACGGCTGAACCGATTTTTATAAAATTTATGTCGGATCAAAATGACGTTAACACGCCTCGATTGACACCCTTACGAAGTCGATATAATTTTTTATTCGCGAGATATTGTGTAAAATCTATTTTTTGGAGGCTATTTGGTTAAGAAAAAAGAACGGCTGAACCGATTTTGAAAAAAATTCTTTCAGATCATATTTACGTTAATACGCGTCGATTGGCACCCTAACGTAGTCGATATCATTTTTCATTCTCGAGATTTCGTCTTAGAAAGAAATGGACACATACATACGTACGTACGTACGTACGTACACACACACACACACAGACATCTTTCTAAAAGTAGTGTAAAAATAGTGTAGTGACCTTGAAACATAAAAAAAAATTTCCTTTTTGATTTCGATTTTCGGACCCATTACAATAACTTCCAATGGGAAGTTAATAATAATAATAATTTGCAAGTTAGTTACACATCTATTGCTTGATGTATAATCTTGCTTGCAAGTTACTACCTATTTTCTAATTTCTCTTCGCATCGGTTGAGTTTATTATCGGTAAAATATGAAATTATAGATTTAAAAATATAATTAATTTAACAGAATAATTTTCTTTATTACGTATTATAATATTATGTCATGTAATAATCTATTTTGCCAATTATAATATAAAAGTGATCGACCACAGGCGAGCGGTCAAAAACTGGTGCCTTTACCCTATAAGGAAAATGAAAACTGCAGGTTAAACGCTAACAAGTTTAAGGGAAATAATTGTATTATACAAACCTAGCTAAATAACTAGCTAAGTACGTAGGTATTGTATGTGAACGCAAATCATAAATGCATATTTTATAAAGATTTGATTTTTATTTATAAGTATATTATATTTCCTCCTGTAACGATAAAAATGATTATGGAAATGTATTTTTGGGGATATATTATAAGCCATAATTTGATATTCGATCAAAGCTTCAATCTGTTTAGGAGCGTCCGTAAGATCAGTCAAAATTAGTAAAAAAATCATCCAACAAATTCATAATGAATATACATAGTTTATCAAAACTAGAAACCCTTTTACTCAAGATTCATGATTGGTCCGCCAACAATCTTCAAGCTAGCTATTTGTAATTTGCACACCTTTCAATTTACTCTATACCACTATGAACGAAAGAGAAAGATAGAACAACTACAAATATTTTTTATTGCTCTTCCGGAAATTTGAGGAAAAAATGTTGGCCATAGGCTATATCTAAACTCTTATTAAACGGTATCTATAGTTAAAACCAGCTTGAATAAAAAAAATAGATAACCAAAAATCTTATACGTCTAGAAAATGACATAATTTAATTACCGTTTTTATTTTCCACGTGATAAAATGATGACGTCTCTAACATTTAAATGTATATTTTAACTTTCGTTGACTTGTGGTAATGAGATGAAAATCAAATCTTTATTGATAAAATCGAAATGAAAGTATAAAAATCAAAAGCATAGTTTATTAATAAAAGTTATAAGCAACAACTGTTCTTCAGAAATTTAAATCATAATACACAACCAGACGCGCAACAAAACATTAAAAATTTTCAAAATTGGACATTTTTTGTGGAATATTATTGTTTAACGTTATTAAAATAGTCAATATTTATTGGTTTGTAAGGATGTGCCCGAAAAATTGAATACCGCTCAAGAAGTAAAAATATTTGATCATTGAGTCGAATAGAAAAAATACTTAAATGTATTCGAGTCGAGTAATAAACAAATGAACAACGGTTTCGTTTTGCAAGACCGTTAAACGAGTCGAAATGACAGTGAACTAAATTTTACATTGTAAAAAAAAGATTTAAGCACAATTCGTTTGATTGATTTATAAAGTAGGTATTGGATTTTTCTTTCAGAGTTGAGTCCAGTATTTGAGAAATTCTCAAACTTTCTTCTCGAGTCGAGTAGTTCAAAGAGTAAAAGTTTCAAAACACGACAAAAGTTGAAAATCTTTATTAAAAACTTTCTTCTCGTACTACTCGATTCCTAATAGAAAATTCACTCCTCGTACACCTCTTTTCACTTGTTACCTTATAAACTTAAAAAGTGGATTTCGCATAATATTCATTCATATTTCATTATCATCATATTGGCCGTGTTGTATATTCTTTAAATTTATATACAGCAAGTGAACAGATTCGATCACTCACATAATTTGATAAACCAAGAAGGCGTGTACATCCGCAAATGAAAAAAACGTTTTGTTGAACGTCTGGCTAAATTTCTTACAAGCAAATAATGAAGCATGCTAATTAATTAAAAATGTGATGCTAACGATAAAACAAAATATAATTTAAAATTAAATTATTGATAATATATATTAATTATGAAATATTATATCGATTTAAAGGCGTCTGTATTATTGCCTGAAAATAGATAACTGCGTTTTCAAATAAAATCAGTGAAACATTATAGTGAGATTATATAATACAAGGTGCCAGTAACAGTATTTTCAGAGAGTTTGCATACAAAATTTTCTGCTTTAATAATATAATATTACACGCTGATGACCTCAGCTGTTGAGCGTCTATAATCTACAATCTATCAATAATATAATAGATTTATTGCAAATGTGATATAGGTGTTAATCTTCATATAACAATTCCAGAATGGAATTCATGGATAGATAGATTTCACTATAAACTTCAAAATTTGGATTGTAAAAGTAGATTGTATTTCTAGTGTCGCAATGAGGTACCTATATTACTGACGACGGTATGTTAAAACGAGCGATTTAGCGAGTTTTAACAGTCACACAAGTCATAATATCATTACTCACGAGAAATATGCAATATTTTTTGCCATACCCACTATAAAATAGCTACTTTTCACTTCATTTTCAGTATTTTCAAAAAAATTTGACAGTTCATTTGCGTCGCCAATTACACTTTTTTAGTAGGCCATGAGTAGCTGTCGTAGTGCGCGCGCACAGTAAATAAACATAAATCACCATGGAAAATGTTTACTTACCACACTAGTGTGTTTTGAAAACACTTTCAACACACGTGCCTGTATAGTGGGTATGGTAAAAATACAGTTTTAAAATTAAAAATATCTACAAAATCTCTATCGGGGTGAAGAGAAATTAGAAAAAAAATTATTTAAGTAAGTTACAGATCTATTGCTTGATGTGTAATTTACTTTTAAATTAATATTTTCTAATTTTTCTTCGCGTCGATAGAGTAAAATACGAAATATAAATTTAAAATAATAACGTTATATTTTTTGTACAACTATATTTGCTATGTAATAATCTATTCAGTAAACTATAAATATAAAAGTGGTCGAGCACAGTCGAAGTGGTCGGGAGCGGTGCTTTTACCCTATGCCAATTAGTTTTAAAACAAGGAACAATTATAGGGTCATCTGTCTGTACAAGTCTGTCTGTACAAGAATTCAAGAAATATAATATATATTATATACGCTGAGCATAAACCGCAATGTGATGACAAGACAGTCACACTTCTTTATCTATACAAAGAGATGTAAATAAATTATCTTCCTCGTGATTTTCTTTCAATTTGATAGATCAGTGGGCGTGACACAATAAATCTAGTCAGCCAATCGCAGGCTGAATGATGTCGTCATTTGATAGATTGATAGATAGATGTCTTTATTTGATTAGTACAAATGTACATAAATAGTATAGCGGCATTCCATTGAAAAATACACACTTTCAGAATTTTTTATTATAGAAAAACCTTCTGAAAAATTCTCTAAAAAATTGTTTCAGAATCTATTCGTAATGCAGATTTAAAAAAATGCGGGACGATCTATAGTGTCTTGAAATAAATAGCTACCTACAGTGTAGATATATTTACATTTTCACAAAAATTTAAAAAACAATGAAAATACTTACCATAAACTGGAAGTCGTTTTAAATTTAACCAAATTGAAGAATGTTATTTTTTATTTTAATTCGTTCACAAATAATAATGTAGTAATCACAAAAAACCAGAAAAGTTATGTGGTGGGAGAGCGGGTTAATATGGTGGAAGTACGGGGACTTTCGACCAAGATTTTCGACTCATCGCGCCATGAAGATTTCAATTATTTTTCAATAGCTTATATCTCCCTGAAGAAAAATTCCTTTGCCACTGACGTTTCTAGCATTGTTAAAGGCTGTTAAATTCATTTATCTGACATGTAAAAATAAATGATCTATATTTTTTATCGCGACACGTCAATTTCCTTGTTTTTCTATTAAAGGTATTGTTAGTCAATGTAGGAAAAATAATAACTGGCATTTTCCGCCTCGTCCGTGGTCCTGGTGGAGGAAAATTTCAAATATTTTGACACTTGGGAAATATTATAATTATTAAAGAAGGGATTTGTATCTTGTCGCCAAAATCATTCAGCGACTGAAAACAATCGACCAATTTATTATCAGTTGGCATAAATTAAATCATCAAAGAATATATTTAACTTATTATTATAATATTATAAATTTATAATCAAGTCGGCTGAAACCAAGGAAAGGACAAGGATAGATATCGATTCTCCGTCATCTAAAACATATGAGAAACTGACGCGATAACAATATTTCCCAAGTGTCAGAATGTTTGAAATTTTCCTCCACCAGGACTGCGGGCGAGGCGGAAAATGCCAGTTAGTATTTTTCCTACATTGACTGACATCACCTTTAATTGAAAAACAAGAAAATTGACGTGTCGCGATAAAAAAAATGCATCAATTGTCTTTACATGTCAGATAAATGAATTTAACAACTTTAACAACCTTTAACAACACAAGAAACATCAGTCAAAGGAATTTTTTCTTCAGGGACATATAAGCTATTGAAAAATAATTGAATTATTCATGGCGCGATGAGTCGAAAATCTTGGTCGAGGGCCCCGTACTATAACTATTCTACTAATGGGATCATTCTGTATATTTTTTTAAATTTAATATTGGTTTTAGAGGCAAAAAATATTTAACACGTATTTTTTGTATAGTCGAAATAAATAATACCAATTTCTATATTTATTATTGAATATTAGGAAAAGAGGTTCATTAAAATATCACTCTATCAAAATATAGCATCAAACTATGAACTAATGTAGACGCTCGGCTACTCAGCTCATTTGGCGTCTATCACTTTAAACTGGTAAAATTCAAATTTAGTTTCAAAGTCCCAGTAATATTTTGGAAAATTTTGTATGCTAACTCTTTATAGGAAAGTATAAAAAAACTTTTCTTGGAACTAAAGTGCCTAATATTTGATCATCAGTTTATTTCTAATTGTTTTTGCTGTTTTATATAAAACAGTATTTTTCTATTTAAGATTTTTTATTATTTTCTAGGTAATTATTTAATTGTTAAAACATACATTACAAAAAGTTAAAACTGATGATTTCCTAAAAAAGTGGTAATAGAATATATTTCTTTTAGAGTTTCATTGTTTCTGAAACCAAATTAATTATTTCTAGTATAAGTTACTAGCAGTACCCATCCGGCTTCGCCCGGGTGGTATGAAATTATGATTTAATTAGAACGCTCGAATATGAGTTTGCCTATCTTCAAAGAAGAATTAGTATGTTGAATTCAGTACCTTTCACCTTAACGATTTGTGAGATATGAACATTGAACATTTTGTCAAAAAACTCTACACCCCTTTTGACCCCCTTCTTAGCGAATGCCTTCTTAGCGGATGCCTACATCACAAAAGGAACCTACTGTCCAAATTTCAAGTTTATAGCTTCAGCGGTTTGGCCCGGGCGTTGGTTAGTAAAAAAATCCTACACCCCCGTTTTACACCCTTAAGGGTTGAATTAAAAAAACATGCTCGAGTTTGCTTATTTTTAAAGAAGAGCCACTATGTTAAATTTCAAGTTAATAGCTTCAGCGGCTTGGCCTGGGCGTTGATTAGTCAAAAAATCCTACACTCCCGTTTTACTCCCTTAGGGGTTGAATTTAAAAAATGCTCGAACAGGGGCTTTCTTATTTTTAAAGAAGAGTTACTATGTTGAATTCAATACTTCTCATCTTAACGATTTGAGACATAGGTGTGAACATTTTTGTCAAAAAACTACACTCCCTCTGACCCCCGTAGGGGTAGAATTTCGAAAAATGGGTGCAAAAGGAACTTACTGTCCAAATTTCAAGCTTATAACTTCTTCGGGTTGGTCTGGGTGTTGATTGGTCAAAAAATTCTGCACCCCCGTTTTACACCCTTAGGGGTTGAATTTAATAAAATGCTCAAATACGGGGTTGCTTATTTTTAAAGAAGAGTTAGTATGTTGAATTTAATACCTTTCACCTTAACGATTTGTGAGATATGTTAACATATGATCAATACACCCTTTTTTGACCCCCTTAGGGGTTGAATTTCAAAAAATTCTTTCTTAGCGGATGCCTACGTCCTATAAGGAACCTACCTGCCAAATTTCATGTATGTAAGTTTTATGGTTCCTGAGATTTCGTGAGGAGTGAGTGAATGGTATTTCGCATTTATAAACAGTTCATTTGTTTAGCATTTTATTTATGTAGTATACTCCAGGACCGTAGCCAGAACCAAATTTTAAGTAGGGGCGCAAATTTTAAAAGGCGGAATATTACTGCGATGTTAGATATTTTTAAGGTAAGCCATTTTAAAGTACCTACCGCCCCTCTAACCTCCCTTCATCTAAGTCCCTGGTATGATCTGAAATCACTGAACGTATTTATTATTGAATTGTTTTAAGATATTTTATTACCACTTTTTCCAACTATCTGATAATAATAAAACTAAAGAAGAGTGTTAATTTTTCTATATAAATTATTATAAGTAATGAATTAAATCAGGCATTTTAACTCTCCAATAGGCGTGTGTTACTAATTTTTCGCTGCAATAAAAAGAGGTAGCGCTGATGGTTACACATTCTAAGAACTGCACCATTTTTACAACTTTATTTGATATATTTTAAAATTGAAATATACTGTGATTAATAAACTTCAAGCATTGTGTCGTTTGCAACGTTCCTGCAATGAGAAATTAAAGGATGTACCATCCTTTTGGATAATTTTGACGTGAATAACGTCTTATGTGTCATAGTGGGGTGGAATTTGAGAAATATTAGATGTTATGGAAATAGAAGAAAGTACTTGTCATGTAAAACAAAACACAACGTATGTATACAGGGTGGACCAGGTTATAGTAGCAATAATTCACCATTCGATGGTCCATCGATAAATAAGTCGACATGCATAATTTTATTTTTTTCCAAAACGCTTCCTAAGGGAGATACACCCCTTCGAAGTTCAGTTTTAAAATTATTTTTTTTGTCCTAACTCTCAGGTCATTAATGCGTTTTAGACCAAATTTGGTACAAGTATTTATGCAATAGATACTCATTACTTGACGTAAGTAATTTTTGTCAAAATTGTCAAGTGGCGTAGATACAGGGGGGTTGTTTCACTTTTCTCGCCCTATTTTCTGCGCCACTGGATATTTTTAAAGAATAACATTTTTTTCGAATTCCCTGTTCAATTTAGAAAAAAAGAGTCACTCTTGCAAAATTTCGATTTGAGGCTTCGTTTACGAGATAATTAGAGTTGAAAGTTTAGAACACTTCTAAAATAGCCACCTATGAAAATAATAGGTCTGAAATCTTGTACAACAATTGTAAACTTTTTACTGTTTGACGAAATTAAATAAATAATTCATTAATTAAATTAAAAACAACAAATAAATAACTTATGAAAATAACCAACAAAGTAGGCGATACTTGGTTTTGAGATAATTTATGACACTTGTCAGTATTGATTTTTAAAACTGGACTTTGAAGGGCTGTATCTCCCTTAGGAAGCGTTTTGGAAAAAAATAAAATTATGCATTTCTACTTATTTTTCGATGGACCTCGAATGGTGAATTATTGCTACTATAACTTGGTCCACCCTGTATACTACAGTGTACACCTTTAAGGTAAGACAGGTGGCTGTGCGGTAAACTACGAATCTACCGACAGGTACAAACGCCAAACCCAGGTTAGAATTCCGATGGCTTTTAATATTTTTTAATTTTTTCTTTAATAATGAAAATATATAGGTATTGGATAACAATTTAAAATATAAAAAAATAAAATTACAATACTTATTATTTTATTTATTGTATTTTACGAACATTAGATTTTATAAGATAAATAAAAGTTCATGTATTAATACAAGCATTTGTGTTTAACAGTATTCACGCCGTCTGTCTATATCCGCGATACAGACTTACCCATTTTTTTCATTTCAGGAACGTTGCAAGCGATATAACGATTGAATTTTGTTGAATTATTTTAATAAAATAAGCTAAATTTAAGAAACTTTTGTTTAAAAGTATAACGTTAATTCTTTTTCTTAAATTCGCTACTCATATAGGTATTTGTGACAATGATTTCTCTAGCATATTTACTGCGAATATAAATACATCGGTACTTTTTCAAACTTGTTTTCGAAGTAATTATGATGTGCAGCGAAAAATGAACTACAGGATAGGAATGTTAAATATTATATTATATATACACCGTGTCCCAAGTAGTAATTTAATACAGTAGGTACTTAATAATGAAATTCGAAAGACGGAAAGTTACTGTAACCAGTAATAAGGCCGAGTCAATTTGCAATGAGTTACTAAATTTTTAAGCAATTTTAAAACCTGCTGTTAAGAAATCAAAAACGTTTATAAAACAAGGATTGGCAATCTGCGGTCCGCAGATCAGCTTTGCAGCTCGCGAAAGTACAAGTCTCATAACCATGGCGTTGCTATGGTTCCTCTATTACAAGTCCCCAGTTCCCGAGTTCTAGCCCGAGAGCTGGTAAAAGTGTCAATTGGATTTTCAATTTATTATTAAAAAAAAATAAAAATAATGAATTGAAAATATGAATTGGTGCTAGGCCCAAATAACCTGAACTGTTGGTGGTCTTTAAAATACAATTACAATTAAGTCTCATAACCTAGCCAAAACGGTGAAAACTCAGAAGACATGGGACAAAAAAATCTTTGTATTCGATCATGTGGAGTATAATTCGAAAATGCTGTTCTTATGGATCTCAAAACTATTTTTTTTAGAATTTTAAGTTAGGTAAATTTCGAGATTTCCTGAAAACGCATCTCGAAAACTGTTCTCTCTATTTCCAAAACGCGTAGGTACTGCAGCTAAAATTTCGAAAAAAAAGCTAGTGGTGTTAATGGTATACGTATATAATTTACAGGAAAACTAATACGATATTTTCTACAGCTATAGTCTTCGAAATTCAAATGCAAATAATATGGTTGACGGTACGAAGCCCTCGATGCCGGGCGCGTGAGAATCTAATTAACACTGGTCCGGTTTTTTTTTGTTATATTTTATTGTTTTGGAAATTCATTAGTGACTTAACACAGTAATATTTGACTTCGGGATACGATGTATATATATGATTTATGTATGGTATATATTATAAATACAATAGCAGGTATATAATTATATAATATGAATGCACGTCCCACACACCTTCCCTCTGCAGAGTGATCCTGTTTTTCTGGAAATTAAAACGCTCATGTTGTCGCGATGATTTCACAATAACACATTGTCATTACACTAACTCTTATCAAATATACAAATAATAAGAATATATTATAATTAATATTAACTTATTTGTTCTAGTTAAGAAAAACACACATTCAAATAACAATTTCACTTTTACGGACGATTGGAGAAACAGGAAATATATACCACATTTTCAATTTATTATTTTAATGTTTTAAAATTGAAAAGTTCTGATCCAAGGATGATACAGTAAGTTTGGTCAGTAATAAATTGTTGTATTTTTAACTAGCTTTGAAAATTAACAAAATATGTTTGTTTTAGCATTCATACATTTGTAGCCAGAAATTAAGATTGTGGGGGGTGCATTTTTTTTCTCTTAGTACTGCTATGACCAAAATTCGTCCATGGCGTAAAGGAAGACTAATACGTTTCTGGTTATTCCACTGTAGCAAAAACCATAAAAATTATAAAAAATAAAATGTTATAAAAGGTAAATTTTTATTTCAGTTATTGGGGTAGTGGATTTTACATGATAAAAAATAATGCAGAAATGTATATTAGAGTCTAAACTAGGGTTCATGAATTCTCGAGCTTATCAGTTTCTCGGGTCTCGAGAGTTCTCGAGGCTAATTTCTAGGGTCTTCTCGGGTTGTCGAGAAATTTACATTTACGTATATTTTTGCATATCTTTTCGGGTCAAATAATGAAAAAATTCGTCACAAAATTAAAAATGTGTATCATAAAAAATATCTTATTTTAAATCAATAAATTAAGTGGTTTTCCTGTCAAATAAAAGTATCAAAAATCAAAATAATCATAAAACTTTTATTGACAGTTTTCAACAAAATTAGCTTCTCTCAAAACAAAATAAAAAAAATTAAAAATTTAAACATTAAAACGTTAATACTACGCTGACTTATAATTACAATCACAGTACCACTTTGGCAAGTTAATTAGGAAAAAAATCAACTTAAAACTTTGCAAGATCAATAAAACAACATCTGAACATAGTACATACATACAAAACAATTAGATCTGCTTACGGCAAAGGCAAATAGTTTTATTTTATAATTTTATAGACTAAAATATTATTTCTCGAGTTCTCGACTTTTCTCGAGCTTAATTTCCCGGGAACAAAGCCCAACGATTTCCCGGGAATTCTCGGCTCGGGAATTTCCGGGAATGAACCCTAGTCTAAACTCTAAACGATCTACTTGCCTATTATACAATATAAACTCCCAGTTTCCAAGTTCTGAGAACGGATGAAAGTATCGGTTGGATTTTCAATTTACTATTATAAATAAATAATAATAAATTGAAAATATTATGATACATTTTTAGAGTGTTGGGTGTCCAAGTTACTATATGAATATTATGAAGTATTAGAAATATCTTGTATTATATCCGCCTTGTGACTTCTTGTGAATTTACATTACTCGTTGCTGAAACGCGTAGTGTAAATTCACAAGAAGTCACAAGACGGACATAATACAAGGTATTTCTCATACTTCATAATATGAAAATATTAATTGGTATTGGGCTCACTTGGTGGATCAATAGGGCGCCAGTGTTATCTGACGTTTCTTCGGATTTTTAACATCCTTGGATCCAAACTTATAAAATGAATTTATTTATGATCACAGTGACTCAAAAATGATGCTTCTATATTAAACTATTATCTACGAGTACTTAATTTCTCAATCCTATTTTTTATAAATTTTGTAAGGAACTTTTACCTACAATGGATGATTATGATGATATGACGTTGTTCTGTTTACCAGAGCCCTTTTTATGAATCCTGAAATCTACAATGAACAAATTTTAAATCCAGTTAGAGTCTGCCTTTCATTTCAACTGAAGCTGTGTTGTATTACTATACTAGTGGATCCAGCAATACTGATGAATTCGGTTAGAGACGGCACAGAACAGAGCTAGTGGATACCGAGCTTAAAAGTTTTTGTTTCGAAATGTTGAAAAAATGCTGACAAAAAATTTCTGAAAATTTTTTCTTCTCTTGAAACTCTGAATAGATCGTTAGTTGTATTTTGTTCAAATAATTTTTTTTAAATAATATTTTGTTTCGATCAACACTTGTCTTTAGCATGAACTAACTTTACGTGATATTTCTGTCAAACGAAACGTTCACAGATGGCGGTCGGCTGAATTATCATATTGATGATATTGCACATGCCGCTACACTACGTCTAGTGGATGTGCTCTATTATCGCTTAGCGCGTCAGAGCGGAGCTTCGTTCATACAAGAAGTTATATCTAGGTTAATTTCGCACGAAATCCATTCAAATTGCAGCTTTTTGAAAAGAGGAGATTCTGTTCTATAAAATGGAACCATTTTTAGATTGATCTGAGTTCATAATTACTTCTAAAATTGAAACTGAAAATCGCGAACAGCAGTTGTCGGCTGGTCTGTCATTTATTATGAATCCAGGTCTAGAGCAGTAATAGCAAACAGACCTAAAGTCTGATAATGCCTCTTATATCCTAACAGCAACTGTATAGTGCAACATTATTATTTATAAGGTACCTATTATAGTATTGAAAATGAGTGACTGATTGGAAACTGGATAACTACTCACAACTACTTAAAAAAACAAAACAGTTTTACTTAAAACACATTTATTTAGTCTGGTGCATTATAATGTTAGTGCATGTCCAATGTAAGTAGATGTTTATTCTGTACCTTTGACTGTTAACCTAACAGTTACAGTATTCTTTTTGTATTGAAGCGTTTGCTTGTAACGTCTACTCCATTGACAAGTGACCACCATATTGTTTTAAATTTACCATCTAATTGTTATACTAATATTACCTCTGTTTTGTATACTTGTCACCAGAACTGTCTGTCTAAAAATGGGCCAATAACTTGACATCCAGGACCTTTTAAACATCTACGGGGGTCCTAGACATATCAACATCAGAGGCCCTTTAACTGGCTTTCCACACTTTACGTATAGTAATAGTGTATATTATAGTGTATACTAATGTTATATTAAATTAATAGATATTGTTCAGAAATAGAATAGATTCCAGTGAATTTTAATTTCTTTTTTTGTTTGTCTCAATTGCCACAAATATATGCTGACCATACGTCGCGTTTTCAACGGGACAGTAGATGATATCTTTTAGGGTCCCGTAGCAAATTGGTACAAAATGAAATCCTTATGGTGAGACTTCGTAGTCAGTCTGTTTGAATGTTTGAATGATTTTTTCAGGAGCTACATGTGATATCTCTTTGAAATTTGGCATGGTTACAAAGCTTGTGAATACAAAACCGATCAAGCATAGTACGTACTACGTACTTCATGCGCTGAGGGTTCCGTACATCATCGCTACAGTTTTCCTATGAACGCTTTTTTATGTGCCTGATTTTTTTTTAATTTTAAAATACTTTCAAAGTTAAGGAGAGAGACATGCCTTGTTTGGTACATCACGCACCAAAAAGTGTGTCTCTCCCCCTCTTATCTCCGAAAGAATTCCTATGTTTAAAATTTTGAAAAAATCAAGCATATAAAGAGGCGAGTACGGATTACACAAAAAACTATATGTACGGAATCATCAGCGTATGATGTACATTCATGCTTTGCCGTTTATCTTGTTGTGTATCGACCATCCCGCAATGTTACTAAAATATATCATGTTTGTCCCACTTTGAAAAATTTAAAAGACGCTTAAACACAACTTAGCAACCTGTAAAGATGACTGCCATTGTAGATAAGTCATTCGTGTAACCATCGGTAGAGGCGTGTCGATCAAATGTCGAGATTTTCATCTGCCGATAGTTACCATCACGACAGAAAACATTTTTTTTCTATTGCTACTCTTTTCGAATAACATTTCTTATCCCCGTCCCATTTTGGAGTCAAAGAATAAGTAAAAAACAATTATTGATCCATTTTTAATGCAAGTATAGCAAACAGAAATAATATTATCATGTAAATAGTTATCCAACCGAAATAATTGTGTACCATATTATATTTTAAAAATAATTAACGCTGTTAGCCTGCAAGTGAAACTGTGTTGGACTATGCAGTGAGTTATGGCACCGTTAGCCGAACCAGCAAACTATCTGCATAATATAGTAGACGTACTATTTAAAAGACTGTATTACAGGCTCCGCTAACGGTGGCATAGCACAACTTTTCTCGTAATGAACTGTAAGCATAAGCTTTTAAAATAATCCTTAATTTTTTTAGATAATAATAAACGTTAAAAATTACATAATTTTCTAATTATTCAATTAATTGAAAATTTTAAATCGCAGATATCCAAGTTCATTTCCTGACAGAATTGTCAACAAACAAAAGAATTATATAGATAACAGCTTCGAAAATTGTCAAATGATTATTTCTACTTATAGTCGAAGAGCTGGTGGCCTCGGCTCGACAACATACCCATTTCAACACAACTGGAAACATGCATGTAATCACTTCGAATTTATATGGTACAGTCAACACAAGCAATGAAAGAGCAGAGTATCAATGTAAAATAATTTGTTTTAGTATATGTTTTTAGTTTTGTATAATCGGTAGATACATTAGTATAACAAAATATGATGTGTTCTAGAAAAAATACTGGTCATCCATGACAGTGCAGTGTTTTGTTTCACAATCAGCTTTTTTCTTTCATCATTTCACGGTATTTATAAAATGGCTTCTGTCAGTTGCCGTTAGGTTCACAGTTTGAGATAGAAAATTTTATTGTGCTACTCAATAATTTTACATTTTTTTTTTTTGCTTTCCATATATTTTGTAACTAAACACTTTTTTCTAGACATATAAGTACTAAATAAAGTCATAATTTCAAATGTTATTAATTAATTATTATTAGTGTATTTGCCAACACATAGTAGGTATAATAATTGTATTAATCAATTAACCAATTTAAACGAAATTAAACTTGTGTCTTATAATTGTTCAGAGTCTATTTAATAGGAATGTTAAACTTGATTAGGTATTTTTAATTATAACTTTAAGTTTTTAAAGCCAAGTTAAAATATATCCCTAAATTTTCCACTCATTGCAATTTTATGCACTTAATGATAACAAAGGATAGAGGTGCACAAAAGTACGAAAACGCTATTAAACAAAATCGATCCAAAATGGTATGAGTTATATAGGGGTGTCAAACATGTTTGCAAATAGCGAATTTAATTTCGTGCAAGTGTCACGGGGTCAATGGCATTTTTTTAACTGAAATTGAGCAAAATCAAAATGAAATCAACTAAGGGGCTTCACATTTTTTACCGTCCTTTAGTAAAAAAATAATTACCAGAATTATTTTGTGTTTATTTATAGTGTGTCTTTAAAATTTGAGCAAATTGGCATATACACTATTTTGTCAACAAGGTCTAGTCTTGAGACCTCTTTTTTATTAAACATGTAACATCAAAATTTTGTTTATATTTTTAAATAATTTATATTTCTCACATCAATTCTATTAATTTCAATTATCATTTTAAATTTTTATCTACGAGTATTTTTAGTGCGCAACAAAAGTTAATGTAAAATCACAGTCTATATTCAGTTACGATACTCAAGTTGGTTATCTTTTTTATCTGTACTTATACTTTCAAATTTTTATATTTTCCTGTCAGATCGATCAACCTGTTCCTAGTCCGCCATTTGCTTGGTAGAAGACTTTTAACAACTTACTTTCTCGACTGAATAAGCTATTGTTAAGTGTTTTATTATTGACTGAAGACTATAATAATTGGTGTGTTTGTTGGCAAGTTCTGAACTGGTTCTGAACTGCTAAAGCACGCATATGTTGGCAATACAGAACTCTTCTGACATAATTGCGTGTATGTTGGTCAAATTCTCGGACTCTTCTGACTGTTTGAACTTGGTTCTAGTAGTTCTGGGCTTCTAGGAGACTATTACTGCAAAAATCCAGGTTCAAACAGTTCGAGGAGTTTGGGAATTTAATTAACAAACGCGCAGTTGTATCCGAAAAGTTCTGTATTGCCAACACTCGCTTTAGTAGTTCAGAACTTGACAACAAACACACCTGTTGTCTTGGTGTTCTGAGCAGGCGGCTCGAGTGGAACAAAATCAATTTTTAAGAAAAAATAACAAATTTTATTTTTTCCATATTTTATGTTTTATTATTGAAAATAAAAACTTCGATCAAAGCTTTTTTATGACAATACCAATTCCTGATGAAAAATCAATTCAACTAGGTATAGAATAACAATTATGTATGTTAGTGGGTCACGCTGTATATAGGGGAGAGTTGGATAAAACGGGATACTTAGTGTTCTAAGTTTCACATCTTTTTGAATGAAGTAATGCAAAGGACTATTTTTTGGCTCCTGTTTCCCTTATAAATGGACTTTTGATTGCCACCATCCTTTATGAGAAAATAGAAGTCACATACGAGAAAAATTTTTTTTTTGAAAAAGTAGGAAGTATCCCGTTTTAGCCACTTAGTCGGATAAAACGAGATACCTATACTTTTACAAGTTCCATAACGTTTATCCTTCAGGAAAAAAGACACAACATGGTAAATTTAAAATATATTGTGAAGAATACAAAAAAACGTAACAAAACCCACTTCTCATTAAAAAAACCATGTAGTTGGATAAAACGGGATACCTCCCGGTATTATATTACAACGGGAGGTATCCCGTTTTAAGCAATCACACAGTATCCGATTTTACGCAACTGTTTATTGCGAAACACGTGACCATATTTTAGTAAATAAACAAAGCAAATTCCTAAAAACTGTTGTGCAGCATAACTATAGTAAACAAACATAGTATTGTCTAAATGTACTCATTTTCGGTTAATTTTGCCTTTAAACTGAAAAATTGACTTTTGAAAACACGCCAAGCATTTTACTTTAACCTAACTTTTTGACACTTTCACCTTTTACGTCATCTACAGTGACAGTGAATCTAAAGTAGATACATCACTTGCCGGGCATAGGTAGACATCGTGGGTGTATAGTTCCGCCCCTACCCGAAAAATCGTACTACTTGTTTTGAAATAAAACGTGGTATCCCGTTTTACCAGACCATCCTGTTTTATCCAACTCTCCCCTAGATGATTATAAAAATGTTTATGTGGGGAATAGAAATTTGGCACATAAAACCTAATATAGTTTCCTATTTATTAAGTACAAATTACTTTTAGTTTTTACCGGAAAATTGTTAATGACAGTCAGATTTAAAATTGATTTTATTAAATAAAACAATGTATTTTAATGTTTGATTTTGTTCATTTCATGACTTGAATTACTATTAAAAAATCATGACGCTTCGGCACGCTTTTTGGTTAGATATAATATATAACCGTAAAATTGCATATCCCTCAACAAGATATCGCATTTATTTAAAAAAATTGGTTAATTTAATTGCACATGTACAAAAAATTGACTATAATTCAATAATTCAAGGGCTTATTGAATCTGATAATCCCCAAGGTTTGAAATATGGCTGAATATTATATTATAATGAGTCCTTAATTAAGTTCTATTTTGTCCCAAAATAGTTGTAAACTCCTTTTATAATAAAACTAAAAAAACTGGGAAAAATTTATTCTATATTTATAATACCGTCATAGAATTTACAGTGGATCCTCAATTATCCGGGATGCTTGAAATCCGAATCGTCACGACTAATCGAAAATCCCGGTTAATAGGTTAAAAAAGATTTGTTATTATGTTATTTTGAATAAAAGACTTTACTTTAAATATTAAATATAAAAATTGTTTTTTTTACAAATTTATTAATTAATATGCAAAATACCAAAAACAAAAATGTTTTGTTGTTATAATTATATACATAATATATTATGTAAATATAAATTTTAATTTCAAATAGACTACTACTTTCTATGTTTTACTACCCCTTATAAAGAGATAATCTCCGCATAGTGGACAGAAAAAATATTTTGTTGCCACACCCACTACAAAATAGCTACTTTCGATGTGTGTATAGCGGTCTTTAATGAGTCATTTAACAGGCAGGTGTTCGGAAAGTATTTTACTTTCCGCACTAGTGCGGAAAGTAACGGTTGCCATAGCAATTTCTGTTTATTCGCTCTATATGCCTGCGTGCGCCTATCATTACTTACTTGCACGAATTTCGCGGCACACTGTAGAAGGAAAGATAGCAATGCAAATGAACTGTCAAATTTTTTTTAAATTAAGTGAACAGTAGGTATTTTGTAGTGAGTATATGGTAAAAATACTATATATGTCTCGTACGTAATGGTATTACGGCTCGTGTGACTGTAAAAACTCGCTATCGCTTGTTTTTACATACTGTCATCACTTGCCGTAATATTGCCCATTACGTATCTAGACATACAATCTATTATTATCTGTCTTAGGTAATAAAAGAGAAAGAAACATAATTTATTAACAACACCGAGACCCATATAATCGAGGTTACACTGTATCCAAAATGTATAAAATATATAAATGAGAAGGAACTCTCTCGTTAATAGTCTTAAAAGACTTTTGTAATTGTGGTTACAATACTTTAAAGTTGTGCTATATTCATTTTAAGATCCGTTGTATATTGGCGTAACTGCAGGGTTTGAACTTTGAAGCTGAGGAACCGGGTCGTCTGTCTGTTTGTCTTACCAGTTTTTTTTACTTCCCACCTCTACTATGGTAGGGAAGTAATGGATTTAGTCCGAAAAAAATATTTCGAGATTTTAACAGATTTTCACGTTTTGAGACCCTAGCAATCGTTTAAGATCATTTTCTGACTGATGTCTGTATGTGTGTGTGTGTGTGTGTGTGTGTGTGTATGTGTGTATGTGTGTGTGTATGTGGTCAATTTTTCGCCTTCGATATCTTAAGAACGGAACAACATACGGGCATGCCGATTGTTCTATTGTGTTTATCAGCCTTTAACTTAGATCTGATTAGATTTTGAGTCAAATCGGTTCAGTGTATCCTGAGATATTCAAAAAAACGTCCTCAATGTCACGTATTAACATAGGTAAAAAAAAATATAAATGAATTCTAGATATTATAATATGAAAAAAATGTAAATATTTTTTTTCTCTAAAATGTATAGTTTTCGAGAAAAAAAATATTTTACTAAAAAAAATAAAAATTGTAAGTAAATCAAGGTAACCATGATTTTTGCTATGTTAAGTTAGCCATCAGTAGATCACCAAACAAAAAAGAGGGCCATGCTTTTTTCAAAGAATAAAAATTAAATTGTGTTTTAAAGACCACCAACAGCTAAGGTTATTTGGGCCTAGTCAAAGAATAAAAAAAAAAAGAGTGTTTATTTTTGGCAAATATTTACTAGGTGGGAAGTATAGGACTGGTCATCAGTCGAATTTTTTTTTTTTTTTTTTTGAAAATATATAAAAATATATAAAAATCCAACGTATTACTTTTTTATTAACCCTTATTTCTAAGGGGTCAAACAGCCCCCCTTTAGTTACGCCTATGCCGCTGTATAAGATATCACTATATTAAAACCCGTTTTAGTGCAATTTCGTTTTACAGCCTTCTAGATTACGATAATAAAATTCGTTAAGGAACATTTAACGCACTCAAAACAGTTCTTATGCTCACTATTCATAGCACAGCTTTGATAAACAGAACAGAAATTAACAAATCAATGATTTTTGCGACTGTGAATGAGTGGTTGGTTGTTGGGATGATGACGAGGGTGAATGCACGGTCGGATTGCCCACCTGAGCAGGCGCGTGATATAGTCCGGCCAGTTGTCCGGGAACATTACTAGGAAGAAGCCGACCGCGATCAGAATCATTCCTGCCAACTTCATGCCGGCGAAATGGGCGCTGTATAACACTACGTCCAGGGCTACAAATCCAACAACACACTCAAAATTATTAAATCGAAAAAAATTTCTTATTATTAGATTTTTTTTTGTTTTGCTATTCTGTAATATTTGGACGTTGACTTTTTATGTGTATGAAATCTCACTACCATCGTATACGCCCGCAGCTTCCACCATATGGTGGAATACACGTTGCGTCCACCACATTTACTTGCACATAATTAGAGCCGGAAATTTTGATCTTATAGACAAGAAGTCAAAGAAATTTAACTAAAACAGCCAAATATTCACATAATTTACACAAAAGCATGGCGTCGATATTACCAGATCAATTTAAACCAGGGGTCGGCAACCTTTTGAGACGGAAGAGCCAAAAGTTACAATTTACAAAATTTTCCAGTTTTTAAAGAGCCACTAACATTTACAAAATATCCCAGTTTTTAAAGAGCCACTAACATTTTTATTTCAATATTATGGTATTTGATTACGATTAGGTATATAAAAAAAAAGTTCTGACTGCGACCGTTGACGACACAGTGCACCAATAACATAAACAGACAGAACAGTGTTGCCACATTTAAAAAATGTCAGCTGTCCGTATACTCTCTACTCCACCTATTCTCACTGTTCTCTGTTGAGTGTTTTTATCCTGTTTAAAGTTTTTTTTTTGCAGTATAATATTTTTTATGAGTTTTGAAAATAAAATAATATAATTATTAATATTTGCGCATGGAACTGGAGAGCCGCATCTTGACATCATAAGAGCCGCAGGTTACCGACCCCTGATTTAAACTATTATAATGTATGAAATTTTTAAAGATTTAACAAGGAGGATTCTTTCAGACATAGAAAGTCAAGCACAGGGACAAAGAAACGTTGTATCAATTGTTTCATAATTATTGTGGAAGCGCGAATAAGGAAACTAAATTAATTAATATTAAATAAGCAACAACTGATTTGTTAGAACTTTACGCCCTGTTACCCGCAATGAGTCTCTAGTACTTTAATGTAAAAATGTTTACGAAACTAAAACAATGTGGTGGTCGACTTACGACTACTGGACATTAAATAAGAAAAACCGATTTAGTAATCTTCGAGTATCTTACCTGCTGATACAGGAACGGCCGTGATCAGGCCAAGTGTAATGAATAAGTCGTAAGTTAAAGCTACACTGAAATTTCCGAGAAGATTTGCCACTGAAACATAAATAAGTAATAATTATCTTAACTATAATATATTTCAAACACAAAACACAAGCCGTTTTCTTTCGACAGTCCGCCAACGGTCCCTACTCAACCAACTTACTTTTTTTTTTTAAACTGAAGCTTTTTGTTCACAGATGTGTCATCACTATTTTTATATTTATTATTATTGTTCATATTATTATAAAGAAACAATTTCGAACGCTCGTTTTTAACATGCTAGTCTGTATATACATATGTTGGGTCCTGCCCTAGCACTGGCATTGCCAAGTTGGGCAGGAAACATATTATATTCAAAAAATTAAAAAATATATAAATATAAATATAATGAAATGTGGAAAAATTGTATTTATGAATTATGAATAAAAAAAAAAAAAAAAATGAAACGGGTTTCATCGGAACTGATCGAAGAAGTCCAAAGCAAACATACATGAATCAATCGAGTTTTATTCAACCGCTCGGCGAAGCCGAAAGAAAGCAACCAAGCATTTTAAAAAGTTATTAACCGACTTCAAAAAAGGAGGGAGCTTCTCAAGTCGACGCGTATATTTTTTTTCTTTTTTTATGTATGATCACGCATACCTCGAAGTTGGTCCCATATAATTTTTACTTAAATCGGTTCAGTAGTTCAGCTGATTTTAATAAAAGTGAGTAGCGGCGTGTGATTCCTTTAAGGTAAATGTCACTTTTTGAAACATCACACAGCGTGGGAAATCGGTTTAATAAAAGTGAGTAACGGGGTGTGATTCCTTTATGGTAAATGTTACTTTTTGAAACATCACACAGCGTAAGAAAAAGTTTGTAGAAGTGAATTGGCAAACGACTAAACTACGTATTGTAAAGCCACTAAAAAGTGAAAAAAACTTTTTAACAAAAAAAAAACCTCCTTCAAAAAACCACTAAAAAGAGGAAAATAATAAAACTTTGAGGTCTGTGCCAATTTAATAAAATATGAAGTCAGTTAAAAAGTGCAAATTTAATTAATATCTTCTTTTTAACCGACTTCATATTTTATTAAATTGGCGCAGACCTCAAAGTTTTATTATTTTCCTCTTTTTAGTGGCGTTTTGAAGGAGGTTTTTTTTTGTTAAAACGTTTTTATATTAAAAACTAGATTTTAACCGCGACTTCGGTCGCATTAATCTCAATTTTGATGGAGTCTTTATCTGAACCCGAGCGTAACCGAACAAAAAGTAGATACTCTATAATTTAAGTTTGAGTTACAATATTATTGATGTGTGTCAAGTTTAATCTAACTTTTCTCGAATGACACTGGTACTAGGGCATGCAATTCGAATATTCGAATATAGCGAATATTCGGCTGCATTTATTATTCGAATAGTAATTCCTATTATTCGAATATATTCGAATTATTTGTTAAGAATTAAAATTGTTTAAAAACGGTTTACGACGGCGCTAAAACATCTTACAAACGCTACACTAGCTCTAAGTTCGCGCTAGGGCGTGGGAGGGGAATCGAAACGGGGCGAGGAAAGTTTTTTTTTGTTAATTATTGCATGTTTATTTGATATAACTACTTACTTACGTTACGTTACGTACGTGTACTTAAATGCTTGATTTACTCTTCGCACGTGCTAATAGACGTATTATTTATTTGTGAAGTATTTTTTTTATAGGGGAGCAATATCCCATACTTTTGTGGTACTAATTAATAAAAATTCGTCTTAGATGCTCATTTAATATTTTTGTTTGAATAGGAAAAACAGAAAGAAAGAATTTTGAATTTTTTTGATTACTTAAATATGTTCATTTGATCTATGGTTCTCGTAAGCTATGTGCGCTCTAATATTTAGTTGATTTGATCTGAATTTTTACGTAACTAAGTAAAGTAAAAATGATTATTTGATCTCTTTTTAATTAGAAGTAAGCTGCTTTTGTTGTTAAAATATTGATTGGATTTATGGACGTGCAGTAGGCGTGTTGATTTTAAATAATTAAAAGTCATTTATTGAAGTTCCAGTGTTTTTATTATTTTTACCAATTATTCGAATATATTCGAATATATTCGAATATTGGCTAAATTTTGAGCGAATATTCGAATACCTGAAACATCCGAATATTTGCATGCCCTAACTGGTACAGACGAACATACTAACATTCTAGAAAAGTGTTGACTCTTATCTATAGGAAAAGACCCATAAGAAAACAAAAATACAGTTTGAAGTCTCGTTACATGTTTTTACATCTAATGTTTATTCGGAAATCTGAAAATGTATATACCTAGCGAAAGTGCGGCAGCAGCGAGTAGCGCTGGCCACTGTACCAGGTCCCAGTAGAGGTCTTCGGTGCCGGTAAGATAAAGCGTGATGCTTACTGGCCACAACAAGGCGGCATTGAGCAGGCCGATCAGCGAGAAGAACAACGCCACTTGGCCGTAGGTTGCCTCGCCGATCACCTTCTTGAATAACACCTGGAAAAAAGACAGATACTTGTTGCATTTTTCATATTTCTCACTGCTGCCCTATTGTGGTCAGCGTCATAAAAGAACCATTGGTTTGACATATTATCTAAATTGAATGAAATTAACTATCAAAAAACTTATCACTTTTTAGTCTGTTGTTTACAATTCAAGCGATCCGATAATATTCTGACAGGTGAGTTTTGATTATCCCTTGCCTTATTTATCGTACATGTTTCGATTATATTTCCATTGAATTTATAAAAGCATAAAGGTGTATTTTCATGTGGCGCTTGACACTGGTTTGTAACGTCAAATGCAGTGATAAAATTTCAACATGAACGCCAACTCGACAAAATGTAGTGTAAAAGCTAAACATTGTTTAGCTTTTACGCTCGAGTTCTACTGGTTCTACAGCTGTACTTAACCTATAGGCAAAGGTTAGTCTGTATTAAAATATTAATTTTTTTATCTCAATAATAAAACGGATTTTGAAGAATTTCATCGAAAAAATCAAATTTTGACTTAGAAATCCAATTTCATCTTGTTTCCCTAATTTTATCTGTTAAAAATAGCGCTATTTAACCCAAATGTGTTCGAAGTATAATTAAAAAAAAGTTTTTGACAATGAGAAACCAGTTGACAGCTATCAAGGTCTTCATAAAGAAATGTTACTTAAATCCAAATGTTTGTTAAAAATATTAAGATTTCTTAAATTTGACGCTACATTTTTTCTAGTTGGCGTCAATGTTTAAATTCTATCACGTGACCGTATTTGACGCTAGAAACCAGTGTCAAGCGTCATATGAAAATGCACCTTAATTCTTTCATAAATAACAGCCATTAGTTCATAAACTGCATTGTCAATTCATTTACAATAAAGTCGTCCCAAGTATCAAAATTTAACGGTTTTTAACAGTGCATATTATTCCTCATATAATATATATTATTCCTTTATCATAACCAAATAATGTAAACCAACTTTTTCGTTCCTATATTATCCGTCCTTTTATTTGCAAACAAGAATTAAAGAAACATATTTTTAAATGCTGAGCATAAACCGCCATATGATGACGTAGAAACTAGTCAAACTTCTTTATTTATAGAAAGAGATGTATATAAATTATTTTCTTGTGGTTCACATAATACATATATCTAGTCAATCAATCACAGGCTAATAATTATCTACGCCTTTTCATTAGCGGCACAATTCTATGTTTAAAATTCCAATGAAAGATACACACTCTTGGGATTGTTTTTATTATAGAAAAAGCTAAAGAGGAGGGAGCCGATTATGTATTTTAAGCAAATAGAGAGGATAGGCGTAGGCTAGCAAAATTTAGGCTTCGGAGATGGGATTGGAGTTTAGAAAGAGACTCTGAATGAAATAAAATATGCCCGTTATGTGGAGGATATGTGTCATGTGTACATCTGATAAGAGATTGCCAGGGTTTAGAAGGGCAACGAAGGGAAGATGGGGCTGTATTGGAAGTTATGAACAGCCAGAATCTAGCGAAATTTGTTAAAGCTATTTTTGAAGTCATAAGAGAATAAGTTTTTTGTTTTGTTCGGTTGTAATATAATATATTATATAGGTAATATTATATTATATTTTGTATAGTGTAAAAATTTTGTAAAAAAAAATTGTGTTTAAAGTCTGAAGAGAGATTAACTTTTTTTGTATGTGTCTCAATAAAAGAAAAATAATAATAATAATATAGAAAAAGCTTCAGAAAAATCTTTAAAAAAATTCAAAAAAAAATGTGAGACGACCTCATTGGATGTGTGATTTGAGTGATGAGTACGGCAAATACTGACCTTATAGACAGCCGATCCAGCGGCAGCACAAGCAGCCAGCACGACCCCACCAAGCGTTGGGCTGTTAGTGATTCCATCCATGTAAGCCAGTAGTGCTATACCAGTGTCACAGAGGATCACTGCAACTATCTGCTCTCAACATTTTGTTATTTATTAAAATAGTACGTTGTTATTTCATTCTCTTTCTGTTGGCTATCGGACATTACAAACGATGAACTCAACGTTATTACTTAGTCTCGTTTAGGAGAAAATTATTTCTTGTTTTTACAATAATAAACTCTCTAAATTTAAGTCTTCAACTCTTTAATTTGCTCAGAAATTTTGATTGGTAGAAACTTTCTAAATGAATTGATTATTTTATTTTTTATCTATAATTCCTGATAACCAGCAGTAATATTCAAATTATATTTATTGTTCATTGTTCACATTAACATTATTTTTTCTTTTAAAAATATACAAATAACCCGCCGAACTTTTTGTAAAATTGAAAAAAGTTTATGTAGAATTTTTACAAAATAACTAATAGGTATTTCATTAATGAAAAAAATATCATTCTAGATTATCTATTATGTTATAAACCAGTGGCGGGATTTCAGGGAAATGGTTGGTAAGGCGAAATATTATGATTGGTTGCCCGAAAACCTCACTCTCAATCGGTTCTTCATTAGGACTCTGTTAGGGTTTTCTCATATTAGCATTGTCTTTTCAATAAGACTGAGAGTACAAAAATTTAAAATCCGTCAGCCAGATTGGTATGGCGACTGCCCGTGGTCGCCATACCCGAATCCCGCCACTATTATAAACTTATTTGTTATATAATTTATGTATATAATTTGTGCTTTTACATGAGTTTTACGTCAGGTTGTTCTTAATCGGAACTCTGGACATGGTATAAAATATCTGAACAATCCAACTCAGTTCCAAGCTTCTGGCAACCTTAGTTGCGCTCAGAGAGACACCCAAAGTAACTGACAGATATTTTCAAAATTTGAATATTTTACAAATGGAGTAGGTAGATATTTGTGTTCACAAAATTGTTTTTTTATAGTACCAGATTTTATACTAAATATACTCACCCTAACCCCAACGAACTGTTCATGTAGTATGACCCAGGAGAGGAGATAGACGCAAGCGACGTTAGTAGCGAATAGCGCCATTACGTCTGTCGCCAATAGAATGTGTAAAGAGCGAATATACATGTAGTTCGTGGCCACCCACAATAAGCAGAACAAACTGCATCGCGTCAAGAATCGACCTGTATAAATTACGTTTGTTTGTAAATTGTATCCATGGGTAAGTTCGGTTTTGCACTCGATTGATCGAACCGAGCGAGCAGATTTTTGGTCACGTGACAAGCGAGCAATTCGAGCCATCTAAACAATGCCGAACGTAATCTAGCAGACTTTTCCAAACGTCAGAATAAAATGGCACCAGTAAATTAAATTCTTAATACTAAAGCCAATATAATATTCTTTATTATACCTCATTTTTAAATTAATTTAACACTGTTATAATAATAAGTCAAGATTTATAATTTTTTTCGTTTTATTCCTTTATTTTAGAATAAATAGTACTACCAGCTGTTGATTTTTTTCGACCCATAGATATAATAAATATTTTATTTAATCATTCTGTGCGATATAGACTTATTGATTATTACCATTTTTTGAATAAATATTATACGTGTATTTTTACCTATTGAAAAATTACGTCATACATTTTAAACTTCGAAATTTATCCATTCTCACAACACGTGTTTCCGCTCATTTTTAGAATGAATGCTCTGAAGATGATTAAATCTGCTTGCTCGCTCGCTTTCCTCGGAGCTCATAGAGCGTGCTCGATCTCCTCCAGATTTTAAATCCGAACGCAGAATAGAGATCTTTCAGAGCATCTAAATGTTAAATTCGATTTCGAACTCATTAGATCATTCAGATTGATCTGAGCGCAAAACTGAACTTACCCAATATTACCTACACTATTTTGAGTTTAAAAGAAAACTTTGTTTTATTTCATTGCAATGTACGCACCATATCGGGGAAAAATTAATAGCGGCGCTCAACCCTGATTCACCTTATTTGAGCAGTTATTTTTGGTAATTTTTAGTGTATGTTTCATTGTTATATTTTTTGTTATCAGAAATAAATATTTACTTGAATTAAATTCGTTTTTTACTTTCAAGCGCAACATTTAAAAAAAAATCACAGCCGAATTTAAAATGAAATTCTTTAAAAAATGTAAAAACATATATAGGGTGTCATTCAATGTTTTGAACTTGAGTCGGATGGGGGCGACAAGATAAGTTGGGGTGCGTACTTCTAATGTCACCAAGTGAACCCCATTTCTTTACCGTCGATAATTAATTATTTCAAACGGCTCTCAAGATATTCTGGGTAGACCGTTTTTATTGGGCCACATGATACAATAATATTGATTATATATTCGTGTCCATAATTTTATTAATCTTGAGAAATCGCAGAGAATTGGACAGAAAATTCAAAAAAGAAGAATTAACACTGAATCTTATTGAACGATTCGTTGTTTTATGACAAATTCTTCATCAACTGTAGGTACTGTGACATTGCAAATATATATTTCCTTAGTCACGAATGTAGTATAAAATATAGTGACATATGGCTGCCTATTATTGGAATCTCCGTCACGGATTCATCTCCAGAGAATAATAAATAAGAAAATAATTGAAGGCACATTTTCCAGTTTGAAAAATCGAACCGAAATGAACGGATATAAATTATTTTTTAAGCGGAATATCTATACTATATTTAATTAATAATATGGATTATATTATATTCAATAGAATAAAAAGAGATCTTATTTATTAATATTTCAAGTAATAGAATAAATAGAAATTAATCTACAGGGGGTAGTAAGTATTAACCAATCAGGATGCTTAGTTTGAGGGTTTGGAAAATTATCAATTATTTTCTTATTGTTCTTAAATATTAAATCAAATAACGTAATTACATTATTTTGACCATACGCAAATTCGTTTGTATATTTGAATTAGTCAAAGAATAATAATTATTTTCCTATTTAATTTCCCTTTCAAGTAAATTCTGCAAAGTACCTACATGTAAACTTAATAACGCATATATTATGTAATATGTACAGCTTACTTACCCTTATAATTAATGCAATGTCAGATCTACTTATTATAATAAATCTATTTAAATAATTGTGAACACGAATAATATTGTTGTCTTTAACTTAATTTCTAAAGTTCATTCTCTGAACTCCTTAGAGATCAATGGACCTAAACTAACACCTGAACCAGAAGAAATTATTTGAAGAAACTTAAAACACTCTGCTGTTTAAATTCAGTTATAATTACAGGATGGGAAGATCTACTCAAGAAAAATAATAAACTTTGAATAATTAAATTAAATATAATGACAAACAATTAGTATAAAAAATACATATCATAAGAATAGTTACATAAGTTATAACTTATGTATCTATTTTTGTTATGTGTATTATTTATACCTACTAATAATTGTTGGTCATTATAATATACCTACCTACAGTTGCTGAAGAAGTTGCAATAAAGCAACGAAACGTTCAACAAGATTCAGTATTCATTCTTCTTTTTTGAATTTTCTGTCCAGTTCCCTGCGATTTGCCAAGATGGTACAATAATATTATATAAAGTTATATTTACCGATAGTAAATCCTCTCTCCCTGAAGTTTCGAATGCTCTCGGCAATTATTTCTCCTGGGGATTTACATCGATTCGTGACCAATTGACACAGGAAGTATAAGGGGAAGAACAGAACTGTCCAGTTGGTACAGAACCACGTGGTGAAGAATGGTGCGTTGTATGATACCTGAGGTTGGTGTAGATTTTCGTTAAATTATTTATTTTCTTTAGACAAGTAATATATAAACATCCACTTTTAGACATGTCATTTTTAAACAACATAAACAATGGCACCATGAAAATTTGCTACCTTTTCTGTTTAGTTTTCATCTGATATTTTATATCCTCTGAAAGTTGCTGGCCTAGGCTCTAGCCTACTTAGTCCATTGAAAAATTTGTCCCCGGCAACAATTCTAGACAGTTTTTACAAGGCCGCCACACAATACATCGGAGAACATTCAGCCTGGATCAAGGATTTGTTTATTGAAACCGAACTCTGGACGCTCAGAAAAAACGCGCCTGTACAGTATACAGAAATACATTTTGCAGCTCTACAATCAATATAATATATTGATATTTTGTAATTTCACTAAGACGAGAAGTGAGAGGGACGAGGTGATTTCGCCCAGCTCGGAGTTTTTAAAGGCCCGGATTTTCCAACGGGCCATTGCTTCAGCAATTTTTAGTTCATTTTTTAATTTTTGCACAACCTAATTCAACACGATTGAAAAAATCCCGTTGACTCCGGATTTTCTCCCCACATGCACATCCCTGAGTCAGTGTCGTATGATCAAGAAAAACATAGTCAAGAGTGTCTTTGAATTCAGCAATCAGCGGTAATTGTGGATAAATAATGGTTCACGGCGTGATTAGTTGATTAATTATTTCCTATTAGAATGTATATGTGGATGCCTCATAGTCGATGAATATACATACAGTATACTTACGTAGGGATGCCGGTGTGATACAAGGGCCGGCATAGTTGTGTAGTTATTGCGGGGCGAAGCACTGTAGCTGAACTGCGGCTGACGCCTCGGCAAGTACAAGTACTTGATGAAGTGAGTCGCGCCGACCCATGATGCAGTCACGCACACCGTCACGCACACGCCAAAATATATCTATACATCACTCAAACACATTGTAATTATTCTATCACACTACCCCAAACTGCGTGTTGCGTTGAAATATAGTTGAGTTTCGTTTATCCGGCATACGTTTGTCTGCGCTAGTATAATAAATTTGCGACATACAAATTATAATCGTAATTTATATTTTTACTTTTTCTTTTTTTATTTATTGTAGATTATAGACGCGTCGACAACTTAGGTCATCGGCGTCTTAAATTACATTAAATAACAACTAACTTAAAACTAAATAACATCACAAAACGCAGGTGGAATTCGAACCTATGACAGTCTAGGCTGGTATCAAGTACGCTATCCACTAGGCTACATTGCCCTCTTTATACTTTTTCCGTTAGGTATTGGAAGTATAATGATGGGTTGAAAAATTGTTTTTGAAATAAGGTCAGATTCAGATTGTCCTGTCCTCAAAACAAAAAAAAAGTGTTTTTTTTTTTGCATGGCGGCTGTGGGAATTTCTTGTGATAGCAATATGCCAGGAAGTACGATAGTATTACACAAAACTTGAATGAGGCTACGATGCTTTGGATATATCAGAATTAAAAACAATAAATTATTTATTAACAGTAATTAGTATGATTCATTTATTTTATTAACACTATTAGTAAAAGATTAAAATTATTTTGTCTCATATCCATGATTAATAAACAAATAAATGATTCATAGTTTTCTGGATAGTTGTTATTTAATGTTTATTTTTAATTTTGTTTATTTTTAAATTAATATATTCTAATAGAATATCTAATAAATTTAGCACTCCGCGCCCTCCGTGAATATCATGCATGCCCCTTCTAGGGAGGCGCGCCCCACCGGTTGAGATCCACTGAGTTAAATAATTGAGCAATGTTAAATAATCTGTAAAGGCAGTTTTACATTATTCCAGTTATAGTTATCATATAAACCTTACTTAACAGAGAGAGATTCTAGATTTCACCGTCCAAAAAATAAGAAAAAAAATTATAAATTAAATAATTATATCTTAACATAATATAAATTATATTTGTATGAAATGTTTAATTACTTAAAACTAATCTTTCTTATATCATATGTAGTATTGATCGTATTTACATAAAAAATAAACCGCGTGCTTCATATTATAAATGTCAAACAGTTTTCTTTTTTTTTAAGAAACTCGGTGTTAATATTTTATTATCGTCAGAGGTTTCAGAGAAAGGAACTCATAACACTAGCAATAGGATTATGGGATTGATCAATAATGCAAAAGGAAGAGAAACTTCAATCAACCGTGGTGTAGTTTTCGACCCGAGTTTTTGTACATGTTTAAAGTAGATATATTTTACAGGCGAGTACACCACACCGGCAGTATGTTTTTTTATTACAGGATATATTTCTTTAGCATAAATTGAATTAATTTTATAAGTACATAATTATTTTTGATCCCGGAAAACGGACATTCCAGTCAAAAATTATTTTTTTTAATTCTGTGCAAAATGCTACCTTAATAACTTCAATTACACTCAAAAATAATTATTTATGTAAACCCTGCCTGTTAATAAACGTTTTTGATCGTAACGTTACAGGCTATGAACGTAATATGGAGGTAGTGCGTATACTGCCTAAAAACTGAGAAAAATAACATATTTTACACATATAAACTGTGCAGCTAGGTATGCATCTATGCGGAAACGAATACTCAATATGTACAGTGACGTCACACGCTGTTTTTTTATTTCTTTTAAAGTTTCTTCATATTTTATTACATAATATAGGTACACATTATTGCGCTTCAAAAAATAGTTCAATGTTTCTCAGATTTTAGAGTTTGGTTCAAATTGACATATATAATAATAATGCGATGAAAAATTCCATGCAAGTACTCTATTAGAAGCGCATTCCAAATGGTTTCAAGACGATATTATCAAAAATCTTGATTCGTGCGAAGCCCTAACCTCATTATTTGAGTGTCCTTTATTAGTAACTGACCTCGGTTAAAATAATTACATTATGTTGGATATCTCTGGTTTATAAAACGTTTATCGATTATCTGTTAAATTCATGAAGCATTTACATACCATATCTTATAATATGAAGGTATATAAGTGACATGTGGAAGCAGAAAGCGTGCCACTTTTATGGCAGGGCTGATTCGATTTCAATAAAACTTCTAAAACATAGGCGTTTTACGTCTTCCATTTATGTTCTGCTAATAGGATTGAAAGATGGCATATTATATAATACATATACTGTAAAGTATAAACCACATGCATATATGACGTGTTTATATTATTGCAATAATCCGCTTTCAGAATTCGTAACTGTAAGCAAAGCTTAATACGTATACAATGTGCCTATTAAAAGTTACTTTTTTTTAGTTCTATCTAGATACAACAATTGCGGCTTAATTCGCTATGTATAAGTTTAAATCCCGAGCAAACAAAGAAAGCCCATTGTTTAAAAATGTTTAGATTAAATTATTATTAATAAATGATACATTGAAACTAATTTGAAAAATATCGTAACATAAACCATTTCTGCATTAATTTACTTATAAAAATATTATAGCAGACGAACCTTTTTTGCTGACTTTGAACAGCACGAGTTTCTGCAACTCTTGAGCTTGTGCATAGCACCATTTCCGTTGGCACCACTTCCGGAAACCGCTGTCGATGGCGGCTGTTCGTTCTGATCATGTTGGCTCTGTTGGCTGCTCGTCACTAAAATAAAAAAGAACACTAAATCCTACACAAAAAAAAGAAATTCCGTTTGAGCACATGTTGTTTCTTTCTAGTATGACGGTATATATTTTATATCTATATATATAAAACAGTTCCGTTACTGACTGACTGACTGACTGACTGATTGACTGACAGACAACGCCCAGGTCAAACCGCTGAAGATATAAACTTGAAATTTGGACAGTAGGTTCCTTTTGTGACGTAGGCACCCACTAAGAAAGGATTTTTTGAAATTCAACCCCTAAGGGGGTTAAATAGGGGATGAAAGTGTGTATGGAAATTCGTCATTTTTGAAGTTAGAAGCATGAAATGTTGCACAAAAGTTTCTTATATAACGTAGGTGAGCACTAAGAAATTTTTTTTTGAAAATTCATCCCCTAAGGGGGCTAAAAAGGGGATGAAAGTTTGCATGGAAGTTCGTCATTTTTGAAGTTAGAAGCATGACATTTCGCATAGGAGTTCCTTATATTACGTAGGTGAGCAATAAGAAAGGATTTTTGAAAATTCATCCCCTAGGGGGGCTAAATAGGGGATGAAAGTTTGTATGGAAATTCGTCATTTTTGAAGTTAGAAGCATGAAATTTTGCACAGAAGTTTCATATATAACGTAGGTGTGCACTAAGAAATTTTTTTTTGAAAATTCATCCCCTAAGGGGGCTAAAAAGGGGATGAAAGTTTGCATGGAAGTTCGTCATTTTTGAAGTTAGAAGCATGACATTTTGCACAGGAGTTCCTTATATTACGTAGGTGAGCAATAAGAAAGGATTTTTCAAAATTCAACCCCCGAGGGGGTTAAATAGGGGATAAACTTTTGTATGGAAATTCGTAATTTTTGAAGTTAGAAGCATGAAATTTTGCACAAAAGTTTCTTATATAACGTAGGTGAGCACTAAGAAATTTTTTTTTGAAAATTCATCCCCTAAGGGGGCTAAAAAGGGGATGAAAGTTTACATGGAAGTTCGTCATTTTTGAAGTTAGAAGCATGACATTTTGCATAGGAGTTCCTTATATTACGTAGGTGAGCAATAAGAAAGGATTTTTGAAAATTCGTCCCCTAAGGGGGCTAAATAGGGGATGAAAGTTTGTATGGAAATTCGTCATTTTTGAACGGATCTGGATGAAATTTGGCACAGAGATAGATTTAGTCTGGAATAGCACATAGGTTACTTTTTATCCCGAAAAAATGTACAGTTCCCGTGGGACAGTTTTGTATTTGTTTTTCACAGAGCAAGGGATCGACATGATTTTTTGCATAGAGGTTTTTAGGGGTCAGAGAATGTTATAGGCTACTTTTTATCCCGGAAAAATGTACGGTTCCCGTGGGATAGTTTTGTTTTTGTTTTTCACAGAGCAAGGGATCGACATGATTTTTTGCATAGTGGTAGTTTAGGGGTCAGATAATGTTATAGGCTACTTTTTATCCCGGAAAAATGTACGGTTCCCGTGGGATAGTTTTGTTTTTGTTTTTCACAGAGCAAGGGATCGACATGATTTTTTGCATAGTGGTAGTTTAGGGGTCAGATAATGTTATAGGCTACTTTTTATCCCGGAAAAATGTACGGTTCCCGTGGGATAGATTTGTTTTTGTTTTATCTTTAGAACTACTAAACCGATTTTAAAAATTCTTTCACTAATAGAAAGCTACGCAGGGGGGCAGATTCTCGCGGGGGGATAACAAATTAGGGGGAAGATTCACGCGGGGGATAACAAATTAGAGGGGAAGATTTTAGTGGGGGGATAACAAATTAGGGGGAAAATTCACGCGGGGGGATAACAAATTTAGGGGGGAGATTCTCGCGGGGGAATAATAAATGTAATGTATTATTAATATTCGAGCGAACGAGCGAAGCGAGTGAGTAATGTATTAATAAAATTCGAGCGAACGAGCGAAGCGAGTAAGTATTGTATTATTAATATTCAAACGAACGAGCGAAGCGAGTGTCTAATGTATTAATAAAATCCGAGCGAATGAGCGAAGCGAATGAGTTATGTATTATAAAATTCGAGCGAATAAACACGACCAGCCCGGCTTCGCTTCGCAGGAGGAGAATTTTTCGCGGGGGGGATAATAAATTGTAATCGTAAAATACGTGGGCGAAGCCACGGGTAACGGCTAGTTAATGTTATAAAAGAAAACAATTGAATATTAATACATTCGCTATAAAATAATATTATATAGTAAAAATTATTCTGATACATGTAACGATGAAGCTACGTTTATACTAGAGATTTATTTCATGATAGAAATCTCAACTATTGGAGACATTTTTCTTGGTGTGTTTGTACTATGACATAAATGGTAAGTGAATAAAATGCTAAAATTTCTGGTTGAGAAAAAATGTAATATAAGTGTACCATTGTGTTAACACTAGAGGTAGAGAAATATGTCGAAACTTTACTCTCGACATTTCTACAGTTTTGATTAAAGTTTGGGTGCGAAATTGGTTGAGAAGAAGTGCCCTAGGAGCTTACTCACAGTTATGCAATGAATTGAAAATTGAAAACCCAATACAAATACAACATTTTGCAAGAATGTCTTCAACGGATCTCGACGAATTAGGAAATCTAGTTGCGCCATTGAAGAGATCAACTCTAGCACTTCTGTACGGGTCCACTATTTTTTCCGACATTTAGAAACGTACTTGCATACATACAATCACAAAACATCTCGAGAGATCCTAGAAAAAGTAGACGGCTATTCAACTTTTGATATTTATGTCAGAGACTAGTTGATTCTTGTCTCAGCAGCGTTAACATTTACTACATTTTATGTCAAGTAATATATCTCAGCTTTGTGAATAAATCTCCGATAGCTTATATCAGCAATGTTTACACTTAAATATACTTATTACAGAGAGAAATGTAGGGAAATAAATCTCTAGTATAAACGTAGCTTAAGGAGTAACTTTTAAACAGATACAACTTCTAAACTAGAATAGATAAGTTCGCGTATTATAATTAAAATTGACGTAAATTTAAAAAAAATCAAATTTTATTAAAAATACTTTTTTTGATGTCTCATAAAAAATCACAAAAATCGAAATGTTTAAATTTTTCAAATAGAAATTAATGTTTATAGAAATAAATACGCTGATTCCAATGACCATAATCATAAAGACTATCTTTTTGGTTTGAAGCTATTTTTTAATTTTTGAGACACTTTACTCGCCCCATAGCTCCTGAACCAGAAGAGACAAATGTGCGCGTGGGTCCAATAGATTCAGCGTGGTTTTTCTACAGGCGCCTGATTAATTTGAGATATTTAGAATTTTGTCAAAAATTGAATTTTTTCAAATTGTTACAACCCAGAATAGAAGTAAAACTGATTTACCCGAGTCTGTATGGTGTATGGTGGGCGTCGAAACGTTGGTGAAGGGTCCGTTGACTCGCGCCTGTTCATCGCCCGTGACGACCACGCTTGGCGTCCGCACGCGACGCGGGTTGAAAATGGTTGGGATGTCGGCGTCCCTCGTCATCCCTCATCTCTGCAATCGACTTAATGAAGACATCGCTGCACCGCCTATATAATATAAAATGCACATTGAGTCCAGTAAAATTGTTCAAACATATAGGTTCGTAATGTATGTCATTTTTTTAATGCTCCGGGGTTTTTCCTGAATATTTCGCCAGGTTGATGTAACCTAAAAGTTTTTTTTTTTTTTATTATAAGTTTTTTTAGCCTTTACACTTTTGTGTATTTAGCCACAACCTAAAACCTTAAAACCTAAAAGTTAAAATTAAAATTAAATGCTAAATATTTCGCTAACCGTTGATGCTACGACAAACATGGTAAGGACATATTTTGTGGAGAATTAAATTCCCTACAATTTTCTTCACAGGGACGTTTTAGTATAGGGCCCTTATTATCCGGCTACGTTCGGATTAAGAAAAGGCTGCTGTCAAAATCAACATTGACACAAGCTAATCCACGGATAAAATGCCAAAAATACACAAACTGACAATGAAGGTAATTCACATAAACTTTTGTAATATGTAAAATTAAATATCCATACAGAAATACAAGCATAATTTCCCTTGATAATTCACACATATAGAATAGGTTTTTAAATATTTTATCAACAAGCAGTTTCCGTAATAAAGAGACTACAAAAGCAGATTATACGAGCTGAGTGCGATATTCATTTGTTAAATTTTTAATGATGCAATTTCCGTTACGTCTGGTTGTCTGAAATTTACTTGCTTCAAGCACATGAGAGCATATTATTATAATCTAATTTGCAATAACCACCTTATTAACTATTTTTTATTATGATTAGTAACTTCAAACATTCTCTGTGACCTTGAATAAAGAATCAACTTTCATAAGTAAGTAAATTCACTTTTGGGCTAGTTATTGATGAATTTAGCTCATTCCGGCTTGAAATTTAAACATTTTGTGACTTTGGATTCCGAGCAAAAGGCAGTGGAAGACCACACATAGCTACGAATTTTTACGTTTTGTGCTCTAACTCCATAACCCTATCTCGAAATCCGACAAAACCATATAGGATACTTTTTAGTTCTCTATAAAATTATAAAGAAAAAAAACGAGGCTAAAAAGTTACACTTAAAAATGAACTCGCTGCGCCATTTTGTATCGGAGATCTGGTGATTCAAAGTTTAACCTAAATGCTTGTAATAATCATCTAAAAACGCCGTTTTTTGTTCGTTATAATATAGTGTAATATAAATGAAGTATTATGGGTTTCCATGTTAAAAAAATTACCAGACGAAATACACAAAAATGGATTTTTTCGGCGATTTTCGAGCATTTTAGATCAAACTTTGATAATTGTAAAAATTAACAGCACATAAACCAAAGTGAGACACAAATTTAACACTGCTGTAAAGTTTTACAACGGTGATATGGAATAATACCATAAATTTAAAGAATATTAACGGCTAAATTATAATTTTGCTAAGCGGTATTTATGGAGACTTAAAAATCAGCTGTATAGCTATAAATAATATATTACATGCTCCGTGGGTAAGTGAAGTGTTATGACGTATTGCATTCCGCTGTTTGGAGATCGGAATCGCATAAAGCCGATATCCGAAAATAAAATTACTCACCTACGAATCCACTACACATAGAGGTCTGTCCTGTTCTATGTGCTACAGAAATGTACAACGCCAAATAGTTCATGTTCAGAAATTCTGAACTATCAAATTATCGATACCAATTTATTAAATTGTAACCGGACATTTTAAATTGAATAAAACATAGCGTTTTAATTTATTTACACTTAAGAACTTTATTTTTACAAACTTTTATTTAATTTCACTTGTCTCAGTAAGGGTGAAATCTTATAACTCATTTTTGATCCATTTACCCACTTCGACTTTTTTATGACAATTAATATTATTATTGGTAATAACAAAAAAGATTGTATAAAAAAATTATTTTCGTTATAACTAAAAAAAAATAACTAACAATTTTTTTTAATTTTTTTGAAAATAACGCTCTTTTAGATTCAAAATTCAAAATTTTTATTTATCCATTTTCATTCTAGGCATGGCAGAGAGGTGTTCTATAAATTTGAACTTGATCGGTTCCGTAGTTAAAAAAATTAGGAACATCAATATTTTGCACACACCGCCAACAACGAACAGACTTGACATTTCGTAAAACCTGTCACAAAATGTTTTTTAGAGTATACATAGTCAACATTGGTCGAAATCAAAATTTCGAATTTTTGCACAATTACGCAACTTTGAAGTAAAAATAGGTAAAATAATATGTGGTGGAAGTCCCGGTGCTAGTGGTGGGAGAACGTGTCTCCAAAAGTTTTACAAACTATTTTCATACAATATAATAGGTACTAAGTACCTATATTATAATGTAATTACAAAAAATTTAAAAACAAAACATGGATTTCTTTTAAAAACAAATTATTAAAAAATGTACTAAAAAGAAAAAAGAATATTTAATTCAGGTTCATAATTATTATTAAAGCAAAGTAATAAACTATTATAAAGTTTAGGACTCACGCTTTTGTAATTATGGACCTAAATTAAATATTGTTTCTTTCCTTCTAGCACATTTTTGTAAAAACTTGTTTTTAAAATATTTTTTTTTCTACTTATTTTAAATAACAGTGTGACGAAGCCATTGTGTTATGCGAAACAGTAAGTTGTTATAAAATAAAGTTCTTAAGTGTAAATAAATTAATTTATGAATCATACAAGATACCCCGATCGCAAGATCATGTTACAATTTTATTTTTTAACTTCCCGCTAAGAAAATTGAAAATTTTCAAAAATAGGGAAGTTATTGATTTCACCCCGATTTTTGAAAATCTAGTTTTCATCAGATCTCGACGTTCTGTGATCCTAGGAAGCTATTCTGACTATTTTTACGATGATGTCAGTATGTCTGTCGGTGTGTGTGTGTGTGTGTGTGTGTGTGTGTGTGTGTGTGTATGTATGTAAACCTCTCCTAACTTTTGAACGGCTTGACCGATCGAATCGCGATTTGCGGCATTCGAAGGGTTCCACTGAACTTAGATTTCCTGAAAATTTGAACCGATTCGGTCCAATAGATTTTGAGAAATTCTAAAAAAAAAACGAAAAAAAAAGTTGTTAAAACGATGTTTTTTTAAAATAACTTCTAGAATATTGTACCGATTTGTTTCATAATCTAATCAGCTCTTCTCCTCAGAAAACTGCGTCGAATGCCGCTAAGCGAATCAAAATCGGTTAATCCATTCGTAGTCAACAGATTTCGAAAAAAGCGTTTTTTCAAAATAACTTCGAGATTTCTCAACCAATCGATTTTGTACCTCTTACAATATTTTTAGAGCTTAAAAAACTGCGTCGAATGCCGTTTTAAAGATCAAAATCGAACAACGCGTTCAAAAGTTATGGCTTTTCAAAAATTAAAATAGTGTTATCAGAAATTTACTTTTAAGTATATTATCAAGTGCTTCGAACTCAAAGCGCTTGAAAATAGCGGGAAGTTCCAGGGATGGCCTGCAGGGTCAACTGATTTACAAATTTTTTTATTGATTATTTGATCGACGTTCAAAATATTTTAATTAAAATGCTATATACTCATGGTGCTCCGAAATTAGATACCATGTCCTAAATTTTTGGAATTCGATAGAATCAATCGTATATTTTTTTAAAGTAGTGTATATTCAAAACTACTCGTACCTACATAGTATATTGTGTTGATCCAACTCAAGTATTGAACTTGATACCTGCACTTGTAACAAATTGAAAATGCTACACTCTTCAAAGTTTGTAGCACTTCAGTGTTGGATGGCACATTTTAAACAAGCCGTGAGGTGGGTCATTTATTAGTACTAAAGTGCGACCCTTAAAGTCCACACGACGAACTTCCCAGTTTGATAAATATTTAATAATAATAATTAAATTAGATATTACACAGAAAAGTAATCATTTTAATCATTAAAACATAATTATTATTTATTTTTTACAATAATTTAAAAAAAAAAACGGCTGAACCGATTTTTATAAAATTTATGTCGGATCAAAATGACGTTAACACGCCTCGATTGACACCCTTACGAAGTCGATATAATTTTTTATTCGCGAGATGTTGTGTAAAATCTACTTTTTAGAGGTTATTTGGTTAAGAAAAAAGAACGACTGAACCGATTTTGAAAAAATGTTTTTCAGATCATATTTACGTTAATACGCGTCGATTGGCATCCTAACGTAGTCGATATCATTTTTCATTCTCGAGATTTCGTCTTAGAAAGAAATGGACACATACGTACGTACGTACGTACATACGTACACACACACACACACACACACACACACATACACACACACAGACATCTTTCTAAAAATAGTGTAAAAATAGTGTAGTGAGCTTGAAACATAAAAATTTTTTCTTCGTTTTGATTTCGATTTTCGGACCCATTACAATAACTTCCAATGGGAAGTTAATAAATGCTATGTTTACATTTATTTTTCTATACTCTGTAGTAGGTACTTAAAATATCTTAACCGAAAAAGTTACATAATAGTATGTGTGTTACATATACAAGACCCCCACATTCTGAGACGGCCCCCACGTTATTAAAAGTCGAGCTCCGATAGTGGTACAGTAGTAAATGACGAAAAAGTCCTTGCTTTGCGAAAGGTTGGGTAGTTCTGATTTTTTTTATACATTTTATATATAGGGGTTCTAATAGGGAAAAACAACTTTTCAATCTTGGCGCACTCCCGCCTGCACCATCTTGAAAAAATGACCAACAAAACTGACTTTTTCGAAATATCTGTAACAAAGGACCTTCCATCACTTGACCGGGTGAAAAAAAATTTGTTTCACTCTCAATTTTTAGCCACTTTCTTGCGATTCTTCCTCTTGGACCTGGTGCGGACACACAAGATTTATAACTGCCAAATTTCAAGTCGATAGCATAATAAATGTAGTTCCTGAGAAAGAGTTCAGTTGTTTAGAGATATATAGATTGTAGATTATAGACTCTCGACATATTATGATGTCATCTGCGTCATTTCAGTTGTTTATCATTTTAATACAGAACCCTATAAAATACTAAACTGGGTCCATTTAACAGAAATAAAGAAGCTAGCAATAGTTAACTATAGTAGGTATATAATTATAATATGTCCAATACAATTTACAAACTCGTTCATGTCAACATTATTGACAATTTGGTATTGAATAATACATGAAAAATGTGGGAAGCTCTTTAGAATAGAATTGTACGTAATTGATCATAAGACGTACGTAATCATCATAAGAAGAGGCAAAATACGCTCAAATCCTATTTCAAGAAGTTTTCTTGATAATTCTTATTAAAAAATAATTATTTTCACGTCATGGAAGATTATTTAATATCGATTTTCGTTCGCACGAAAATACTCAGTCATCTTCTATTATTCATTGTCTGTCAGATATATAATTTATTTTACTAACAGAAATGTTATACATTATATACGATCTAGTTATATTATTAACGGCACGGGTTGGTACTTCTAACATCATACTCTTTTCAGTTAATAATTGACTAATTTTTGGTTTTCCCTGTTAGTTTTAGGGCATTATCTCTATACTAATATTCCGTAAAGAATGCGCCAAAAAGTAATCCTATATTCTAGACTTGAAAATAATAAAACTCAACAAAACTTTCCTTATAAAAATGTTGTTCGTTTCGAATATACAGGGTATATATTTGAGTTTCTTTAAATAAATCGAACAGTTTTTGAGATATCTAGTTGAAATTTGGTATCCATGGTTTTTTTAGGGCAGGAAATTAGAAAATTTAAACAAATTTGAGTTTCTACGAGGGCGGTCTGAAAAGTTTCTGACCTTAATGTGAAGATGGTAGCACTTGTCAATAAAAACAAAGGAATGTGGTTTCGCATCTTTTGACAGGTACTCACTAAAATTTCAGCCATTTTTAAGGCGTAATTATTGTTTGACAATCGTTTAAGTAAGTCGATGTGAGTGTTTTCGTGAAAATGGAAAAATCGAGTCATAAAGTATTTGTTTCTAAAAGGCAATACGCCTACGCAAATCAAAGATGAGTTTAACGCTTTGTACGGGGCCTCTACACCATTATTTACCACCGTGAAATTTTGGGCAGCTGAATTTAAACGTGGCCGTACCAGCTTGGGAGACGATGAACGTTCAGGACGTCCAAAAACTGCAACCACTGACGATAACATCGCTAAAGTTCACCAAGTGGTGCTAATCGACCGTAGAATTAAAGTGAGAGAGATAGCAGAGACTATGAATATGTCCAAAGAACGTGTTTGTCACATATTGAATGAAGATTTAGGCATGAGAAAGCTGTCCGCGCGTTGGGTGCCGCGTTAGACCAAAAACGTGTTCGAATGAACATTTCCAACGCTCTGTTGGCAAAATTCAGGCGCAATAAATCAGAGTTTTGGCGCCGATTAATTACTGTAGATAAAAATAAATTTGAAGAAAAAATGTATTGTATTGTGTTGTGTTGTCTTCGTTAGGTCGGAATCATTTCAGACCACCCTCGTACAAAGAGGGCGCTAGTTGCAGCCTATTAGGAGCACATTTATGCCTCCATTTTTTTTCCGAATGCCATTTAAAGATAAAAGGTATACTTCATTTATATTGCTAATTGAAGCCGTATTCGAAATATCGTCATGGCATAATATTGTTGAAAACATAACTGAAACAAATGTCATATTGATAAACAACTCTCAACTGCAAATAGTACTTAATTTTCCAAGTCTTCATGGTTTCCGGGCTTGTAGGCCGTGGCTGGTGGTATTTCTACCTGAGGTTTCGTCTACAACTGCGGTAGACATTCTCAAAGGCGATGTGGCAGCGGTCGAAGTGTCCTCCTTGGCGAATCACAGGTCAGTGAGCCGCCAAGGAGGACACTTCGACCGCTGCCCGCCCTGTTTTAGAGGTCGCAAACTTGGATTTGACATCTCCTAAACATGCTTGAGGACACAAAAAAATAAAATCATTTGCTGCACAAAACGCAAGGTGGACTTCCTCTCGTGACTGGACTATGAGTGATATAGGCGATATTTTATTTTGATCAATTTCTCGCGGGGGGAAATAATTCCTGTGGGATAGTAACGAAACGTAACTCTGAAATTCTTTTGCATTTTAGCGTATAGGCTAATATTATAAACATCACCAGCCCGATTTCGCCGTAGCTAGGGGGTATAAACCACGGAGGGCGCAATCAGTGATGCGATTCGTAGTATTGCGAATATGTAGTATCAAGCAAAGAATTTCTGAGGGCGTGAAATCAAAATTTTCCTCTGGGCGCCGATGACGCAGAAAAGACATAAAACATCCGATGTGCAACATAAATGAGGCGCGCTCTATTCGGAAAAGTACAATACCAATACAAACACTTCGACATCTCTGTAAGAAATGGTCTCTGCCCACTATTCGACAGCGACATTAGTGAAAATCCATATTTTTCAAGTGTCAAACAGATTGCTGTTACGGGACCTGTACCAAATTTCAAATCTTCAGCTTATCTGGAAGTACTAATTAGTGACGATGTATTTTTGTGTTCATGGCGCGTTGAGTAGATACTCGCGCGATTGGATATTCAAAGCTGACACTGTGTGCATATACTTCGCACAATGTCAGGAAAAATTTACAAAATAATATAATGCAAAAGATTCACGAGTAGTTTTCTTTTATTACTGTTATATAAATATTCATATCGCAGACAAAACAATTTACTGCAACAGACCAGATATTACACTATTGTAGACAAAACAGACAAAACAGACCAAACAGCATATTATCTCATTGATATAGCAAATAGCAATACCAAAGTCAAACACACATAACTTGCAAGCCACACAAAATAAACTGACCTCATAATTGAGATCAAACAACAATGGCACATGAACGAGGTAGAACAAGGTAATCACGATGCCCGTGCCCCGTCGTATTATCTACTACTACAGGGGTAATACCCAAAACACTTAACAATAGTCCAAAAACACTTCAATTACAACCTAACACATACATACAGTTACAAAAAGTCACAATACTAAGCACATGTCTGCAACATACGATACGATTACTAATGACATAGCGGACCAATTTACACAATACCTACACAATAAACATTGATCCCATGCTGATACTTGGCTTCGGCCCATACAGCATGGCATCTGGGTTAGTCCCGTGAAATCCAAAGGGTATAAGAATAATAATAATAATAATACATTTAACGTCCGTTTCTTGACATTATGTTATAAGTTATAACAAACACCACTCGCGAGATTTACTACTTTCCCGTTATTTTCTACATGTTTAAACTTCAACTTAGTTAATAGCAATGTGTGATTGGAGGAGTGATAGGAAATTGGGATAAGGTAGGCAACTTTTTACTTTGTGATCATATGAATTTGAGAGGTAAGCGGCTATATGCCCTTTTATAGGGAGACATCTCGATATTTTTTCATGGAATAATTGAGGAAACCATAGAAAGCTTCAATAAGATGGTCGGTACAGGAATTACCATTTCTAGGTGAGAAGCAGTAATAAAAAGTGTTAGCAACGTCTGCCGCCACCGGAATTCGAACATAGTATCTTCCCGAATGTAAGTCTAATGCCCTCACCATTTATTCGTTCGGTACCTAAATGAATTTTAATATAATAAAGAGCTAATATTAATAAATTAATTAGAGAATAATGAATATAATCATCAATGAGAAAACAAACCAACAATTTAGGGTGTGGTAGTCTGTTAAGACGTAAACAGCGTCATTTCTACAAACCACGCTATCCACCAATCCTATAAGTTTCAGATTGCCTGCCTAATTAATTATGCAAGCTATTTAAATGTGAGCAGTTCAGGTTTCGTTACAAGTTGGATATATTAGTAAGTACTAGTACTACGATAGGCGGTATTTATAAATGTAATATCTAAGTGTGTCGTGAGCCGACGCTATTATTTTTAGGTCACGCGTTCGTAGTAGTGGAAGGTCGTCAAAGAAATATATTATCATATTATCGCTTTTAATGTTAAAGTTAAACCTTAGCCGGCTAGCTAGTTTTTTTACACAGATAGGTTGTAGACTCGGCAACTTAGCTAATTAGCTTAGGTGAAATAAGCCTTCCCCTAAGCCAGAAGTATGTAAAGTGATGGGCGCAAAAATTCTCAGGGGGGAATACCTCAGATTTTCAAAAACATATTTTTAGACGCGAACTCAGCATAGCTGAAGTTCGCGTTGCACTGGCTTTGTGAGTCTGTAACTCTGTATTTAACACAAAACGGCTGAACCAATTTCGAAAAAAACATTTTTCTTCGAATCATGCCGAGGTCTAGTAAAGTGTATCTCGAAGCCCAGTTTTTTATAATATTTTTTCATTTATGTATTATAATATTAATTTTTCCAATTAAGGAGATTTTAGTCATGGTTCCCTTTTGGATAAGTTTCACTGTATATCTTACACGCAAGTAAGGTAAAGAGTAAACACACAGCTTGTAATGTATAATCGTTTACAACACGCAAATTTATGGGTATTTTATTGTCTTTCACTTTATCTAAGGCGCAATTATCAACCTTAGAAAGGTAAACAATGTCACGTGTCTACATTTTAATAAAACAAACTGATTTTCAGCAGTGGCAGGAAAAGGTCTAGGTGGCAAACGTTCCAAGGGGCTATTTTACTACGTTTTTATTATCTCGCTTTCTTGTCTGTTTGTTTGGTTGTTCGGTACAAGGAATTTTGCAATCGATTTTTACTAACTATCCGATGAGAGCTAGCTGCTAGAGACTTGAAATTTTGTACACGTATGTAATCCCGATGACAATATATAAATAAATCGTTTTTAGAATAATTAAATTCAACCCCTAAGGAGGGCAAACGGGGGTGTAAGGTTTTTGACAAATCAACTCATTCACAGTAACCATGATATGTTTTCTCAATAACAGAAGCATTATTACACGAGCAATATCTTTTGTATATTATGTACAATATTTAATCGCGTAAAATACTTATACCGCCTGAAAGATCCATTCGGTGACAACACAAAAAATAAATAAAAATTTCACACACACAAGACTAAAAAGCAGAAAATAATTATTTAATTAAAAAAAAGTTTAATATACCACGTTTTTAATACGAAAAAGTATAAAACAAGCCGTGAGGTGGGTCGTTTATTAGGACTAAAGTGCGACCCTTGAGGTCCACACGACGAACTTCCCAGTTTGATAAATATTTAATAATAATAATTAAATTAGATATTACACAGAAAAGTAATCATTTTAATCATTAAAACATCAATAATTAAAAAAAAAAAAAAAAAAAAAAAAAACGGCTGAACCGATTTTTATAAAATTTATGTCGGATCAAAATGACGTTAACACGCCTCGATTGACACCCTTACGAAGTCGATATAATTTTTTATTCGCGAGATATTGTGTAAAATCTACTTTTTTGGAGGTTATTTGGTTAAGAAAAAAGAACGGCTGAACCGATTTTAAAAAAATTCCTTTCAGATCATATTTACGTTAATACGCGTCGATTGGCACCCCAACGTAGTCGATATCATTTTTCGTTCTCGAGATTTCGTCTTAGAAAGAAATGGACACATACATACGTACGTACGTACGTACGTACATACGTACACACACACACACACACACACAGACATCTTTCTAAAAGTAGTGTAAAAATAGTGTAGTGACCTTGAAACATAAAAATTTTTTTTCCTTTTTGATTTCGATTTTCGGACCCATTACAATAACTTCCAATGGGAAGTTATTAATTTCTCCTAGCCCCATATACAAAGAAAGCGTGGATCGTGACTGTAATAAATTATCATAGAGTTTACGACCCACGCTTTTATAAATATGAACCTAAATATGTATGGGGCTAGGAGAAATTATTTTATACTTTTTAGTCCGTTTTAAAAACGTGGTATATTAAAATTTTCTTTTATTTAAATATTTATGTATAATACGGACAAGTATATGCGTACTTAGTCCATTACCCAAAATCACGTTTCACAGGGATAAGAAAGTGATTTCCTGAGGTCCTGGGAGGGGGCTGTCAGACTGCGCATTTACCGCCCTGTTAAATCCGCCACTGATTCTAAAGTAGTATATTTCAATGAACTTAAACCCTATACACTGTAAAAAGTATGTTATCATTATACTCTTTTGAAAGAAATAGATCGGAAGTTTCCCTTATAAGCAATAAAAAATTACTCTATATTAAATAAAATTTCGACACTGTGTTCACTCAAAAAGATAAAAACATACCAAAACTATTCTACTGTAAAAACAAAATAAAATATAGTTACTTCTTACCACAAAAGTTTTATTGATGGATGTACATTTCGAAAGCTAAGCTTTCATCTTCAGCGAAAGCTTAGCTTTCGAAATGTACATCCATCAACAAAACTGTTGTGGTAAGAAGTAAATATATTTTATTTTGTTTTTATTCCAACCACAGTGCTCATATATATTTTTATTCTACTGTAGTTTTAAATAATTTAGAGATGTTACATTTAGACGTTTTATGATGTATAATGACGAACTGGAGGGCGGGTTTTATCTGTTCAATTAAAAAAAAGAATAGATATAAATATGAAACTGATTCTAAAAATAACTCTGCTTTTTCACAATAAAATCCAGAGAGGAAAACGATTTCATTTTTATTTGTGTGGTTTCATGATAATCAATTTTATAAAAATGTAGGGCAAATTTATCCAAAACTATTTTTTGCTCACGGATACATGTTGATTCGCTTGCATGAATATAATGTCGGTTTTTCTTATCCTTATCCGAACGTAGAATATGTGTAAAAATACGATATGAACTAAATATTGCCAGTTTGGGTACCTGACAATTGCTTTATAAAGTTCAATCAAAATAGATCCATTCGTTTTCAATTAATGATTTCGATATAAACAGACAACAAGACAAAAATTCTGGAAACGCACTATTTCATCGAAGTATCACAAAAATACCCAGAAAATCCGTAAGAAAACGAAATTACAAATATTCTGTTTGTAATAAATTATTTTATTCATTTATAGATTTGACCAAATTATAAAAATTACAAATCTAGTCATAGATTCGGCCGTTAGTTGATGTAAAATAATGTTATACATTTTAAAATTAAATAAAACACAACATTTTAAATTATTTACACTGAACTTTATTTTATATAACAACCGAAACAATAATTGTTATAAATTTAAAACGAGTTTTAATTTATTTTAAAATGTTAAATACATGTCCCGTAATATTGTAACTCGTTATTTCTATCAAATAAGCAAACCAATTTCGTTTTCGTTGATTAAAGTGGTTGATATGCAAAAATATTTCATAATAGCCGAAAGGTCGAAGTTGAAAAGTAAAAATTATCGATTTATTAAATGACCTACTAACAAAGGTGAAAATGACCACCTGTTTTTAAAAGTAATTTATTTTCGATTTATATTATAGGTACCACGCTATTTTAAATAGGTATTTTAATAGTGGTAGTATAATAAATTAATAGGTAATAACGAAATGTAGGATGATATGCAATTAAATAACCTTTACCCGCAGCTTCGTTTGTGTTATTATCGGTTTTTATAGAAACCTTATCTTAACCCCATCATAACCGAATAAAAAGTACCCTATAGTACATTGAGTACCACAAGACAATGTACCAACTTTCATCAAGATCGAACCAGTCGTACTCTAGTGATGCTGGTATAAACGGACATACAAAAATTTCTGTCGTACAAAATATTCAATAACGTTGAAAATCCCGCAAGAAAACTAAATCACAGACAATAGATCCCGTTCTGTTTTATATCTAGACACACGGGGCGGTGGGTCAGCCAAGTTCGGAAAACACTGGACTGACCATAGTGACTGTGTGTATATTACATGACCCATTTCGAGCTAATTTCTACCCCCCCCCATAACTCAAAAAATATTCGACCTACACACGTGCAATGTTGCATGTCTAATCCCTCTTGAACACCTAGAATCCTAAAATTCATGAATAAACCTATTATAGTTATTGAGGTCTGAAAAGTGCCATTTTTATCACTCACTCATTCACTCACTCACTCACTCACTCACTGACTGCCTGACTGACTGACTGACTGACTAACTGACTGACTAACTGACTTACTCACTCATCAAAAACCTAAACCACTTCTAAGTGACTTAGAGACTTGAAAGTTGGCATGAATGTAGATCATCAGGCGTATGCAAAGGAAAAAACCTGAACGCTACACATTTCTCGCGGGGGTGAAGGATAATTCCTGTGGAATAGTAGCAAAACGTAACTCTGAAATTCATTTGCATTTTAGCGTGTAAGCGGAATCCTACTAATATTATAAACACCACCAGTCCGACTTCCTTTCGCAGGGGGAGAGTTTCTCGCGGGGAGGATAATAAATCATAAATTCTTAGCACCAGGGTGAAACCGGACGGGACCGTTTAACTATATTATATTATATGTGTCTAGATAATATTTAAGTGAAATGTAACTTTACAAAGAGTATTGATATCCCACCAAAAACACAAATGTGAAAAAGGGGCCAAGTTCGGTACAAAGAACAGCCTCGCCGAAAAAAGAAATATGAGATCTAAGTGGGTGCCAAGTTTTCATTTGGCAAGTTTCATGTTTTATATTATAAATAAATGAATCGTGTGTAAAAACTTGTCAAGTGAAAACTTGGCATCCACTTAGATCTCAATTCTTTTTTCAGCGAAGCTGTTCTTTGTATTGAGCATGGCCCCTTTTTCACATTTATGTTTTCGGTAGGTACAGTAAAATCTGTGTATGCTGGCCACCTACGATTCGATCACCAGTCAAGTTAGACAGATGGCCAACTTACAGAATACTAGCGGTCCCGCTCGATTTCGCCCGGGTGCTAAGAAACTTTCTACAGAAACTTTCCCCGGCGTGTGCACAACAACTCACTAAAGTTTCATCGCAATCGGACGAATGATATAGGAACGCAAACGAGACAAACAAAGAAGCAAACAATTATAGTAGGTTATACAACAAGTACAATTACTATGTCTATGACGCGAGGAGTGATACTGGTACGCGAGCCGTAGGCGAGCGTACCAACACCCCGAGCGTCATATCCATAATAATTTGTACAATGTACATGTTATAATTTAAAGTGACCACATTTTCATTGAGACAAAGCGGGACAAATGGGATGAAATGAGAATTACAATTTAGTTATATATATTTTATATATATATATTTTATATATATATATTTTATATATATATATTATATATATATATTATATATATATATATATTTATTGTATACATATACTTGTACAAAAATGTATTTATTATTAATTATTGGTAACTATAAAAATATTTGTAAAAAACAACAAACCGCACTGTCTAACGGCAGTCCGCACTTTTTGCACTTATCTGAATTAAGCCGAGACGTAACGACAATGATCGAACACCACCGAGTAAATCTAACTCGGTACATTGCCTAATTTAGTTTACTCTGCATGCATTTTATGTGTTTTTTTTATGCATTTTTTATTTCTTTATATTCACCATAATACTTAATAAATAATAGGTAATATGTATATTTTTACAGTATATTTAAAATAAGAAATGCAGATATTTTCTAAAAAGCGGGACATTTTTAAAAATCGGCGGGACGCGGGACAGTCCACCAAAAAGCGGGACTGTCCCGCCAAAATCGGGACGTGTGGTCACTTTATGTTATATACACATGTATGAAATGTACAACAATTTCAAACACCGAAATCTCACTGATAGCTGAGAACATTTACTTCATTGCCATAGCAGCCAATACTTAAATGTTTCCATGCGCACGCATATGTGCATAAAATATTTGAAGCCGTGTATAAAATATTTTATGCACACCTCCTAACTAAAGTCGTATGGAATAAAATATTGTTTGCCATATCCATTACAAAATAGCTACTTTCGATGTATGTATAGCGACCTTTAATGAACCATTTAACAGGCAGGTGTGCGAAAAATGGTTTACTTTCTGCACTAACGCAGAAAATAACGGTTGCCATAGCAACTTCTGTTTATTCGCTCTATACGCCTGCGCACGCTTGTCATTACTGTCATTACTTACTTGCACGAACTTCGCAATACACTGGAAGGAAAGATGGCGACGTAAATGAACTGTCACAATTTTTTGAAAATGACGTGAAAAGTTGGCTTTTGTAGTGGGTATGGCAAAAATAAATAAACAAATAAATGTCCGTACCCAATGGTATTACGGCTCGTGTGACTGTAAAAACTCGCTATCGCTCGCTTTTACATACTGTCAACGCTCGCCGTAATATGCCACATTACTTATCTAGACATACAATCTACTATTTCGTGCTAGTTCAAATATATTATAATACAGCCGTGTGATATATATTATTTTACGTAGCCGACTAGACACGTACGATATGTTATACACTTCATACGTCATGTGTTACAAAAACATTAATTTATATACCTGAGAAACTCCCTCCTTTTTTTGAAGTCGGTTAAAAAGTGAGCAATTTAGGCAGGTGGTCAAGTTACAGAGGTGGCCAAATTACAGATTTTACTGTAGATATTAGTATTGATTCCTACATTATCAACGCATAACAAAATTTTGAAAACGAAATAATTAAGTGTTACATAAAATTCTGAATATTAAAAAATAACCACAAAACAGGAAACAACTAACACTTTTTTCTCGCCGTTCGTTTCGCTAACCAGTTTTAATCACCTCCTGATGATGCTATGCGCCGAGAAGAAAGTGTTTGTTGTTTGATGTTTTGCGGTTATTTAATATTCAGTGCCTTTTATCCCCCTTCAAGGGATTCATCATGGTTACATAAGATAACAAAATGAAACGTAGCATTTCCGAGTATTATATTAAATTTGAAGAAACCCACAACAAAATGGGCATAGAAAAGTCCAAAAATTATAAACAATATCTTTCGACCAGTAGGTAAACTCCAAGTTTTATAACATCTACTAAGATAAACATTTTTTTTTCAGTTCTGAAAGAAAAATTATTGTAGACGTATCTATTACCTACGCTTAATTTTTCAACAATGTTTAACGCAAAATTATAAAATGCATTTCTACGTTGAATATTTGAGAAAACGTATAATTATAATTTTTATTTTAATGTTTACTTTTTTAAAATTTTTATTTCTCTATTTAAAAACAAATTCTATCGAACTTCAACAGCTCATCAGTAGGGAAAGTATTGCTATTTTTTAATTTTAGAAATTAAGTAAACGAGCAAAAATCAATTCACAGTTACAGTGTTAAAATGAGTACAAATTTATTTAGCACATTTGCTTATTAACTGACAAAACGTAAAAATATGTAACAATAATTTTTGTGCAAATATTATGACCTACCTTATTAATGATGATTGAACAATTATATTAGTGTGATATCATTTATTAAACACGCAGTCGAATACTTTATATCAACAATTTATTATTAATTTATTGTTAATTACAGTGTCATTTCAAATATCTTACACAATAAAGATTACATTTTACAAGGTATGTAGATGCTTTATCAATAATTAATACTGTTCATTGAGGACAATTTTATACATTTAAATAATAATCCTGTCTGCAATAGACTCTACTTTCATACTGAAGAGCCCGAGACTTCAGGACTTTAGGGTGGTTTCTAGTGATTAAGGGGTGAACAGGGATACTCTCATGTGCGCAAGTACTAACATTGATTACTTCGCCCTTTTCTGCTACCCCTAAACAATTACCTGTATTGTATTCGTTGACTTAATTAGTATCCAACATTTTTTTAATAAATTGTTATCACTAAAATTTTGTTAAATGTTTAGAAGCCATATATTTCTTTTAATTTCTAAGCGAATTAATCTTTTATAAGCGACTAGCCTTATGTACCTGGCGTTGCCCGGGAATGACAGCCCCCTGTTATGATAGCATAATGAGATATTATAGCCTAAAACCTTCCCACATATTTTTTCTCGGTATTCGTGAAAACCGCATGAAAATCAGTTGACTGTTTTTCGAGTTTATCACGACTGTCAAGCAGCACTACAGTTCTCTCCATTATGCACTATGCATAGCAACGTATGCACGTTCGCGTTGAGGAGATTGGGTTTATAAAAATATAGTATGACGTAGATACTTTATAACTTTACTAGTTAGTAGTTACTATTTCTCTACACGTATAAGTATAGTTAAAATAAATTTTTAGGAATAAGTCGGAGATAAAAAAAAAAGATAGCCTATATTTTATTCTAGTACTACTGATATATCCATAGAAATTTTCAAATAAATCCGTTCAATAGTTAGGTACCTATACTAGTCAGGGTGTGATTGAGCAAGAAGCATACAATTTTTATGTTATATAGGTACATACTAGTGGTTTCGGGTGCTAATAAATTATGATTTATTATCATCCCCCGAGAAAAATTCTCTCCCTGCGAAGCAAAGTCGGGCTGGTGGTGTTTATAATATTAGTAGGATTCCACCTAGGTATAAGAATACGCTAAAATACAAAAGAATTTCGGAGTTACGTTTTGTTACTATTCCACAGGAATCCTCTCCGCCAGAATTTTAGCAAAATAAAATATAATCTATATCACTCAGGTATAGTGTAGTTTTCTATTAGTGAGAGAATTTTTAGAATCGCTTCAGTAGTTCCAGAGATAAAAATATATGAGTTATTATCCCCCCACGAGAAATTCTCCCCCTGCGAAAGGAAGTCGGGCTGGTGGTGTTTTTAATATTAGTAGGATTCCGCCTATACGCTAAAATGCAAAAGAATGTCAGAGCTACGGTTTGTTACAATCCCACGGGAATTATCTCCCCCCTCCCCGCGAGAAATTTATCAAAATAAAATATAGCCTATATATATTACTCAGGGATAGTGTAGCTTTCTATTAGTGAAAAAAAATGTAGAATCGGTTCAGTAGTTCCAGAGATAAGAATTTATTACCCCCTCCCTCCGCGAGAAATTCTCCCGCTGCGCGTACTTGCCTGCAATTTATAATATTAGTATAGTATATTAGTATAGATAGTCAAAATCTTCTACACCCCCGTTTTACCCTTTTTGGGGTTGAATTTAAAGAATCTCGAATAGCCTATAACATTCCTCTAAAAAAAAAATTCAAATCAAACTGGTAGTTCCTGAGATTAGCGCTTACAAACACACAAACAAACTCTTAGCTTTATTAGCATAGATTAGTAGATTGAAGGCTAAACGATGGGGGGGGGGTTATAGTCCCACGATTGCTTTATGCTTATGAAAATTTACATTGTAGGTAAATAGTATCAGAGAGAATAGTATTAAACATGCTAGTATACGTTCATTGATTAAGATATGCTATTTTGGGGTGGTCTTAGCGTTTGTGGTAAAACTTTTTTAATAACTTAATAAGTATGCATAATAGTATAATTTAAAAAAATGCATCACTTACGAACAAAATAAATATATTCGTTGAAAAAAAATCTAAATATTCGATACCCTACAATGGATAGTTTGCTACCAATAATAAAGTTTTGGTGTCACTGTTTATTCACACGAGCGTGCGCAGTGCGTTATGTCATCACATAAAGGTGTAATGTTTTGGGATAGTGTCAATTTGATAATGGCAACGTGTCATTTATAATATTTAATTTAATATTAATATTTGTTAGTCAGTGGATTAAAATGGTAATAAAATCTTTCTCTCTGAACATGTGTAGTTAATAAGTGTAAATTTATAATACGCCATTCAATATTTCAGATGCAATTTATGCTGCTGTTCAGCCGTCAAGGTAAATTGCGTCTACAGAAATGGTATGTCGCTCATCCGGATAAATTGAAAAAGAAAATTACACGAGAATTGATAACAATGATTTTGGCACGTAAACCCAAAATGTCGAGTTTCATTGAGTGGAGGGACCTAAAAATAGTTTATAAGAGGTAAATGATTCTTGTATAGGAAATGTAAAAAGAAAAAAATAGGATGTTTCTTAAAACGTATTGTAATTTTTAGATACGCCAGTCTTTATTTCTGTTGTGCAATTGATGAAAATGATAACGAGCTACTTACTTTGGAAATTATCCATCGTTACGTTGAACTCCTAGATAAATATTTTGGAAGTGTAAGTATTAGAACCTATATTCTAATTTTTTATTTCATGCATCATGATACTAGATAATATAGAGTAGTATTGTTTAGAGAAGATAGCGTCATTTCTGCGTACAAACGAGTTTCGGGTGGGACGGGTCTATGTTTTCTAACGAGGGGTTCCTACAAATATGGTTATTTTAGTTGTTCGTCGCCAGTCGAGACGCACATTTGACTACCCCTTATAGAAAACAGACACATCCGACCCGAAACTCGCTTGTGCGCAGAAATGACGCCACTACCTTCTCTAAACGATACTACTCTGCAAACAGCTAGGCAATGCGTACTAGACGAGAATGTGTCAAAAAAATATAAAGACTATATTTCGATTTTATTGACAGGTGTGTGAATTGGATATAATTTTCAATTTTGAAAAAGCCTATTTCATTTTGGATGAACTTCTGTTAGGCGGAGAAATTCAAGAAACGAGTAAAAAGAATGTACTTAAAGCAATTGCTGCTCAGGATCTTCTTCAAGAGGTTAGTAATGAAGACAATCCTATTGATTTGTAAACTAGCAAGTAAGGGTTATTGAAACTGTGCTTTTGGAATTGCCCGACTGATTTTTAAATAATATGTATTATGATTGCCAACTTTTAAAGACCTACTTTTAATCAAGTCGACAAATTAATCATTAGAGATGTAGGAGTATTTGGAAAAACGAAAAGCATCGAGTGGTAAAAGTACTCGATCGTTGAAAAAGTCGAATACTGAATAGTAAACAGCATTTCATTCAGTGTTCGATCTGCAAAAAGCCGAAATAACAAATTGAGTCGACTAGCGCAAGGGGGAAATTTTACGTTCCGAAAAAAGTTTCCACGCGATTCAATCCACTGATTTCTAAAATCTAAATAATGGTCTTTTTTCGAGTCCGAACAGTATTTAAGTAAACACTCAATTTTTCTTTTTGAATTGAGTCGAATAGTGCAGGGAGGAAATGTTAATAACTTTTTTCAGTATACAAAGTTTTCTCTATGCTGATCGACTCAAGAAATCAAGTATTGATTAAGTACTTGACTCGGTTCTGCTCAAAATTGTACTTGATTGGGCTCGACTTGAAAACGTAAATCCAGTACTCGCGCACGTCTGTTGATTATTCATCACTGTCTTTCCATTTGCACTTCATTTGATGATGATAGTAATAAGTCACCGTCAACCGTCAAAGCCATAAGAATGTATAAATATGGATTATATTATCCCTTCAAATCTGGGAAGACTGTGGTCATCTTATTCTAAGCCATTCGAGTAGATCTTTTACTTGCCATATAATATTCTAAAAGAATTTAATATAAGTTATTCAAAGGAACAAAATGCATTTGCTATTGCTTTATCAGTGGTTTTATTTTTACTAATTTAATACCTACATCACTAAACAGTTTATACTCATCAATTGTTTTAAAGTCTAAAAACAACCCGCTTTTGTTGGTTGAATTAATTAAACAACCTCAGGAATATAATAATTATTTATGCTTCCATATTAATAATTTATACTTGTGTATTTTGTTTCCTGTTGTGATATTTCCAGCGAAAGACTGACGTATTTCTGTTGTCTTTCTTCGTAGCCTTAGAATTCAGTGTCAAAATTTTGTTATTGATGAATGCATTTATTTATATTATATACCGTATGTCCCTATAACCATTCTTTATAAATTCGTAAAAGTTGAGATCTTGTTCCGCAAATGTGTTCCGTAAGGACACATCGGTAATTACGACCATACCCTCCCCCCTAAAAACCTCCCTTGGGCACAGTAGCGGCACTAGGGTTTTTTTTCTAGGGTGGGCCAGTGTTGGGCATGGTGATCTGAAGGTGAGCCAATAACATTTATTCCATTCCCAAAATTTCAGTGTTCGATAAAATTTTAACCCAGGTTAATTGCTATATAATTTACAAGAAAAATTGTGGAAACTTCGAGGGTTAGAAACTTATTTAAAAGATAACCTAGAGATTGTGGATTATGCCAGGGTGGGCCAAGACAGTTTAACTTTAAGGTGGGTCATGGCCCACCCTCTGACGCCGCCACTGTCCTGAATGACCGATTTTCACCGGTTTACTTCACTTTTATCGTCTCCGCTCAGCCCTCCTTTTAGGTGTTGATACGTAATCTCTATCCATAAAAAGAGTATAAGCTTTCCAATGGTGAAAGAATTTTCAAAATCGGTTCAGTAGACCCAGTGATTACCACTTTTAATGAAACTCACAAACTTTCTCTCTTTGTAATTATTATACATATAGATAAAGAATGGTCGACAGGACATCCGGTATAAAAATGCTCATCAATGCTCACTGCCATAATTATTAATCGCTAATGACCTCAGTTGTCGAGCGTCTATAATTTACAATCTAATTATTAGCACAGGTTCAATAACGGTTTTGTCTGGTGTAATGGTTTTGCATTTGCAAATGCACGACTGCCATAATATGGTTTTGGGTAATTTGTGATTTTTGAGTAACTAATTTATTACTCGTTTGATTTTTAATGTTGTGCATGCAAACTTCGTCGCTATTAATTAAAGCATAATTAAGAGATATTCGATAATTATTTCGACATATAATTTGTATTATCATGCATCAATTTGCTGTAATTAACGGTGTTCACAAAAAAATCTGAATTGTTGTTCAATTAAAATATAGTGAAACTTGTCAAAAATGGAACATGTGAATAGCTGAAACATTTTTAATTCGAAAAATGACCGTAGTCCCGTAATATGTTGAATTGAAATTGCGTTGAAGCTAATCTCTACAAGACAGAAATGGTCCCTGGAAACGGAAGCATGTGTTAGGTTATGAATTTCAATTACGTTTACCCTAAAGTGGAAAAAAATATTAGTAAAAAATCTTTCTAAAGACACGCTTTTTACGCTAATGACCTCAGTTGTCGAACGTCTATAATTTACGACACGTTTTTATTTAAATGTACTAAAAAGGAAAAAAATAAGTTTTAATAATTTAGTTCCATAATTATAAAAGCGTGGGTTGTAAACTCTACGATGTTTTATTAGTCACGACATGCGCTTTTATAATTATGAAACTGAATTATTAAAACTTATTTTTTTCCTTTTTAGTACATTTAAATAAAAGCGTGTCTTTAAAAAGTTTTTTTTACTAATATTTTATTATGTTCCTTTTAGTCGTTCAAAAGTTTATCCCCTTTTGACTCCCTTAGGGATAGAATTTCGAAAAATCCCTTCATATAGTGGGTGCTTACGTCACAAAAGAAACCTACTGTCCAAATTCCAAGTTTCTAGCTTTAGCGGTTTGGCCTAGGCATCAAATAGTCAAAAAACCCTACTCCCTCGTTTGACCCCCTTAGGGATTGAATTTAATTCTAATACCCTATATAAATAATACATTTCACAAATAAACTCAAAAACCACAAGTAAACGGGTAGCAAATCACACGGGGTAGCAGACAGCGTAAAAAATTAGCAATTCTTGTTGCACATACTCAAGACGAAAACCTGTGCAAAACTGAAAATTTCTTTCTCCTCAAAGATTCTGCTTTAGACAAGTTTCACTGTACTTAATTATCGTCTGTTACAAAATAACAGATCATTAATTATTCCACTTTATCATTTCAAAACGGGATCGAGTAACTGGGCTTATGGCAGCTAATTATTATAAATTCTTAGAATATTTTAACAAGCTTTATCAAATCGATTATAATTCACCGTTTTCCAAAATAAAACAAATTTAATTAAAATATAGATGCAACGCAGATGAAATGCAGTGATTCTATTAATGGCATAGGTACTCGATTCTCCAGTGATATTATATTTTAACTGTATGGAATGATTCATTGTAGCATGTTTTATATATTTTAATTAATTGTGACAGAACTATACAGTGTGTCCACAGACTCATCCTCAACATGGGGATCTCCGTTGTTATGGGAGATAGAGATTTGGTTAAATGAGACAAAATGTGCAGAATCTCCAGTACTACTACCCTGCGTAGTCAAACTTTCCATATTTTGCTTGGTTCGCGACCGACAGTTGAAAAACGAGATTTACCTATTTTCGTTTTTTGTTTATAACTCGCTTATTAAGTAAGTTAGAAAAAAAATATTTTCACTTTCTTAAGGCCCTTTTTTATGAAGATTTCAAATCTCTTTTCATATTTTTATTTACTTTTATAGTTTTAGAGATACTTGTATCAACTTTGTTTTTTTAAATACACGTCAAAGATGGCCATGACACCATTGGAAAGAGATTTTTTTTCTCTTTAATTTGATATGAGGGTTGATGGATTTATTTTCAAAAATAACAGAGTTATACGTAAAATACTGATTTTTAATAGTAGGCTATGCTAAATTAATTGATAAAACAAGAGAAGGCTTAGCAAACAGTTGAAATTCGCGTTGGCTTAGTAAACGGCTGTTTTGTTTTAGCTGTCAAAGTGTAGTTTGTTGCTTATTGGTCAGTTTACTAAGTGATTTATTAAATTTACTTTTGTTATCATGGAACCATTTTGTAACAATGAAAAATTTGATATGTTATCTTGTTACATTCTATGTCACAAAAATTCGACCAGAGCTGCAGAAATGTACTTCGATCAGTATCCAGAACGAAGACAACAACCTAATTCGTCTATTTACAGAAACTTACGAGTAAATTTAATAAACTATGGATCATTTAAAAAGCCGTTTACTAAGTCAACGCGAATAAGTGAAGAAGACAAAACTACTGTTTTACGATCAATTGTTGAAAATCGCTTATTTTTCATTGTTACAAAATGGTTCCATGATAACAAAAGTAAATTTAATAAATCACTTAGTAAACTGACAAATTAGCAACAAACTACACTTTGACAGCTAAAACAAAACAGCCGTTTACTAAGCCAACGCGAATTTCAACTGTTTGCTAAGCCTTCTCTTGTTTTATCAATTAATTTAGCATAGCCTACTATTAAAAATCAGTGTTTTACGTATAACTCTGTTATTTTTGAAAATAAATCCATCAACCCTCATATCAAATTAAAGAGAAAAAAAATCTCTTTCCAATGGTGTCATGGCCATCTTTGACGTGTATTTAAAAAAACAAAGTTGATACAAGTATCTCTAAAACTATAAAAGTAAATAAAAATATGAAAAGAGATTTGAAATCTTCATAAAAAAGGGCCTTAAGAAAGTGAAAATATTTTTTTTCTAACTTACTTAATAAGCGAGTTATAAACAAAAAACGAAAATAGGTAAATCTCGTTTTTCAACTGTCGGTCGCGAACCAAGCAAAATATGGAAAGTTTGACTACGCAGGGTAGTAGTACTGGAGATTCTGCACATTTTGTCTCATTTAACCAAATCTCTATCTCCCATAACAACGGAGATCCCCATGTTGAGGATGAGTCTGTGGACACACTGTATAGTCCAAGCTCTGACCGTACAAAAGTCTAAAAACACGATTAAAATTTTATTATTGAATTTAACAGAATATAATATTATGATGAAAAACAATAAATGGGTGGCAAGCTATTTCGATTTTTTTAATCATTTTTTGTTGTCAGAATACGGCTTAACACTACTTGATGAAATTTATACAGATTATAGAGAAGTACCTATCAAATATTTGCAATAATTTTCATCGTCTGCCTTGAAAATTTTTTTGCATACTTTTCAAACCTTATTTTTAACATTTATACATTTGAAGAGATGTCTGCCAGTTATGCAAAAAAAAATTGTAAGGCAGACGATGAAATGGGGTAGTCCGCGTATTGTTTTTTTAGAATTGGAATCTACGTGACAAATAGATAATATAACATTTTTTTGAGAGTTTGTCGGTGGTTTTTTCTACAAGAAAAAAATTCCGAAATGTAATTTTAAACATAGAAATATACCGCTATGGAAATTACGTCAATCACAGTCAGCCTTCTCTGATTGGCTGACTGTAGTTGAATGTACAGTCGCGGACTTAAAAAAGTTTACACCTGTATCATCTAGTTACCCTTTTTTTTTAATTTTTGCATAATTGAGATATTGTGATACATTTTTAGAGTGTTGGGTCTCCAAGTCACTATATTATGAATATTATGAAGTATTAGAAATACCTTGTATTATGTCCGTCTTGTGACTTCTTGTGAATTTACACTACGCGTGTCAGCACACCTGAAGATGGCAACTCGTTGCTGAAACGCGTAGTGTAAATTCACAAGAAGTCACAAGACGGACATAATACAAGGTATTTCTAATACTTCATAATATTGAGATATTGATTTGATGTTTTTCATCATATCTGTTAAATTCAATACCTAATAATATTTTTGTAGTGTTGTCCAGTAGACTTGTGTACGGTCAAAGCTTGGACTTATATAGTTTACTGTTACTAATTGAACTAATCATTACATCACTCCAGTTTGCTTGTAAAATTTGTTATTTTGTGTGATATCTTTAATTTTAATTTACTTAATTCTTTGTGTTTTTTTATCGGAAAAAAGTACAAAATGTGTGTCCATATTTTATATTAAATAATTAAATTCTATTATTTCTTAACATTCGTATGAAATGTTAGTTACAGTTAAGAGTTTGTAAAAGATTGGCGTCAGTGTCCGATTTTAAAACCAGATCTCGTATTAATATAACACCCATCCCTCGGTTTATGAATTTTCAATTTTGCGAAGTTTGTTTCGAGGTTTTCGCATATAAATTATTGGAAATGATAGAGGAATTTTCCGTTCGTAATCGGAGGGATAAGTGTTAATCATAAATATATAATTCTTTGATACTGCAATTATTTAAAAAAATAATCTTATACATTTCGCAGTAAATTAAAAACATAATGAGAAGTTTTATAAAAAATTACCTTTTTTTTTAATTTTCGAATTATTTACGACCACATTTTAGTCATTGAATAATGATTTTATATTATTTGATTTACACTAAATATGACAAACAGAAATTTGGTCATTAACAATTTTTTTAGTGTTGTGCGTTTTTTTTTATAATGTCTTGACATTGTTTTTATATTAATATCGTTGGTGTCAAACATAAAAAGACATTTATGTTTTGTTTGCTGTCATCATTAAACTTATTGTTAACCCATTCTCGCATCACATAAAAATGTGAACTGTAAAACATTAAAAAATACAGAAAACAAAAGAATGTAAATTTGAGACAGTAGATACAAAGGGTCATAAAACGCAAAACTCAGCTCAGATACCGCCATTAGCGTAAAAGGTGTAGCATCCTCTATGTGTCTATGGTAGCAACTACTAAATTAATTACCAACCGGAAACCTCACAAATCCCATTTTTAAATATTGGCGGCAACGAGGTTTAAACCTCGTTGATTGGCTGTTGTCAAAGTAAAGGAGTTATAATATTCATCCTTGGACAGAACATAATATTTCACATTTGTGAATCCTTTAAGATTTGTATTTGCCATAGCCAGTCTATGGTATTTACACTATGCTCTAGTGGCGTTGCATTTTTATGCCCTATTATTACTAGTTTGATAAAATTTCTGTTATAGTCCAGGAGTTCGATGCGTCTAACCTATGGTGATAAGCAAATAACATAAGACCATTTTAACTTGACTCAATTCATCTTTAAAAACCCTGAAAACTCCTGCCTATTTTTTCCCCCGGATCATTACTAAAAAAGCGCACTTGCAGTGTATTTTTTTCAACAAATTAATATTTTAAATAGACGACTTCAAATTTTACATGAATGCACATTGAGAGTCACCTTTTCAGAAAATGTTGATGTGCCTGCAATCTGCCTCCCTGAGGGCACTACTGCCGGCCCCTTTTTCTCGTATGTCACAGGCCTCCCATCCTCTTATTTATATACCTCTTAATGAAATTTGGTATAAGAACGTAGATTGATGACCCAAAAACAGAAGTGATGAGATTTTTGGAAAAATAATTTTTTTGGAGCTCTTCCCATAGAGTAGAAAGGGTACCCTACTGAAATTTTTTTATTTCACTTACCCCATTGAGTGAGTTGTCTTTAGATACATCGCCTAAAACGCAACAAAAATGTCATAAAAACCTTTTGATTTTAACCCTTCAGTTACGAGATATTTGCTTTCAAAGTCGTTATCAAAGTGCCCCATCCTCTAGTATTTGTGTTAAAACGCATCAGATTGTATTCATTTCAACACTTGAAACGTTTTTAACATAAATATTCGTTTTTTTTTATAACTCGTAAACTTATCAATGAAACTAAACCGAACCAATTGCCGTTGAAAGTACTTACTAAGTGCTATTATCTCGATTTTTTTCAGATTTTTAAAACGCGTGGTTGGAAAACTAGAGGAGGGGCATTTTGATAACGACTTTGAAAACAAATATCTTATGACTGAGAGGTTAAAATCAAAAGGTTTATATAACGTTTTTTGTTCCGTTTTAGGCGATCTATCTAAAGACACCCCACTCAATAGGGTATAAGTGAAATAAAAAAATTTTAGTAGGTTCCCTTTCAACTCTATGGGAAGGGCTCCAAAAAAAATATTTTTCCAGAAATCTCATCACTTCTGTTTTTGGGTCATCAATCTACGTCCGTATACCAAATTTCATCTTAAGAGGTATATGAATAAGAGGATGGGAGGCCTGTGACATACGGAGAAAAAGGGGTCGGCTGAAGTGTCTTCATGTAAAATTTGAAGTCGATTGGTAAAATGAAACGAGTCAAGTAAAAAATGTTTCATTTCTTGCTTATCACCATAAGTTAGGCGCATCTAACTCCCGACTATTAGTATCTAGTGCGAATCAAATACGGGGAAGTTTGTTGTCGTTAATAACTGTCATAGTCATGATTTAATTAAATTGCATAGGTGAATGTTACTGATTACTGAATATTGTTACATTGTAATGAATGGCATGTTACTTAAATGTTATGAACTGTGTGCCATAGTTCGGTGAAGTTTCTAGTGTGTTTTTATTAATTGCTTTTGTTTTAATGATATTTTTTCATTCAGTATTTTTATCGGTGCTAAAATATGAAAGCTATCGTTAAAACCACAAGTAATTATAGTGCCATATGATAACATGGTATCTCATAATTACGTTCGAGTTACAGTTAATATGTTTTTAATGGGGATTTTTTTTTTCGGTTTTTTAGATTTTATTAGAAAATGGTAATTTTAAGTATATTCTTAAAAGCGGTCGTGCTTAATATCCAATTTTGTCTCTTTAGTGAATATTATAATATTTATACATATAATCTAAATTAAAACACATTCTCTAAGTCAAAATTTTTGATAAAATATATTGATTAGGTACCTACTAATAATTGTATGGATTAATGTAAGTAGTCAGTAGAAATATATAGGAATGTAACTATTTTAGCGTTAACTATTGCAAACTTTTTAGTTTTTACTATAATTGAAGTTACGATTTCGATTAAATGTACCTAAATGTGAGACTTGAGAACAAAATTGCCATACGTCCGCCGTCCGAGTATGTTCGGGATTCTTAAAGAAACTGTCCGGAATGCGTGCGGAATTCTCGACGTGTCCGGAATTTTCGTAAATGTTATGAAAAAATAAAATCTCAGTCACTCGACACAAAATATTTTATATTTTCTACAGCTTTTTACCACCCCCAAAAGGGGTCAAACGCTTTTATTACTATTTCCACAATCCAGACCTATCTGATATCTCGTTTTCGAGGATGCTGAAGACAGTGGTGGTGGTCGGAATCCCCCTCGCACCCCTCCAACCCCCCAAATCGCCAAAAAACACCCTCAAAAGGGGTTGAAAATAGTTTTGTTCTTGTAATAACGATTAAATCTTTCTATCGCCCGTTTTCGAGGACGCTGTGCACGATGGTGTCAGTTAAAACTCTCCTCGCGCCCTTCCAGCCCCCCAAACAGACAAGAAACAATTAGAGAGAAGAAATCAATTTTTTATCCAAAAATTATTGAAGATCCAGGTCTGACGATAACGTGTTTCATCTTTTTTCAGAACGATGATTGTGATCGTTTTTCTTTCCCCTCTGGCTGCAAAACAAGAATTGCATACTTGCAGTTAGAATTGTACGTGACAAAAACAAGTCTATTGAATCATTGATACATAGAAAACGGGCAGTATATTTATTTAATCGTTGATAGAAGAAATAAACATATTTTCACCCCTTTCGAGGGTGTTTTTTGTTTGTTTGGGGGCTAAGCAGTTTCCTCGAAAACGGTCGGTAGACAGATTTTTATCGTTGATAGAAGAAAAAAATATTGTCACCCCTTTCGAGGGTGTTTTTTCGCGGTTTGGGGGGTTGACATGTTGCGGGAATTCGGACCACCACCACCATCATTGTCTTTAGCATCCTCGCAAACGGGAGATCAAGTAGGTACGGCTTGTGGAAATAGTAATAAAAGGGTTTGACCCCTTTTGAGGGTGGTTTTTGGCCAATTGGGGGGCTGTGCAACTCCAAAGATAAATTCTACCACCACCACCACCGTACTCAGCATCCTTGAAAACAAGGGGGGATAGTCTCGTTTCATTGCAAAATATTTGCATTTTTCGAGTTTTTTTTCCGACTCACGCACTCCACTACATGCTTAAAATACATGAAATCGTAGTTACCATAACAAAAAAGTTACTAATATTTAACACTGAAATAGTTGCAACTCTGTATTCTTTAGGGAGTATATTTTTATCAAATTTTTAATTTTTCCAGTTTCCAATCGAAATTACAAATAATAATTTGTAGTAACATCGTTTGGTAAATTAATTTATTTTTAGTCGATTTTAAGAAATAGAAAAAACGCGATTATAGTTACAGTTTTTTTGTGAGTCATGTTTTTGTGATTACAAAAAGTATTTTATATATTTTCAATAGACCAGTTGAATTTTTGTTAACCTTTGAATGTATTTTGTGCATATTTGTTTATTTATGTGTAGCCTGGTTTTGCTATTCATTTGTATTTCAAATTACGTAATTTGTGTATATAAATGGGTAATATTTATTAAATTATTTATTTAACAATATTATAAATCTTTTTAATTGTCTTGGTTAAACCCCCAAAGAACATTCGTCCTCAATTAACGTTTGTCTGGTTTCTAAAGGATGAAGCAGTCGAAGGAGCTTTGCGTGAAATAGGGCTTCTCTAATACAACAATCTGACACCGCTGTTTTGTTTTGGATCTTTGATGCGTTTTTGTTTTGTTTTTTACGTTCGATTTTTTGTTTTATATTGTTTTTAAAGTTTCTTTTTAACTTAAGCATGTTTCATGACAAAAATACAAAATATATTTAGTAACGTAGGTACTTAACATTTTATGTTTCTTTTACATTTTCGAAGTCTTGAGAATTTTGTTTTTGTGTTTATACTATTCCTTATTTACTGTAGATAGTAGCTGTATATATGTTTTTCTTATAGATACTAACACATTTTTTGTATTTTATTCATTTGTGATGTGTTCTTTCTAAAATGTTACATAACCTGTTTGGTATACTGCTTTTGAAATCGATTTCTTTACATAGTTTTCAACTCAAAAAAAGCAAATTTAACAAATATATCTTCCGTTGGTAGCTGTATACAGCGCGCGTTAAAATTTTAAACTTCGATAGAATATTCTAAAATTCTGGGGTTGCATTCAGGCTCCACGATCGGTTGCTCTGAAACCCTTAACCCTAGGCATATAAGCACATGTCAAGGTAAAACTCAAAAAACTAATTTTGTTTTGATTTTTGGCACATATACCTACACAGGAAATCGTAAAATTTAATGCCAAATATTTTTTTTGTCGGATTATCCACTTAAAATCTAGCGAAAAAGAGAATGACGTCAACACCCCATAAACGGGGACCTTTAAGGAGTAACTCCTAGGGTACCCAAGTAACATTTATGCCAAAAATAAAAAAAATGAGATATAAAAACCAAATCTATTTGAAATAACCAGATCTGGTAACTTTGGTTACTATTTTGTTGTAATTGTTACAACAAAAAAGTTAACAATGTAACCAGATCTGGTGATTTCAAATAGATTTGGTTTCTAGTATAGATACCTATTTTGCCTGGGCCGTCTAGGATTGTGTCTATTTGTTTCTCAAAATTTGATTGTTCTACATAATGTTATTACAAAGATAGGAACCTCAGCTATCGAACGTCTGTAATCTAGAATCTGTCTCAAAAATTAGGAGAGGGGAAAATTTTGACGGACATAATATGAATTTCAATTAAAAGAATGTTTTTATTATATTTATCAAAAACTAATCATTTCTAAAAATATTTCTTAATAGAAGCAAAAATTAAACTAATATTTTTTTTTACTTTAACATGTTTATGTAACAGAAAAATGGACACATCATACGTAACTAACAAGTTAGTTTGTTGTTTTGTTGTATATGTTACAGTTGAAACTCGTATATCCTTGAAACTTGGTTTTGCCTAGTACGAATTAACTAAATCCTCCAGTCGTTTATAACTACTATTTTTTACTTGGCGCAACTAGTTTTGACAAAATTCGACTTTTAATCGTAACATGTACATGAATTTATTAAATTGCACCATCTTTAGAAATTAATCTGTTTTATGCTAAATAAAATTTGCATTAGCATATAATTTGCCTGATATTCGGTAACATACAAGACAGTTGATCTTAATAGGTAACAAGACATTTTGAGCTTGTGAATAGCCGAGCGTGTAGCAATCCCGTTGTTTATGTCGTTTTGATGACTCATCTATTACATGCCCTTAGATCCCAGATCCAGGTGTCAATTGACTTTAAAAAATAATACTATGCCCAAATAATCCCTAATTGTTACTGGCCTTAAAACAAGAGAAAGAGACAAAACCATTTGGCAGTGTACAAATAAATACATAGCTATTAAATATTTTTTAACATCTTTTATGTTACCGGTCATGAATAAAGGCAAACAGTCATTTTTTATTTGATATCTGAGTATTTTTATCAGGAATTTTATGCTTACACGGTTTGGATTTTTTTTTGAAGAACTTCCGAAGTTCCTAATATCTAAGCTTTTACGAAACGCGGGCTTCCATTCAAAGCTCCGTGGGTTTTCGCTACTCAGAATAATATCTGTAATTTTAATAGTTTTGGGGTTTTTTGGAAGTTTTTTGCAGCCAATTTATTTGTATTGAAAGTTTTATTTATACTATACTAAACGTTTCGCCTTTTTAGGCATCATCAGTAATATTCTGAAAAGTTATACATATTTACATTAAAATGAACAAGTTATAATACAGTATTTGAAAATAAAGATAAATGAATTAATTAGATTCAAAATACTTACATTTTATAGTGAAATTATGATGTATGAACATTATTTGGACGATGTTGTTATTAGCATGGATTTTAGACAACTGTTTCTATTTTTACTGATGATGCCTAAAATGGCGAAACGTTTAGTATAGTATAAATAAAACTTTCAATATAAATAAATTGACTGCAAAAAACTTCCAAAAAATCCTATAATATCTTCAGCCGTATTATTAAACTCACTACGCATTTAATAGTTTTTTAAACCAAAACTGTTTCAACAGCGGTAGCTCGTAAGGGGTCGTCCAGTAACCACGTATATCGTTTTTTTACCATCCCCTTCTCCATGTAACACCATGTAGACATTCATCTTGACCCCTACCTCTCCTCCCAAAGGTTACGTAATTTTTCACATTGAAATTTTAGTGAATTTTTAAATAATAGTTTTATTCAAATGTTTGGTAATTTATACTTTGGTAATGTGGCGTAACAATAATAATAAACCCATCCTCCCCCTTTTAACGCCATTGGAGGTCACTCCTCCCTCCTCGTTACGTGGTTTATGAACGACCCCTAAGTAATGTAGACGAAAAAATGAAAATTTTTGTTTTAATGTACCTGCATAGGTAATTTAAAAAAATATTTGCGCGTTTTAAGAAAACAGTCTTCAATCATTCGTATTTAAATTACAAGGTAGGCAGAGCCTATACCTAGCGAGCCGTTACTGCTCTGTCTCCCATAATTATACGAATATTATGTATGTAGTCAGTAGATAGTATTAGTATCTTCTGTCAGATTATGCGAAATATTTAAGACAAAAACTTCGGAAGTTGTGAAAAATGTGTTTTATTAACGAACAAAGCATTTTTTGTAAACGATCATACTTCATTTTGCCTTATTTTTAACTACACTAACATCGTTAACGACAGGACAAACGAGATGTAATTCATCAATATTAATTTTAAATTTGAAAATATGTTATCGATGTTAAATTGTGTCTTCTTCGTTTATAAATAAAAACGATACGAATTGTTATCATCTTTGTAAATGGTTATAATTTTGGATTCGAAATATTTCTTTATAATGCATTACACATACTTAAACATAATATTCAATCGAACAAAGTTATACGAAATTTTAATGACTTAATTTTCAACACAATCAAGAATCAAATAAGTTAAAGATAATTAAAATAAGTAAAAACATCAAAATAATAAACAATTGTTTATATTATTATAAATACAGTAGGCCCCGCGCGGGTTTGGTTCCAACGTCTTCCGGGGATAGTATAGCAAATAATTTGTGAGCCTCAGATTTTTGCACAAATGTAGCAAAATTGAAACAAGAAAAATCAATGAAAAATGTTCTGTTATATAAATTATTTATTTAATAAATACGTAATGAGAAAATATGTTGACGAAAATTTAATTGTTATTAAAATCTTAACATTTTAATTCTCATTAGGAAAAATCAACTAAGATCAGAACACTTCATCGTGTTCAGCTATACATATTTATTATTTATTCATCTTCATTTTAAAATGTTTGACAATTTATTTACTTGAATTTAAACGCAATTTTTAATTGTAATAACAGACTACTTTCTTCGACAATAAGGCTGTAAAAAATATATGTATGACTGTTGCTAGTTACTTCATTTCAACACGTTAAGTATTTATGGAGATATAAATTTGTTAAATTTTAATACCTGCTGACGTCACAACACCCGTCGCGTTGACTTTAAATCTTTACAACAAGGCTGCCTAACACAGAGCGCACTGTTGCTATCAATATGGCACGCTGTAGAAGTAGGCCGTGATATTCGGGACATGTGACGTCAGGCGCTCAAAAGGAAAAATAGAGGTGTGGTTTATTTTAAGCAACTTCAAAAATTTATTGTGAAGACGTTTTAAGTGCTATACAAAAAATCCAACCGCATTATTAAAGTTAAACGGAGCTCATTCCAATGATTTAAAAAAAAAAATGTCGTTTATTGGCTCATTCGAGTAAAAATAAATAAACAAAACACGTACAAGTCCACACGTCTAGCAAAACAAGCGCGTTTCGACAAGTTTTCACGTGCTTTTTCCGAACCGCAAATAGGTGAAACCGCGGATACGGGGGGCCTACTGTAATCATTAATGTGTAAGTGTTATACCAAGTATATGGTTATACTAACTAATTAGCAAATACTTCTCAAATATCAATCTTTTTATAAATCTGTTTCTAATATTTTGTAGTTATTGTAAAAAGTTTATTTCTTCTTTTTCGATTAATTGAAAGCTGTGGTGATTTTCAGGGAAACAATTTCAAGCTGTTTCATAAAATCAAACTACTTATTATTGCTTTAAAGAAGTGCCAATTTTCGTTGTCTTGCCAATATTTTTAATTATGCTGTTTGATAAAAATGTTCAGCAATAATAAAAAAAAAAATAAGCAATACACTGTTAACTATCTACTAGAGAATATTGATTCGATGAAACAGTCTTTATTGATAAGTTATTAGAGTTATGTGTCTTTTAGTACATAATTAATGTGTTTAATAATATATCAATTTTATATTTACAACCAACATAATAAAAAATATTTAAACGTAGTGATATGACTCTTTTTTGGCTTAAGGTGGTGGTAATTTTTTCGGGTAGTAGGAATTGCACTTCTTTGTTAAAATTTCTGTCGGGTGTAGAATAGTTCTTATTCCTGTAGATATAATGTGTAATTATTAGAGAATGTAACATATTCGTAATTGACTAAAATATTTAAACAAAGTTTTATTTTGTGACTTCGAAATGTGACGTTTTCAGAGTTCAGCTACTGGTGACAGCACAAAATTATGCTGGGAATTTGTGATGCTACGTTTCCCGTAATTTCTCCCACCAATGATTGAGAGAAAGTAATGAAAGCTGAATGCGGTTACATAATTTTTTTTAATATAAATCGATAGTGCAGATCTAAACATTTAAACGTGACTAATTATTGTACAACGCGATAAATTGCCTTCCTATAAGCTTTTTAAAGTGGGTGATGTTTTTGAGGGTTCCATATCTCAAAAGAAAAAATGGATACGTTTGTATCGCGGATACAGACAGATAACGTGAATACCGTTAAACACAAATAATTGTATTCGTTGTCATGGAAAGAAATGCATCCACTTTTATTTATCTTATAAAATCAAATGTTCTTAAAATAATATAATAAAAAAAGAGAGTTGGTGGGTGGGTAAAACCACACTGCTAACTTTCCATTAAGTACCCTTAGAGATTAGAGACCAGCCTACCTTAGGCATTAAAACATTATGCCTCTGGATCTAGCCACGAGGCGTGGTAAGCCGACCAATGACAGCGTTGTCCTATTCTCAGGGCCATAATGTTATATTGTGGGTCAGAATGTTGCAAGTATTTTTTCTCATTTTATTTTATTAATTCAAAAAAAAAATGCAATACAAAACCATCTTCGCGAAGATATTGGAATAACAACTCCATAATTGTTTTGCTAATGCTGCGAATCGTTTTGAAAAAATTATGTGTGGTAAAAAGCCATCCCGAGATTCTACAAAAAAAATTTCGTAGCTGTGCCAGAACTTTAAAGAGGTTGGAAAAACTCCAGAAATATTCATGATTTTTTTTTCATGTTCCTGTGATCAGATTCCATTGCTATTTTTTTTAAATGTCTTCTGATATTATCTATAACTGGTATAAATTTCATTCGAATCTGTTCAGCCATTCAAAAGATAAAAAAAAATTTCGTAAATTTTTTTTTTCTCAAACGTTTTATAATTGAGGGCTGAAATTTGTGGAAATTATAAGTGATATTAATTACAATTAAAGCAGAAAAAAATGAGCACCATCCGTGCGGGGGCAAATTTGCCCATCTTATCCGACTATAGCCTTTAAGGGGGTCAAAGTTTAACACAAAAACAAATGTCTTGGTATTCGGTCATGTTGGATAACATTTGAAAGATCTTTTCTTAAGGATCTCAAAACTTTTTTTTTTTGTTACGAAGTTTTCGAGATTTTCCTAAAAACGCATTTCGAAATCGGATCCCCTGTATTTACAAAACTAGTACAGCTAAAATTTCGACAGACGCTAATGACATCTGTTGTCGAGCGTCTATAATTCACAATTCAATTTAAAATTTCGAAGAAGATCTAAGCGCACTGGGTGCGCCGGCCAAATTCTCGCAACAAGCAAAACCGACCGAGCGCGCACTGCATTATTTACACGAACCATTTCGACCCCCTATATCTCCGAAATGTTACAATTACCACAAAACACCAAACCATAACAAACACTCTCGACGTACGTTTCGCCAACCAAGTTGGCATCATCAGGAGATGATTAAAACTAAAGACTAAACAAAAATTACTGCCTATTTATAGGCTACCTAATTTTAATTACCTGAAAACTAAACTAATTTACTAAATCAAAAAGCAGGCTACCTGGAATTGGGCCTTTGTCACTGTTCATAATATTATGTTTACACTTATGAATCTCTAGACTCTCTACGGCGTCTAGTTGTCTAATATTAATGACGTTTCTAATTAATTTTAAATTACTATTGTCTATTTTATGGTCATTTTCAAATGCATGTTGGGCAACACTAGATTTATCAAACCTGCCATATTTTAGATGAGCCATATGCTCTTTAAATCTTACTGAAATAGATCTTCTCGTTTGGCCAACATACTTTTTATTACAATTTTGACAACTAATTTCATAAATCCCGGACTTTTCTTTTTCTTCTACTTTTTCTTTAGGGTTCCCTAATTTTTCTTTCAAACTATTACTTGAAGAGTATACAATATTTAATCCTACTTCTTTAAAAATCTTTTTTAACCCTCTGGTGAAGCGCGATTCAAATGGAATCGATACATATCTAGAAATTTCTGTTTCATTACGAAAAGTCGAGGAATTTTCCAAAGCATTCTTAAAACTACGTTTTCTAATCATTTTATCTATTAAATCTACATTATAACCATTACACAAAGCTATGTCCTTAATTAAAGTTTTTTCTTTCTCGAACCTTTCCTTGTTGAGAGGGAAGCTGAGTAACCGGTGTATTAAAAAGTTGAAACTTGCCATTTTATGTTGAGGGCAATGATGTGAGTCTTTAGGGATATATCTTAGTGTATTGGTGTCCTTTCTGTATATATCAAATTCTAAATTATTTGTCTCATTCTTTATGACTAATACATCTAAAAATGGCAGTCTTCCGTTGTTTTCAATTTCATAACTTATGAAATTGAAAACAACGGAAGACTGCCATTTTTATAATGTAGATTTAATAGATAAAATGATTAGAAAACGTAGTTTTAAGAATGCTTTGGAAAATTCCTCGACTTTTCGTAATGAAACAGAAATTTCTAGATATGTATCGATTCCATTTGAATCGCGCTTCACCAGAGGGTTAAAAAAGATTTTTAAAGAAGTAGGATTAAATATTGTATACTCTTCAAGTAATAGTTTGAAAGAAAAATTAGGGAACCCTAAAGAAAAAGTAGAAGAAAAAGAAAAGTCCGGGATTTATGAAATTAGTTGTCAAAATTGTAATAAAAAGTATGTTGGCCAAACGAGAAGATCTATTTCAGTAAGATTTAAAGAGCATATGGCTCATCTAAAATATGGCAGGTTTGATAAATCTAGTGTTGCCCAACATGCATTTGAAAATGACCATAAAATAGACAATAGTAATTTAAAATTAATTAGAAACGTCATTAATATTAGACAACTAGACGCCGTAGAGAGTCTAGAGATTCATAAGTGTAAACATAATATTATGAACAGTGACAAAGGCCCAATTCCAGGTAGCCTGCTTTTTGATTTAGTAAATTAGTTTAGTTTTCAGGTAATTAAAATTAGGTAGCCTATAAATAGGCAGTAATTTTTGTTTAGTCTTTAGTTTTAATCATCTCCTGATGATGCCAACTTGGTTGGCGAAACGTACGTCGAGAGTGTTTGTTATGGTTTGGTGTTTTGTGGTAATTGTAACATTTCGTATCTTTACACCAAAGGTTCCACCATTTTTTATTGCCCCTATATCTCCGAGGTTAGTTACGTTACAGGACTGAATTTTTTCAGGGGAGTTAGGGTTACCAAAAAAAAGCAGTATTCCAAATTTCTTACGTCTAGGTGGAATAGTTTCCAAGATACGACTGTTTAAAAATCACAATTTTTGGCATTCACTGACTGACTGGATCATAATAAATACTGACTAATAGATCATCATAAATCTAGGGTAATTCCAATCGAGCCAGAGGTTTGAAATTTGGAATATAGTGTTTAAGATCATACTTAGAAAAAAATAAAAAATAAGTAAAAGTCCAACATGGCCAATTCTGGCACGAAATAGCGAATTCTGCTTTGTTTGGAAAGTTACGCAGTCGGTGTAAGGTGTATATACTAGTGGGATAGCATGGTATAGTGGGATTATTAATTACTAATACATACATAACTGAACAAAAAGTTTTGAAATTCCACCAAAAACATACATGTAAAAAATAGGCCAAGTTCTCGTCAGGACTGTGTGTTTTGTTATCTGAAAAAAAAAAACAAAACTGAAATGTAAAAATTATGCCAAGTTCCTTACCTATACGTTATTGACAGTGTTTTGATAAGCACAGAAAAATAAATTGATAAATTTCCAGACCAAACTTGGCAAGTTTTCATTAAAGAACTGAGAAATATTGAGACCCTTGAAAGCTTGCCAAGTTACGTCTGGAAATTTATCAATTTATTTTTCTGTGCTTATCAAAACACTGTCAATAACGTATAGGCAAGGAACTTGGCATAATTTTCACATTTCAGTTTTGTTTTTTTTTTTTCAGATAACAAAACACACAGTCCTGACGAGAACTTAACTTGTTTTTACATGTATGTTTTTGGTGCGTTATACTTTACAGGAAAACTATTACAATTTACAACAGCTATTCAATGGCAAATGGTACGGAACCCTCGACGCGCGAGTCTAACTCGCACTTGTACGGTTTTTTCTTAGTAGTGTCACAAGGAAACAATTTTAACTCAGTTTGCCAAACGTTAATCAGCCTCGTTTGACCAAAGTCCATTTTAGAACTGCATTGTCGATTTCCGCGCAATAATTAATGATGTAACAGTACATAACCTCTGTACAGTGTACATAAGTTAAGCTTTTGTCATACTCTCTCGAAACATTATGTGGGAGACATTTGCATGATTTACATAGCCATAAAAACTTCTCTGGCCATTTTGTATTGCCAGCTACAGTTTCACAATTAACTAGCAATTTCGTATATTTAAAGAAAATAGTTTCATTGTTTTTGTTCTAATTTCAAACATTGCAACTCTCCTTAATTGCAATAAGATCATTTATTTTATTTCACTTGTTAATTTTAGCGTAGGTATGTTAATTATTCAATGATTTTTAACACTGAAATTACTTATTAACTCGTTAATTATAATAGAAAACTCAGTTAACAAAAATGAAAATCGACGTTTCCTGCCTTGATACAGTGACTGGACGATTACAAATCGAGAAATTGTCTAGTTTTGAGATTTATTTTCTATGGTCAAATATCGCGCTTTAAAAAATCGTGCAGTTGTTTAATTAGACATAATGATAATGTTTCATTTTTAATCATTTTAATCTAATGCAAGATTCATGACGCGTCCATTGACGTTCAAATCAATCGCCTGTAAATTATTCAGTGTTTAGTTTCTGCGATGTGGCAAATGTTTTATGTAACTGCAAGGTTTATTAAAACGCTGTATTGTTATCGCAGAAAATTTAAAATAAACTCATTGCAGTAAAAACAATTTGTTAAGGAGACCGGATTCTCGAGTGTGCGAGGACAATTTTTCTTGCAAAAATTCCAGTAGGAAAGGAATTTTACATTCAGAATAATAAAAAACAGTCAAAAAAATTTCCATGGTATTCAGTATTTCAATATTTGTGTAGGATACTACTCGTGATCTGCTTGATAATTATTGTACGTGTGATATTCATGTTAAACCGCACAAAGCATTAACAGGAAATCGAGTTAACAACATGAGTTTAGATTGTGACTATAGATACACGTTCTAGTAAAAAACGGAACCCTTAGTGAGAACTCTGTTATCCGTCTGTCTGTCACAGGTCTCTAATTCTTAAATGGTTAAACATTAAAACTTGTAATTTTAGTCCAGTAAATTTAGATTTCTACTGCGGAATAATTCCCAGTTAGCTCAATTTTTGTAAGACACCTTCGTTATGGTGTTCTAAAAAACGTGTAAAAAATCCCTATCGATATCGTTCCGGCGTTGCCAGATATTCGAGGTTCAAGTTCACGATAGACGGTTTTTTGCGAATTTTTCAGTTCCGTTTCAGTTTTAGTAAAAAATGGTTATTATCAATCTTGTAGAGGACACAATTCTCTGCAACTTTTGTATAAACATTTTTTGTCTACGATTCATAGTTTTACTTATTTAAGTACCCGCGGCTTCCTCCCCCTCTATTTTACATAAAGGGATTATGCTGTTTCCTGAGGGCCTAACATAATGATTTGTACCTTTATTTTAAGTTGGACTTTAAGCTAACGATTAACTATAATTTTATGGAAATTAATGTAGTAGTTCTCTTGTTATAAGCAACCAAACATACAAATCGACAGCAGTGAAACAGACAAACAAACAGACAATATTTTTTCGAAAATACGATATATATTATACTTGGCATCAAATTATTATAAAGACCTTTCGTAAAGTAGTTCTGTAAAAAAAATTGACAAAAGTTGAGAGAATGCGGATTAAGTATGAGTATGTATTCGCATACCGTATAACGCACTCCACTAAGAGTAGCCCGGAGTAGCCATACTTTTTTTTTTTCAAAAATCCTTTACGAATAGTCTTTATAATTGTTATAACGACTTCGTAAAGGAATTTTGTAAAAAAAATTAAAAATATTAGTAGAGTGCGTTATACAGTATGCAAATGCATTCTCGTACTTAATCCGCACTCTCACAACTCTTGTACATTTTTTTTATAAAATTACTTTACGAATGGTCTTTATAATTGATGTCAAGTATAAATATCGTATTTTCGAAAAAATTGTCTGTCGCCTGTTTCACTGCTGTCGATTTGTATGTTTGGTTGCTTATAACTAGAGAATTACTGCACTAATTTCGATTAAATTATTATTAATCATTAACTTAAATTTCAACTTAAAATAAAGGTACAAATCACTATGTTAGGCCCTCGGGAAGCAGCATAATCCCGTTATGTAAAATCGAGGGGGAGGAATTCGCGGGTACTTAAATAAGTAAAACTATGAATCGTAGACAAAAAATGTTTATACAAAAGTTGTAGTGAATTGTATCCTCTACAAGATTGATAATAACCATTTTTTACTAAAAATGAAACGGAACTGGGAAATTCGCAAAAAACCGTTTTTTTTATTGTGTTTTAAAGATCACCAACAGCTAAGGTTATTTGGGCCTAGCACCAATTCATATTTTCAATTCATTTTTTTTTTTTAATAATAAATTGAAAATCCAATTGACACTTTTACCAGCTCTCGGGCTAGAACCCGGGAACTGGGGACTTGTAATAGAGGAACCATAGCAACGCCATGTAAACAACAGCACTGCTAAACGCTCGGATACTCTTAAGCCCTGCAAAAAACCGTCTATCGTGAACTTGAACCTCGAATATCTGGCAACGCCGGCACGATATCGATGGGGACTTTTTACACGTTTTTTAAAACATTATAACGAAGGTGTATACAAAAATTCAGCTAACTTTATATCTAAAATTACTGGAGTATTTGGTATATAGATAAGATTGTGGCCCGCAGATATTTCAGGGTTCATTTTACAAAATATTGCGTCCTCTGTGGTCAATAAAGTGAAGATATTTAGCATTTGGTATATTGTAGGAAACGGGCCATTTTAATGATCCTAAAATGTTTTTTATAGGTTATTTTATAAAAATGTACCAAAAAAGTATTCCTCCTCCCATTACATTTGCAATCAGCCGTATGAAGTGGCTGGTAAATATTACAGGACTATAGCGAAGATCAGATTTTTATTAGTTGTTTTGGGCTTAGCGCAAAATAACACAAGACCGGTGGAAGTGATGTGTCGTTCATGAATGATTTTGTTCAATAGGCATTTTTATCAAAATTTAGTCAGACGCTGACCTCAGTTGTCGAGCGTCTATAATTTACAATTCATTCATCAAAATTTAGCTTGAAGAATGTTTTTTTTGTGAAGATATGTCTATCATTTGTTTTCCTGTGATTACAGTCTAATGTTCTACTTAATCTAAGTTCTTGCGTTTATGAAAACTGGAATAATAAATAGTCACAATTTAAGATCATTGTTAAACCAAATTACTGGCAATTCTTTATGCAACTCGACATCAATGTGAGTCGATGCTAATTTGTTTAACAACTGTTTTAACTGCATTAAGGGAGTGATTGTAGTTACATTTTGGTGGTTTGTTGGTGCAAAATTGGTGTTAATTTGGTGCTACTACATACTATATGAAAAGGGACCACTTGGACGTATTGACGCTACCATAAAGGAGAAACCTGATACTCTAGGTATGTGCGTTAACCTATATATTTTAAATTTTTGTGTATGTTTTCATACAGTAGCTAAGTCAAATTGGTCCCATTTCATAATTAATAAAATAATCTTCAACTAACAACATAGAAAATTTGATTTTTGTTGAACAATAATTTATAAATGCTTGCAATTACCTACTAACGCAAAAAAAAACGTTGTTGACAAAACTAGTTTTTTTGATGTTTCAGTGTTGTAATTTGAAATAGTAATGACATAATATAAGATATTTTTTATTTATTTATTTTCATTTTTTGTTTCAGGAGGAAACTCCTCAAGGATTCTTTGAAGACCATGGCTTGGGCTAAATCTTGTTGTGGTAAGGCGGATGTTGCTTTAAAGTATTATGTTTAAAAGACTATATTTTATTTTATGATAGTGATATTATTAATGAACCGTCAAATAATATTATTAAGTAAAATCTTACTGGATATTTAGCCCAGGAAATGAAAGGAAAAAAACACCCGATGTCGCAAATAATTCCAAAGGAGCTGGATTTTTCACAGATGGTAGAACACCTTTAGACATGTATTTTTACAAAAGTCCCCGGTTATCCCCCTTGTGCTTCCCCCGCCATCCCCTTTTGAATATAATTTTGCAAGCCTTAAGGAAAACGCTAATATCTCCTTAACAAATGTCTGAAATCAGACGACTTTTTTTTTGTTTTGTTCCTAATTAGTTACTCTAAAAAATTTCCCTCTTCAATTTTGCGATAAAATCAATATATGCTTTGCAATTTATTAATAAAGAGAAAATATCAGTTTTTAAAAGAATATTTCACAAAATATTTCCATATAACTTTTTGCTAAGCCTGTTAGGGTAAAAGTTGTTCAAGTAAAATTTGTAGACAATATTTGTAGCTTTAAAATGATGTATATATTGATAGACTTTAGTTAATTATAGGGCAAGTGGGCTGTTAATAATGAGCGCAGCGGTCGGACGCATGGCAATAAAATTAAAAAAACTTATGGATTGTATTTATTTATTTGTAATAAAATTATTTATCTAACATTGAAGCGTTTTTAGGGTTCCGTAGCCAAATGGCAAAAAGGGAACCCTTATAATTTCATCCTGTCCGTCTGTCCGTCCGTATGTCACAGTCATTTTACTCGGAAACTATTGGCACACTATAGATGAAATTTGGAAGGTAGGTGTTTTCTATGAACTGCTATACAATGGTTAAGTGAAATTACGAAAAAAATAGTGGTGGCACACCATATATGTAACTGAGGGATAAAAAAAATTCCAGTGCACATAAGCGTGTGGGGTATCATTAGATAGGCCTTCAAAAATGATGTAGAAGTTTCAAAATGACTTTTTTATTTAAGTCAACAGTCGGTATGTAAATGAAGTAGAATTTATAAAATACTTCCAACGAAAATCGGTTTGAATAAGAAATGTTGTGTAGTTTTTGACATACATTGTACCTTGCAAAAGGTGGGGCATAAGATATTTTTTGCCATACCCACTACAAAATAGCTACTTACGATGTATGTATAGCGGCCTTTTATGAGTCATTTCACAGGCAGGTGTGCGGAAAGTGTTTTACTTTCCGCACTAGTGCGGGAAGTAAACGGTTGCCATAGGAACTTCTGTTTATTCGCTCTAAACGCCTGCGTGCGTCTGCCATTACTTTCTCACGAACTTCACGGCATACTGTAGAAGTAAAGATGGCAACGCAAATGAACTGTCAAATTTTTTTGAAAATGAAGTGAAAAGTAGGTATTTTGTAGTGGGTATGGCAAAAAATTCCATATATATTATATGTCGTGCGTAATGGTATTACGGCTCGTGTGACTGTAAAAACTCGCTGTCGCTCGTTCTTACATACTGTCATCACTCGCCGTAATAGTCCATTACACATCTAGATATACAATCTACTATTTGTTTGCATATATTCGTGCCAACATGACACCGGGACAACTTTTGGCAGCCAAAAAACCACGAAATTTTAACATTGTTTTTGTTTTTTCGAAATATCTCAGAAACGGTCGACTTAAGCGATTCTTTCGTTATGTAATGTTTTAAATAGGATTACATTTCCTACAATTTTCATTCCTACAAATTTTCCGTGGTAAGAATAGTAAGCGCGCTACAGCTTCTTGAAAATCACGCCTTAGAAACCAATTGTTAAGATATAAGGTCCTTTTCAATAGCTTTATTTACTGTGTTCTTCATCGAATTTTAAGTTGAAAATACACACGTTCATAAAGCAAAGAACACCCTAAATTATGATTTTTGTCCCATATCGATATCTTCAAAAATTTAGAAGCTTTAGCCTGTCAAAGCTGAAATCATCATAGAGCCTTACATTTTTTTTTTACACGCGTTACGAGTACTTTCTATACCGAATAAAAAAATGTCCGTCTAGGAACCTATAGAAAATTTAATGCCATAAACAATTATTTACGTCCAATTTCACTAACTTGCGAAATTTTCAAGTTATAAGCATTTATGTACATGTTTTTACCTTTTGACATAAAATTGAAACACTTGTTGCGAAGTGCTCTGTAGAGTGACCACTTTCAAATTTTTTAAATTTTTTTACTCACTTAGATAACCCATGAATAGGTCTACAGCTTCTATATGTAAACTTAATATTTCTCGAACACTCTTCTTAGTAGAGCACTTCGCGTCAAGCGTTTTAATTTTATGTCAAAAAGTAAAAACATGAACATTAATGCTTATAACTTGAAAATTTTTCAAGTTAGTGAGATTGGACCTTAAATTTTTTATAGGTTACTAGACGGAAATTTTTTTATTCGGTATGGAAAGTACTCGTAACACGTGTCCAAAAAAAAAGTAAGGCTCTATGATGACTTCAACTTTGACTGGCTATAGCTTCGAAATTTTTAACGATATCGATATGGGACAAAAATCACGATTTAGAGCGTTCTTTGCTTTATGAACATGTGCATTTTCAATTTAAAATTCGATGAAGAACACAATAAATAAAGCTATTGAAAAGGACATTACGTTTTAACAATCGGTTTCCAAGGCTACAAAAAGCGCGTGCGATTTTCAAGAAGCTGTAGCGCGCTTACTATTTGTACCACAGAAAATTTGTAAGGATGAAAATTGTAGGAAATGTAATCCTATTTAATATGAAAGAATCGTTTTTGAGATATTTCGAAACAGGTTCATCAAAAAGTTATATGCAAATATTTTGTGAAATATTCTTTTAAAAACTGATATTTTCTCTTTATTAATAATTTGCAAAGCATATATTGATTTTATCGCAAAATTGAAGAGGGGAAATTTTTTAGAGTAACTAATTAGGAACAAAACAAAAAAAAAGTCGTCTGATTTCAGACATTGGTTAAGGAGATATTAGCGTTTTCCGTAAGGCTTGCAAAATTATATTCAAAAGGGGATGGCGGGGGAAGCACAAGGGGGATAACCGGGGACTTTTGTAAAAATACATGTCTAAAGGTGTTCTACCATCTGTGAAAAATCCAGCTCCTTTGGAATTATTTGCGACCTAAAACCTTTATTTCCCGGGCTAATTGGAGAAAAATTATGCACCCAAAAATGAATTGCTTTAAAATTCTTACGGGTGACTCAAAAGAGCTGAGCTTTAAAACAAAGCCACGAAAACAACGCTTGACGCATTATCGCTTATGCGAGTCTGTCCATTGACGTGGGGAGAGAAACTCCAAATAAAGTTCGATTAATAATAAGGCCCCGATGACCGTTGATGATTATTTGTATTATAAAATTATCAGTTTCCAAGGCTCCTCTATTACAAGCCCCCCGTTTCCAGGTTCTAACCCGAGAACTGATAAAAGTATCGATAATTGTATTTTCAATTTACCATTAAAAAATAATGAATTGCTGCTAGGCTCAAATAACCCTAGCTGTTGGTGGCCTTAAAGAAAAAATGTCAGAAACCAGTATTCAGTAAGATCTTTGTAATGATTTTTATTTTATATTATATATTATATTATAAAACCTATAGTTTTAACTTTTTTTTTTTAATTTTAATTATAAAAACCGAGGAGAAGTTAATAACGAATAGTAGTTTTTTTTGCTGTAAATGACAAAATAATAATTATCTAATATGCAATTCCTTTTTTATCTTGAATTAGGTACGATTAATCAGTTCTAATAAATTATTTCTCAATGATATACCTACAGTACAGTCTCAATATGTCGAAACACTATGTAAGTCGAAGAAAATGTCCGTACCTTTCCCTTCAAGCCCCAAAACCTCTTTAACTCGAAATATAGATTTCCTTGAACTCGAACTTATATTATGGCTTCTCCCTAGGTGCCATTTTCGATAGAATTTCACCTGTACAACTCGAATTTGCTGGTAACGCGTGGCGTTGTGACTTCTATATCTCGAAATGGTTTATACGTACGTAATGATCTCTGTAAGTCAAATTTATATCACCGTAGCCCATATAACTTGAAATGGTGAAAATTCTTTTTTATATTTCACTGAGTCTCTTAATCGAAAAACCGTAACCCATGTGCAAAACCTCTACAAGTCAAATATTTGCTAGTATTATCTCTCTAACTCAAAAACCTCTGTAAGTCGAAACCTTTTTAACTTGAATTTTTGTGCGTTTCCCTTGAAGTTCGGCTTATCGATGTTGCGCTGTAATTTAATTTTATATCTAAACATTATTTGTATACAGTATACACTATACAGGGTTTTAAAATGGATTTTCAGCATTTACGTTTGAAAGTCTCCAAAACATATATTACGTTTTCACAAAAGTTCGCGATCTATTTACTTGTGTAGTTGTGTATGACATTTTTTTGTGTCATCATCGATCAGTTTTCACATGAAGTGTGCCCCCTAACAAACAGAATATGACGCCGCCACATATTTACGTATTATCTGTCCTTTGTTTTCCATTATGACATTCCTTTTAATTTTATGGTCAGTACAAATTGTATTTTTTAAACATAGCATAACTTGCTCTTAAAAGACTTTAATTAAGACGCCTATGACCTCTGTTATCGAACGTCTGTAATTAACAATATCTGTCTAAAAGACTTTTGTCCAAGCTCTCATCGTACAAAAAGGTACACATCGAACACCTCAAATTTAAAAGTTGAAAATGGTTGGAAAACATGTAAAAACATGTTATGTCTGCCCAGACAAGTAAAATTTTGTTCATTGCTATTTTTAATGAATTTTTGAAATTAGCTAAAAATAATTAATTTACTTTTCAAAAAACCTGCTTGAACTTACAATTTATGGTAAATAATGTATCATTTTTGAAAAAATTTGTCTGGCTGACATTTTTTGTTAATTAACATCTGACTGTTGTTCCGAATGACTTTTTTTCATGAAAGTACACTTCATAACACCTCACTGGTTTTTGTTTTAAAATGAAGTTTGAGATCTTCCCTACCTATTAAAACTTATCTGGCTGGAAATTTTTGTTAATTAACATCTGACAAATCTTTCCTTATAAATTATTATTTTTAATAAAAGTACATTTCATAACACCCCCTTTGTTTGTACATGTGAAAACATTGTTTATTCAGAGAAAATCAACCATCTACGAGAAAGTAGGTGTTGTGCCAGTAGCTTCCGTTACACCCTAAATGCTGGCGACTACGTGGGAACAGCTGGATTACCGTGCAGGGCAGCAAATGTTACACATATCGAAGTGTACTAAACATAAAAAACTTGAGAATTTACCCTTTCAGAATATATATTCATGTAATTAATATTTTAAATATAATGCTATTTAAATAACAGTTGAAAACGGGGAGTTATTTTACAAACACCCTCTATATAGACTTTAAATTAGAATTAGAAAAACATTCTTTTATTTGGCAACGGTCATGCCACATTTTTTAATTAAAAAACGTGGTCTCGGCGCTTAAAAATTAAGTCTGACAAGGTAATTAGTTTCCAGCCAGAAAAGTTTTCATAGATAGGGGAGATCTCAAACTTTATTTCAAAAAAGAAAACTAAGGTGATGTTTTGACGCGACCGCCATAGAACTTTATTAAAAAAGAAACGTTGGCACGTCGCTTAAAAATTAAGTCTGACATAGCAAAAACATTTTTTTGATAAAAAACCTATTTTAATATATAAGAGAGATCTTAGACTTTAATTCAAAATTAGAAAAAAAAGCATGTTTCGTTGGCAACGGACATAGGTACCACATTTTTTAATTAATTTAATTTCAAAAAAGAAAATTAGGATTGTGTTTTGACGCGGCCGTCATAGAAGCTTTTTAATAAATAACATTTTTTCGATGACGGACCAATTTTTGTGCAGAGGAAATCTTAAACTTCATTAAAAAAAAATAAAAAGACGGTGTTATGAGATGCCAGCGGTTTAGCCTGACATCTATCTCATTCATGGAGACTGCGCATTCGAAATTAAGTCTGATAAAGTAAATAAGAAAAATTTCCAGACAAGTTTAAATAGATAGGGGAGATCTCAAACTTCATTTTAAAACAAAAACCAAGGAAGTGTTATGAAGTGTACTTTTATGAAAAAAGTCATTCATAACAAAAGGTCTGTCAAGATGTAAATTAACAAAAATTGTCAGCCAGACAATTTTTTTCAAAAATGATACATTAAGCAGGTGTTTCTAAAAAGTAAATTCATTTTTTTAATTTTTACTTGTCTGGCGGGCATAACATGTTTTTTACATGTTTTCCAACCATTTTCAACTTTTACATTTGAGATGTACGGTGGAAGCTTGGACTACTTTAAATCGTAAGTTTTGTATGAATGATTTTTGGTTTTATAATAGGTTAGGAGTTTTCAAACTATCTTAATATGTATTTTTACACCGATCCTTTTAGCTCCTATTTTTGTCATTTACAGTAGGTAGCTAAGTTCTAGTTTATATGTTTTTTACGCTAATTTTATTGATAATTGAATAATTCCATCCATGAAACTTTTGAAATGAGCACTCGATTTCTTTTTAACAATGTAGAAAGAACCGCTATTTGAACGTAACAATAGAATTCTTAATTAGATAGTTTCCATGTGACTAAAATATTATTTACTTAATAATGTGAGCACCACATAATGAAAATAAGGATAACTTTCAAGATGGCGAAAAAATTATTTCAATATCTTTAAATTTTACGAAGATGTTCAGTCTTTTGTGAGTGGGCTTCAAACGAGATTGACCAAAGTCTATGATGTCGCGCGGCCCTGACAATCGCTGATGCCAGATCCTTCATTGTACGAGTTTCTGTTCATTGCGTTCGCGTTGTGTTCACGGATCGCAGTATGCCATGTGACGTCACAACTCACACGCCAAGCGAAATGAATTCTCGAAATTTCAAGTGGCATAACTGTTGTTTTTAAAGATAGGTCCGTCAATTTTGAAATTTTTAGAACTATAATTGAGATTATATGGAAAAAATCGGAAACTATCTAATTGACAAATGAAACTCTTACATAATTGTTTGTTAATTATTAAATTAAATCTGATTTATTAATTTTTGTTATTTTTAAAATCAATTGACGCTGTTAACATTAAATTCCTATTTTAAGATTAATAGAAAAAATATAAAAGATTTAGATTTAAAATGCAGTTTCGTTGAATTGAGTGCAATTAGAAGAAATTATCATTTAACGTTGTATTATTATGATCTGTTTTTAGAGAAAATATATTATTTACTATTATTAGATATATTATGTCTATTAAATAATTCTATGCACAAAACTCCTGACGAAATAATGAGAATAAAATCCTATTCTGCGACGGAGCTCTATAAGTATTATAGTAAATAATAAAAATATGATAATTTATTTGTGTGTGTTTTAATTCTGATATTGAACACCTATATATATCCTTCTTTTTACTCAAAGCAAATAGCCTCAACAAGCCCGGTAACAAACAGGGACGGACTGGGCCCATGGGCGAAAAGGCGTCGCGCCATGCGCCAGACGAGTTTGACGCCACTCCGTCACTGGTCAGGATGAAAAATCAAAGCAAGCAATTTTTTTTGGCGCAAATTTTAAATTTTTTCCATGATTTATGCCCTGCACCCGGCCAAGCGCCTGCCTTCTGCCTTAGTTGTTATTATTTGATTATGTTTCAATTCCACTTTATTAACCTCCCACTCCCTCAAAAAAAAGCTACGCCGCTTTTTTGTGCCAGTCCGTCCCTAGTCACAAATTTGAAAATTAATGAGCAATTATAATAATATTAAATAAACATCCAAGTTTCGGGACCAAAGAGGAAGTCGGAACTGAGAGAATCCCGGGACTTGTCCCGATGTCCCGAAAATACCAAATATTGCGGATGTTTGCTGTATTGAGATTTTAACGAAATTTATACGAGTGATAATTAGGATATTAGAACGGGACTTCCCAGAATTACAAAATAGCTGAGCAGTCAGAGCTCGGCGTTATTGGCTACGACCTACGACTGCTATAAGCGCAACAGCAAACACGAATGAGGACGTGCGCGCGCGGGTCATCCAGTTTTAAAATTTCGGAACTACGGCAGGACCCGGGGCCTCTGCAATAATCCCGGGACCTGAAAAATCTCATTTAGTCCCGGGAAGGGATGCCCTAGTCACGGCCACTTAAATTTTCCTTCTTAACAATAAAAGTAAACTGACCCTAAATTATGACTAAATATTTCTCCATTAAAAAAATATTTTTTTAATCAGGACCGTTCGAAAGGGGCCTAGACCCTGGACGATGATTCTAGGAGGCTCCAGAAACTAAACTACTCTAACAAGTTGATGTTTTATTATGGTGAGGGGCGTCAAATTAATGCTATGCCCTGAGCGCAATTTTTTACAATACTTCTAAATTTCGAAATAACTTCTCCGAAACATATTTTTCAAAAGTCAACTTAAAAAACTATCTTTTCTTTGTTGTCGACGTATTTCTGGTAAGTACCTATAATGTAATGTTCTACGTATTGAAAAGTTTTATTGTAACGTTACCGGATACCAATTATTGTAACGTTACCGGATACCAAATTGGTATTTTTGTTACATTCTGTAAAACTATAATAGTATTCATTTTATCAGTATTTTGTGTTATTTTGTAAATTTAAAATATAATTTTGAGAAGTTTAACAGTCATATTCATTTGCCCAATCAAAATAACTAATTATCTGATTGGTGTTTAGTTTTTTGGAAGGGAATTTATAGTTCCTTCTATTTTCAGTTCATAAAAAGTCAATCAGTTATTGCGAAGCAGTCAGTTGTGGTTAGTCGGGTTTAAGAGATAAGAATTGAGTCGTTCAAACAGAACAGATAATTTTAATAATATTTTGATTATAAATTACGAAGAATTTGAAACGTCTGGTGATTATTTAATATAACTAAAAATTGATATTTAAATGTATTTCTATAAAAATTGACATTGTTTTTTCGTTCATTCTAAATATCAAATTTAATGTCTAAAAAAAATCAAATTTGAATTGCTTCTGTACGGTGGCTGCTTTCAAATTTTCCAAATTTTTTGACGCAGCTAGATAGCCCATGAATAGACCTATAACCTCCAGAGAATTTAATGTTTCTTGAACACTAATTTTTATCAAAAAATGTTTGGGACAAAAAATGTGGGCAATTTTACGGTAAATATTTTTTGTTTGAAACATGTTTTAATTGCATCTAGCACTTGTCTCCCTCTCTACCGATTCTTCGACCTAGGTTGCCTCCTTTCTTCTCGCTCACCCATTAACATACATGAATCGTACTGAAAAATTGTAAAGTAGGCAGTCATTGCCAAACGTCAGTGAAAAATGCGTTTTTGTAAGTTTTTCGTAACTTTTGAAAAACTTTTTTACCTTTGAGGCTCTGTATTTCGGTAAGTATGAGGTTTAGAAGAAAATGTTATTAAAGTAAATTGTATCAAATTTTGCGCTCCACGAAAAATGGTAAAATATTTTTTGTAGGACGCACTATATAGTGGGGCCGCCAAGCGACGAATCCAACTTCAACATTGCACTTTGTGATAGAGAGATGCCACTCGGTACGAATGTTGGTCGGACCCATATCTTCACTTTAAGGCGTGAAGGCATTTTGGGCCCCGTGACCGGGCCCCTAGACAGGTGATGGTTAGGTCCGTTAAGCGCGACGTGACAGAGAGATGCCACTCGGTACGAATGACGGTCGAACACATATATCTTCACTTTAAGAAGTGGGGCCATTTTGGGCCCCGCGACTGGGCCCATAGACAAATTAATTGCGTAACTGTCTGGAGCAAAACGCCTGTAACTCAGTAATCGTTCCTCGCACAGCCCTGGGGGTAGTCTCATTGGATTCAGCGTACTCAATTTAATACGAGACAGCCCTCAGACTAACTCCAAAACCTCCACCAGCCCGCGTATAGGGGTGAAATACAAGTAGTCCATTGAAATGTAAAAATTTTTTAGGCTACGTTTGCATTTTGGGTAGGACAAGGTTTTTTCTTTCGTTGCGTGGGAGGGGGCGGTATAAGTTTAAAAATGAGTTTTCGGGGTCGACGGCCGCCACCTTGAAAAGGGGGTGTAGTGGGGTCGTTAAGGGCTTAAACCATGCACGACGTGATAGAGAGATGCCATTCGGTACGAATGTTGGTCGGACCCATATCCTCTCTTTAAGATGTGGAGGCATTTTGGGCCCCGCGACCGGACCCCTAGACAGGTGATATCTTAAAGTGAAGATATGGGTCCGACCAACATTCGTACCGAGTGGCATATCTCTATCACAAAGTGCAATATTAAGCGCTTAACGGCGCTAACCATCACCTGTCTAGGGGTCCGTTCGCGGGGCACAAAATCTTTCCACATCTTAAAGTGAAGATAACCTTGTCCTACCCAAAATGTAAACGTAGTCTAAAAAATGTAACATTTCAATGGACTACTAGTATTTCACCCCTATATGCGGGCTGGTGGAGGTTTTGGAGTTAGTCTGAGGGCTGTCTCGTATGAAATTGAGTTCGCTGAATCCAACGAGACTACCCCCAGGGCTGTGCGAGGAACTGTTGCCGAGTTACAGGCGTTTTGCCTCAGTAAGTTATGCAACCAATTTGTATATGGGCCCAAAGTGGCCCCACTTCTTAAAGTGAAGATATGAGTCTAACCAACATTCGTACCGAGTGGCATCTCTCTATCACGTCGTGCAAGATTAGGCGCTTAACGACCCCAACCAGCACCTGTCTAAGGGTCCGATCGCGGGGCCCAAAATGCCTCCACATCTTAAAGTGAAGATATAGGTTCGACCAACATTCGTACCGAGTGGCATCTCTTTATCACGTCATGTATGGTTTAAACACTTAAATGCCCCACTACACCCCCTTTTCAAGGTGGCGGCCAAATGGGGTGGCCGTCGACCCCGAAAACTCATTTTTAAACTTATACCGCTCCCTCCCACGCAACGAGAGAAAAAACCTTGTCCTATACCCAAAATGCAAACGTAACCTAAAAAAATTTAACATTTCAATGGACTACTTGTATTTCATCCCTATACGCGGGCTGGTGGAGGTTTCGGAGTTAGTCTGAGGGCTGTCTCGTATGAAATTGAGTGCGCTGAATCCAATGCTAAGTTAAAGGCGTTTTGCCCCTGAAAGTTACGCAACCACCCTGTCTAGGGGCCCTGTCGCGGGGCCCAAAATGCCTTCACGTCTTAAAGTGAAGATATGGGTCCGACCAACATTCGTACCGAGTGGCATCTCTCTATCACAAAGTGCAAGGTTGAAACGCTTAACGGCCCCACTAATAGTACAGTAAATAGAGACACAAAAATCGCGTTTACTAAAAAAAAATACTTAATGGCTGAAATTTTGAGGAGGTGTTCGGGGGCATGTCCTGAGTCTAAAACCGAGTTTTCGTATTCGAGGGGGTGAGGGAAGTTACATCCCCCGGTCAATATAGGGGTAAGTTTGTTTTAATTTTTTATCTTCGTTGCTGTTGCCCGCACAGTCAAGTCCAAGAGATCAAACTTGTAGGAAATGAAATTATCTATCCAATGATAATAAAATCAAGGTCATAGGTCGATCAGGTCAATCACAATGGCCGGTAAAAGGTCAAAAGTGGGGGGTAGTTTTATTTATTAATGTTCACAAAATTAGAATGAAAACTTCAGATAAGGCTTGTAATCTAATTCTTTCTATAAAAGTCGATCAATTTTCTGACATTTCAAAATAAAACTTAATAAAAATTTATTTTTCTATTCCAATTTCTCAAGAACACTGTTATTGTATAAATTTTGGACATCCTAATATCTCAAATAATAATATTAAACTAGGTTTTATTTTGAAATGTCAGAAAATTGATCGAATTTTATAGAAAGAATTAGATTACAAGCCTTATCTGAAGTTTTCATTCTAATTTTGTGAACATTAATAAATAAAACTACCCCTCACTTTTGACCTTTTACCGGCCATTGTGATTGACCTGATCGACCTATGACCTTGATTTTATTATCATTGGATAGATAATTTAATTTCCTACAAGTTTGATCTCTTGGACTTGACTGTGCGGGCAACAGCAACGAAGATAAAAAATTAAAACAAACTTACCCCTATATTGACCGGGGGATGTAACTTCCCCCACCCCCTCGAATACGAAAACTCGGTTTTAGACTCAGGACATGCCCCCGAACATCCCCTCAAAATTTCAGCCATTAAGTATTTTTTTTAAGTAAAATATACCGTTTTACTGTACTACTAGTAAAGAGTTATCGAGCAAAAATCGAAAAAACTCGGGTCGCAGTGCCATAACCCTGCCGACAATATAGTGTATTTGCTAATACAGGCATTGTGCTGTTATTATGTAAACATAAGTTGGTTTTTGGACAAAATAAAAAATTTAACCCCTTAATACATCCCTTAAAATAATATTTTTTTTTCTTAATTTCAATATTATTATCAATGGAACCTCTGTACCAAATTAAATACACCCTTCAGTAAGTAAATCACTATCCGCAAACTAGTGTTTTCATAAAATTTGTAAGTCCGGACCTGTCGGGGCGATTTTATTAAAATTTTAGCAGCACATTTTGATCTTCACTAAAGGGTTAAATTTCAATTTTGAAACAATTCTGAAAATTTTTTCGGTATTTTTGGGCCCAAAAACATTTTTCAACCCCTAAAAACCACCCTTAAAATGGTCCGATTGGGCCCATTTTAAATAGGCTTCGTGCGGTTATGGATTGCAACGTGCCTACCCAATTTCGTCAAAATCAATTAACTCTTTCGAAAGTTATAGCCCGTACACATATATATATAAATATATATATATATATATATATATATATATATATATATATATATATATATAAATAGACATTTCCAAAAATGGTGCCAAAATGTTCAGGAGGCTATGAAACGTCGAGAAATTTTGGTCCGACCCCTAGGTCCCGCCATCCGACCGACGCCAATAGTGTATGTGCCATATGGCAAATACACTAAAAACTTGGATTTGTAATAACGGCCTAGGTATACGTTCAACATTCCAAAACTACATGGACCTTTTGTTAGGTAAAATATACTTGGCCACTGAGCTAAAATCCATTGAACATTTTTTGTTGTAATTCGACTAAAGAATATAAAAAAAATGTTGCTCAGTTGTTTAAACATAATATATTTTCTGATAGAATATAGCTTAAAGTCTCAGCTTAACGACCTTAACGTATCATATTTTGCAACCAGAAGTATTACCCATGGAACCTGCACTTTGCCTACACAACAAAATCAAATGATACAAGTTCGACGGCATCAGACTGACATTTGTAATAGAATAGCCGAAATCGTATCGATGGCTCGTCTACTTCAAACCCCCAGTTTGTTAATTATAATAAATATTAGTGAAAAAAACTTTTTAAAGACAAGCTTTTATTTAAATGCACTAGAAAGAAAAATATAATTTTTAATAATTTAGGTTCATAATTATAAAAGCGTGGGTCGTGGACTCTATGATAGTTGATTAGTCACGACCCACGCTTTTATAATTATGAACCTAAATTATTAAAAATTATTTTTTCCTTTTTAGTGCATTTAAATAAAAGCTTGTCTCTAAAAAAAATTTTTTACTAATATTTATTTTGTTCATTTCAGACTTTCAAAATTTACCCCTCTTTGACCTCGTAGAGGTTGAATTTCGAAAAATCCTTTCTTAGTGGATGCTTACGTCAGAAAAGGAGCCAACTGTCCAAATTTCAAGTTTCTAGCTTCGGCGATTTCGCCTGGACGTTGATTAGTCAAAAAAACCCTACATCCCCGTTTGAACCCCTTAGGAGTTGAATTTATTTCTAAAAACGATTTATTCATGTATTGTCATCGGGAGTACATATGTGTACAAAATTTCAAATTGATTAGATACGTGGAAGTCGTTCAAAATTGACTTGCAAGTTTTGACCTAAACAAACACACAAACTAACTAACTGACATACATTGCAAGTTAAATAAAAGTTTGTAACAAATGAAATAAATTGGCAATAGGTCCAGATAATTACCCTAACAGAAAAAAGAATTAAGAATAGTAATTATCAATTTAGATTCTCTGACAATACGTGGTGCGACCCAACGATAAAATTTTGTAATTTTCGCGGTAAATATGCGACGTTTACATTATTAGTCAGTGCCAACTGTCGTCGCTAGATCAAAGCTGCGTCGCGGCAGTAGTGTGACGGCGGTGGCGACGACGCGAGGCGTCCTGCATGGGTGGGCCGCTCGCGATCCAAACCGGACATTGCCGATCTATAGAGACGAGCGTGCGCAATCGTGACAAGTAAACGACGCGCATCACGTACCGATCGTAGAACGTCGCGCGCGCCTCCCATATTATACAATACAGAAACGCGTCTACGTACGTAGTGCATACATAGAAGAGAAGTATAAGCGACCGTCGACTAGCGCCGCGCGTCGTGCCGCCCGTAGTGATGGTCAGCTGCTGTGTCGAACGGGAAGGCTCGAGAAATGCGCCCTTGTAGAAATGTAATCGACGAACGTGTTGCTGTAAGACATAGTGAGCTGTACCGGCATCACAATGTTCGCGTACGGATTCGAAATAACGTAGACGTCGTGTATTAATAAAACGTATTATGTGTGTGGTCAGTGGAGTTGAATCACGGTGAAAATCTGGCTTGAAAGGTGCCGAGGTGGGTCGGAGATCATGGCGTCTGCCTCTGTCCCGACCGATTCCACCCCGGCCCATGGCCATACATTCGGCAAAAAAACCTTCCACAAGCCGACCTACTGTCACCACTGCAGCGATATGCTCTGGGGACTTATCCAGCAGGGCTATATCTGCGAGGGTAAGTTTGTGTTCCATATACCTATATAATAATATACACCGATGGACGACTATCTTTGATGGTGGTAGTGGACGGTGGTGTTTGTGTCACACGTCATATATATATATATACATACGTACTATATAATATATATATAATTATTATAATATATCTATATATACACATATACACGCATCGCATAACACAAATAAAGGAGATATCCGCGCGTTACCTTTGCAACAATTTCACGGGAACCGTGTTAAGGTCCACAAACAAATCGTACTAATATTAGATAATACTATTCAGCAACATTCCCCATTCTCTATTAATTTTTTGTCGACATTTAGCTAACCGTGAATTTGCCCTACTCAAAAAGAATCTGTCGCAGAAATTAGTATAGTTTGTTCTTTCGCATGCATTGTCGATGCGTGACATTGTTACTTATAAAATAATAATATATGCGTATGTATATATTTATAATAATATGTTTACTATATATAAGCATTATCATCATGACATCCCCCGCCCTGGTATTACGAACATGGCGGGGGACGCGCGGGGAGACACCGACAGTGTGAATGTGTGTGTGTGTGTGTGTATATAGCTGCTACCGCCCGCCCGCATCGAACGCCCGCCCCGGCCGACTGGATCGCTCTCTCTGGCCACAATATAACGCATGACTCGTCATCGGCGTCGTCGACGTCGTCGCCGTCGACGCGATGATCGTCATCTTGTTGCACCTGTCTGATCGCGCGCGCGCGGCACACATACACAATTATTGTGTACACAGATACCGTGTGTTCAGAAAGTGATTATATAACAAGTCTGTAAAGAGATTTGCTCATATTATAATAATATAGGGACCTAATATCATTTCATGTTTTCAATTAATTTTTTTAACTAATTTTAACCTTGCAACAGCCAACACTTGACTTGATTTGTTGTGGCCATTTCCTAAAATGTCATTTTTTATTCAATCGGAGTGAATTCAGTAGACTGGTCACTGACTAAATACACAATAGAGTACAGAAAATTGGCTGGATGATATAAAATTTCATTTTTTTCAAATGAAACTCATTTAAAATCAATTTCATCGGTTGAACCAACCGACTACCTACCTATAATAGCGCGTCGTAAAAAAATGTAAAGAATTTCAAAATTACATTTCTGAAAAACTTTAAAACCCATAACTTCTAAACCAAAGGAGATACAGAAGTTTTAATCAACGCATAATTAATTTATAAAATATCGGGGAAATTTCGATTTTTTCCCTATTAAAGGTAGCTTCAGAACCAAAAGAGATACAGAAATATTCTTTTGATTATAAGAATCGGCGTATTTTTCTACAGCCAAGATTAATTTGAAAAACATTTGAGGGATTTTGAATTTTGCCAAAAATCGCAATTTTTATTTTTCATTAGCGATAGGTACAATAAAACTCGGGTCGCAGTGCCAAACCCTGCCGACAATATTTTCTAATACAGTCATCGACGCTTTATTATGTGATCTTAAGTTCATTTTTGGACAAAATAAGAAATGTAATCTCTTAATACAGCCCTTAAAATAATATTTTTTTTCTTTATTGCAATATTATTATCTAGCCATCGCATCTGTACCAAATTTAATATACAGATTGATTCAGTTTTAACATTGAATAAGTATTTTGGCAAAATATTCTCCTCGTCGTTCTTATTCTGAAAAACAACAAAAATCATCTGACTCGTTTTCTAAGTAAGATATAGGATGTCAAAGTTTATAAAAATGATTCATTTTTTTATCATATTTTCCGGGGAAAAACTGCAAATCGTTCCAAATGTTACGTGAATACCTTCTATATGATTGGCTATAGTGAGTTGAATTATCAGTTCTAGTGATATCTCGAGTGATTCACATTTTTTTGTTATACATTTTTTTAGGGTTCCGTACCTCAGAATGAAAAAACGAAACACTTTCTAGGGTCACTTTGTTGTCCGTCTGTCTGTCCGTCAAGACCTTTTTTCTCAGGAACGGCTAGACTCTAGCCGCTAGATGTACCAAGTTGAAATTAATATCAATTACTAAGGTCTACAACCCCACAATGCAATAAAAACATTTTTTTAAAATGATTTTTTTTGATAGTGACTCACTCATCGAAACCTTATTTCGTGTTGTCCTAGAATCTTGAAATTTGGGACGAACGAAGGTCTCTTATATCACAAGTAAAGAAAAAAATCTGAAAATCATAAATTTTTAATTCTATTTGGAATTATCACGTGACAAACTTAATTTTTAGGGTTCCATCAAGACCCTTTTTCTCAGGAACGGCTAAAGATATCAAATTGACATTCATATCAAATACTACTAAGGTAAGGTCTACAACCTCATAATCCTGTAAAAAATTCAATGCAACTCAATGCAATAAAAATTCGACTGATGACAAGTCCTATACTTCCCACCTATAGTAAATATTTGCAAAAAATAAACATTCTTTTTATTCTTTGAAAAAAAGCATGGCCCTCTTTTTTGTTTAGTGATCTACTGATGGCTAGCTTAATATAGCAAAAATCATGATTGCCTTGATTTACGTACAATTTTTATTTTTTTAGTTAAATTTTTTTTCTCGAAAACTACCTACATTTTAGAGAAAAAAAATATTTACATTTTTTTCATATTATAACATCTAGAATTCATTTATATTTTTTTATCTATGTTAATACGTGACATTGAGAACGTTTTTTTTAATATCTCAGGATCCACTGAACCGATTTGATTCAAAATCTAATCAGATCTAAGTTAAAGGCTGATAAACACAATAGAACAATCGGCATGGCCGTATGTTGTTCCGTTTTTACGATATCGAAGGCGAAAAATTGACGACATACACACACACCTCCCCCCCCCCCACACACACACATACACACAGAAAATGATCTTAAACGATTGCTAGGGTCTCAAAACGTGAAGATCTGTTAAAATCTCGAAATATTTTTTTCGGACTAAATCCATTACTTCCCTACTATAGTAGAAGTGGGAAGTAAAAAGATACGGCCTTACAAAAAATCACATATTTCGAGACTAACTCACAATAGCATGTAGAAACTATTTAGAGCAGTGTTTCTCAACTTTTGGGTCGTACTCGTGACCCAATATTGGGTCGCGTTAAATTTTTATTTGTTCGCGAAGGAACTAGTAAAATACCGAATTAAAAATATAATTATCTTATTTGAAATGAAAACACTTCGGAAATTAATATAAGAGGTTAAATTTCAAAAAATTATTTTTAAATTATAAATTAGTAGTCTATTGTACCATAAGTTGATCCGAGTACATATACAGTACTACAAATACTACCTTTTTGGGGGTTCCGTACCTCAGTATGGACCCTATTAACTCTGCCTACGAATATGTCTGTCCGTCTTTAACAGGGCTCTATCTCACAAACGGTAAGATGTAGCTAGTTAAAATGTTCACAGATTGTGTGTTGTTATGGCATGAATCCTGGCAAATAATAATTATAATTAAATAAATAAATCGTAAATTTTTTATTAAGTTTTAATAAATTAATGTTGTTACATGTTCACAGCACTTTCAGAGTATAGAGAATATTATTAAAACTCTACTATGACTGCACTGACAGTGGACTCTATATTAAGCGCGCGTAGTAAGACAGCCAGGCTAGCTTAATGCTAATAGCGTTAGACTGAAGATCCAAAGGTCCCTGTTTCGATCCTGGGTTTCATATCGCAATTATTTTTTTTATTCATCAAATATTCTGTTAATATATTTTTTTACTTAAAAAATATACTTTATTTAAATTTGATACGGAAAAAATTTGAAATACTGAAAAGAAGAAAATAAAATACAAAAAAAACATTTTAAAAACAAATGCTTTACCCCTACCTAACTCCTTATTCTTATTATTGTACAGAATTCGATGCGCGAGTCTGATTCGCACTTGGTCGGTTTTTTTAATTTTATATTATACAATAAACAATTGGGTTGCTATACGACTTAAAAAAATATGTTGGGTCGCGCGTGAAAAAGGTTGAGAAACGCTGATCTAGAATGTGAACACTCCTCTATTATGTATCAATTTCTTAAGTGCAGAGGTATCCATAATCGAGGAGTTTCACTTTGAAAATAAAATCATTATATTTTGGTTTCATGTCTAGAGCATGTACCGAAATGATCATTCGGAAACCGTTCACAAACTATCACAAATTTGGTTGGAACGCTTTAAGAATCGTCCACAAACGATCACAAGTTCGGTTGGAACGCGTTCTATCCACTGCGCATGATCGTGACGGTAATATTACGGTATTCAGAGTGGTTGGAACAAAGCTTATATTATGCATCGACTATAAATAATTTTCTGATAATAATTGTTTCAGTTAATTAGACCAGTCCAGCAAATATATATATTTTTTATTTAAAAACAGGAAATGCGGTTTCATTCTTATCCGTGACGTTCGGTACAATGAAATTATTGTAATTATATCATACGCATTCACCACCGTTTAACAAGTTCATTATTGAACTAATAATTGGCTCTGTTTTATAAAAAGGAGGAGGTTCTCAATTCGACTCGTATAATTTCGTAATGCGTGACCGATTCTTTTCTTGGTCAAAAGAGATGGTCCCATGTAAATTTCCTCAGAATATAATGATCATGGAATTCGAAGGTAAACAACGAACTCCTTAACAGTTAGTGCACACATCATGATTAGGTTAGTTTATTGATAGATATATTTTAACACATATAAAAAGTATCTACAGGGTGAGGCACGAGGATGTGGAAGGTTTCAGAACGGTACTGTAAGAATAATTTTAGACATTAATTAAAAAATATCAATAAACACAACTTTACATTTGCCATATTTGGTAAAATTATTATTTTTTTAAAATTACTTTTTTTAAGTGGGCAACCATGGCAGAGTATATTTTAAGCAATTTTTACTGAACGGCACTAGAGTTCGAGAGCTAGGTCTACTAAAAAATGTAGCGAAGCGTCAAGGTTAATTAAAAAATACGTAATTTTAAAGCATAGTACATTTTACACTACAAAAAGGATATGAATGAATGCAATAAGTAATGCAACTCTACCCCTCATACCGTAGTGTGCAGACTGCTGATACAATATATGCCGAAAAATTAAAATTTTAACTCTTGTGCCGCCGGGACAACCGACTTTCACTAGGCGGCACAAACTCGTCACTAGGCGGCACTAGTGACGAGTTTATATGTTATTTTATGCTCTGAACCATGGCGTTCAATACATTCTTCGATTCATGGACGAAAACTATTCATTACTTCTGCTCGAACAACCTCACCAATGTTTCTAATTTCTTCTGTGATGTTATTTTTCAAATCTTGAAGTGTCCATGGTTTATTCACATATACAATACGTACAATACATATAACAGATTAAATAATTAATTACTGTAATGACAGTATAATATATAATATTCAAGCATAACTTTATACCAAATGCACCGATTTTGATTAAACTTATTGCGTTTGCTGGAGAACGTTCCCCCGATGGTCCCGTTATATAATATTCAGGTGTGATCCTCAATCCAGGGCCTGCAAATTTGTGAAAGAATTTTTTTTTGTATCGCTAGGATGTACTCAGACGTGGACTGGGCAGGGTGGCTATAGGTAGCGATAGTCACCGGGGCCAACTGACTCCTGGGGGCCAAAAATCTCTATTAAGAAATTAAATTTCCAGTTGTTACTTAAGGGTAAGGTTAATTCGTACAAAAAAAGGCACATTTTTGTGAATTTTTTTCGACAACACAGTTAAAATCTATTTATTAAAACCAATGGGACATCAAAGTATAACATTTGAAGAATATTTTGTAAAATTTTCATGGAAAAATATTAAAAAATACGGCAATGGCAGCAATTATTTGGAAGCGTCTCAGAAAAAAGTAGAATTGCGGTGCCCCTTATAACTTGGTGCTGGATCATCTGAAATCAAAAATGGAAATTTTTGTCGTTAGATAATCGCTTTCCCCAGGTAACGCTGGAAGGGTTTTTCGAAATTTCAATTTTTCAATTTTTGGGAACACTTCGAAGTAAAAAACGCGATTTTTGCAAAAAAAAAATCGCGTTTTTCACTTCGAAGTATTCCCAAAAATTGAAATTTCGAAAAACCCTTCCAGCATTATTTTCTCTACTTAAATTAATAAAAAATCGGTTAAGGTCTTCCCTTGGGCAAAACTTATTAGAATCTTTTTAATAATAAACGTGGAGAGAGATTATAGAAATTAATGATTTTTGGAGTTTTTCCTTTACTTGTGCTAAGGGACCTTCCTTCGTGCCAGATTTCAAGATTTTATAGGTCAACGAGAAGTACCGTATAGTGTCGAAATACGTGATTTTTTGAAAGGCCGTATTTTTTATTAATTATTGCATTGAGCTAGAAGCTTGAATTTTTACAGGACCATGCGGTTGTAGACCTTAGTATTTGAAATTAATTTTAACTTTCTGAGAAAAGGCGTTTTGACGGTCAAAGAGACGGACAACAAAATGACCCTATAAGAGTTCCGATTTTTTTTTCATTCTGATATACAGAAACCTAAAAATGTGGAATAAAACTAATTTAAAAAAATGTTATCCGACTTCAAAATAGACTGTTAAAATCGTAATCCTCCTTTTTTCGTAGTCGGATAAAAAAGAAACGGAATACCTCTAAAAAGAATAAAATAATTTTTCCCATAGTTTTACAATTATTTTCCCCAATGTGATGCATTGAATAAAAAACCAAACCTTGACTGATTGAATAAGTACTAATAGTAGATTGTATATCTAGATGTGTAATGGTTTTTTATTTATTTATTTATTGTAGATTATAGACGCGTCGACAACTTAGGTCATTAGCGTCTAGATGTGTAATGGGCTATATTACTGACGAATGATTAAAAAGTATGTAAAAACGAGTGATAGCGAGTTTTTACAGTCACACGAGTCATAATACCATTACGTACGAGATATATATGGTATTTTTTGCCACACCCACTACAAAATATCTACTTTTCACATCATTTTCAAAAAAATTTGACAGTTCATTTGCGTTGCCATCTTTACTTTTACAGTATGTCGTGAAGGTTGTGAGTAAGTATTGGCAGGCGGATAGAGCGAAAAAACAGAAGTTGATATGGCAACCGTTTACTTACCGCACTAGTGCGTTAAGTAAAACACTTTCGGCACACCTGCCAGTTAAATGACTCATTAAAGGCCGCTATACATACATCGAAAATAGCCATTTTGTAGTGGGTATGGCAAAAAATATTACACAGTAGATCCTGTAACATTGGACACTCCTATACAGATGCTTATGACCTTTCTACAGTATCTATTTACATTGAGCACCCTAATAACTTGATCACTCGTGAACATATTAACCCAAGTTTCATCGAAACAAATTATGAGCACAATCTTTCGGAGCCGAGAAAGTGGTAAAATGTAAATTGAGAGAGAGAGAGAGAGAGAGAGAGACTGTGGGTTATAAACGCTTGACAACTCAGGTTATTGGATACCGATGAGACACTCGAGTGTTATACATAGAGATAGAGGAGGGAAGCCACCCAAAAACGCGTCGGTGCAAAAGATAGAGATGGAGAATAGAAGTGTATTTCTATCTTCTTCTATCACAAATACATAACCATGGTTACAGATGTAAATTAACAATACCTACTATAAATTTTTAAAAGAGAAACTCTCCGTTTTCTATGTCTCTTTTCCAACCTGACACTGTCACCTACGTAATTGTGCCTATGACTCCTCTACTCTATCTATGATATCTCTATGGTGTTATATGAGTAGTGTTTTTAGGGTTCCGTACTGGAAATTGGAACCTCATTACTAAGTCTACGCCGTCTGTCTGCCCTACCTTTAAAAGGCTGTTTCTTTTGAACCATAGCAGGTAGCCGGTTGAAATTTTCACAGGATATGTGTTATTATGGCGGATATCCTAACAAATAATAAAAAAAAGTAAAAATTAAGGGATTCCCCATACAAAAAATGAAAAAACCTTTAAGAGACTGTATTTTTTGAACCGTAACAGGTATCTGGTTGAAATTTTCATAGAATATGTGTTATTATGGCGGATATCCTAACAAATGGGTAATAAAAAAACAAACAGTCAAATTTAAGGGGGGTCCCCATATAAAAAAACGGAAAATTAGGTATAGAGGTGTACCAAGTGTATCAAATAAAGCACCAGTGTTTGCGGTGTAGTACACGGTGGAGTAGTGGAACGGCGTTGGCATGCCACCACGAAGAATCAGGTTTAAATCCAACAGAAGATACGTGATTGTATTTTTTGATAATATAAACATTTTGGAAATTTTCACTTTATTTTTTATTCATCAAATATTCTGTTAATATATTTTTTTTACTTTAAAAATATACCTACTTTTATTAAATTTGATACGAAAAAAAAGATCAAAATATAAGTAAAAAAACTTTTTAAAAACAAGTCTGTTAATTTTTTACCCCTAACTCCTTATTTTTATTATTATGCGGAACCCTCGATGCGCGAGTCCGACTCGCACTTGACCGGTTTTTATTTAATATTAAAACGTCAATCGGGAGATATTCTTTCTTGGATATTCTACAGTAAACAAAATGCAGCACACTATTTTTTTAAATGCGTTTTCTGAAGCAGTTCGATATATTTTACTAATTTATACAAAACTATAAATCAGGGGTCGGCAACCTGCGGCTCGCGAGCCGCATGCGGCTCTTATGATGTCAAGATGCGGCTCTCCAGTTCCATGCGCAAGTATTAATAATTATATTATTTTATTTTCAAAACTCATAAAAAATATTATACTGCAAAAAAGACTTTAAACAGGATAAAAACACTCAACAGAGAACAGTGAGAATAGGTGGAGTAGAGAGTATAGGGACAGCTGACATTTTTTAAATGTGGCAACACTGTTCTGTTTGTTTAGTTATTGGTGCACTGTGTAGCACTGCATAGCTAGCTAAAATACAATATGTTTTGTGCGAAACATTTGTAAGTTTTTGTATGAATAAATATCATTTCATATTTAAAGCTATTATTTTAAATCAAAAATCAAATTTATATATCTAATCCTAATCAAATACCATAATATTGAAATAAAAATGTTAGTGGCTCTTTAAAAACTGGGAAATTTTGTAAATTGTAACTTTTGGCTCTTCCGTCTCAAAAGGTTGCCGACCCCTGCTATAAATGTATGAACAAGGTATAGTGATAGGAAATCAGTAGGTACCTAAACTTTTATACAAATAAATAAAATCGTAACTTTGTCTGTAATTGTAAGTTTTTAACGAAATTTCTATACTTAAAAGTTCATAGGACACTTAATTAACCATTGTCTGTTGGTCAGTTTGTTTGATCCAGGTTAACTCAAAAACTGCTGAACCGATTTTGATACTTTCAATATAAGTAGTGTTTGGTATGCATCATTGCATTGGGGAATTGGATATGACGCTATTTAGTGCGCGTCTAAAGTATCCCCCTCCCTCTCTTAACTTTTGAACAATATGAGTTAAAGTGTTCGGACAAAATCGAGGTAAAATCTTATCACATACACTATCTTTTATAAATTTGTTTTTATAAATTCAAATATGGCGTCAGGGACACTATCAACTCAATTTTTTTAAATAGCAAGGGTTATGTTACATCTCCTTTGAAAGGTATTTCAATTTTCTACACACTCGTTTAAAAAAATTAAAAATCCAAATTTTATATAGCATTGTGCAAAAACGTTGCGTCTCTACTAACATTCTAAATTTAAACTGAATTTTAAAACGTCTTACTTACCCTCCAGTGATGTGCAGGCCACCTAGTAGTATATTTTTCTCTTCATAGAAAAGAGTCTGCGTATGAAGTCAAACAAAATCCATTCACCGACGTACATTTTAAATTTAAATTAGGGACTTGAGAATAGCCGAGCAATTCCGTTGTTTATATGACTTTCCTATGACTCCTCTATTACAAGCCCCCAGCTGGCAGGTTCTAGTCCGAGAATTGGTAAAAGTATATACCTATTCGATTCTCAAGCCCATGTACGTTGGTGAATATATTTGTGACACTGATGGCTGCATGAGTGATTCTTCGTTAATCTTTTAAGAGTTCCGTACTCAGAATGAAAAAACGGGACCCTTATAGGATCACTTTGTTGTCTGTCTGTCCGCTAAGACCCTTTTTCTCAGTAACAGCTAGAAGTTTTGAAATTAATATCAAATACTAAGGTCTACAATCCCATAGTCCTGTAAAACATTCAAGCTTCTAACTCGGCAACCTGCAGCGGCTCGCAATCCGCATGCAGCTCTTATGATGTCAAGATGCGGCTCTCCAGTTCCATGCGCAAATATTACTAATTATATTATTTTACTTTCAAGACTCATAAAAAATATTATACTGCAAAAAAAACTTTAAACAGGATAAAAACACTCAACAGAAAACAGTGAGAATAGATGGAGTAGAGAGTATACGGACAGCTGACATTTTTTAAATGTGGCAACACTGTTCTGTTTGTTTAGTTATTGGTGCACTGCATAGCTAGCTAAAATACTTTAATATGTTTTGTGCGAAACATTTGTATGTTTTTATATTAATAAATATTATTTCATATTTAAAGCTATTATTTTAAATCAAATTTATATACATAATCCTAATCAAATACCATAATATTAAAATAAAAATGTTAGTGGCTCTTTAAAAACTGGGAAATTTTGTAAATTGCAACTTTTGACTCTTCCGTCTCAAAAGGTTGCCGACCCCTGTTCTAACTGAATGCAATAAAAAAATATGACCTTTCAAAAATCAAGTACTTTGATACTGACTCACTCATCAAAACCTATAAAGGGCACGTCTCGCTGACCTAGAATCGTGAAATTTGGCACTAATTAGGAATATTTTATAGCACAAATAAAGGAAAAATCCTAAAATCATTAATTTCTAACTCTATGTGGAATTACTACGTGACAAACTTAATTTTCATTAAATTGTTATACCGGTACGGAATCCTCAGGGCGCAAATTCTACTCGCATTTGTCCGTCAATTTTTTCCAGAAATTTGCCTTATAGCCACAGATAGGAATGTGTATACCTACAGATAAAGCGGACGGTTGTTGGGTTTATTTATTAATTTTCTTTTAAAGCATTGTACAACAGAAATAACCATTCACTCAAAATAAAAATGATTAGTGGTTCAGTCACCTCCAGTTTAAATAGAAGTAGAGTAAGTTTTCTAATTAATCGCAGTTTAGAAAACTCGAGTTTATAATAGTCTGTTGCTTACTTAACTATGGGAAAAGTTTTAATTAGAACAAAGTTGTTCCGTTGACATTGTGTAGTATAGTAGGTAGAGATACTGTTTTAACGTCAATAATAGATTATTATTATTCTGTTTACAAATAACTTATATAACCACTGTCGACCGATCGGTCCTGAGAGAGCAATTCTGTTGCTCAGTTGTTATAACAACGTACATTGACATTCTCTAATTAATATGATTAATAATGAAAAGATGGAATGAATGCACTTTTTTCTTTAATCCCAAGATAATTCATCTTCAAAATATAAGAGTTACCATGGAGAAAAATAAGCAAGATACGTACAAAACATGTACAGTGCACAGTCTAATTTATAGTCCAAGCTCTGATCGTACAAAAGTTTACTGAACAACACTATTAAAATTTCAATATTGACTTTAATAGAATATAATATGATGAAAGATACCAAATCGGTGGCAGACTATTTCAATTTTTTATCATTTTTTGTTGTCAGTGTCTGGAATACGGCTGAAGACTTTTGTACGGTTGTAGCTTGGACGATTAGATAACTAACAAGAGCTTGACTTTTCGATTGATACCATGACAACCAGGGGCGAATTTACCCATAGGTTAAGTGGGCTAGAATCTAGGGAGGCACGTTTTGGGGATGGGAAATTTTAAATGAAAGCTAAAAATAATATAGAGCGCAAATTTGACGTATAAAAATCTTGAAGCGTTGTTTGTGCTTCTCCTAATATTTTAATCAAAAATAAGGTCTGGTAGCTAAACATAACTCATAAAAAATGAATTAATTATTTAATTCTAAAAACGGTTTATTCATATATTGTCATCGGGATTCGGGAATGCATATAAGTAAGTACCACATTTCAGGTCGATTGAATAATAGAAAATGAGTTAAAATTCGAGTAGTACAAATTTTGAAACCGGAAAGACATACGAACGACTCAAGTTAAATAAAAGCTTTTAAAAAGCGCGGCATCCACTTTAAAGCGTAGGAGAGCCAGAACTTTTAAACCCTCTCTGATGACAATTATTAATTACACGAGGCTGCCGGGACCAAAGGAAAATTAAAAATGCAACATGCTTTAGTTCCATTTCTAGACAACGTCAATAGCATTTGTATAGGCAATGTATGGATTGGCAAATAAGGAACCTCTGATAGTATTTGGGTTTCCAGATTGCCAGGATTTTCGGGAATGTCCCATGTCTTAGAATTTAAGCCTTCTATCCCAGAAATGCATAATTTTTAGATTAGTTAAATTCACACAAAATTATGTGATTTACACACTCCCGAGCGCGTCTAAAGCACTGTGTACTGATATGTGATTGTAATTAATTAGTACAATTTTTTAATCATTAAATGTATGGTATTCAAGATTTTTACATTTTGTATAGTATCTAATTACAAATAAATTATCATTATCAATATTGGTCCCCAAACTTATAGGATAGGGTACTTTTTAATACAAGCGACTAGGCCCTGCAGTCAGGATCCATTCTGATTGGTCGACACACAGACACACCTAAACGAACGTAATAACTAAACTAACTAATGAACTCTGTATACTAATATGGATAGTTGATAGCGATTAAAAAATGGGTTTTGTATGTGGAGAATGTTCAAACACATATTCTTCAAGACAAGCATTAATGTTCACAAAATTAGAATAAAAACTTCAGATAAGGCTTGTAATCTAATTCTTTCTCTAAAAGTCGATCAATGTTCTGACATTTCAAAATAAAACTTAATTAAAATTTATTTTTCTATTCCAATTTCTCAAGAACACTGTTATTGTATAAATTTTGGACATCCTAATATCTCAAATAATAATAATAAATTAGTTTTAATTTTGAAATGTCAAAAAATTGATCGACTTTTATAGAAAGAATTAGATTACAAGTGTTACCTGAAGTTTTCATTCTAATTTTGTGAACATCAATGCCTGTCTTGAAGAATATGTGATTGAACATTCTCCACATACAAAAACCCATTTTTAATCGCTATCAACTATCCATATTAGTATACAGAGTTCACAAGTTAGTTGTTACGTTCGTTTAGGTATCTGTGTGTGTCAAACGACATCAAGATAGGGTATTCGACCATTCAGAATGGACCCTGACTGCACGGCCTAGTCGCTTGTCTTTTTAATCGGCAACGCTTATTTCTCGTCAAAACCAATCTTAACTCGAACGAGTCAAGGATAAAAGGTAGTATTAACATTGGAAATGTTTATGTTCGTATATGGGGGCAGAGTTACGAGTTTTCGTTCAAGGCCAAAAGACAACGGTGTCGCGATCAAGTGAGGAGCAATCATGCAAAATTGAACAAGTGCAATTTTTTCGAAATGTGTTTTATATCATGTCTAGTTAATTGACAGGTATTTGCGACGATCTGCGGTGTTATTTTTGAGCAAATGTTAATAAATACTGTAGAAAAATCCATTTAAAAGTTAAGTAATCAAGCAAAAGTGAACGCGTATATAACAGAAGAATAATAGGGTTATTCCTGACAAAACTAAACAGTGCATTGATAAATATTGTGTGTATAATAAACAGTTAATTATGTTTCATATATGCTGTTATCATTTCCAATGTTCTCGGTGGTTGCAAGGATTGCGAAATCTGTTAATTTTTGATTTTAAACAAGGACTTGAGCATATTTTTTAGTCAAGAATTAAAATAATGATAGTTGGGCTTGAGAATAGCCCAGCGCGCAGAGACGCCGTTGTTACTTGTTTGTAATGAATGAATTGTAGATTATAGACACTCGACAACAGAGGTTACTTGTTTGTGCTTGTTTGTATAATTAGCCCGGTCAGTAAAGGTTTTATGTCGCAAATAATTCCTATCGAGCTGAATTTTTCACAGGTGGTAGAACACCTTTAGACCTGTATTTTTACAAAAGTCCCCGGTTATCCACCCTGTACTTCCCACGCCACCCCCTCTTGAATATAATTTTGCAAGCCATTCGGAAGCCAGTTTTGAAATATCTCAGAAACGGTCAACTAAACGATTCTTTCATTATGTAATGTTTCAAATAAGATTACATTTCCTACAATTTTCATTCCTACAAATTTTCTGTGGTGCAAATAGTAAACGCGCTACAGCCTCTTGAACATCATGCGATTTTTATAGCCTTGGAAACCAATTGTTAAAACGTAACGTCCTTTTCAATAGCTTTATTTAAATCGTGATTTTTGTCCCATATCGATATCTTTAAAAATTGAAAAGCTATAGCCAGTCAAAGTTAAAATCATTTTTAACGATTTTTTTCACCTTGAGAACGCTATTTGGGAAGGTTCCACCGCAGTTATTTTGAGTTATTTTGATTCAGAGTATCCTGATCTGGTACATTTTCGATAGTTTTGCGAAAAAACGAGTTATATCACACTTGCAATTTCTGTCAAACAATACATTAGAGCTGCAGGCCAGCGCCCCCCGAATTTCTAAACTATTGACTTTAGACATAATATGCCGTCGCGGACTTTTTTGTAGAAAATTTTATATTTTACAAAATTAATGGTATACAATTTTCACCTATCTAGCACGGTTCTCACAAAAAGTTGACTGGGCCGCCATTTGGGGAGGTTCCCCCAATTGAAAATTTAAAAAAACATATAGTTATGTTCAGAATTTTATAATTTATCGATTAAAATCAAAATCAGCAATTCGCAAAAAAATGAAACTAACTTGCTCGCCTATTAGGCCCAGATAACCTTGGTAGTGTATGGCCTTAAAATAAATTAAAAAATGTATTATAGTCTGAATGGAATGTCGACGCAAATGATCAAAGCTGTGAATGGGAATCTCCGATAAAAACAACCATCTTGGTATTATGATTATCTCTTTTAAGCACCCTGTTTTTTTTTTTTTTGTAAAAAATGATAACTTAATGATTTGTAATAATCATCGATGCATATAATAGGTATCTATGAGTGACGTAGTATGTACAATAATAATATTATTATGATTGACCTATAATATTATTATTAGATATTATTACATTGACACAACCTGTATCCCAATGCGACGTCATTCGTGTGACGTCAGAGCTGGTCTCGGGTTAGGTATCCCTCGGGCTTGTTAAAGTGAAATACACGGCGCGAAAGAAAGAGATATACACAGTACATGTACCGTAACTGCGCTGGTGTGGTACAAACACAGACATACACAGTACACACGTTATGGATACATTTATACATATAGTGGATCGATCACACTGTACGCCGTACCACACAAACACACACTGTATAATAATATGTACACACCGTATATATTATATTGTATACAAACACCATATAGATGTGCGCGCCTTTCCTATATTATGTAATATCGGTTAAAGTGTCTATCTATCCCATTTACGTATATGTATATCAGAAAATTTGACCTACAGTTCTGAAAAAATAAATACATAGAGGAATCGATGCCAATTTGATCGTTACAGGAACTATTTAAGATGTATTGCAACTTAACTAAACATCCAAAAAGGCCTCACAAACTATATGGCAATATCTTGTAAATCATTATAATATGAGGATAGTTTGGTGTAACGGTTAGTGTGCTGCCCTTTGGATCACACTGTCGTGGGTTCGAATCTCAACTCCGCTCACGGATGTATTGTGATATTTAATTTAATTTGAAGTAATTAGAGACTAATGACCTTCGTTGTCGAGCATCTATAATCTACAATAAATAATTGTTAATAATCTCCACTGTGTACTATCAATAGATTGTAGATTATAGACGCTCGAGCTATCAATATATTAATATACATTCCTGGTCAAAATTAACACACCACTCGATTTTCTTCTATATTTTTAATGTTAAAGGAATAACTGAACTGGAAGTATGTACTGTTTAACCAGGGTAAGTTTGAAACAATTAGACGGTCGTGAACGAGTATAGCGAAGGCCTGGAGAAAGAATTGGTGCCTGCAATATCTCTGCAACTCTTTGCGGGCGTCGAAGCAAATTTCGTCCCAGAACACCAAATGGTTCCCTTACAGAGATATTTGTAGGCAGCAAATCTATCTCCAGGTCTTCGACATACATGTTCACGAGCATCTGAGGGTTTTAAAGCTTACCTACCCTGGTTTCATCAGAACACAAAATGTGCTCCCAGTCCAATAATTACTTCAATATTAAAAATTTAACATAGAAAAACTTATTAGTTCGTTATTGTTGACCAAAACTGTAAAAAAACGTCTGTCGTGTAATTTTGTTTTCTTGAGAGTTTTTCGAGCATTTTGTATGATGGCGGAAGAAGCGTTTTGAGAATTTGTGTATCTGTCATCACTCAAAAATGGCTGGACCGATTTTAATTAAACTTCTTACACAATCAGTTCACATCCAAACTTAGTATAGAGAACTTTTTACCCAGCCACGCTTCGGTTTAGATAGGGTTCCGTTAAAACCGACATGAAGGCGAATGAATCTGTGAATAAAATAAATACCTAGTTATTTACTAACAAACATTTTATAATGTGATATCAAGTTCCTATTACTTGAAATTAACGGTAATGTTTTCCTAAATTTAAATATTTCAATTGTGTAATATCATTTCGGTACTAACGTTCTCTTTAAATAATGACATTATTTACCTAGTAGGTATATTAATTATATAGGTAATTCGTGCGGTGGAGGTAAAGGTATTAAGAAACTTGTGACTCCTCTACTTCCACCATAAATCATCAACTGCGAAACCAATCTTATAAAAGAGTGCCGTTCTATAGAAATTTTAAAAAAATCAGTCAAGTACGAGTGTAACTCGCGTACCGAGGGTTCCGTACAACTAGCAAACGAATAAATGTACCCCACTGTATTAAAACAAATCTCATTTCATTCAATCTTATCCAATAGCATACATTAGTAGTGATTTCGCAAACCGTATAATTAAGTTTGTTAATTATTGGTAATATGTTATTATTATTATTACTATTATTTCTCGAAAACTATAAGTCTCCTAGACTCTTTGACATTAAAAGCCTGAAAGTTTTATTGTGCATTTATGAAACGAACATTAATAACATAATTATACAATTTTCATGTAACTATAGCTTAATGAGAAGAAAAATTATCAGGGTGGTAAATACGCCTTAGGTTGGTTGATGTAAATAGACCCACGGCGTGCGTCAAAGTTGCTGCGAGAACTTGGCTTGATGCATTGCTGTGCGCCTATATGTTTGGCACATTGAATTTTTTCCATCGATTAATTTAATAATAATAATATTTTATTTATCCTAAAAAAATCATACAGAGTATGGAGGACATGTCAAGATACACATATAAATAAATGGAAAACAGCTAAAATACCAATAAAAGAAATAAATATAACAGCTAAAAAGCAATTAAAAGAAATAAATACTAAATCCATTTAAAACATTTAAAACTTAGTTATATGTTGTATTAAAATTGAAATCTAAAAATTCTTCATTGGTGTAGAAGGCATTTTCTATTAAAATTCTTTTTAATATTCTGACGAATTTCGTCAAGTTTGATTTTTTCAAATATTTTGGCAAAATATTATACATTTTTATGCAGTTATAATACGCACTGCTCTCATATAGCGCTGTTTTATGCCGAGGGATACGCAGGTCCTCTTTGTGACGTGTATTGCAATTATGAGTGTCAAGATTTGATATAAATAAATATTTATTTTTATGTATAAATTTTAGAGATACTAGAATATACAGTGATGGCAATGTTAATATTTTTAGCTCCTTAAAAATGGGCCTACAAGATGTTATTGTGCTAGAACGAGTCATAATTCTAATCACTCTTTTCTGCAATAGAAACATTTTTTGTATCAAAGAAGTTCCACCCCAGAACATAATCCCGTATGAACAGTTAGACTGAAAATATCCATAATAAATTGTTTTAAGTATGGTTAAGCTGACAAGTTGTCTACATTTCAGAAATACATAACAGATCTTATTTAATTTAGTTACAATATAGTTAATATGGCAAGTCCAATTTAGGTCAGCAGATATATTTAAACCAAGAAATTTGGTGTTCTCAACACTTTGTATCGATTTACTATTTAACGGCACGTATAGTGAAGAGTCAGGGTGTTTAAGTTTAGTGTGAAAATTTAAAAGAACAGTTTTATCGACACTCAGTACAAGTCCATTCTGTGTACACCATTTATTCATTGCTATTGCACCATCAGAAACTAACATTAATAAGTCTTCAATACAGTTGGAGGTAAAGAACTGGCTAGTATCATCAGCTAATAGAGTTATATCGTTATAATTTAATAAAATAATTGTTTCTGTTTCAGTCTGCAACTTCGTGGTACATGACAAATGCTTGAAGACTGTGGTCTCGCCCTGTTCCAGCATTGCAGCCAGCCTCATTAAAGTAAGTATAATAATGTTAAAAAAAGTCAATTAACATTACCTATTTTCATACAATCTCAGACTCAGTCGTTAGATTTTTCTAAATCAACAGTTACATTATTAAAAATTATTATATTTTGCCAAAGAGTGGCATAAAAACTAATAGAGGTGCACAGAACAAACTTATGTTTCTCATTTTTTATTTGCAGATGTCATTGTGTATTGCTTTTTTTAAATTTATTTTATCGTTCATATTTTGAATCTGAATTGATTGTGTGAATTTTAATATTTTATTTTTTCTGCAAACGTTGAAATTTTTTCTTTGTTCATATAAGAATAATTGCTCAGAGGGGCACAAAATGTAAACTAACTTTAGGGGGAGGGGCCAACAGAAAATGTTTGCGCACCATTGCTGTAAGACAGCTAAAATATGAAAATATACAAGCAGCTTTAATTAAACTGTTGGTTTTAATATTTTTGTTTGAAATTGATTGTACGACTTTGATGATATCAATAACATAACATGAGGTGTGAGTACGGTTGCCAACTGTCCCAGATTTTCCAGGACGTCCCGTTTCTAGGGCTATTTTCAGCCGTCTCGTTTAAAATCCTTGTGGGACGCAGTTTGTCCCGGAAATTGCAAAAAAATAATACTTCAGCAGCGTTATGCAAGTATAGTAAAACTAACCAAAGAGTAGTTATGAAAATTTGCTCTAACCCAGCTTCTTCACTAGTTAAGGTGCATTTTCATGTGACGCTAGACGCTGGCGTCTAGCGTCAAATGTGGTCACGTGACATAAACGCCATCTTGAAAAACTGTAGCGTCAAAGCTAAACATTGTTTAGCTTTTACGCTGGCGTCATTAGTTGTCTCTGATCATTAGTGATGCGAGTTTTCTACAGCTAGGTACAGAGTAGTGCATCAAGTATCAATAAAGTTTTATTATAAAAAGTGCAGTTTAAATAATGGATGAACCCAAAAACGTTTTTTCTGATATTTTTTTTTATTCTGTATAGCAATTTCATTAAGCACAAGAGTAGCTATAACCCTATTTGCGCTTGCCAAATTATTTTTTTACACTCATATATCCATTTTTGATAATCGTATTCAGACATTGTCTTTTCTGTTAATAAATTTACAAAGAGCTTATTTATTAATTATAACAAATTCACCACGGTTTTGATTTATGGATGTCTTTATTTGACGCTCTTTTTACAAGTTTACAACTGTCAAAACCTTGCTGTCTGCTGACGCTAAAATTTGACGCTGGAACTTGACGCTACAGTTTTTAAAGATGGCGTTTATGTCACGTGACCACATTTGACGCTAGACGCCAGCGTCCAGCGTCACATGAAAATGCACCTTTAGACTATAATGGGTAAGTTCGGTTTTGCACTCGATTGATCGAGCCGAGCGAGCAGATTTTTGGTCACGTGACAAGCAAGCAGTTCGAGCCATCTAAACAATTATTCTGAACGTAATCCAGCATATTTTTCCAAACGTCAGAATAAAATGGCGTCAGTAAATTAAATTATTCTGATTACTAAGCTGATAGATGTTCTTTATTGTTCCACATTTTTGATTTAATTCAACATTTATAAAATAATAATTCATGATTTATAATTTTTTTCATTTTATTCGCTTATTTTAGAATTAATAGTACTACCGGCTGTTGATTTTTTCAACAGATATATTAAATATTTTATTTAATCATACTGATTTTTGTGCAATATAAACTTATTGCTTATTACTACTTATTCTTTGAATAAATATTATATGTGAATTTTTACTTATTGAAAAGTTACCTCACGTGCTCCCTCTCATTTTTAAAATGAACTGAAGATGGTTAAAATTGCTTGCTCGCTAGCTTTCCTTGGAGCTCATAGAGCGTGCTCGATCTCCTTCAGGTGTTAAATCCGAACGCAGGATAGAGATATTTCAGAACATATAAGTGTTAAATTCGAACGCATTAGAGCAGTTAGATCGATCTGAGCGCAAAACCGAACTTACCCAATATTATCCAGGTGTACAAGCTTTCACGGCCGGCATTGTTCCAAGTCTTCATGGTTTCCGGGCTTGTAGGCCGTGGTCCGGTGGTATTTCTACCTGACGTTTCGTCTACAACTGCAGTAGACATTCTCAAAGGCGATGTAGCGGCGGTCGAAGTGTCCTCCTTGGCGGCTCACACTGACCTGTGAGCCGCCAAGGAAACCATGAAGACTTATCCAATATTGTCCTCATCAAGCGCACGCTGCTACGCATTACAGTTCACGCAGTTTTTATTTTGTTTTAAAGAAAAAAAATAATTTTGTTGTGTGTTTCTACTTTCTATATTGTATTTCAACTAATTAAAATATTCATAATTCATTTTTACACTCAATAATATTATAGTACCTCACAGACATATTCCTCAAAATATTTCCGCTGTTAGAAATCGAATGATAAATTCAGTGTCCGTTTGTGTTTGAAACATGAAACCATGTGTAAGAAAGTTGCACTTGTCGGCATCATTAGTTAAATTTTTGAATATCTATAATCTATATATAAATATTTTCACATATATCCCGAAAAAAAACTTTAAGCCCTGCTTCTACATCCAAGAAATTCCGTAAAATCATTTTTTACGGTTGGCAAACCTAGGTGAGAGATAAATAAAAAAATTGAAACTTAAACATATAGTCCAGTCACGAGAGGAATTCCACCTTGCGTTTGGTGCAGCAAATGATTTTATTTTTTTGTGTCCTCAAGCATGTTTAGGAGATGTCAAATCCAAGTTTGCGACCTCTAAAACAGGGCGGGGGAGTTTTGGTGAGCTAAAAACCACGATTTTTTTGCACTTTTTTTGATTTCTTGCTTATAATATGGAAACGGCTGGTCCTATCGAAAAAATGGTCCTATTCAAAATTAAAGAGCACAAAATTTACTTCAAAATGCACTAGTCAAATATGTTAATGTTCCCATTTTTACCGGCTCTACAAAACTTAGAAAATCGCCAAAATTTACCAAAATGAAAAAAAAGCATTTTTTCAAGCTTTTAACTATTGTAAAACTCGAATAGCCTATAACCTTCCTTAATAAACGGGCTATCTAACAAAAAAAAATTTTTCAAATCGGACTGGTAGTTCCTGAGATTAGCGCGTTCAAACAAAAAAAAATAAATTCTTTCTTTGTTTGAACGCGCTAATCTCAGGAACTACAAGTCCGATTAAAAAATTTTTTTTTTGTTAGATAGCCCGTTTATTAAGGAAGGTTTAAGGCAGTTCGAGTTTTTTTAAATTCAATCCCAAAGGGGGTAAAACGGGGGTGTAAGATTTTTTGTTATTACAAAAAATCTTACTCCCATGTTTTACCCCCTTCGGGGTTAAATTTAAAATAAACTCGTATATCCTATAACCTTCCTCAATAAATGGGCTATCTAACAAAATTCTTTTTTTAAATTGGACTTGTAGTTCCTGAGATTAGCGCGTTCAAACAAAAAAGAGTTTATTTTTTTTTGTTTGAACGCGCTAATCTCAGGAACTACCAGTCCGATTTGAAAAAAAATTTATTTTGTTAGATAGCCCGTTTATTAAGGAAGGTTATAGGCTATTCGATTATTCTTTTTAATTCAATCCCACAGGGATTAAAACGTGGATGTAGGATTTTTTGTTATTACAATAAATCCTACACTCCCGTTTTCACTCTTTGGGATTGAATTTTTAAAAAACTCGTATAGGGTCTCATTGATTAGTACTTTGCTTCTTTTACAGACTGGTAGTTCCTGAGATTAACGCCTTCAAACAAAAAAAGAGTTTATTTTTTTTTTTTTGTTTTTCTAAGTTCTGTAGAGTCGGTAAAATCGGAACAAAAACATATTTGACTAGTGCATTTTGAAGTAAATTTTGTGCTCTTTAATTTTGAATAGGACCATTTTTTCGACAGGACAAGCCGTTTTTATGTTATAAGCAAAAAACGTAAAAAAGTGCAAAAAAATCATGGTTTTTAGCCCACCAAAACTACACCGCTCTGTTTTAGAGGTCGCAAACTTGGATTTGACATCTCCTAAACATGCTTGAGGACACAAAAAAATAAAATCATTTGCTGCGCAAACCGCAAGGTGGACCTACCTTTTTAAGCTCTCGTGACTGGACTAACACTAATAGGTACATATTAGTGCTATAATATAATATTATATTCAAGTTTAAAAAACTATGTATAATATTTATGTCTGTGATCTTAAAAAACCTGATTTTCTGTTAAATAAGATTAATAGCGATTTAATAATAAATGGGACACACTGTATTTATTGTTTTCTTTTGTGTAATAAATTTCAACATGCGGATATTAAAAAGTATCACACAAAATTCTTCTAGTATAACTACAGTATATTAGAAAAATTATTTTTGTGTGACACTTTTGTTTTGTATCCACAGTTCAGCCCCTTTACGTAGTGACACATCATTTGCCTCTGGCTAAAAAGTAGGTACTCAACGCCTGTACGTTTGTTTTAAGTACCTCTACCTCGCATCTTGACGTGCTGGTTGCTCAAGACTATAGCAACTTCTGTCTTCTGACTGCATGTACCAACTATCCTACTCTAAAACTGTGATAAAAAAAATAACGCCTTTCGGAAACTTGCTTAAATAATTCCATTATCAGAAGTTCAAAAATAATAAGAATATGATCGTTGCAATTTTTAGGCGCGATCTTAGCGAAGCTAGAAGCGCCTATATACACTCGCTTTGTCTGTACGTCTGTGAATCTGTGAATCTGTCAATCTGTAACGGATTTTTTGTATCAGTCGTACAGCCCAAACGGGTTAACCGATTTTCAAAAACTTTTTTTTGTTCGATTCCTCTCGGGGTCTATTTGATCCTAACGTCGCCCGATTTTTGAATTTTGGCCCCAGAGGGGAGCAAATTGGAAAAAACGGTGTTTTTTGCTTATAGTTTGCTCAATTTAAGTCAGATCGATTCGAAACCTGTCTTAAACGAAAGAGCAGAAAATTTTAGATAGATTTCATGTATAATATTGTGTCAAAACAGTTTTTTTATACAGATTTATATGATTATTAAACTAAATAAATGCGACTTTATCTAATAAATCGCGAACTTGTTTCGGTTGTCCTTGTCTGTTGCACAGTGTGATATGGATATTGGAAAATAGCGTATGCTCTGTCTTATATTGCATTATTTCAATATAGTTATTCAATTTTTTGACTGCTGATGTTTGAATTTAAGTTTAAAAACCCTGGCCTACTGAGTTAAAATGACGTGTAACTAATTATTGACGTCGATCGGATCGGACCAAAATTTCTCGACGTTCATCATACCTTCCCGAACAATTTGACTTTCTCTGTCTCTATGTCCCTTTGTACGCTTGTAACTCGAGAACCACTGATCCGATTTACATGATTTTTTTTTTCAAGTAAATAACTTCTTATGCGACTGCGAGTTTTAAAATATTCTGGCATCACGCAAAAGCAACCGAACTGATTCTCAAATAAAAACGTATGTTCTGGCATCACGCAAAAATAAGTAGGTAGTAGATGCTTTGTTTTTTAAACGGTGGTTTTATTTAACTTGATCCCGTATATTTGTTACAAATCTTGCGATCGATTGAGTTGAAATTTTGCACACATGTGTAGCTCCGGTGACAATACAATATTATGGTAACTAGCTGACCGGCCCGGCTTTCGTCCGGGTGTAAATCGTACTTCTGAATTTTCACCCACTTCCCGTGATCCGATTGAGTTGAAATTTTGCACACATATGTAGCTCCGGTGATAATACAATATTATGGTAACCTAGCTGACCGGCCCGGCTTTCGTCCGGGTGTAAATCGTACTTTTGAATTTTCACCCACTTCCTATGATCCGATTGAGTTGAAATTTTGCACACATGTGTAGCTCCGGTGACAATACAATATTATGGTAACTAGCTGACCGGCCCGGCTTTCGTCCGGGTGTAAATCGTACTTTTGAATTTTTACCCACTTCCCATGATCCGATTGAGTTGAAATTTTGCACACATGTGTAGCTCCGGTGACAATACAATATTATGGTAACCAGCTGACCGGCCCGAGTTTCGTCCGGGTGCAAATCGTACTTTTGAATTTTCACAGGCAAAAGGTCTTTCTCCGGTAACGTTTCGGATAAATGTAATAAAATCAGACTAAGGAAATAAAGCACACTAAAAATTATTAGATCCTTTTGAAAATTAATATTTGAGAGTTTTATAGGACACAAAAAAATAAAATGACGTCAGATTTCAAAATGGCGGCCGTATGTACTTTTTTGTAAAAAATATCCGATCATTTTGAAAATTGATATTTGAGAGTTTCATAGGTCACAAAAAAATAAAATGACGTCAGATTTCAAAATGGCGGCCATATATACTTTTTTGTAAAAATTATCCGATCATTTTGAAAATTGATATTTGAGAGTTTCATAGGTCACAAAAAAATAAAATGACGTCAGATTTCAAAATGGCGGCCATATATACTTTTTTGTAAAAATTATCCGATCCTTTTGAAAATCAGTATTTGAAAGTTTCATAGGACATAAAAAAATAAAATGGCGTCAGATTTCAAAATGGCGGCCATAATATGTACTTTTTTGTAAAAATTATCCGATCCCTTTGAAAATTGATATATGCGAGTTTTATAGGACACAAAAAATAAAATGACGTCATATTTCAAAATGGCGGAAATATGTAGTACTCCTTTGTAAAAATTATCCGATCCTTTTGAAAATTGATATTTGAGAGTTTCATAAGACACAAAAAAATAAAATGACGTCAGATTTCAAAATGGCGGCCATATGTACTTTTTTGTAAAAATTATCCGATCTTTTTGAAAATTAATATTTGCAAGTTTTATAGGACACAAAAAAATAAAATGATGTCATATTTCAAAATGGCGGTCATAGGTATTTATTTCTTTGTAAAAATTATCCGATCCTTTTGAAAATTGATATTTGAGAATTTAATAAGACACAAAAAAATAAAATGGCGTCAGATTTCAAAATGGCGATCAAATAATAACTTTTTAATTGTATTATTTATATCTTTAATAAATTCGGTTTTATATACAATGCGTAAAAAGCATAGCTTCTGTCGGGTGTCTTACGAGACATCATGACTTTTTTATTTAGCCGGTTCCGAGTAACGCTTAATAGTCAACCGTTGCTATGGAAAATTGTTTAAAAAATTCACTGTACTATTTTTTCTATGTAATCCAATACATATTTATATTAGGTCTTATGGCTCATAGCCTACTACAAAATTATAAATCTTCTCAGTGTTATTTTCCCCATGTTCAATAAAACCGTTTACACACAGTACCTACATGAATATCGCGCCTTGTAATTCTTGAATTACTTGTATGCTCCAAAATTTTTAATTATACATAGTTCAGTTCATTTTTGCATTTTTAAAATTGTAAATCCAATAATTTATCCAGCCCACATTTTTTTAATTTTAAATCAACTTAATACAAATATTATGTAGGTAACGCAATAACGGAATCACTGTCTGTAATTTCATTTTATTTTGATTTGGACGCCTAGATGAGAAAACATGTATCTGTCTGTTTGTCTTCACTCGAGAACGGCTGGCTCGATTTTGAAACTTGGTACATAATTCGATCGTTCTGGTACGTACGTACGTACCAGAACGGCCGAATTTAAAGAAGGTACTTCAAAAGTATCTCTAATCCGGCTGCGTTCTTCTTAAAGTAAGGGTTTTGTCCAAACCGGTATATTTACGTGAACGAAGCAAAGGTAAAGGCTAGTAAAATATATTATTATTTTGTAAATTCATGGATGTATAGTGTACCTGCTAGTACATAATAATACTTAACTATAATACAATAGCTTAAAGCTGTATGGCTCATGGCTCAAATGAGACACAAACGAATAAGAAAACAGACAACAGTGAAGAGCTTTCAAATTAAAACTTGTAGTTAAATCTCTTTTTACTTTATACTTGTAGTGGTGCAAGCCTTTGTTTCTCATTCTTTTATGAATTACTTGAAAAATATTTTGTCATTCTTGGCATTATGTATTTATTTTTTTGTCTAAACTGAAACATCGATATTTTTTATTTTCAGAAAACTACGAGTATATCGTACCCTTATAGAAGTCATTGGTCGATTTTTATACTGACAATTTTATCAAATAAACAAAATATGTCTGTTTAGTAGACACACTTATCTCTGTTACACTGTAAGAAATGAGAAGGTCGATTACATAGATTATCGATGGTCCATTTGTAACCAGTGATTATTCTGGTAATAGGCACACAAAAAGACAATGACGTCGCAAACAGGTATCACCACATCGCGTCGATTCCATAAAAACACATTGCGCATGCGTGGTTACTAATTTTACATTAATTTGTTTTGTATTAATCCATTTTATATATGTAACTATACATTTTATTTTGTAATTTTTACACATTTTATTGGAATATTACACAAATTATGTAATTTTAATTTACTTTATGTAAAAATCATAAATTTGTTTACCTTTACAGTAAAAGTTCAAGTTTTGATGAAGTTTTCTGTGTAAAAATAAATAATAATGTAAAATCACTTAGAAAATCGAGCGAATTCTACCTTAACTTTCAAAGTATTTTTACATCCATTTTTTACAGTGATAACGTAAAATTGGATAAATTGCTTGGCATCTAAAGGCCTATAACTATACACGTGCAATTAAATTGTGCAAAATACTCGTGTGACGTCAATATTATTGAGATTGAAGAGTGACAATTTTTTTGCAAGAAACAGGAATTGCGCCATTCCAGTCAAAATGCAAGCAATTGCTTTGAATTTTCACATCATTCACAATAAAAAGTCGTTGAACAACTGAACAGAGCATATTCTAACGGGCAGTTCTATACTGAAAAAGGCTAAATTAAAATTGGCAGTTCTTAAATTTGCTAGTGACACAAAAACTGAGACAAAAAAAAGGGAAAAAAGAAAAGAAAAAATAAGAAAAATGTGCTTCAAGAATAAATTATATTGATATAATTTTTAATTTTTTTGATATAATAATTAATAATATACATAGATATGTATATCAAAGTAACATGTGGGTAAAATTTGAAATTCGAGCAATCTTTTTTTTTACAAATCGTATACAGTCAGAGTGAGTTCTTGAAATTCCTTAATAGAATATGCCCTGCAACTGAATCAACTTGCGCAAAATAATTGAGCGTGTATGTATATTTCATTATTCAATATATTGGGCAAACTATATTGTACAATTTAATTGCACGTGTATAGGCCTTTAATGAGATCATTATATCCATTGACACAGAGGATCGACTGTGCATTCCCTAATAGCAATGCACTGACAATATCCACTCAAATGTGAAGCTGTCAATCTCTGTAAACACTATTGGTCTGAGTCTGATCTACCAAATGTCTATTTCCTTCTACTGAGCGACACGTTTTCTGGTCTGTTTCGCAATCCATTCTCTACGTCGATAAATAGATCAACCCGAGGCCTATTTTGTTAAACTGCCAGAATGTACGTTAAGTTTTTTTTTTGTTTTTAAAGCACCAAAATCCAGGGTTATTTGGGTCCAGCATCAATTCATATTTTCAATTTATTATTTTTTAATAATAAAATGAAAATCGAAATAATACTGTAACAAAACTGTTTTCTTACGTGGGTGGAATAAATTATTTATTTACAATAATTAAAAATGTAAACAACAATATACAATAATTCGTAACAATGAAAAGTCAATTTCAACAGTCAACACTGTTTATATAATAATAACACGAACAGTATTTCTCAAACAAAGTGAAAGCACTTCGATAGCACTGTATTTATTTATTTCCGTTGTTTATAACACGACACTAATTCACGACTTTCGTTGTTCTTTCTCCGGTGACTGCTCTACTTATATAGAGCTAGCAGCTTGACCCCCCCACGCTCGCGCGCTTTCTAGAACATTTTTGTGTCTTCGATATAATGCCACGCCTCACCATTGTTACTTGTTCTGGATGCTTCGATTGTCGCCAGTGGCGTAACATCTGGGGTTTTCGCTACAATACTGTTTTTTAACTAATAGTCATATCGTAAGTGCTTATGTTTTCTGACGCTATTTTACCTATTCAGGTTCACAATAAAAATATTATTCTATTCTATAATCTATTCTACTTCGCCGGTTCTCGGATTAGAACCTAGGAACTGGTAACTTGCAATAAGGAGCCATGGAAACGCCATATAAACAACGGCATTGCTACACGTTCGGCTATTCTCAAGGTCGATTAGGTTTTTTCCGAAGGTTTATTTTTCGCTGCAAGGCTTAGGTACCTATAATACAAAAGTAAATAAAAATATATGAGCACTGTGGATAGAATAAAAACAAAATTAAAGATAGCTACTTCTTACCACAACAGTTTTATTGATGGATGTACATTTCGAAAGCTATGCTTTCATCTTCAACGAACACATACATGTCTAGTGTTCGCTGAAGATGAAAGCATAGCTTTCGAAATGTACATCCGTCAATGAAACTGTTGTGGTAAGAAGTAACATCTTTAATTTTGTTTATAAAAGTAAATGTTTTAAAAACTAAAACCCGACTACGAAAAAGTAGAAATCAAGCTTCCAGCCATCCAATATGAATTACTTTTCATATTGGATGCTTATTTTTTGTCTACTTGTTCGTCGTCGGTTTTTTTTTCATTTGCCTAATCAAAGTTTCAATGATTTTAGTTGGCCTTTATAGTGAGGTGGATTAGAGCTGTATTTCCAAATTACCGATACATGGCGGATAAAAGCACCTTTGGTATGAAGGTACCTTAGGGTATACTCATCAATTTTAGCCTAGGAGCCCTCTGGAATTTCTAAAAAACAACTTTTGACTGCCGAAAAACCATGAAATTTTACCACTGTTTTGACTTTTTTCGAAATATCTCAGAAACAATCGACTTAAGCGGTTCTTCCACTATATAATGTTTTAAGGAGGATTAAATTACCTGCAATTTTTATTTCTACAACTTTTCTGTGGTACTAATGGTAAGCGCGCTACAGCTTCTTGAAACTCACGCGCTTTTTGTAACCTTGGTAACCAATGGTTAAAATGTAATTTCCTTTTCAATAGCTTTATTTATTGTGTTCTTCATCGAATTTTTAATTGAAAAGACATAATATGTCCATAAAGCAAAGAACAACCTAAATCGTGCTTTTTGCCCCATATCGAAATCTTTAAAAATTGAGAATTTATAGCAGTCAAAGTTGAAATCATCACAGGGTTTTACATGTTTTTTTAACATGCGTTACAAGTACTTTCCATACCGGATAGAAAAAAATCCGTAGGTACCTTCATATTAGGTACCTTCATATTAAAGTTGGTGCTTTTATCCGCCAGGTATCGGCAATTTCACTAAGTCACCTCACTATTAGTATCAACAAACAAAATGAGATGGCCATGGTTTATGATTATATTAAGAACATGAAAAGAGAATTGTTCATTGGGAAAATTGTTGGGAACAAGCGATTGCTTACTAGGTGGGAAGTATAGGACTGGCTATCCAGTTGAATTTTTAGTTTTGGAATCCATTCGCCAATCCGCTTCATTCGATACCGTACGGGCCTACGGCCTACACGATATTAATTTCTATTTCTGTTTTTCCATAGTCAATGATTTGCATTTATCATCCGCCATATTGGATCTGTGGTGACGTAATAAGCCCTATAACACGCACGTCACCAAGACGAATCGATAGACATCTTATTTATCAAAATCGGTTCAGTAGTTTACAAGCTACGGGAGAACACACATATACAGAGTGTTCCATAAGTACCTATTGCGAAAGATTTCAGGGGCTGATTCCTTAGATCATTCTAAGAAAAAAAGTTCACATAAACATGGGTCCGGTAATGTTTATCCGCTTGGATTACTTTTTAAAGGAGCGCCTCAAGTCATTCGTTTACGCGGATCCTCATATTGCCGATATTGAAAAACTAAGCAGCGCATCATTGCGGCATGCGATATTATTCGCATCGCTTCACGAATTTTCGAACGCGTCCGTCATTCCATGTTAAGAAGAACAGAAGCGTGTGTTAACATGAGATGTGGACATTTACAACAACTATGTACTTTGATTTTCCAAAATGTGTATGAATATTATACACTTTTTGTATTTTTTGAACTCTTACTTTGAAATAAAAACTTTCGGTAGCCTATTGTTGATCTTGTTCCGTTTTTTGTACGGCTATAACTCAACGAGTAAGCATTTCCGGATCCATGTTTATGGGAACTTTTTTCTTGGAATGATCTAAGGAATCGCTCCCTGAAATCTTTCGCAATACTTATGGAACATCCTGTATATATAGACAGTTAAACTCATTGCCCTTCCTTTTTCGCATTCGGGTAAAAATGAGAAACAATATATCCATAAAAAATAAGTAATTTATTGTTTCGTAGCTCAATTATTAAGGTAGGCTGTTTAGGTAATTAGATGATGATGATGATAATAGAGAATTAATTGCTGAATTTTCTTTTACAGAACCCAGTTGCACATTGTTGGTCTGAACAGATCCATATCAAAAGAAAGTTTTGTAATGTCTGCCGTAAAAAACTTGATGATGGGATGTCTGTCCACTGCGAAAGTAAGTCAAATTTTTTATTTTTTATTGAATACTGTAATTCAAAAATTATTGCATCAGTTATAATACTTATGGGTAAAACCGTAAATGTAAATCCAGGGTTACTTTAGTCAATAATTGACTACTGTTACTATTCGTCAGTAATTCCTCATCACGCTACCTAGATATACAATCTATAGTCCAGTAATTTTAGATTTCCACTGCGGAATAATTCCCAGTTAACTCAATTTTTGTAAATACCTTCGTTATGGTGTTCTAAAAAACGTGTAAAAAGTCCCCATCGATATCGTGCCGACGTTGCCAGATATTCGAGGTTCAAGTTCACGATAGACGGTTTTTTGCGAATTTCTCAGTTCCGTTTCATTTTTAGTAAAAAATGGTTATTATCAATCTTGTAGAGGATACATTTCACTACAACTTTTGTATAAACATTTTTTGTCTACGATTCATAGTTTTACTTATTTAAGTACCCGCGGCTTCCTCTCCCTTGATTTTACGTAACAGGATAATACTGCTTCGCGACGGCCTAACATAATGATTTGTACCTTTATTTCAAGTTAAACTTTAAGCTAATGGTTAATTATAATTTTATCGAAATTAATGCAGTAGTTCTCTAGTTATAAGCAACCAAACATACAAATCGACAGCAATGAAGCAGGCAGACAGATAGACAATTTTTTTCGAAAATACGATATTTATACTTGACATCAATTATAAAGACCATTCGTAAAGTAACTTTGTAAAAAAAATTGACAAGGGTTGAGAGAATGCGGATTAAGTATGAGTATGCATTCGTATACCGTATAACGCACTCTACTAAGAGTAGCCCGGAGTAGCCATACTTTTAATTTTTACTTCCCACCTCTACTATGGTAGGGAAGTAATGGATTCAGTCCGAAAACAATATTTCGAGATTTTAACAGATTTTCACGTTTTGAGACCCTAGCAATCGTTTAAGATCATTTTCTGACTGATGTCTGTATGTGTGTGTGTATGTGTGTATGTGTGTATGTGTGTGTGTGTGTATGTGGTCAATTTTTCGCCTTCGATATCTTAAGAACGGAACAACATACGGGCATGCCGATTGTTCTATTGTGTTTATCAGCCTTTAACTTAGATCTGATTAGATTTTGAGTCAAATCGGTTCAGTGGATCCTGAGATATTCAAAAAAACGTCCTCAATGTCACGTATTAACATAGGTAAAAAAAAATATAAATGAATTCTAGATGTTATAATATGAAAAAAATGTAAATATTTTTTTTCTCTAAAATGTATAGTTTTCGAGAAAAAAAATATTTTACTAAAAAAAATAAAAATTGTACGTAAATCAAGGTAACCATGATTTTTGCTATATTAAGCTAGCCATCAATAGATCACCAAACAAAAAAGAGGGCCATGCTTTTTTCAAAGAATAAAAATTAAATTGTGTTTTAAAGACCACCAACAGCTAAGGTTATTTGGGCCTAGTCAAAGAATAAAAAAAAGAGTGTTTATTTTTTGCAAATATTTACTAGGTGGGAAGTATAGGACTGGTCATCAGTCGAATTTTTTTTTTTCAAAAATAGTCGACTATTCGTAAAGGAATTTTGTAAAAAAAATTAAAAATGTGGCTACTGTTAGTAGAGTGCGTTATACGGTATGCAAATGCATACTCGTACTTAATCCGCACTCTCTCAACTCTTGTAAATTTTTTTACAAAATTACTTTACGAATGGTCTTTATAATTATTGATGTCAAGTATAAAGATCGTATTTTCGAAAAAAAATTGTCTGTCTGTTTCACTGCTGTCGATTTGTATGTTTGCTTGTTTATAACTAGAGAACTACTGCATTCATTTCAATTAAATTATTATTAATCGTCAACTTAAAATTAAAGTACAAATCATTATGTTAATCCATCGGGAAGCAGCATTATCCCGTTATGTAAAATCGAGGGGGAGGAAGCCGCGGGTACTTAAATAAGTAAAACTCTGAATCGTAGACAAAAAATGTTTATACAAAAGTTGTAGAGAATTGTATTCTCTACAAGATTGATAATAACCATTTTTTAGTAAAAATGAAACGGAACTGGGAAATTCGCAAAAAACCGTCTATCGTGAACTTGAACCTCGAATATCTAGCAACGCCGGCACTATATCGATGGGGACTTTTTACACGTTTTTAAAACGCCATAACGAAGGTGTATACAAAAATTCAGCTAACTGGGAATTATTCCGCAGATATGGGTCGTTTTTATGTCTAAAATTACTGGACTACTACTATTACATTATTATTGTAATTTTGAGGATCACTAGATAATAGACGGACAAATCAATGTCTATCATAAAAAAATGAATTTATTATACAGGGTGTTCAAAACAATGTACTTATTTTACTTCAATCACGTGTAACTTTTGATTGTTAAATGCAACGAGGTTATTTTTTTGCTGGAATTGTATTCTTTAGGATATTTACTAACACTTTTATTAAGGGTTTTCCATACCTAAACCTAATATTTTCGTATTAAAATTTCTATTCACATTTAGGTGCAGGATTGAAAAAACAAATAAAAACAGGGTGCTAGGTTAAAAAAACATAACTTTGATCTGCCACGCTTAAATGGGACAGGCTGTATAATTGAAAATTTGTTTAGGTTATACACCATTAAAATTTATACAACTTTTGTGTTTAAACTTTTTTTCTATCTTCACCCAAAATCAATTTATCGGCTGACAAAGCAAGTCTTGGACACCTTGTATACATACATATTTATATAATAGATACAGGGTGTTAAAAAAAGAGTGTAACATATTTAAGGAAGTAATAGTATGGACCAAAATAAACAAAAAAGTCTTAGTAAACATGGGTTCGCAAAGTAACGGTTTCGGAGATATGGAAGGGGGCGGACCTGTATTATGGCCTGCAAGATCGCCTGATTTAAACCCTCTTGATTTCTTTTTTTGAAGATATTTGAAAACATTAGTCTATGGTACTCCTGTAAATAGCCTCGAGAGTCGAGGAGCTGCGGCTACGAATTAATCAAAAATGCCAACAAATCCGAGCCAATGAGGGGGTTTTAGAAAGAGTTCTAATATCTTTCAGACAAAGATGTAGGTACCGTTACTTTGCGGACCCATGTTTACTAAGACTTTTTTGTTTAGTTTGGTCCATACTACTCTTTAAATATTTTACACTCTTTTTTTAACACCCGTATATCTCGTGAGTAATGATATTATGACTCGTCAGTCGACAGTATTGATACTAAATATACAACAATCTACTATTACAAATTACATTCATGTAAAACAGTTATTTTGTAGGGGGTAGAACAAAGATACTTTATCGAGTGTTATTTATAAAACAAAGCCTTGTAAAAGAAAATGCCAAATTTGGAAATTCTATGTATAAATCCATGACAAACTGACCGATAACACTAGATAGGATTTCATGTGATTTCCTAGATGAAATTTCACATAGATTTTTAATAGTCTGGTTAGACCTAATTTAAGTTGTCTGCACTATAATAATACATCTGAAATAATAGAAAAAAGTGTGAACATCCATTAATTTTACTTCATACGAAACCCTGTTATTGAATTTGGCGCCTGAAAATACCTCGAATTGCACTTCTAAGAACGTTTGGACTATCGTTTATGACCTCTAATTGCAATATGATAACCGGTTACCGGATATCCATATTTACTCTCTTACCTCTTATCCCCCCAAACAAAATTCTGCGTACGCCCCTGATAATAAGTATGTATTATTGTGTTGCAGTATGCGATTACTTCATTCATCTGGAATGTCAGGACTTTGCAGTTGCAGACTGCAAAGAGAATGCAACATACTTGCCGGGAAAGGAACTGTCTGTTGTGCGCCATCAACATCACTGGCGCGAGGGCAACTTACCCAATAGTTCCAAATGTGCTGTCTGCAAGAAGACCTGTTGGTCATCGGAGAGTTTAACAGGCTATCGCTGCGAGTGGTGTGGCATTACGGTCAGTATATTATTTGGTTGGAAGGAAAAAGCCGCAGAATTTTTTATCTTCATCTCCCAAAAATTCGTCACCGTCCTATTCCTATAATGCATACTTGTGAAACAGTTACCACTTACCACGTCTTAAAACCCCCTTCCACTTCGAAAAATTCTCCAAATCCCTTCTCGAGCGATTGTTTATTGATCCAAATAAAGATGAGGATGGATTAGTCGACTGAAATTGAATTATTGGTTTGTTTCAGTCACATGCAATCTGTTATCTGTCGATTTCACCAGAATGTACATTTGGTAACTTGGAACCAATCTATCTGCCGCCACACGCAGTCAGCATCCCCCGAACTGAGGTGCCCATGGAAGCCATTATTGGTGTGCAGGTCAGGCGCAAGGAGATGTCGCGTGAGTACTCGTGCCGTAAGTGTCTGCCGAGCCATTAGAATGGCCGCTTCAGTAACTGTACAATGTACACTATCCATAGTTTATTATTTTATTATCTACATACCTACATAGATATTATTATAAGTACACAGCGAATAATGGTACTGACCAATGACCATTCCACTGCACAGAGGGACCAATTCCTTTAAATGTGGCTAAAATAGCAAAATTTAAAGTCGTTAAAATCTCTTGCAAATTAGTCATAGTAGAAAGTTTAATATCTTAATTTATTGACTGTATCCTTATTGTAAGGGTTTTACCCCATTACCAGTCCCTATCAGGTCCTGAAGTGGCGACTTGTGCGAAGCATTGTCCTAGTGTCAAATCGCGAGAAGAATTGTGACCTGATTTAAACATTTTTTGTAAACTTTGTGTTGAAGTGACTGAAAAAGTTCGATATGGATGATATTACTCAGAGTAAATACTTCATTTTGACATACAATTTTAAGCGATTTGGTCATTTCGTTGTGTAGATATCACCCGCTAAAGTTAAGGTGTTAAATCACTCCGCAAAAAATTAAATTTAAATTTCGACTTGAGTTGAAGTAAGACTTTCAGCATCTTCCAGCTTGATTTTTTTCACGAAAATGTAGCTAAAGGTTTATTGTATCGATTTGCAGAAAAATTTCTTGCCCATTTTCCCCCCCTCATTTTCCCCGCGACATCGTCTCCAGAAGAGACATCCGAAACGGAAACGTCTGAGGAAGACGAATTTTAAGAATTTTTTTGGATTTTTATTCATTTTACCCCCACCAATAATTTTGCGCAATTCATTTGAAAAATGTTTTCATGAAACTATTTTATAAATACAGTAATTACACTTAATTTCAACCATGTAATTTATATGGGTTTATATCGAATTTAGGGTATTAGATTTGACTATATCTACACCCCCTGAAACCCCCAAATTTTTTTAAGTATTTTTCAATTAATTGGGACTATATTATCGATGGATTCCGAAAGTTACGGAATTTTGACCAGAAATTGCGAAATCAGTCCCTCTGTGCACTGTTGGAATTATCCAGGTGTAGAAATCCGGTTAAAAATCCACTGGAATGCATAAGAAGCGATGGGAATCCATGAGAATAATAATTTCTCTGTAGGACAATTTATCTATGGGTTCCTAACTTCCAATAGATCAGTGGCGAAAGGGTGGTATAACTGGCAAAAAGTCAGGACCCCTTGGCTTTAGGAGGCTTCCTGATTCAGTGAAGCCCAGGCAATTAGCAATAAGTGGATGTGCAGTGCACCACTCGACAGAAGTATCTACTATGCAACAAAATGTCAGTGATCGTATAGTTATGCCACTGCAACTGCTATAGATCGTAATTCTCTATTCACTATTGGACATATCTATCTGAGTAATTTAAATTCTCCTTTCCGCCTTAATTCCAGCATTATTGAACGTTTGTAGTTTAATTTTAATTCATTACTTTTAAATTTAAGTGCATGGGAAATATCTAGGCGTCTAGGAATTGATGCAAATCTGCATAAGAATCCACGAGACCTAAACAAAATTGCCTATCTTTTCCTAACTTCGTACTGTTCTTTCACTCGCAATATGCTATTAACAAAGCGAAATTTAAAAAATGTAAAATAACTGAAAAAATAGTGCTGAAATGAAATAGTAATAGTCCGAATGGTGTCTCATGACATAATGTCGAGAAACACTATTAATAGTACCTATTATAACATAATATTTTTCTGAAGTCTTTTCTTCTTTTAAATAAAAATTATACTCAAATCAGTCTTGCCTAAGGATATTTCTTTATATTATATTGAGAGAAACGTTTTAAATACGATCTTCAATTTTGGAACTCGTTTGTCACCCATGAAAAGGTATAATCCTTCGAAATTTGGAGAAAAACGGCACCCTGGAAATAGACTGATCACGGCACTCAATACTAACAGTGTAAATCGAACTTGTTCGTATTTGGTTTTTAGAGATTTTCAGGAAAAAAACGGTATTAAAAAATACAAGCGATAAAATCTATTAATTTTTAAATTTTCTATTACTATTATTGTGTGCTCAATTTTAGAATTTAGTGAACGATAAAAAAATATTGCACTGTTCGTATTAAAAGTGCCTTGATTGGTCTCTAAATTTAGAAGGCTTATAGCTTTTCATGAGTGGCAAACGAGTTCCAAAATTATTGTAAGTCACATTTCTCTCAAAATAAAGAAAATAAATGTTAAAACCGCAACTTTAAAGGGCTGTATCTCCGAAAGGGTTCACTTTTGTATATAGATAAAATTATTATTGGATTCAATTGGTCTAATATTGGCCCAAGAGTCTACTGTAACGCAGTGTCTGTTGTTTTTAGAGACATCCTGTATATCCACAATTTTTGATGTCATTGAACAAATCACGATCAAAATATATACTATGAAATATTAAAATTTTTAAAATTTATAAACATTTTTCAAAAGATTTAGTCCTATGAAAAACACTGCGGTACCACCAGAGCTGAACCCAACCGATTTTTTTAGTATTACAATTTAGCATCGATCAACAAAATGACAACGGCTATTTTCTATATTCAATAAAAATTTGTATTTTGGATAAATAAACAACTTGGCAATAAAAATAATATAATTTTACATTTTCCTGCAACTCGTAAATAAGTTTTTCGACATTATTGATTTAAGTTGCGAGTTAGATAGATAGAGTGCATTACTAGTAGGTGTTCGTAGGAAGTAGATGGAGGAATGAATAACTTAATTTTAGTTTCTTTAAAAAAATTGTTTGCTTGTTACTTATTACAAAATATTATGCAATATAGACACTTAGATTTACAATATTTAGATTGCTAATTTTATGTTACAAATTTTGGAAAACTCACAGAATGCCTATAAAAAACATCGCTATACTTAGTGAAAACTGTTAATCCTTGTAGTTGTAGTATCATTTTTTATATCTGTGATTTTGTTTCATAACTATCTGTTAACACCTCGATAGCTGTGCTGTTTTTCAGCGAAACAATTTCAAATTTTTGTCACTTGTTAAACTTCCAGAAATGCATTTTTCATTCATGCAAAACAAGTTTAATGGGATCCGTCAAATGAGCATATGATATCTGGTGGCAGAAAATTGTACTCGGATCAGAGAAAAATTTACATGCTAAAGTGCAAATTTATCGTAAAATTGTTTATTACAAAAATAAAACAAGTAAAATAAACAAAAAGTTTATCTAAAATGGAATTCGCGATCGCGACGTTTTCTAATATCATGGCATTAAACACTATCAGTTATTGCCTTGTAAAACTTACTTTACAGCGATTTATTTTCTAGTGAAATGTGGAAAAACTGTATTTATAAATTAAAAAAATATTTTATATTAATAATAAGATGTACTCATTATCATAACGTACCACAATAGTTAAATCACTGATGATTGACAAATTTAGCTCTAATAATATGTATACAAATATTTTGAGGTTAGTAACTTACTTATTATAATATTCGAAAAATGTTGCAATTATGTTTATATTGTTCACCTAACCCAGCTTTAAAGGAGCATTGAATGGATGATTAATATCGTGGGGATTACTACCTTTGACAGCTCATTGTTCATGCATTTTTTTTCGTTATGTTTTCCACATTTGGTAATATGTCCCGCTTTGAAAATCCGTTCTCCTTCAACAAAATTTCTTTGATTAGGATTTGTACCAGCCAACCACAAATTGCACTTATATTTATCATTTCTTATCACTTTGAAAAAAACTAAATTACACACAAAAGTATACCCGGTATATGAAATTTTCCCCGATCTCCGCCATGTTTTTAAGCTCCCCCCATCTGACGGATCCCAATACAAGTATTTGGTTTAAGATGGTTTAAGCATAATATTATATCTACTAATTACATCTGTATCACTAAATTGTTCGGAATTAAAACCATGAGGCGTGACGTCACAACTAGTTCGAATGTACTCGGCACTTTCCATTGCGTTCAAAGATGTTACACGGCATGTTTAGTAAAAAAAATGTTTTATTGATAAATACTAAATACATACAGTGCCGGCCCAAGCGAGGGTAGAGCGAGCGGAGCGACCGCTCCAGGCGCCAGATCAGGAAGGGCGCCAAAATTCAATGGCAAAAAAAAATTTGTCTCGCCATCCAAGTATGATCGTTACTTTTCAGATTCGAAAAGTACGTCAGTGACTCATTACCTTCTCTTATATTTTCAGTACGTTTTTAGTTTTTGGGAAATTAGAATTGATTCGAAAAATGTCGACAAAAAAAGCCAAACGGGATTCTTGCTCTACCCTGAAAATAGTCCAGGGCCGTCGCTGAATACATACACACTTTTGAACATAAAATTTGAAATAATATAATAGTCTAAGAGGCAGCGACGGATTTTCTGAAGTGTCTACGTAAGGCAAAATAATCTCAACAGTCTCTGTATAAGTATTCCCCATTTGAAAATCTGTAAGTCTGGCAGTCTTTCTCCCTTGCGTTTTAGTGGCAGGTAGAAATTAGACAAATTTTTCATGTAATAAAGTAACACTATTTTTTAATTATTTATTAAATTGTATTGTTGAGTTAATTGTAATCTTTAAACAATTTCGTCACCACGGTAAACATCTAAATTTCGTTTGTTATATTTTTTATTATTAGAAATAGTAGATTTTCAATAATTTTTTTCGAGGTGTTCGCATCAATATTTTATTCTGTCATTTTAGAATTACAATACCCTTTATGTAAAAAAAATATGCCAAACCTGACGTAGATATCTGCATGAAAAAATTTGTTTTTTAATTATGAATAAGTTTAACGAAATGATAAGAATAACCAATCGAGCAGGCAATGTTATTTTATATATTCTAAATTATTACTCATTAATATAGAATAAAAAACGGCCAAGTGCGAGTCAGACTCGCGCATCGAGGGTTTCATACTGCAAAAAAATTATTTTTACTTATATTTTATTTTGTTCTTTTAAGTGTTTCAAAATTTTTCCGTATCAAATTTATTTAAATTAATTTTTAAAGTAAAAAATTCCACAATATGTATTTGCATTATAAAAAAAACAATCACGTATCGTCAGTTGGATGTTTGTTTAGGTTTTCCTGTAAACTATGCGTGAGGCACTATATTCCCTATATTTTCAAAATTTTAGGCTCAATAGTTTCGGAAATAAAAAGGGGGGAGACCAGACAGACAGACAGACAGACAGACACGAGAGTGATCCTATAATGTATAAGGGTTCCGTTTTTCATTCCGAGATACGGAACTCTAAAAGGACATATTCACGATCTCGGCTGTTCTCAAGATAAGGCCCCATTTGCAGGTTAAAATAGATTTAATAGTATTATTGTTTTGTTACAAATATGGTAGAATCCCATTTTTCTTTCAGCTCACGAGCCACACCTCACTTTAATTACTATCAACGTGGAAAAAGGGGAAAAGTAACTATTATAAAATGTTTGAAAGGTTCCTGAGCTCCAAAAAAACCTGTTTGTAATTAAAATGACCTGAGGCGAATTGTGTAATGTTTCCGAAGTCCCGTAAACTTTTTTTAATTACATAATTATACATATGTATTCCTGAGCGTAAAGGCTCCCACAGGCCAACGCGGGACTACGGGAGCGGGAGCAAATTCTATGGCGGGATGTTAGCATTTACTTACACTCAAGCGATATTTGATCCCGCAATGCTCCCGCTCCTTCAGTCCCGCGTAGGTCTGTAGGAGCCTTAACCATTTTCATTAATAGTAATTAATGTATAATTTTATTTTCATTGTAGGTACCTAATTTAATTACGTTTGATATTTTTGATCAGGGTTACTGCACCTAATAATCTGCAAATTTAATACTAACGAATTCATTTTTAAAATAATATCTAAATCAGCAAATTTTTCAATGTACCTATTTTGTAAACTTTTAAAGTCGGATTAATTAACCTTGCTTTGAATAAATTTGTTTTTCTTTTTATATTTTTGTTCTGATTTTAAGATATAAACAAGGCAATGATTTTGCAGTCTACGACACGGAAAACAATACTAGCAGTCGACTGTCATCTGTTGTAAGACATCTTTCATTTGTTTTGCCTCGTAGTTGCAGAGGCAATTGTCACATTTCTTATGAAAGAGGTACATGCTAAAAGAAGTGAACCCTGATATTTGCTTGTGCAGAGTTTATATCTATATTTTAAAATTTGTAGAGGCTTTTTCAAAACTAAGATTTCATAAACGCTTTGTAAATAATTGTTTCTTTAAATAACTTTTTTAACTTTTTGTGAGTGAGATATTGACACCTCTAAATTGCAGATTCGAAATACCTACTGAAACGCTGATTTTTAAATACTTTTTTTTTCTTCCTGCAACATTTGATTTTTATTAGATTGATTTTGTTTTTATTTGTGTTTTTATTTTTTCCATTTTTTGTTTTAATCCTTTTTTGTTTTTCATATATCAAGTATACCTTCTTAACAATTTTTGTAATTTCTATCGTACATTATGGATTGTTTACTATACTACTTAATTCACTTTTATAGTCGATTATATTACATAATTTCTTTTAAATAGCACGGAGTATTTCGGAAGAATTTGGCAGCGGCGAAGCGAGATCTCGAGATAACGAAGAAGCACCTCATAGTCGAGAACGAGATAAGCAAAAAGAGAAGCAAGACGAGAGAGATGAAGGTACAGTCTACCTATATAATTATATTTAAAAAACATTTTTTTAATCATATAACTCGAGTTGCCAGCTCAACTTTGTTTTTCCATTTTTTAATGTTGAATCCATCTATAGACTTTCTGCCATCATCGACGGGTAAAACAGCTAGTTTTATTTTGAATTGTTATTTTTTTTTTATAATTGTTTGGAAAAATAGGGAATTATTTCCTAATTTAAGCTGGTCAATTAAAAATATCAGTAAATATATTTTTTGCCATACCCACTAAAAAATAGCTGCTTTACATGCATGTATGCTTACTATAGGAGTTAAGTTGGCGACACAAATAAACTGTCAAAAAAATTTGAAAATACTGAAAATGAAGTGAAAAGCAGCTACTTTGTGAGTATAGTGAGTATGGCAAAAAATACCATATAAGTACCTATATACAGTATATCTCGTGTGACTTAAAACTCGTTATCACTCGTTTTAACATACTGTCACTACTCGTCAGTAATATGCCTCATTACCTACGACACACAACTAGATATATAATCTACCATTTTTCTTTAAAAAATCAGAGATTTCAACTAAAAAATTTTAATCTAGCAAATTGGAACTTTAAATATGTACGAATTAAAACAGATCGTGAAAAATTCTACCTCGGTATTAAATTATTGTTATCATGGTTTAAAGTCTGATAAAGGTATAGCTGTTGGAGCAAGCGGCTCTTATTAATTTTACTAATAGACAGTTGTCAAGCGTCTATAATCTACAATTTATCATTTAATTTTACTGTAATTTTGATGCGATAACATGAATAATTCACTATAAGAAATTCATTGTTTTATTACAGAAGTGATAAAAGTCTACGATGGCAACAATTCTTTGAGACGGCACATTTTTCGCACAATAATAATACAGCGGTCGGCTAACATTGAACAACTATTGACGCAGGCTCTGCGGGCATTTCATATCACGAAAGATCCATCCGCCTTTTATGTCACAGATTTGTATTCAGGAGATGAAATGATTTTGCAAGATCCCAATCCTATTACCAGTCTTCACCGCAAAGAAGGAAAGCGGCCTGCCATTTTCTTACGATTTAGGTAATAAATTATTGAATTCTACTATTTTTTTACTAATTTAATAATAGCTACTATCTGCTGGGCCCAGTACCAATTCATATTCTCAACTTGTATTAAGGCCGCTCCACATTCACGCGAGAAAGCGAGAACAACACGAGAAACGTGAATGTGGAGCCGATTCACATATTCTTCGCAGGTTCTCGCCTTGTTCTCCGATTTTTGTCGGTGCGGTGAGTGAAGCCAACAAAGACAGCAAATATAATATATCTGCGTCTCTTCTGACGAAGTAATTCCGCATTTATTCCGATGATGTCATTGATCGATGTACAGGCGTTCCATCTAAACAAAATGTTGAAATTAAAGATATCTCTCTATTTCATCGGGCAAAATGTCTTTATCTATGACAGTAGCCAATCAGGAACCAACCAGCTGAGCACGCATAAAAAAGATAGAAATATATACCTGCACCTATGTTGGCTTCACGATTTTTGATCTATCAGCAGTACAGGTTTCATAATATTTATATGGAGATAGCACAATAAGACCTAGACTCTAGACTCTAGAGGCTGCAGTGCTCCCGGCGATAGGACGTATCCCAAAGGCAATATCCTTACTAATATGATATGCGAAAGTAACTCTCTCTGTCTATCTGTTACCTTTTCACGCCTAAACCGCTGAACAGATTTCGATAAAATTTGGCAAGGAGATAGATTGCATCCTAAGGAAGGACATAGGCTACTTTTTGTCACAAAAAAAACCGGCTTCGCCCGAGTGAAAAAGTAATCTCTGGAACTACTGAACCGATTCAAAAAATTCTCTCACTAATAGAAAACTACGCAGGGGGAGAGATTCTCGCGGGGGATAACAAATTAACAATATACTAAATATACCACCCGGGCGAAGCCGGGACGGGCCGTTAGTATATAATATATTATAAGTATTGAAAATAAAGTGAAAAATTCCAAAATGTTTACATTATAATAAAAAATAAACACGGCTCTTCCTGGCGGCATGCGAACGCGTTACCACTATTCCACGTATACCACGGCACAAACAATGATGAATATTTGATACTTTTGGTACAGCTCTATACCTAATTTTCCGTGGGAATTTACGGTCTTAGGAATTAGGATTTTCGTTTACATTTTCCTGTAAACTATGCATGAGGCCCTATATTCCCTATTTTTTTCAAAATTTGAGGTTCAGTAGTTTCGGAGATAAAAGGGGGGAGACAAGACAGACAGACAGACAGACACGAGAATGATCCTATAAGGGTTCCGTTTTTTCATTCTGAGGTACGAAACCCTAAAAAGGGCATATTCACGATCTCGGCTGTTCTCAAGATAAGACCCCATTTAACTCTCAGCTCAGAGATAATATGTGTACTTTTTGAAATGAAACGTCTTTACCCGCGGAGAAGTGAATTGTAATCATGCGGCTAAATATTATATAACCTATACCCTCTACGCCGTTGGCATATGGATGTGTGTGTGCATGTCTACAGTCGACGCAACTAGAAGTTTTGCTTCTGTAATGTGTAATGTATACACGGTCTCCTTTTAATTTACAGAGACAGAGATAATGATCGGGGGGAAGTCAGAGTATATCCAGGAAAGCTCCAGGTTTCCCAGCCATTTTGTTTAGTACCTGTCGATGGCGAAACAACTGTAGCAGATTTAATTCGGGAAGCTTTAATTCGTTTCGGATTACAGGACTTCAGTTGTGAAGATTATCGTTGCAGTGAAATACTCTTGGACCGAGGAGGTAACTTAAAATTCATTAAAAATCAGAGTTAGGGTAGAGTCGCGCATGTAGTAGAATATTAATTAACTGTATTATTTGTTTTTAGTTACGGAACGTGTGTTATCGTGGAATGAGCGACCATGGGAAATAATGAAGCAGTTAGGCAAAGACTCAATTCGTCAAATGGAATTAATGCGTTTTTATCTTCAATTGAAACAGGATCCGCATGGCCCCAATCTAGCATTATTTGTTGGCAACTTACCACCTGGTTTATCGGAACGTAATTATGAAAATATGCTAACTGAGTTCCTTGGCAAAGGTAAATTTGTTATAATAATCCTTTGTATATCAATGCATCTAGATTCCAGATAATAGTGTCCTAGCAGCGCCGGATAAAACCATGTGGAGGCCTAAATCTCGGGGCCCCTCACAAATTACGTCCTAATAGTCAATAAAATTCCGAGAATTAGCGCAGTATTCAAATAAATATCTGTGCGCGAAAATTTTGGTTGTGATTAGGCTAGTGGCGCTTGCAGCAAAACGTCTCTTTCCATGTAACGAAGCATTAAAAGGCGCTATTGCTATTGCCTATTTGATAATCCGGTACTAGTCCCTACAGCCTCATGAACTACTAACTAAATGCAATAAGTAAATAAAAATTAAAATAAAAACGTTTAGTTTATGCTTAGTAAATCTGATAAAACTGACTAAAATGTTAAATAACTATAAATTTGGCGTAGATACAATTACTATTATAATTAAAGCAGTATGTAATTATGTCAATTTTCTTATGATAGGAGATGTTACAGCTGTCGAAAAAAACTGATTTTACATTATTTTGAATAAAGAATAAATCATTCATGAATTTCGTGTTTTTTTACAGAAAACAAATTTTCGTCAATAGGCCCTATTTATTATGAATATGGATCAATGGTTATTACATATGAAGATTCAAATAAGGCTGTGAGGTCACTTTATACCCTTCGAGAATCAAAATATGAAGATAAACATTTACTTGGTAAGCAACGTTTAAATCTATGAATTAAAATTATATTTCATCCCTTGTACAGTAATCCGTCTCTAGAACGTTGTTCGTTTAGCACTGTTTTGCTGTCGCGCGCTTTACAAATTTTCACCATACATGGGGTTAGTCAAGGTGGAGCAAAATGAGGCACTTTACATGAAATCATTGTTAGTAGGTTCAATCATCGTTTGAATTTCAGTGATGTTATTGCCAAATATAGAACCAAGTATGGTTCCTCCAAGTGTTCAACCGCTACTGGTTTTTGTGAATGTCAAGTCTGGTGGTTGCCAAGGTCTTGAACTCATCTCTAGCTTCCGTAAACTCCTCAATCCATATCAAGTGTTTGATTTAGATAATGGCGGACCTTTGCCTGGGTACGTAAAACGCTTATTGCCTAATATTATAATTAAGAATGTTCTCTATAATTTTAATAAAAAAAACTAAATATAAATAATTTAAATTGTCATATGTAAATTAATGATCTCTGCATGAAAGAAATGAAACTTTGGGTGATACAATTAGCTCGCGAGAAATTTGAATTATGAGAAAGGCGAACTCACACTACGTTATTATTATTACCTATAATACAACAGTGAGAGGAATTGTGTTTTGATTATATTTCACTTAATTCTGTTATAGTTTATATGTATTTCGTCATATTAAAAATTATAAAATACTGGTGTGCGGAGGTGATGGTACAATCGGATGGGTTCTGCAGTGTTTGGATAACGTAGGACAAGATTCGGAATGTTCATCTCCTGCGTGTGCTATCGTACCTCTTGGCACTGGTAAGTTCATTATATTATTAATAATAATACATTTCTTCTACATTCCATGCTGAACTAAACAAATAATTTATAACAAATCCTAAATGTTCTTTGCTTTGATAATCGTTTGTCGTTTAATAACTACCCTGTTTCAAAATGAAAATGAGGACAGTGTGGTCCAGTGGTTAACGTCGCGGCCTCTGGATCAGACTGTCGTGGATTCGAAACCCGCCTTCGCTCATGGATGTTTTGTGATGTCATTTAGTTTTAAGTGAGTTGTTATTTAATATAATACAGTAATCAAGACGCTAATGACCTAAGTTGTCGACGCGTCTATAATTTACAATGAAGGAATCAAAATGAAATGTACCTACGGTACAGTACCTACTGTACATTTCAATTTGGTATTTAGTTGGACGAATTAACCACAGCTCAACTTAACTGCTTTTATTATTAAATTCTAAACTTTTGAAATATACTTAAGGTAATGATTTGGCCCGAGTATTGCGATGGGGTCCAGGATACACTGGTGGTGAGGATCCACTTAGCTTGCTGCGCGATGTAATTGATGCCGAAGAAATTCGGCTTGACCGGTGGACAGTTGTTTTTCATCCTGAAGATAAGGCAGATGACAACGCGAAGCAGGTCTCAAACTCCACCGGTAAGAAGAGGCAAAAACTGTCCAAAATCAAAGTGACCAATGAGAATATTAAGAAAACAGGTCAATCCCATTGCTGTGTAATAGATGTTGTTTTCTCGCTGTTAACATACATTTGGGTTTTTTATTTCTTTTTTTAGACTTTTATTTTTATAGACTGTTTTCTTATTGCATATAATAGCAACGTTCAGTTTTCACTGGTAACTATACTAAAGAAATATCCAACCATATTTATATTATTAATTTTGACACATAAAATTTTACTTTTAATTTTTGACACGTGCTGTGTTACGTCATGTACCTATAACATCGGTGTTGTGATCGTCCAGTTTTTAACAAAAGAAATTGATTTTATTTTGTTTTTTTTTTGTTTTTTTTTTGTATATATAACATTTCACACTTCATTTAACATGATTTTTACTTTAGCATTAAGAAAAATAAAATGTACGTATAATGCACATTTTCTAAAATTCTATTTTCCATTGTAAGTATATAGATTTTTTTTAATTGCAAAGTAAAAATATTGTTATATTTTGACCTGTATTCAACTTAAAGACGTTGAATTTGATATAATTATAACGTAGAGTTGGTGTGAGACAATTTTTCCAGATCGAAAATTCAACAAAAATTGCTTAATTATGAAGCTAATTTCAACAGCTCTAAATTACTAATTAATAATACAAATTAAACAACAATAGTAACATTAAAATTATAATCCACCAACTCTTTTATAAAAACGAAATGACATAATAGTTCTCAAGTGAAACGCCAATAACCGCCATTTTAAATATAACTTGGACATTTTAAAAAAACAGTTACAGCCGGTTCTACAAGTGAAGATAATTCACAAATATTCGTAATGAACAACTACTTCGGAATTGGAATAGATGCAGATCTGTGTTTGGACTTTCATAACGCAAGAGAAGAGAATCCTAACAAGTTCAACAGTAGAATTCACAATAAAACTGTATATGTTAAAATGGGTATTAGAAAAATGGTTAGCCGAAAAATGTGTAAAGATCTTCACAAAGAAGTTAGACTGGAAGTTGATGGGAAACTCGTAGAATTGCCACAAGTCGAAGGCATCATTATTCTAAACATCTTAAGGTCAGTATTCTAACCAGATACCCTTCATTGCATATCAACGTCTATAGTCTACAATCTGTCTATTCATGGGCACCGCGCCGACAGGACTGATTCGAAGGGGGTACAAAATGCAACCGTGCCGCTGCAGGCGAATTTTTGAAGTGAAACTTCTTTACGCACGGTAGAGTGAATTATATTCATATGGTTGAACGTGTAACGCAGACAGCTAATGAAAAAACCAGATCGCCTTAGCATAGTTACCTAAATGACAGCACTATTTTATCATTTTATATTGAAGATGTTATAGACTAAGAACTAGTGACAATTTTCAATGATTATTTATTCAAGACCTTATTTTTGTGAAGATGTTGAGGTAGGCATATTAAAGTGCCCTGAGTAAGAGATTTTGCTAGATAGCAGTATGGAAGGAATGCGGAACGCCCCCAACATGTAAAAAAAATGGTCACAATTATTATTAGTTCAAGGCTGAAATTACTTGTATAGCTTGTCGGTGAGCCCAATTCTGACAATAATTGTTTTTTTTATTTTCAAATGGGGACCCCCCACCCCAAATGGCGTCCTCAACGTGAAAAATTCGTTAAAAAATGTGTTTTTCCAGCTTCCACTCAACTTTGCTAGATAGTTGAAAATTGCGTGAGTAATTTTGTAAAGTATAAAATTTTCTACAAAAAAATCCGCGACGGCATATGTCTAAAGTCAATAGTTTAGAAATGCGGCTCGAAATTAATATTATTGCGTAAGGGCCATTTTGGTAAGTTCCGGCGCAGTAGTTTTGTGTAATTTAGGGCCAGAGTAATCCTTACTTAATATTATACCTACTTTCAATAGTAATAAAAATTTTGTAGGGTACAGGACTCGTTTAGGGTGATCTGCAACCCTTTTAATACCGACCAATCGATCTGCAAATATGAAAATAGCATTAGTGGGTTCACCGACAAGCGATACAAGCAATTTCAACCTTGAACTAATAATAATTGTGACCACTTTTTTTTACATGTTGGGGGCGTTCCACATCCCTCCCATACCGCTACCTATCTAAATCTCTTCTCAGGGCACTTTAATATTTCTCCCTCAACATCTTCACAAAAATAAGGCCTTGAATAAATAATCACTGAAAATTGTCACCAGCTCTCCGGCTATTACGTGTGTTTAGAAGTTCTGTAGTATGTAGTGTAAAACTACACGGTCCAAATTTTTTCAACTTCAAGGTCACGCATTTTCAAGTAATTCAAAAAATTACTATTATTTAATTATTATACATATCAACCAAATGATAATAATGCAATTCTGATATATTTTCTCTTCCCTTTCCCAGATTTTCTGTTTCTCTTTTCTCCCTCACGGCGTTCATGCCTTCGCTGCATATATTGATTTCTTTAGTATCTTTAAAAAGTTTACCTAATTTACGAAACAAAATAATCGCACTTGCCTAAATTAAATTCAGTAACTGAAAATAAAGTTTTACAGTACCTAATGTCCCTATCAGCACTTTTGCAATTTAAATAATTCTGGTTAAAAAGGTGTCAATTACTATATTTGATGTCACAAGCATTTTGACTTTAGTGTTAGTGTCACAAAGATATATTATACGTTTACAATTTGTAGTTGGGGCTCTGGAGCAAATCCATGGGGACCAGAAAAAGAAGATCAATTTAACAAGCCTAATCATTGGGACGGTATGTTAGAAGTGGTTGGAGTCACCGGAGTTGTACATCTTGGACAAATTCAGTCAGGGTTACGATCAGCTATGAGAATTGCACAGGTAGCTATTATTAACCTTACCTAACTAAATTTACACAGTGGACATTTTCAGAACATTGCTGAGATAGGGAATTCGCACTATAATGCTTTAAGTCGTAAGTCAAAGGTAGACTGTTTTGATATTTATCGGAAAGTTTGAATTATAAAATAATTGTTTATTCAACACATGTACGCTTTTAGTGTTTTTTCGTATCTGTAAGGCGGATCTTAAATGGTCGTTTATCGACTGGTTACGCCATGATCCATTATGAAACGCTTTTCGATGCTATAATGAAGAACATTTTTTTTAAACCCGTTACACAATGAGCCATGTAGTAGAGTGCCCGCGGTGAGATATAAAGCCAGGCACGTCATCAATAATATGCTAGTGAACGCCTGCTTGCCCGCAGACAGTGCCGTGTACACAAAACTGCACATTGGGTTTTATGACGTTAGGTACAATTTTGGCAAACTGCTATTGAATCTCCAAAACAGCCAATAACAAGCTAGAAGGCGGGCGCAATGCATTCACGTTACTTTGACGCGGTGGCTTCATCTTTCGCCGCGCGAGGTCTACCTCTTTTCAATGCTATATTGTAATATGGTTACTATTGCAACGAAGTAAATAAATATTGTATCAAGGCCAATGTTTTTATTATGAGATGTACTGCTGTCAGTGATCTAAGGTGTTTGCCATTAATTCAGTTAAAGTCTAAAACCATGCGCGTGTGTTAAAAAAAGTATAGTGTGCAACGCGTGTCGCGTGTGCTAAATCTTTATGGGTCAGGCGCGATGTTTTCAGCACTTGTATACGGCTCGAGATGCACACTAGCCAAGGGTCGTGCGAGCTCGCCTCCACTCGTGCTGAAAACATCGCGCCTGACACATAAAGATGTATTTAGCACACTAGTTACACAATATACTATTGCATGCATAAATACTATTGGTATTCAGGGAGATTGAATAAATCCGAGTGTTAATGCTCATAATTGAAATTCATTTCTTTCTTATTAAAAGCTAATTGGATGAGTGTTTCCTATTTTTCTATTACATGCGAGAACTAGTCTTCTAACGCAAACCACAGTAAATAGTTAGTTTTTAATCTTAAATTTAGGTCATAGAGTACTAGGCGCAATGCGCATGGTCAGGGCCCTCGCGCCCCTGAGTGCGATGTGTGCGATGCACGCGGGTGGCACATCCAAGGGGCGGCAAATGGCCTAGTTGAGTTATGTTTTTTGTATTGTATAGAAAAAATAACAACTGACATTATATCAATTTTATTTGTATACTCAAGCCTACGTGAAAACTCTTACGAGTAGTTATTTCTTTTTTAATAAAATTCAAATTCGAAATCGAAAGATTTCGCGCGCAGTTTTCGATTCGATCGTTAATTCACATCAGCGCGTAGACAGGGCGCCCCTATCGAGAGACTCCCGCGTATGTTTATATCTTGAATTTTCCTGTCGATTCCTGGCAGGAATCGACAGTTTATCCCCAATAAGGGGCGTCAATTATGAATCCGCACGCGGGCGGCGTGAGGCCTTACGAGGGCCCTGCGCATGGTAGTGCGCTAAGTCAAGTTCACGCATGAACACTGGAGCACGCCGTGTGTATATTTACAGGAACTTAAGGCTTACTTGTTACCCTCAAAATTTGGCTTCCCATTAAGCTAGTAATATAAAAATTATGTTGCTAAGGTCCGTTAAAATTTCAAGCATTTTTCTCAAAGCTTCTAGGAGATACAATATGTTCCAGAACCCGGTTTTTCTGCTGTATTTTTAGTGTTGCAGAAAAAATAGTGGAAGCATAATATTTTGTTTTCAGATGAAACCATAAGATGGTCGTGAACGAACGTATGGCAAAGGCCTGGATGCAAATTTACTGCCTACAACTCTGTGCGGGCATCCCAGAACAACAAAATATTATTTCCTTGCACATATTGAGATACTTGGTGTTCTGGGAAGGGAGTTGTAGAGATATTACACCTAACAAATTCTTCTCCAGGGCCCAGGCCTTCGCCATATACGACCATCTGATGATTTCAAACTTAGTTTGATTTCATCAGAAAACAAAACATGCTTAGCACTAAAAATATAGCATAGAAACCTAGTGCGTTAATTTTGACCAGGGATGAGAAAAGGTTATTATGAAGTATTGAAAATACCTTGTATTTTGTCCGCCTTGTGACTTCTTGTGAATTTTACACTACGCGTTTCGGCAACGAGTTGCCTTCTTCAGGTGTGGTTAAAATTGTTTTTTTAAAAAACACACATTGAGTATTCGTAACACTATATAATATTATGATGCTAAGCACTGTGTATTATGTCGTGGATTGTGAAGTACTGATTTAAATTTCGAGATTATATGATGAGAAAAGGTTGTTTGCACCCGATGTAAATGGTTAGTTCAAAAAATGCTCATACGCTGTAAAAAAAATTGAATCGCCTTTGTCACACCGTTATTTACAATTTTGTTTTTTCGCAGGGTGGGCATATAAAAATTCACCTAAATTCGGATATTCCGGTACAAGTGGACGGTGAGCCGTGGGTACAAAGTCCAGGTGAAGTGGTCGTTCTCAAATCAGCGCTTAAGGTAAATATTTTAGTATGTTGTAATTGCACTTTTCGTTCTGATTTTATTAATTTGTGTTCTTAACGTTTCCTTTTAAATATTGCATTGCAAAATTTTTTTGTCTTATTGTTTTTCATGAAATAAAAAATAGTATCATAGATAAACAACTCATTAAACAATTTAATAATTAAACCATTCTTTTCAATTGTTACTCTGTTTCATTTGTTTTTTTCGTTTTAGCATATTATTCAGCCAATTAAGTATAAAATGAATGCATTATTTCATTTTTTTATTTTTTAATACTACTGACAAAATCAAATAAGTAATTTATACAGGGCCGTAGCCAGAAGAAGGCGAATCAGGGCACCGCCCTGACAGGCAAAAATTTCGCTCTGACAGCAGAGAACTTCTAAAGCATTATGGCGGCGAAATTTGAATGTGTTTTCTTACTTGCATATAAAGAAATGTACTTTGCGTTAGTGTAATATATGTATGTGTATTCATTCTCTTTAGTCTTAAGATGCCCTGACTATAAAGTGCTAGGCCCTGACAACAGAAACACTCTAACTACGGCCCTGAATTTATAGCATTTGTGGCGTCGTTTAGTAATGCATTTTTTAATTTAAATTTGATACCTATGCCTACATTTTGAATGCAATGTTTACATAGTGCATTAAAAAATTGTTTTGTTGTTTATTATAATTTTTGAAAAATAAGTCAGTTTTAATTATTTTACTTATTATAAAGATTTTTTTAATTAAATAATTCCTTACCTTTTCCGAAAGATTTCCATAGTTATCAAATACCCTTTGATTTGCAGAATAGGTACTTCGCAAAATTGTCGGTTGCCTGAACTTCCAAACCAGTTTTTAAGTTTTCATAGAAACTAGGAACCCTTATAAATTTCGGTCAGTCCGTGCGTCCGTCTGTCTGTCTGTCTGCATGTCACAGCCCTCCCATCCTCATTTATATACCTATTAAGATGAAATTTGGTATACGTGATGATGGAAAAATAATTTTTTGACCCCCTCCCGTAGATTTGAAATTGTACTCAAAATTTGTTTTTCACTTACCCCATTAAGCACGGTGTCTTTAGACAGGTCTCCTAAAATGCAACAAAAAATGTAACAAGGGCCTTTTGATTTTAACCCTTCAGGCACGAGATATTTGCTTTCAGTCATTATCAAAACGTCCCCGTCCCACTAATTTCTGAACTATCGATGCAAAAAATCTGAAAAAAATTCTTGAATGTAGCCTTTAGTTATTTTCAATGAAAATTATAACGAACACTGTAGCAAAAATAGTTAATTAATTGTGGATTATAGACGCTCGGCAACAGAGGTAGCAAAAATAGTTTATGAAAAAGAAAACAGTTCTGAGCTAGAATTGCAGACCCCTTAATTCTAAAACTCCACTTCTGCACAAAAATTAAAACAAAAACAAAATTACATAAAACATTAGTAAGTACATTGCATGAATGAATGAATTGTGAAAAATAGACACTCGACAACAGAAAGTACATTGCACTTTGCAGTAACAATTGTCGTTGATTTTATAATCCAGACTGGCTAAAGTTGAGGCAACCGATATTATTAAAAGTTTAATCTTTCGCAAACCCCTATTCAGTATACACGAGGAAGCGACGAACCTTCCTAAGATCTCAAACTCAAAAATGAAATTAATACATGACCATTTTTTCTGTTTTGGTCGGATATACAAAATTTAAGGAAAAAATCCTAAACCTTTGAAACTCCTCGCATAGGCATCGTGGATCCCTGGAGGTTCACGGACCATAGTTAAAGAATACCTGCAATAAATCTTAGGGTAAAAAAATAATCCTTTAAAGAATTAATGCAATATAGTGTAGTATGTTGTCTAATAATTTTTACTGAAAATTAAGAACTAATTTTACTAATAGAAAACGTATTTTGTTAATTGAATTATTCATTCTACCGTTAGATTTTTTCAGTAAATATTGTTATACGATATCCTCTTAAACGCAATAATTCCAAAATTTGAAATATTGTGTTAAAACAGGCAACGATGCTGAAGAAAAATAAAATCAAGCGACGCCTTACTGAGCCGAACATTCAACCCTCAAATGGAGAGGGCGGCAAGAGTTCAGATGAATAGTCCCGTGGCCTGTTCAGTTGTCCTTATTTATCCCGTATTTTGTTTTCTTCCAGACGACTCTTCAATTAATCCTTCTTTCCTTACATAGCTGTATTCATAAAGCATGTAGTGGCTTTGCTTACATTTTTATTGACGCATATATATATTATATTCTTTCATTGCTTGACTCATTCTTTTAGCATATTTAACGTTTAATTTATTCAATGAAATGTTTGTATTATTAACTATGATTTAGATTTTAAATTACTTCAATAATTAATATATTGTTATACCTGCATTATATAAATGGACACTGTTATCATTGATTATGAAATAGACCTTGAAAAAATCGAAAAAAAAAAGTTTTTTAAATCGATTCAATCGTTTTAGCTCCACAAAATAAAATAGCGTAACTAATAGTGGACACTACAGCCTACACTATAAATTTTAATCTGCGTTCAGGCGTAACTAGATTGCTAGCCCAACTTGCACCTTTTAAATATTACAGTTGGAAGTGATATCGAACACGAACGTAGAGTTAATATTATGTCCATTTATAAAAATTGAGTATAATTTTAGCATGTTTTTCAAAATTACGTTAGACAAAAATATTGTATTTAAAAATGCATATGAAATTAAAAAATGATTACAATTTGTGAAGTATCTTGAGGTGCTGTTTATATTATTAAAAATGAAATTGATGTCGATTATAGAAAGTTTAAAAATGTTTATAAATAAAGAGAATACCTATTTAAAATATGGCTTCCCGGCAAGGCCGTTTTTGGATATTTAGCCCATATTTGATATTGCCCTCTTAATCTTATTGTAAAAGAACGGGGGAGCAGGAGTTACTAAGTTTTAAAAATACTTTAGTAGTTTAAAGGTAGAAGGAAGATTTTGGTGGCGGATTTTAACATTGAAAGTCAGAGAAGGGAAAAATAAGATCATCTATCACCCCGGCTATCCGGCTATACTAGGTTAGCACAAGAGGGAAAAACCTTTTTTTTAATATACATAAGGCTGAAAGTTTGTATGTTTGTCCGAAAAAAAAACAACTTCCAGATTAACTGGAGTGTTGAAATTTGACATACTTATAGCTTATAGATAATGTCCCCAAACAAACGTGAAAAATCCGAAATCCCACTATTCGCGCTCTAAGAGGTAAAAACGGGGATTGAGACTTTCGTGAAGGGTACGCATATCTCTGAAATCGCTTAAGCTAGAAACGTGAAACTAAAGAAAAATATTCTTTTTAAAGAATAAAGAAATTCATGTTCGACGACTTTTCGGAAAAATATCTTCAACAGGTGAACGGCTAGGGGGTGGATTTTTCGAATAACTATCACTATTTATAATTAGCGAAACCCCGGCATTCCAAACTGCATTTGGGCGAAGCTGGGTAGAACAGCTACATAATTAATATTAATAAGATTGACGCCCCAGGACTATAATCCATTCACTTAGTCTAATGTTTAAAACGGCCCTGCTTTCCGGTGTTCTTACAGCAACATAGTTTGCAACTTTCTCGAATAGTTTTTGTTTATCTTCAGGGTACTTTACCATTTTTTAATTTTTGTATTTAACCGAAATGTAAGTTTTGATGTTCTGAATTTCATAGTAAATATGCAGGCCTTTTTGTTCTTTTATTTTTGACTTCAGCGATTACTTTGCAATTTTGGTGTTCAAAAATATTCAGTCTTCTTTTTTACTGAAACATCGATTGATCATCATGTTATATAATTATTATTACAGCAAATTTTGCTTACTTCTCAGGATGATTAATTAGTCGTAAAACTTTATGCAAATACTTATGCAAATTAGTACTAATAATTATGGTGTTATTCGTTCAATTACATTAAACATTAATTAACATCGAATATTGACACTTAGTTCGAAGTAAGTTTTTAATGAACGTATCGAAGCGACTCACGGATCAGGGTTGTGACTAAAAATTGGGTGTTTTGAGAGACTATTACAAAAATTAAAACTTAATATTATATTCCATACAAAAATAACTGTTGTAACACTTATAACGTTTATAACGTATAGCAATAGTTTTATTCTTGGATTGTTTTTATTTTATTACATAAAATGGATTTAAGCTTTATAGTTGTAATAGATAGGTATTTATGTACATAGTTAAATTGTTCTAGGAAACCCGGTTTTGGTTGCCATTTTGTCAGAATCTCAACTGAAATTTTCAATATGTTCATTTTACGTAATATATTTCGAACAAACGCACTCTCAAAACTTTTGCAATCGCCGAAAAATGTCAAATTTGACTAAACAATATTGAAGAAGCAAGGTTTGATGTAAAATGCGAATGTCGCAGTACATGAAAATGGTGTAATCTATAGTGACTAGAATAAATGTATAATGTGAACATATTAGATACATCATTATGTGACATCTTGACTGTCGTCTGTTTTAGATTAGTTAGTTCAGTAAGCAATAGGCTGCGCGCATAACAATACAAAATAAAGTATTAGAATAGTGCATTTACTATGTCTTTTTCGTAAAAACCTTTCGGTTTTTTTTTATATATGACGGTTGTAAATTTAGTGCGCGGTATAGCTAATAGGAAAACAGGCGAGATAATAATATTGTGTTCACACTGTAGATGTATTCTAGTGATTATACAGTGTAATTAATGTTGAAATATTGACGTAATTGTTGTTTATCCCCGTTTCCCTTTCGCCTGTGTTCCCGCCTTATTCTTTTCCTGCACAGGCAACCATGTTGAAGAAAATGAAAGGTAAAATGAAGCGACGCAATACTGAGCCAATGATGCTAGTGTCTCCCGGTGCGCAATTTACAGTGCACACTCCGGAAGCAACTGGTGGAGACACGTCGCCTGCGAACCACAACGATACGGTGTTTTAGACCTCTTACTTTCTCTCTCTCTCTCGTTCACACATTGACTTTGTTTGAGAGATAAAATAATGCTGCTGCTTGTGATCTAATATCTTCGTAATTATATATATCGTGAACTTAGTGGTTTTTGACTGACATTCATTGCGGCCAAATTCTGATATCTCTACATCTTGCAAGTACACTATGTTGTTTATAAATAATTTATAAAGAAAGCGTTTTTTTCTAGTTTTCATTTTTTTATTATTATTATTATTAGTTACTATATTTGTTTAGATATAACATAATTTTAAAATTTCTCTAGTCATATGTTTTATGCGAAATTTGTTGTTAATTTTATTATTTAGTTTAATTTTTTCCAAATGGCCTCAATTTTAGGGTTATTGTGTTTTAATGTTAAAAGTGATGTTTTACAATAAAAAAAGTGCAAATACTTTTCAGATGCCAACAATATTAAAAATGAAATGTTATCAGGTCGTTAGTGTCGTCATATTGTTTATAATGATTATATTGAGAACATTGAAAAATGTTATTTATTTTTATGTAAATGTAGCATATAGCTGTAAGTTAATTTGTGAACTCTTTATCCAACGAATTGTTTATCGGACTTGATTTTAACTGCAGGTACTTATCTGTATAATAGCCGTACTATGAACGTTTTCAACATCGATCATTACTGATTGTCAATCGTTGGATGAGCGCTTCACCTCATAGATCTCAAAATGTGGACCGACGCCGCTCAGACTCGGTGGTCTTGTGAATATCGGCTATCGGTAGTGCCATTGTAACTTACCGATATCTTTGCTCAAATGGGCATGGGTTTTGTGCAAATGAGTGTACGCTTATAATTTTGCATTTACCGTAATTACTGTAATATAGAAATATATTTTGAAATGTACACTGTAATGATGAATATTACGTTATAGTATGGTATTTTACCAAAATAAAAAACCAGTGGACCGAAAGTATTTGAATATTTAATTAAAGATTACATGTGTAATAACCGGTGAAACAAAAACACTAATTATTTGTTATTATGTATTAAAATTATTAATTGTAGTTGAATATAGGTTATGTTCTGTCGGTGCATAAAAATGGTTTAGAGCACAAAAATGTTACTTTAAAAAAAAATTAATAATTCTAATAACAATGTAGTTATTACTTTCAAAAGTTAATTGTTTAGCTCTGTCTATGACCAAATTGTGCTAGTCAAGTAGAGTTGTACACCTCAGATACATCATAACTAATAATACGATAGTACCTACTTTAATAGGTAAGTATTCAATGATTGGTTACGGTATGCATATATTATATACATAGCTATTTATTGATTGATTAATCATAATTATTATAATATATTTGAAGTTATAGAATTAACACGTGATTTCGAATCACAGTTTACAAATTTTAAAAAAAACATTTATTGTATTTATTGGATTTATATATGTATATATTTTAATCAAATAAATTGACATATTTGGTCAATTAATATTTTATACGACATGTTGGTCTCACATCAAATTATATACCTATATTGTGAGAAGAAAAAAACATGTTTTAAAAAGAAAGGAAAAAAAAGATAGCGGTTTCTCTCTGTCTCTGGGACAATTGATTGCCGCTTTTCTAAACAAATGAGTACTTATATGTAACTTTGTTACTTGACACAAACGTGATAGATATTATAGATGATTATAATAATAATATAATATATTAAACATGATATCGACGTCATAGTTGTAAGCTACAAAATGATTTAAGTTCGGTGGGGAAAAAGAGCAAAGAAAGACATTCCATAAGAATGACACGATTAACCAAAAAGCAAAGCATAATCATTTTGTAGCCTTACTATTGCAAGCTTATTAAAGGTCTCTTCCTTGTTAATAAGCGGGTTGTTACTAAACTATAACCCGGTCTTTATTACAGAGGACCGAGATTTGCTTTCCATGAAATTGACTTTTTTAATCGATTCTTATCTCTGAACGCACGATTGAGAAACACGTAAACGAGTTTCCGATTAATTCATATAAGGTTCGTTGTATTAAGTGTTTGTTATAGTGTGTATACGGAAAAAGAAAATTTGTTGAAATTATTCAAGATATGCCGCGGTTTTAAGTGAGCTCTCGAAGTTGTTATCTTTTTAAATAACGAAATACGAAATGTAGATATGCGATAATGTGAAAGCGTTTCTCGACATACGATTCAGAATAAAATCGACACAATCGCTTATCAGAAAGCGACAGTTAATTTATGCCAATTCTAGTCACCCTTCCTGTAGTGGTAACTGATTATTACCATTTACTTATATCGTATCTGTTTTAAGTTTTTATAATCAATACAAACTAAAACACAACCGGAAGGACTTTCTCGCTCGCCGGAGAGCGACGTGGTCCTTCTTCGATCGCTAAACCCGTCTCGGTAACAACGGGGCTCAGTTGGTCGCGGGTGGCGATCCGGAATTCCATCCGTGGGCAATATGTTATCGAGATGGATTTATAAAACTTGTTATGACCAAAAGAAACTATTGTATTTGCTGTATTGTATTATCGCATTACGTATTAAGCTCTGTACAATCTATCTTAAACATTGATGTGCTATCTTTGTATAATTATACATATATATATTTTCCAAAACAAATGTAAAATATCAATAATTAAGGTGGAGAACCTTGTTTGTACAAAAAGCTAGGACGCCCAGACTTGAACCGACTGTCTTATATTTATTATAACATGGAATATAATATACATGGATGCTCTATAGATTTAGACTGTAGTAGCATTGCACATATCTATCTTCCTGAAGCGGTTCAGACGCGTCCCGCGCCGGGACTCTGGGGTTTCTCCAACACCTGACACATTTATGACATTCATGTACAAAATGTGTCAGGTTAATAATATTAAATATAATAAATTAATTATGTCAAAAATTAGAAAAATTAAATGTCAAAAAAATAAAATATGTTCTGTTATTATTATTTTATTATCATCATCATCATCATCATGTCGTCGTCATCGTTCATCAACATTCGCGTTTAAAATTCTTTGTAATAAATTAACCAGTTTTAACTCTTAAATTATACGTCTTATTTCTTATATGCTAGTGGATCTAAGGCGCCCATTTATAATTTAATACAATTTTTCTGTTGATTACCAAAGCTTCAATCCAAAGATTAATTAAATTAACATATTTATTCGCGAGTATTTTTACTACACTCCCTTCCATTGTTTTGGCTAAATATGGCGTCTTTGTCCTAACTCTTACTAGAGCAACTCTAGTTACACCCTTGTCCTTTTCCCATAGTAGCAATGTCATACGAATGTCAATGTCATGTCAAAGTCTGGTCAAAATTAGGAGGTCGTCCCGCTTGCGAATTAGCATTGTTTACTATAGTGAAAGGCACACACGGCGTTGGAACGCAGTAAAGAATGCCTTGACGATACGTCGCGTTCCACAAGACAATACTTACTATGTCTGAACGCGCGCCATACCGTAGTGGTTTGTCTGGATTAAAACATTGCCCATGCTACCACCTTACTTTGATTCAATTGCCAATAATCCATACAAATAAATAAAATTGAATGTCTGTCTGTCTGTACCGGCTAATCTTCGAAACTACTGAACCGAATCTAAAAATTCTTTCATTAATAGAAAGCTACACTATCCTTGAGTAATAGGATAATAGGCGCGGGGGCGATAATTCCTATTCGCAGGAGAAGAATTTCTCGCAGGGGGATATTTTATTTTGATAAATTCCTGTTTGCAGGGGGAGCATTTCTCGCGGGGGGATAATAAATCATAAATCGAAATATACGTGGGCGAAGCCGCGGGTAACGGCTAGTAAAGAAATAAAATTCATAAAACTAACATGTAACCTAAGAAAATTAATTAAATCAGTGGAAAAAAATCGTGTAGTTTTGAAAATTGGTGCAGTTATTCCTTGAGGTGTCCTGATGAAGATACTGAAAGTCCCCGAGGGTGGGGGGTGAGCACTCTACTATTTTTAATTTTTTTTACAAAATTCCTTTACGAATAGTTTTTATAAAAAGTATAATTCATAAAGGAATTTTGTAAAAAAAAATTAAAAGTAGTAGAGTGATATTATGTGAATGCATAGACATACTTTTTCCGCGCTCTCTCAACCCCTGTAAATTTTTCCTACAAAATTTCTTTACGAATAGTCTTTATAATTGATGTCAAGTAGAAATATCGTTTTTTCGAAAAAACATTGTTTGTCTGTCTGTCTGTCTGTTTGACCGCTGTCGGTTTGTATGTTTGACTGCTTATAACTAGAGAACTATTGCATTAATTTCGATAAAATTATTATTAATTGTTAGCTTAAAGTTCAACTTAAAATTAAAGATACAAATCATTATGTTAAGCCATTAGGACGCAGCATAATCCCGTTATGTAAAATCGAGGGAGAGGAAGCCGCGGATACTCAAATAAGTAAAACTATAATCGTAGACAAAAAATATTTATACAAAAGTTGTAGAGAATTTTGTTCTCTACAAGATTGATTATAACCATTTTTTTGCTATTCCTAAAGGTTTTCGAAATATGAGCAAAAACCTGGAAAAAGTGACATTTAAACCCCTCCCCAAACCCCGGCTCACCCTCCACCCTCGGGGACTTTTAGTATGTTCATCAGGACTTTTTTTTTATACTAATGGTATTTTTCAAGTGCAGTTTTTTTTTCTTCATAGATGAGTGTATATTTCTATCGTTTTAATTCAATAAAGTGAAAAATTTGAGTAGCTTGTGAATAACAATGAATGTAAACTTATAATAAAAAATGATTATAATCCCAATTCCACAAACGAATAAACTTTCATTAGCTAATTACACCGGGTGTTGAGTAAACACACTTAATCTAATTTTGCTCTATCTCTTCTCCTACTGGCTTAACCATTTCCGATATGTTCCCGGCGGGTTTCCGCTGTATTAAGAAAGAAAATCACAGTTCAAATTAAAATTTTTTGTTGATTTTGATACAGAAAAATGATTTAGGTAAGTTGTGACGAAAATAAAGCAAATGTTTATACGATTACCTACACTTCTCATGGTATAATATCATAATATGCCCCTTAAATCCTTTTTCTGTATAAAATCAACAAAAATTTTAAATTTGAACTCTAATTTTCTTTCTTATTACAGCTGAAACCTGTCGGGAACATATCGGGAAATGGTAGAAATCAGAATTCTTTAAGTCAACAGGAAAAGATAGTGCCATATATTTGTTTAACATGTAAAACTGTACGTTTACTTAAATTGCAACATTGTTGTCTGGAAACTGTAATTCCCTAATGAAAGTTAATTTGTTTGTGGAAAGATGTTATAATCATTTATTATTTTAGACTAACATTCAATTTAATTCATAACTAATGTATTCGGTTAAAGATGATTTGTTTCAATGACAAATCAGACAATTTCATTTTTTGTACAAAAAAATGATGCCATTGTAAGAGATACAGCCCGCCATTTTCTACAAGCATGCTGAAGTTGAGAAAATTTTAAGATTTTAAAAGAGATTATTATGAATGATAAAAACGTGTAATCACTAATCATCACATCGACTAAGATTCGCATTCATCACTGACTAAGGTTTGATATCATCAATGATGACAGGTTTCTAATTACACCAATTTTAGATTTGTAAATATGATAATTATGAATTTTAAAGACATGTTGACAAGACAAGTTAAAACAACACTTTGCCAGCATAATAAACGGATTTTCACCATTGAAAAATACAGGGTGACACTTGACAGCATAGGCAGGATTTCAGCAATCTAATCGGGAGGACACCGTGACTTCTTTTTTTTTTGGGGGGTGGGAGCGGGTGGTAATTAATAACGATTTTTTTATTAACATAATGTATTGAATGTAATATAATATTACATAACAGCAAATGAATATAACAAATTACAACAAATGAATCGTTTAATTTTTTTTTTCACCGATCTAATATAAATTATAGATGGGGAGCCGGTGACAAAATTTTACCCTCATAAAGCATCATTACCAAAAATTGATAGTTGTGACGTAAAATGATATGGAAAACAACAAATTGTTGGTATGTCTAAGCAATTTAGACCAAAAGGATGTTTAATTACGCTAATATTATTCATTATTTTGCTGACATTTCTCTAATATTTTTTTGACGTAAATGAAGCATTTATATGCAGTTACCACAGAAAAATCTATTATACCCCGTGTCCGGTCTCAAACGTGAACATTTTAACATGGTATTGTTCATTTTTGCTGATTCGTGTTCGCCAATTCAACGTACAAGAAAAGTAATGGTACCTATCGAAAGATAAAATTATTGCGCATTAAAATGATTCTAAAAATAAGACCAAAGATGAAATTTTTACTTTAAAATACCAATTTGAAATTTACCGATTTTGCAGTAATGATTTCAAATTAAGTAGGCGAATAACAAAACACTGAAAGAAGTGTACTGTAATAAAATTGTCAAAAAACTTTTGTACTCGTAATTGGTGCACGTAAGCATTTTTACAATAATTAAAGTAAAAGTGAACAATTACTCCATGAAGACTATGAGATATTGTTTATTTGAAAATGGGGGGTTATTTGAATATTTATTATAATTTTATTTTCTTTATTGAGTATTAATTTTTGTTGTTTAATAATAAAAAACCATTTAAATTCTTCCTTACTTAGATAGGTACCGGTTTGTTTTCTTATTATAGTCTATACGAGTAGAAGTAAAAGCCAAAATACTTAAAAATGGCACACAACGTTAATTCACTATATTCGACTTTGAGACCGGACACCCGGTATAATAAACAGCCATGTCCAGTTTTTTTTTTTAATTTAAAAAAGCCAGTGTGCAGCAGCTGAGGCTATCTACACTGATGTCTGAGATACGTGAGAGATACAAAGGTAAGTAAAATATATGAATACAGTAACATTATGTCTCCAGTATATACAAGTAGAAGTGTTGATCCAATAGAATGTCAATAGTTGAAGGAAAGTTTGATTGAGGATCAAATAATAAAGCTTTACCAATGTTACAATAGTGATCCTCAACCAAACTTTCCTTCGAATAATAACATTATGTGCTAATGATATATTATGCGATTATATTATAAATCGGCATCTCCAGGGTTTTAAAATTATCAATTAATCTGTTAACAAATCAATTGATGATGAGCCTGTAAACGTCATTTTTTACTTCCCACCTCTACTATCATGGTAGGGAAGTAATGGATTTAGTCCGAAAAAAATATTTCTAGATTTTAACAGATCTTCACGTTTTGAGACCCTAGCAATCGTTTAAGATCATTTTCTAACTAATGTCTGTATGTGTGTGTGTGTGTGTGTGGTCAATTTTTCGCCTTCAATATCGTAAAAACGGAACAACATACGACCATGCCGATTGTTCTATTGTGTTTATCAGCCTTTAACTTAGATCTGATTAGATTTTGAGTCAAATCGGTTCAGTGGATCCTGAGATATTAAAAAAAAAACGTTCTCAATGTCACGTATTAATATAGGTAAAAAAAAATATAAATGAATTCTAGATGTTATAATATGAAAAAAATGTAAATATTTTTTTTTTCTCCAAAATGTACCTAGTTTTCGAGAAAAAAATATTTTACTAAAAAAAGAAAATTGTACGTAAATCAAGATAACCATGATTTTTGCTATATTACTAGCCATCCGTAGATCACCAAACAAAAAAGAGGGCCATGCTTCGAATTTTTTTATTTGTATGTCATTAGGAAGAGCCTCGTCTAACTCAAAATAATGGCATTGCATTTTTTTGTCCAGCACTTAAAATGGCTTCACAATACATTTTTAAATAGACCATACCTTAATTTTTCCTATCGAGTGACTGACGTCACATGTCCCGAATATTATCACAGCTTGCTCTACAGCACACATAATATTTAATACATATTCTATTTTGATAGATGATTAATAGCAACGCTGCAATCGGTCTAAGGCGGTCTGATTGTAAAGATTATAAAGCCAGCCTCACAGCCATAGTTCGCAGCTATTAAAGTTTAAAAATTTGTATCTCCATAAATACTTAACGTATTGAAATGAAATAAACGCCATTGTGTTTCTGGTAATAATTTCTAATAGGAAACAGTCATATATTAATTTTTTTTTATTTTTTACAGCGTCATTTAAAAACCCTGGATATGACGGTTTATGACAGACGTTTCCATGGTTTCCAAATTCAGGGTTTTAAAATTATCATTTAATTTGCTAACAGATAAATTGATAATTTTGAAACCCTTCATATGGCTTCTTATAATAGATGTTTCCATGGTAACGCCATATAAATGCTTCATTTACGTCAAAAAAATATTAGAGAAATGCCAGAAAAATATTACAATGAATAATTAGTGTAATTAAACATCCTTTCGGCCGAAACTGCTTAGGCAGACCAGCAATTTGTTGTTTTCCATATAATTTTTGGTCCCATATCAATTTTTAGTAATGATGTTTTATGAGGGTAACATTTTGTCACACGCTCTCTACTACTAATACAATATTTTCTCCATTATTCAGTTTTATTTACATATTTTTTTAACTTTAATTATAAAAAGTATTAATAAATACAAATAGTCTGTTGTAATCTGTATTATCGACAAAAAACCATTAGTTCTCTGAATCTCGATAAAAATTTTCAAAAACATCCGGACTCTACTACAAATTACTTGCCGACCCCTGGTCTAAACGTTCAAACACACTTTGTCAATGGAAATATTATGTACAAAACATACAAGATTTTAATTACAATATTTACATAAACTGTACAATGGTTTCATTGTTCAGTTATAATAATAATTAATTAATTACTTGATAACTGACCACTACTACTACTTACGTTTCGTTGTCGGGGTACATTAATATGAATAATGCGTCTCGGATCTGAAGGATGAATCAAATCAGATTTATTACGCCACTCCCAGCGTTTCTCCTCTTCACGCCTTCTTCTGCGATCCACATAGTTTATAATACAGCTCGCTGGTATCCATATTAAAGCCGTCACCAATATTACAGTACCGACTATATTATCGCGAAGAAACAATAACACTTTGTTTATATTTATATCTTCGATGATGTCCCAAAAACGTTCTACCACATCTTGAACCGTTTTCTCGCACAAACCCTGCAAAGATTTCACCATCATTTTACCAAATTTATTTACGTTTTTAGTCATGAGTCTTGTTTTTAAGTATGTTTGGTATGATGTCCTAAAATCTTCTAAACTACTAATTTCAAATTTGTACGCACTTATTATAACTCAGTGTTATGGCAACATCACGCATTTTTTTTTCTTTTAAAGATTAGAATCTACATTACAAATCTTAACTATAAAACAGAAAATACTCGTATCTATCAGTCACACAAAAACTCCCCAAGGGTGAGTCCTGGAGTCGTGAAATTTAGTTTATTGTGCTTGGCAAATCCGGATTAATGGGAATATTTTCAGCTTGCTACATCATTCCCTTTCTGATTTAAGTTAGAACAAGTTAGCCAGAGTTAAGGCTATATATTATTACGCTCGGGGCGAAGCCGAGCCGGGCAGCTAGTAGACTATAAAACAATTTTTTTGAGATTTTTCTAGAAGCTTATTGTTATTTATAGAATTTATATATTCTGTAGATTTTTTGAAAAATGATAGTCAAGTGTGTCACTTACAATCAACAGAATAAAAGTTTACCTTGTTGCAAAAGCCCTGTATGCAAGGAGTCCCATCGGGTAATATATCTTGCGGATCCACAGGAAAACAAGTGTCATTTACGCGTAATCGGCAGCATCGTTTGCAAGCTTCTTCAACTAAAAATCATTTGGCATTAAGTGAAATTATTAACATACTACCATAACAAAAAACAATAAATTTAGTCACTTCTTAACCACAACAATTTTATTGTTGGATGCACATTTCGAGAGCAAATTAAACTGGTTTAGTTTTTGCTGAGGATGGGCGCATAGCTGTTCATCCAATAATAAACTATAGTCAAGTCACTTATAATATTAGTATGTATAATAAATGTAATTTATGATCACCTTTAAAACAATGAATATATGTGCTTATTATTAATTATGTTCCAAACAACCATAGTGCTCTTAATAACTATACTACTTATACTTACTAATATCGCACATGCAACTCTGTAATCCTTGCGTTTCACAATATGGCACGCACTTGCCATCGCGGCACTGCCCTCGTTCAAGACAAGCTGTACCGTCCTGCATGTGTGGACTCGGTGGACAATCTGGCCCGATACCTGAACATGTTGCCTCTTTCTCACAAGTAGCGTATTGTGCATCTCTGCACTTAACTCCTGCACTCATAAACTGACAACTCTGACAACACGGTGAATTTTTATCGCTTCAAAATAAAACAAAAGATTAGTTAGTTGATAATTTTTAATTTCTGTAAAGTTTAGAATATACAATACCTGCAAACAGCTTTTTTGTTGCGTCGTAATTTACAATTTTTATCACAGCATGCGTCGTTATCTTCTGTTCCCAACAAACCAGCATCGCATTCTTCATCTCCTTCAACGCGTAAATTACCACAGAAACTTTCTTCGGGTTCTGAAAAACACCGGCCCGATTTTGCGAGCAAAACTTTACGGATGGACCGTAAACTGCATGGTGAAAAACGCTGCAAAACATCACTACGTTATTGTAGTTAGGTTCTTTTTTGTTCGTCTTGTAATAGGGTGACCACTTTTTTTATAGGTGATTTTTTAGTTTTATTCCTGACTTTACGTACTGTAGGAGGTGTACGCAAATTACGTAACGTAATTGAGAGGGGGACGTCCGGCCAGGCGTTACAGTCCTGATACGTGGGGGAGAGGGAGGGGGTCAAGGTTTGCGTTGCGTCACGATTTTAGAATTACAGAAATAGCTAAATTTCTGCATGTTCAAGTTTTGAATTTAAAACTTGCGCGCGATTTAACGCGGAATTTAGTAAAAAATGGATTCAAAATCCGTTCATAGAGGATAATCCCAGAATAATCCTATGTCGTCCCATGAATAGGGACCGCGCGTCAACTGTAGAGGCAGCACTTCTGCAGCTCTCTGTCATCAAGTTGACTAACCATTGTGATGGCAGTAGTGCAATAAATAAATAAAACATTGGTAAAAAATCGAGTGCAAAACCAAACTTACCCTAAAGGTAAGTTTGGTTTTGCACTCGATTGATCAAGCTGAGCGAGCAGATTTTTGGTCACGTGACAAGTGAGCAATTTGAGCCATCTAAACAATTCCGAACCTAAAGGCCTCATGCAGTCGTTCGACGCTCATTTAGAGCGTCAAATAAGTCACGTGGTGCAATTTTAAATCTCCCACCACATGAAAAATTGTAGCGACAAAACTAAACACAGTTTAGTTTTGCAGCGCGATTCTAGTGCAGTTCTGACGCTTGGAAGCTGCTTCAAAAAGCCGATGAGTTCCTCGCAATTTTAATAATGGATGAATGCAAAAACGTTTTTATTACGGCTTTTTTTATTTGATTGCCGGAAAATTTCATTAATAATAGTAATAAATAATAATAATAAACCCACATTTGATAGATATTTATTGATATCAGACATCGCCCAATAGATTTTGAGAAATTCCAAAAAAAACCGAAAAAAAAGTTGTTAAAACAATGTTTTTTCTAAATAACTTCTAGAATATTGTACCGATTGATTTCATAATATAATCAGCTCTTCTCCTCAGAAAACTGCGTCGAATGCCGCTAAGCAGATCAAAATCGGTTAATCCGTTCGAGAAATATCGTAGTCAACAGATTTCGAAAAAAGTGTTTTTTAAAAATAATTTCGAGATTTCTCAACCAATCGATTTTGTACCTCTTACAATATTTTAAGAGCTTCAAAAACTGCGTCGAATGCCGTTTTAAAGATCAAAATCGAACAACGCGTTCAAAAGTTATAGCTTTTCAAAAATTAAAATAGTGTTGTTATCAGCAATTTTCAGATTTTTGAGCTCGAAGAGCTCAAAAATCTACTTTTGGGTACATTATCAACTGCTTCGAACTCAAAGCGCTTGAAAATAGCGGGAAGTTCCAGGGATGGCCTGCAGGGTCAACCGATTTACAGATTTTTAAAAATTGAATTATTATTGGGAACTAAAAAATCTTTCTTTTCTGAATATAAGCCCAAAGTACGTGGGGGGAGGGGGGTCGAAAATTGGAGAATTTTGCACCCCCTAACTAGCAACAACAAATACATAATTTATGTTTACGGGTAAAGATTTTGTATGGCGTCAGGTACCAAAGATAAATTGGTCGGCAACATTTGTTCAATGTAGGTACAGAACCCTCAGTGCGAGATTCCGGCTCGCACATAAATCACATAAATCCTTGACTTTCACCAAAATTCCAACTTTTTCAGGTTTTCCCGGTTTTCCAGAAAGTGGCCACCTTAGTATTCTTTTGTTTTTCAAAAGTCGTGTTTATATTTTAACATTATTGTCTTTAATAATAAGAAGTATTAGAAATACCTTGTGTCCGACGCGTTTTAACCACACCTGAAGATGGCAATTCGTTGCTGAAACGCGTCGTGTTAACAACACATGAAGTCACAAGACGGACACCAAAATACAAAGTATATCTAGTACTTCTTATTATTCATATAGTGACTTGGAGACCTAACACTCTAAAAATGTATCTCATTGTCTTTACCTTATTGTTGACATCATAACCGCTAACACTGTATGTGTACATAAGATAAGACCCGCCTTGTGAAGCGGCCGGCGAACATTCAGGTATATCGGGATCATGTTCCGAGCCCCAGTTGTGTCCAAACTCATGGGCAGTGACTAAATCTGCTTCTCTAGTTATGACTCTTTGTCCGTAGTGATTTCTGCTCGAACTCAAACCAGAGTTCAAATAAAGAGTGTAACCATTCTTGAAGTATTCTGTCAAAATCGAAATGTTTGCTAAAGTGAAAACGACCATAAAAAAATATACTCTATAACGTAGAAGTAGGGGAAAGTAATTATTATTTATACAAAATCTACAAAAATAAAAATAAGTGTCTATACATAAAACGCGTCCTCCACCTGTTAATAACAAAAACATGCTTAAAACTGTGATGGAAAAAAACTAATACGAGAACAAAAGCAATAGCCCATACGTCAACAATGATGTTGATCTATGTACAAAAAAATCTGTTTAAATACCTGCCCAATGCAATTGAAAAACTAAAATATAAAAAATAAATTAAAAATCTAATACACAAATAATAAAAGATTAGATTCTGCATAAAACAAAAGCATATGCAAACAATAATACTAAAAACGTCCATAAAAAACAAAAACGTCAATTATAAAAAAAGAATTGTACCTGGGGTACATATTCCCCCTACTGAATTTCGACGTGGTGAGCCCACGTATGCTAGTCCTAGTATCCCACCTTCAAATTTCAGGTCCGTAAATAAATGCGCTAAGCAGAAATCTTTATGCGTATACTCCCGACTAAAAACCTAGTAAGTTAACATATTTTATCAATTACAGTTATGCAGTAGTTTGGACAAATTTGTATGTTCATTTAATTTTGATGTAACACTAACTACACTAGTACACAATTTCACAAACAAAACTCGTCAATTGTTTTTTATTAAACAAATGATAAAATTAATCTATGAGGTCACTGCCAATACAAATAATCAGTATTGAATTGTAAGATATTTTAAATTTTGGAAATACATAATTTGAAATGTACAATACCCTTATAAATATAGATTTTTTTTCATTCAACTAAAATGAACTAGTATATGTAAATTAGTTGTAAATTTTGACTATCCTATTTCAAAAAAGTAATTTTTATTGATTAGTAGGCAAACAGGTTATGAGAATGATACCAGGTTCAAACAACGTTCAGGAAACGTAATACTTTAACCAACGGATTGCCGTGAAAAGCTTTGTATTCATTTCTTTCTTTTAGAATACGGAATTTCAACCTGTTATTATTTCTCATTTATTTTTATTTATTTAGTGAATTAGAATGTAAAGGCATAAGCATGATTAGTCAAGAGTAGGTAAGTATACTACATTTTATTACATAATTAGAAATATATAGAGTATCTAGAGTGTAATGACATATATTTTCGATGAGTTGTGACATTATGTAAAACGAGCGTTAGCGAGTTTAACAGTCACACAAGTGAAAATATCATTGCGCCTAGATACACACTGTATTTTTTGTCCTACACCCTATAAAATAGCGGTTTTTGTCTCCATTTCCAGTATTTTCAACATTTTACTTGTGTAGCAAACTTAACTTCAATAACGAATAGTAGGTAACGGTAACTGTACATATTATGTATAAGTAGCCTCTCTAAGCTCTCATATGCATACAGCGTCGTGGTTCTGTGGGTAGCGACGTGCCGTGTTATCTGTATTGTGTACTGTTCACAAGATCGCATGTTCGCCTCCAGCTGGAGTAATATAAAAAATTAAAATTATTGAATTTCTCTTTATTTATCATTAAAAATCATAAATTGAAAAAATTAAATTATTATTGAATTTTACTTTACCGCCCGGCTCTCATCACTGGCCTGAAATGGGAAAAGCAGCTATTTTATAGGGAGTAGGATAAAAAATCTATTTTATGTTATTAATAGAATATTGAATCTGAGACGTCATTTTTCCGTCCATGCGCAAAAACATATACAATAATACCTTGCATTATGCTACCCCGGCTTATGCGAACTCAGAGTTATGTGGTTGCTCATTTTCCCCTTGCAATTCGAATCTCACCACCCACTCAAAGCACTTCACCCACATTTCAATGAGCCATTTTCCTGAGAGTAATTCTTTCAATTATCCACGAGAGGCAGCACTTGTGGTAGGTACAAACATTATTTATTCCCCATTAGTGTTGTGTCATTTTAGTGGTATAACTTAATTACATATTAAATTATTATTATTATTAAATTAATTAAATAATTAAGTTATACCACTAACTTAATTATTTAATTAATTTAATAATAATAATAATTTAATAATTAAGTTATACCACTAAAATGACACGACACTAATGGGGAATAAATAATGTTTGTACCTACCACAAGTGCTGCCTCTCGTGAATAATTGAAGGAACTACTCTCAGGAAAATGGCTCATTGTAGCCCGTTATGCGAATTCGATTTATGCGATATATTTTGTAGGTCCCACCTATCGCGTAACTTTGAGGTCTTGTATTTTTGTTTTTACGCATACACAATACCAAAATTTCTTTTTAATACATAGAAGTTCTCATCTCAAAAACACTATTTGTTTTGCAATGCATGAGCCATAACGCAGAAATACAAAATGTCTTTAAAAACATATGTAAATGATAATAAATAGTGTCACTTGTGCTGTCTAAATTTCTTCAATAGTAGAAAAACAAATTAGAATATTCTGAACATGAAATTAATGTGTTAACCTCTAATATATTATGTAGCATAATTTTATTTTTATGTGTTTTTTGATAAAACTTTATAGCCAGCCTGATAAACATAGTTTAGTTTTTTTTGTTGTTTTGTTATTAAACGAAGTTCAAAGCATTTGTGCTGTTAGTAAATAAAAGACAAAAATATAGTGCATTCACTTTGCGAACAGACGCCTCCAGATGAGCTGTATCGGTAGGAAGCGATGTATGCCAATCCTAGAACAGAAGCTTCGCCGAATGTCTGATGAGTGAGGAGATGTGCCAGACAATACTCTGAATAATTATTACGGGAAAACATCTGTCGAGGACCATGTTACTTTTAATGTTATTTTTATTTACAATATCATACACTAACTACATAAAATAGCTCTGTATTCATACACTGCTATCGATTGATGAAATCTATTAAGTGATAAATTATTACAGCTAGTTCCCCACTTTTCAATTTAAGTCATTACTAGTGCGCGCTCGTAAAAGTGAGAATTTATTACGCGAGTCAGTGAGACACTCTCATTTGCCTGTACGCACATTACCACTCGAAAAAAAAAAACAAACATGAAAACCTGAAAACTCGTAAGGCGGGAACTGTCTGTACTTTTGTCATAAATAGTAAAATAAATAATAACCGGAAATTTATAAAATGGTAATATTACCGGCAACATTGGTAGCTTTGGTAAATTGTAATAAAATGTTACTATATGCTAGTAAATGTTATAGTTGATATGTATGTGTTTTTGAAAAATAGTTGTATGTCTTTCTGTCTGTTTGACTGCTGTCAGTTTGAATGTTTGGTTGCTTATTACTTAGAGAACTACTGCATTAATTTCGAAAAAAATATTATTAATCGTTAGCATGAAGTCCAACTTAAAAATAAATGTACAAATCATTATGTTAGGTTATCAGAAAGTAGCATGATTCCGGTATGTACGAATCGAGGGGAAGGAAGCCGCGGGTACTTTAATATACAGTGTGTCCCACCGTAACTGAGACATATCATTTTAACATGGTGTTACGATAATTTGTTAATATTTGCTCCCCGTTAACTGTTTTTGTTATTTTTATTTTACGATCTGGTTCTAAATGTCCCCAGTAATGATGTTGTAGACTTATTTTTATTTAAATGTCTTTAAAAATTAATAAAATCACATTTTTAAAAAATAAATCACAATCTTTGCTTTGTATACCAGTATAATGGACAGGTGCTCAATGTCGCAGATAGCTTAGTCGGTTAGGCGCGTGGACCGACATCAGTTACCTTCACGCCAAGTCCAGGTTCGAATCCCGAGAGGTCATAATTAATTTTTTTTTTTTTTTTAATAATGAAAATACATTGGAGAACAATTAATAATGCTTATTATTAACAAATAAAAGTATAGCGATTTTATTAATTATTTTCATTAAAACTAACACGTACAACCATTGTACAACTCTGTTTTAATGGAAATAATTAATAAAATCGCTATACTTTTATTTGTAAATAATAAGCATTATTAATTGTTCTCCAATGTATTTTCATTATTAAAAAAAAAAAATTAATTATGAGCTCTCGGGTTTCGAACCTGGACTTGGCGTGAAGGTAACTGATGTAGGTCAACGCGCTAACCGACTAAGCTATCTGCGACATTGAGCACCTGTCCATTAAACTGGTATACAAAGCAAAGATTTTAATTTAATTTTTAAAAATGTGATTTTATTAATTTTTAAAGACATTTAAATAAAAATAAGTCTACGACATCATTACTGGGGACATTTAGAACCAGATCGTAAAATAGAAATAACAAAAACAGTTAACGGGGAGCAAATAATAACAAATTATCGTAACACCATGTTAAAATGCTATGTCTCAGTTACGGTGGGACACACTGTATAAAACTATGAATCGTAGAAAAAAAATGTTTGTACAAAAGTTGTAAAGAATTTTACTCTCTACAAGATTAATAATAGCCATTTTTTACTAAAAATGGAACGGAACCGAGATATTTGCAAAAAACCGTTTCTCGTGATCTTTGACCCACTCTAAAATTTTTAGCGGCACTCGAATCACAATATCAACGTTCATACCAAAATTCAGCTTTCCCCTAATTTTTTGAATAGCCATACTTAACTCCTGTCAATTTTTTTACAAAATTTCTTTACGAATAGTTTTTATAATAATTGATATCAAGTAGAAATATCGCATTTTCGAAAACAATATTGTCTGTTTGTCTGTCTGTTTAACTTCTATTTGCATGCTTGTTTGCTTATAACTAGAGAACTAACGCATTAATTTCGATAAAATTATTATTAATCGTTAACTTAGAGTCCAACTTAAAATTAAAGATACAAATCATTATGTTAGGTCATCAGGGAAGCAGCATAATTCCGTAAAGTATGAATCGAGGGGAGAAAGTTGCGAGTACTTAAATAAGTAAAACTAGAAATCATAGGAAAAAAATGTTTATACAAAAGTTGTTTTACAAAAAAATGGAACGGAACCGAGAAATTCGCAAAAAAAACATTTTTCGTGAACTTTGAGCCCACTAAAAATTTTTAGCGGCACTCGGATCAATGGGGACTTTTGACATTTTTTTTAGAACCACAATATAAAGGTTCAAACCAAAATTCAGCTTTCTCCTAATTTTTCCGAAGTTGGGCTTTCTTTTTGTCTAATTAAGGTTGTTCGGACATTAATGCACTTATAAGATTAAAAGCTAATTTTTTAATATGTTATTAATCGCTATCACATACGTCTAAAATAATTTTTTTAAACAAATCTGACGAAGGGTTATCGCGTAATTAATTATTAAAAAACGGAAATTTAACATGTAGTCTATAGAGAATGTGGACAAAATGCACATATACCGAATTATGTAGCCTCTCCTGATAAAGATGAAAAAACAAAAAACTTCTATTTTTATTAATCAAATTTCGTAGAATACGTTAAAAATAAAATAAAAATTTTCTGACGAAGGCTTTTAAAAATATCTTAACAAGAATGACAAAAAATTCACGAAAATGTCAGTCCGCCATGCTTAAAAATGAATAAGTCACGTGACTCACAAAAGTGTGGCAACGTCACGTAAAATAAAACGCGCCAACTTTGAATTGTAATGAGTTCTGTTTATTTCTATGGGTCGTTTTTTTTATGAAAAGAAATTAATTTTTTTTTTAATTTATAAACTGCGGCAAAATAAAAAAATGAAACAAAAAAAATTTTAACATATAACCAGTTCCCTCACTGGTTGAACTTTTCGCCTGACGTATTCTTTCACACTTAGAACATTTCAAATGATAGACACTTGCTAGTCCACAAATATCTTCTTGTATGAGAAAACGAAAAGATAAAGGCCAATCACATGTCATACACCACATTTCCGCAGCTAATTTTTCCAAATCGACGATTCGTCGTCTACTTGGTAATTATACGTCTAAATTTTTATATTGCGTATGTAGTCTTTTCACGCTCTCACTTACATTTTTTTTTTCCAATTTATGATATTTTTTCTCGCAAGTGTCTAAATTGATTTGCATTACTCATTGTAATATTATAGATAAAATACAAATTACAACTGAACACTATACAGCAAGATTTACATAAACAGCTGTCAAACAAACAGCTATTAAACGCGATGTTGCCAGATCTATTTTATGTGAAAAAATACTTGAGTCAAAAGTGATTTATTTATTATTTTTGGTAATTAAGTTATTAAATTAATCCAAATAAAAATAATGATAGTTAACGTCTAAATCATAATAATGAATTTATGTATTAAAATTTTTAATTTTAGTAAAAAAAAAATTTAGATTCTATTATGACTTACGGAGTACTGTCCGAACAACCTTAAACCAGATTTAAATGAAGGGAAATCCCAGTATTCACTCCGACGGTGCTGTTGAATAAAAACTATACATACAGGAATAAAAACTATAAATACAGGTCGCCCGACGCATGCGCTTACACAGCGTGCCAAAAAACAAAAGTACGCGATGAAAATTCATGTCACCAATATTACCGACTATGCAGTACCATAACGTAATATCAAAATTATCGAGGTAATATTATCATTTACAACACCTGCTATAGAAACTTAAAAAAAAACGAATTAAGAGCTGTCATTTAAAACAAATCTCATATAAAGATGTATAACAAAATCCAAGAAGACGAGAAAGGAGAACGATATTGAGTGATTAGGAGGGGACAAAATAGCACGCAAATCCACTTGCTAACAAATGTAAGCGAGCAAGAACGAATGATTGCGCGGTATTACTTAGCGCATCAAAGGTTGACGCCATGATATGCGACGTATTTGGTTACGCCCCCACCACTCAATTTCGGTCAAGTTCGTTCTCTTGTCTGTAGTCTTCTTGCAAAAACCTAAACTTAGTTCGTTCTAGAAACAGCACATTGATTTTTACATGGAATTGTAAATCATAAATTACCATATCTAAATAATTATCGGAAACATTACCGCTAAAATTAATAGAATAAATAATTACCTCTAAAAGATTACGCACGTCCCATTTCTCACGGACCATGTTATAATGAGCCTCACCGCCACGAACACGAGTTGGTTCACTGTGAACAACTATTTTTTTTATCACAAATCCCATTCCTTTGAAACCTTCTTGGTCAGTACGATCTTGCCACGTAGTATCATTATAGATTTTATGTACTCTGTCAATTAGACTTATCTGGAATTTTAAAAAAAGCACAACTTTTAGAGCTTTTTCACAAAAAGAAATTTTCTGCAAAAATATGTTTACATTTCCAGATAAAAAAGAACAGTTCGATTAAAAATATTTCTATTAGACCTTTTTGAATACAAGCATAAATAAGACCTTTATTAGACGCTAATGATCTCAGCTGTCAAGTGTCCATAGTCTCTCTCAAAACCTTTATTGTATTTCTGACATATAACTAAAGCGACGTGCGACGCATTTTGAACACAAAAATAGCGTCACTGGCTTTATGACATAAGGTGTATAATCAGATAACACACACAAAACGCCAAGTTTAAGCCGTGTTCTTCGAAATAAATATTTGAACACAACATTAAATTTACCAAATAATTAATAGTTGTTTTAGTGTTGCTAGCGCCCATTTCTTGAAAGAAACGATAATCGGCTACAAGCAATAAAGGACACCGAGTCTTTGTCGGTGTATATTCGTACTGATCAGCTTGCCTCTTTCTCCGATCATATTCTTTTATAATATCGCTTTGTTCTTCATCTACAACAAATAACATAACTCAATAAATTTTCGTTTTAATCATGGACTGAGGAATATAGGAACGAAGCACAACGCTCGGAAGGTGAAGCTTTATCGGTATCTATTTTTGATTGGTTACTATTTAGCGCATGCGCTGTACTGTAAAACGTCACGCGATGAATGAAAGTCCGCGGCACAACTCAACTTATAAAATCTAGGCAGTAGGCACCAAATTCCTCCCTCGCGTTATACTTTACTCCCCTCGTCCACAAACTGCGCTTACGCTCCATCCCTATAATCCTTAGTCCTTAATTAACTTACTAAAATAATCCTAATATCCCATTGTCTCACCTTCGCCTTCCTTCACATAACCACATATTCCAGGACCCAGGTCTCCATTTTTATTTGCATGTTCCCAACTCAATCTGACATCTGAAGAGCGGTATGTAATCATTGTTCTGTTACCCAAATGAGGCAAATGCCTCCATACAGGCTATAATCATAAAAGCAATTGTGAATTAATATTTAGTAAGTTTAAAAAAAAACTTCTACATTTTATGCAAGTTTTGCTTATACATAAATTCGCTTGGAAATTTAATTATGAATGTACAATAGATCTAGATAGTACAGACTGTAAGGCACACAAAGGCTTCCCCACAATCTAAAACTTTTTTTTTAACTTTACTTGTAAAGTCTATCCCATAATTGTAGAAATTAAACAAATGAATAACGTTTATTTTAAGTTGGCAACATGTAAAAAATTTCAAAATTATGATTAGATTATTTATATTTTCCAAGTTTACTGTTTTAGCACTGTTTTACTAAATAAAAATAAAAATTAACCAAGGAAACGGAAAATAAAATAATGTCATTTTTAAATAACAAAATATTAGATTTGACTTTTCAAAAAGTAAATTGGAATTAATCATGCTAAATTCTTTAAAAAAAGAAGAGAAATAGCTTCAATGAACAGTTATAACGTTCAAATACATTTCTACGCAATAATATTGCAGCTCGTGTTGTGATGTTCTAATATATTTTACAAAAATCGTCATTCCTTAAACCTTCATACTGTTTACTGGAAAGAAATATTTGGAAAAGTGAACAAGTATCATGTAAATTTTAAAATAATAATATACAAATGTAACATTTTTAATAAATAATAAAGTACATTTTACAGTTATGTATCTTTATATTATAATATTATGCACAAATAGTAATACCTGATGTAAATTGTTCGTTGAACAAGAGGCGCAAAAAAAATAGAACAAATATGTATTTGCTATATTTTTTTATGAATTATTTTTCTTTTTATTGTACAATTTCGTCATTTACAATTCAATGTTTTTAAATAAAAGTATAAATTTAAAATTTAAATGATACAAGTATGATACACACACAGAAAGATTGATAAAAATTGTAATGTCAATTTGATAATAATTTTTTCAAACTTCATATAACAAATTAAACAGCTATAAAACATTAATTTTTTATCACAAATTTTTAAAATTTAGTTAATAAAATATAATGAAACAACACATTCTGACAATTTTAACGAATTTTGTCGTTTTGAAATTATGACATCTTGAATATGATGACAGTGATTTATTTAGTTATTTAAGTAAAACTTACACGATACACCACCTTACAAAGCTTTTTTACAATAGAGAAAAGTCATACGTTATTCATTTGTTTAATTTCTACAATTATGGGATGGACTATATCATTGTATGTCTGTCTGTTTGCTACCAATCTTTCATTCAAAATTTCGACTAGTTCTAATTGAGACAGAGCTTTGAAATTTTCCACACGTGTTTAAGTTCCGTGACAATGCAATATAGTATATCTAATATCGCTCTAAATTCAACGTGGATGGCATGGGGTGGATAAATATTATACAAATATATAAATACACTATTAATGTACAACCTTGGATATAGCGACCTGTGACGCAGTGTTTCGTTGACAACAAAAATAACAATGCAGAAAAAAGTATAGCAGGTATTTGGACAAAAATATAAAGATGTTAATTAACTTGCGTATTTTATACGTTTCGTCAAATTTATTATGACTTTTAATGTCCAAATACCTGCTACTTTTTTCTTCATTGAATTATACGGATGCTAATCATGTCTAAAAATAATAATATTTGACAATTTTCAAAATAAGCTACGTGACGTCATTCTAAAAACGGGGCTTCACAAAACTGGGCTAGGCCGGCGGCACGTGTCGCTGACTGTTGCCGAAGAACATTGAAATAAAAATTTCCGTGTAAGTCAGCGGCTTGTGTCGCCGGTCTATTTATTCTAGCGGCCAAATGTCGGTAAAGATCAAAGGAATTTCCGCGGCTTCGCCGGCAGCCGCTTTTTGAGCATGCGCGAGCATGTTCATTCAGTCTAGAACGTGTGATTAAGAACGAAGTACGCTCTACAATAGTGATTTTGCGGTAATTATTTTTTGATACAGTTGATAGCCAGGACATTATTAATGGTTAGCCAAGGGCAAGATATGGATGCGGAAAATAGCCAAGAGGATATTGTTAACGCCCAGTGGACAGATAGAAAAGTTTTATTATTAATAGAATTATTTCAAAATGAAAAAAATTTATGGAACCCCATGAATAATGACTATAAAAATAAAATATCAGACTCATATAAAGCATTGAAGATTGAAAATGCTAAAGTTAAAAGCCAGTTTGGAGTAGTCGCATTTAGCTCTGCGGCAAAGCCGCTACAACTTAGGTTGAGTGAAAGAGCAGCATGGCTGAACTCCGCCCTAATAAAGACAATTATTATTATTAACTTTGGCAAGCCGCCGATTTCTATGCCGGCGGCATGGCCGCAAATGCCGCCGAGCCAGCCCAGTTGGCAGTTTGGTGACGTCCCGCCTTAGACTAAAAAAAATTATAAGAAAAACTTTTATTTAAAAAATGTACTAAAAAGTAAAAAATAGTTTTCATACATCTGGGAAATAAAAAATTTGGGGTGGTCAATTAAGCAAAGTAACTATGCAATAGTGTTATAAGACCGCCCCAAAACTTTTAATTCTAGATGTATGAAAATTATTTTTTACTTTTTAGTACATTTTTTTAAATAGAAGTTTTTCTTATAATTTTTTTAATTGTTATTAATGTGACTGTTCATTTAGATTATAAAAAAATTCAAATTGTTTTTCTTGGCTATAAATTATTAACACCTTGACTGCCATATTGGTACTATGGGACCGGCTGAAAAAAACTTCATACAGCGCCGTGTGATGTATTTAAATATTTTTCATGAGCCACCGGTCCATTGTATTGACATTTTATCGCCAGCAGTGAACCGAGGCGGTCTTGCTGAACATTTTGCATGTCATGTTTTTCAATTTTAAGCGGGCCGGCGCTAGGTTTCAAGGAGTACCTATGTGTTAACGCCGTGAGGTCCCATGGGACCAGTAACCGAAAATCTTAAAAATCTCAAAAAATATATTTTATTTTTGAAAAGCATAATTACAAAAATGTTTTAGAAGCGATTAATTATTTAAAAGTATATTCGGCCCCATGGCCATTTTTTCCAAATTTGTATCGGCAGTCTGTTAATTAAGCATTAAACTTCACAAAATTTGACTTGCTGCTTAAAAAAAACATCTTGACGAATTTGTCATTATTGAGAGAAGGTTAATTTAACTTAATTTAAAACGTTATTGATCAATTTTGTATAGAAAATAAACGTGTAAACTGTGGTTTTTAAAACGTGTTTAATTTTCTTTTAAAAAAACCGCTGATCTAGAGGAATTTTATTGTGTATAAAAAAGTGCTAGTTTTACCTCAATATGATACGTTTCATCAAGAAGCTGAATAGTAGCTGTCAGAATGCCATCTTCTATATGAACGCTTGCATCTGACAAACTCTCACCAAAAACTCGACCATCGTAGAAATTATCATGATCTACGTTGAAATATTTACAATAAGAAATAATAATAACAATAAAATTAGAAGTTACAGGTCTGCGACAGACTAGACAGTCTACCATGACAAGATTAATCAATTAAATTCTTCTATATCAACTAACTTTGGTATTTTTTATGTTATTTTGCCTTACGTAGACGCTTGAGAAATTCCGTCACTGCCTCTAGACTATTTAGTTTTGATTTAAGGCTTCATTTTATCAAACAAACGTCAGTTTACTTTGTTTTTTGTGTTTAAAGCCCTTCATAAAATTATTACAGATAGGCTTACCTATGTGGACAGTCGTTTCTTTTCCGTCTCTATCGACTGAATAAGCTTTAAAATTTGAATGCAATATTCCTTTCTTGGGTGTTAATATAAGTCGAAAATCTTTACCAAGAGTATGAAAATTAACTTCTTTAATCGTATTAAAAGGATGCGGACTAGGATTTATTCCTCTTTTCACTATCTTATGATTTAACTCATTCGCATGTAGTGTCTCAAAATACTTTAAATTTTTATGAATAGAACCTATAAAAAATGTTTTTTAAAAATAGTTTTTACACAAATGCTATTTATAGATCATAAGTAATTAAGTACTAATATTATTATTGAAGTGAAACGTCTTTATACACAGTAAAGTGAATCGGATCATGAGGCTGAAATCTGAAAGTGTATCGGAACGACGTGTATGAAACCACGGAACAATGAAATTTATTGTTCCATGAACAAAACGCTGTACTCCAAAACCTATGCGCCGTTGAATTAAAGTGGAACGCTAGGAAGACATCACTGCAGCGATCATTACAGGCAGCTTGTGCGTATGATGTGTGTCTACACCTGACACGACTAGAAGTTTCACTTTTGTAGTGTAAAATACATACTAAGTTCATTTTTTTACCAGAATAATAATAATTGTTATAACGTATAACAGCAATCCTTTTTAATATATGATCTTAACCAGTTCGATTTATTTTTTTTTTATAAGATGATAAATTTTTACGAGCATTTATAAAATGGGCGTAACCTACTAGTATTTCAGATAAGAAAGTCGAGAGAATACATTTAAATCAAATTTTTCCTTACTTTCTATTTAAATTTAGGTTAAAATAAAAAAAAAAATAACTTACACAATACAGTTGAAAATAATAAAACTAGATATAGTGATATGAACACAATATGTTTTAATTTAAAACAAATCTCCATTTTATTTAAAAATAGTCCTTTATTTGCTTTATCAATTAGAAAAAATATAATAACCTCATCTTTCGAACAATTTTTGACATTTATGAAATTTGGGCTACGTTCAAATACACATTTTTCTCGACTAACCTATCACGTGATAACTCCACTGATATAAATTAATGGATGGCGAACGAACAGTGAACAAAAAATAATTTCCCAGCTTTTTATTATCAACGTTTAATATGGTCAAGAAATATAAAACAAGAAATAAAAAAAAACGCTTTTACATAATAGGATATTATATTAACGTTTTCTGGAAACTCTTCCAGATTTCACTTTGTGCAAAGAACTCTTTTTACTTGCAAATTTTCCATCTTTTTTGCCTTTAAATCCAGAATTCCGATCATTTTTATTGAATTTCTTTGTAGGTCTATTATCCCTTCTTTCATTTTTGTTCTTTTTATTTTGTTTCCACTGTTTATCAAAACTTGTATCAGTATTCTCTTTCTTATTTTTGAATTTTATTGACTGCTTACGAAACCCGCCGGTCTTTGGCTTGGAACTAAATAAATCTAAAAAAAATTTTAATAAATTAAAAATAAAGCTGTTTTCTAAATAATCTATCAAACTATAATTAATAATACGGAATAATATGTACCTTTATCAGGATCTTCGCCAACTTCTTCTCTATAATAATTTGCATCATTGTCGTCTTCTTGCATTTGTTCCATTACTTGAGCAGATTCTCGTGCTGCTCGTTGCATTAACACCGCACTTTCTGTCCTTTTCATTCCTTTTAGTGATTTTTCTCGTAATTCTTGTTTTTTAGCATCTTTCTTTTTCTTATTATCTTCTTGAAGTTTTTTGGATTTCTCTTTCTTTTTCCTGTAATAAAGAGTAACATACAACTAGTAACAGTTAACAATAATTGACTTTCTGTTTTCGTGTCCATGATTTTAAATTAAGTCAGAATCGTGGAAATTTGGACGGTTGTAATAAAACACCAAAATTTTACTAGTCGCGACGTTTCGTCGTGTATTTAAGACTTCCTCAGACTCTTAGTTGTTTTAGTGATTGTCAAATATTTATAATAGTTCACAATATTATTGCTTTTTTATGTTAATAAATCCTAATTGTAACATCTGTGAAATTTATTTAGCACTGACGCATATTATTTCATTCTGATTTGCAAGCACTTTTTAAGAACAACCACTTTTGCGTTATTTTTTCCCAGCTCTAGTAACTATCAATCAAAATGTCAGCTTTCTGATATTGATTTTACTTACTTTTTCTCTTCACGTTTTTTCTTAATAGCTTCTTTTTCTTCTTCAGTTTTATGAATTAATTCATGGTACAAAACCTCGCCATCCATCATTCCGTCTTCTATTTTTACCAACTGTAATGTTATACGTGGTCCCAGTTCACTCAACCGAATGGCAGATTTCCCTGATTCCATGTTTCCACGAGAAGAAAGTTTCTGAGAGAGTGTCACGTGACTGTTAACATCGTCCTCTGCTTCACTTTCTGATAAAATTCCAGCTCTGTTTAAAAAAAAAAATTACAGCAAAAGGTGGATTATTTTGAATATTTATAGTTGTACGGGTTCAAATCATTCACATTTTCATGTAGATTTTGATCTTGATGATGATTTTAAAAAAATTGAAATATATTGACTATAAGTAATTTAAATCATTTTTTTCCCCCATTATGTAGTAAATAACACGACTTACTTTGTTAAAAACTCTGAAATATCACCACACGATGCTAAGTTTGGAACCTTTCCTTGAACGACTTTCTTTACGCCTTTCGAAATGCCAACGGGCACAACTTTAATTACATAATGCCGAAAATCTATTAGTTTTGTTTCTGTATTATAATTTAACAAAACACAACGATGTATATTACTGAGGTTAACCTAAAAAAGCAAAATTTCTGTTGGGTAATAATTAAATTTTCTTTTCCGATAAAAAAACCTGGATAAAAATAAAAATGACTTAAAATACTTACATTTCTTAGATTAATTGAAGGAAACATATTTTGGAACATTTGTGCCATTAGTGCCATATGCTTTCCTTCCCCACTGAAATTATTTAAAACAATCAGAGGAGAATGTTTATAGGCTTTATTAAAAACAAGTTGTTTCTTCAACGATGAAACAATATCTCTTGCTAACGAGAAATTGTGAACTTTGAAAGTGAGAGTTGGTCCTCTCGGTATACGACCCAATTTAAAATATACTCCATGTTCTGTTCGTGAAAAAATGCATATATGCGACACATGCAAAGGACCCGCTATGGACACAAAATCCTTAATTGTATTTTTCTTTCGTTCCTGCAAAAATCAGCATAATTTTACTACTCTGTTACTTTTCGTTTTTAAATGACATTCTACATCACTCGTGTATAATTGTGAACCTCGACGCTGAGCATCTGACTTCAGTATATTATATAATTATGCAAATATTGATTAATAAAATGTCTACTCAATTCTAATTAAAAATGTGGTAAAATTTCGTCTGTTACTCACCTAGATTTTTGGGTACATTTTTTACGTACCCCTCACGGGAGGCAGTTTCTCGCAAGGGGGTGTTGCTGCGGTGGCGTTTTTCGCGGGCTGAAAGGGTGCAGAGTTCATTAAAAAACTTACGTGAAACATGTACAAAATGTAGGTGTGTAACAGACGAAATTTTAAGTTAACTCATTTTATTAGCACCGATCATTAGATTCAGTACTTACATTAGCCAATATTTGGTAAATATTTATTTACCTTTAATGATGAAGCAGTATATGGTTCCATGACTTTTCGAAAATCTTTCGTGAGTTCGTTGATGTGACCGCCAGGAATTCCGCGGTGAATAACGAACGAATGAGGAGCTGATAATAATTCTTCTGATTCTTGATTTCTCACTTGAATATTATTTCTGACACAGCGTCCTTTCCTTTTTTTACCCATCTTATCGGGTTGTTTGACACTTGCAAATGATCTTTATTAATTTCAATATTTTGGTAGAATAATTAATTATTGTACACACAACACGTGCTGCATTCAATCGAAGAATGTTTAACACCTAACCTCAAAATTCAAATACGTCAAAAATCATGGAGCAAATGTCAAATAATTACCATGGAGGAAAAAACACTTGCAAAAATATCTTCGACTATAGCGCACTATAATTTCTAGAGGTAAAAACTTGTTCTCTGGTAATTTGGTAAACCACGTCCGGATACTTGACAGATAAAAAAATTATTTTTTATTAAAACTATTTTTAATCAATTGGGAATCGTTTAGGTGCATTTTCATGTGACGCTAGACGCTGGCGTCTAGCGTCAAATGTGGTCACGTGACATAAACGCCATCTTGAAAAACTGTAGCGTCAAGTTCCAGCGTCAAATTTTAGCGTCAGCAGACAGCAAGGTTTTGACAGTTGTAAACTTGTAAAGAGAGCGTCAAATAAAGACATCCATAAATCAAAACCCTGGTGAATTTGTTATAATAATTAATAAATAAGCTCTTTGTAAATTTATTAACAGAAAAGACAATGTCTGAATACGATTATCAAAAATGGATATATGAGTGTAAAAAAATAATTTGGCAAGCGCAAATTAAATGACTTAGATGAAATAGGGTTATAGCTACTCTTGTACTTAATGAAATTGCTATACAGAATAAAAAAAATATATCAGAAAAAAACGTTTTTGGGTTCATCCATTATTTGAACTGCACTTTTTGTAATAAAACTTTATTGATACTTGATGCACTAATCTGTACCTAGCTGTAGAAAACTCGCATCACTAATGACCAGAAACAACTAATGACGCCAGCGTAAAAGCTAAACAATGTTTAGCTTTGACGCTACAGTTTTTCAAGATGGCGTTTATGTCACGTGACCACATTTGACGCTAGACGCTGGCGTCTAGCGTCACATGAAAATGCACCTTTTGGGAAGAATTAGAAATATAATTTTATAGTTTGGGACTAATTAGTTTTTGAGTAATTAATTAGTTTTTTCCGAGCGTATAGTTAGTAGGTTATAAAACTAAATAAATGTTTTTTTAACGTTAATCGATGGGAAATTGTTTGGGAAGAACATAAAACTTTGTTTTACAATTTAGGACATCATAGTTAATTAGTTACGTCTAATTTTCTAATTCCAATTCTAATATTGGCAATTATTTTAAACTATAGATGGCAGCATGAGTGATGTTATAAGTCCTTCTTTTAACAAGTCAGTGGATTTTTTCATATCAAGGGTAAGTTCGGTTTTACGCTCGATTGATCGAGCCGAGCGAACAGATTTTTGGTCACGTGACAACCGAGCAAATCGAGCCATCTAAACAATTCCGAACGTAATCTAGCAGATTTTTCCAAACGTCAGAATAAAATGGCGCCAATAATTTAAATTCTTATTACTAAAGCCGAAATATATTCTTTATTGCTCCTCATTTTGATTCAATTCAACATTGTTATAATAATAAATCGTGAATCACAATTTTTTTCGTTTTATTCCTTTATTTTAAAAATGATAGTAATACTGGTTATTGATTTTTTCGACCCATAGATATAATAAATATTTTATTTAGGGTAAGTTCGGTTTTACGCTCAGATTGATCGGAGTGCTCTAATACGTTCGAATTTAACATTTATATGCTCTGAAAGCTCTCTATCCTGCGTTCGGTTTTAAGATCTGGAGCAGATCGAGCGCGCTCGATTTGCTCCGAGGAAAGCGAGCGAGCAAGCAGATTTAACCAACTTCAGAGCATTCATTTTAAAAATGAGCGGAAACCCTTGTTGTGAGAATGGATAAATTTCGAAGTTTATTTATATGAGGTGATTTTTCAATAGGTAAAAACACACGAATAATATTTATTCAAAGAATAGTAATAATCAATAAGTCTATATCGAACAGAATGATTAAATAAAATATTTATTATATCTATGGGTCGAAAAAATCAACAACCAGTACTACTATTAATTTTAAAATAAAGGAATAAAACGAAAAAAATTGTGATTCATGATTTATTATTATAACAATGTTGAATTAAATAAAAATGAGAAGCAATAAAGAATATATTTCGGCTTTAGTAATAAGAATTTAAATTATTGGCGCCATTTTATTCTGACGTTTGGAAAAATCTGCTAGATTACGTTCGGAATTGTTTAGATGGCTCGATTTGCTCGGTTGTCACGTGACCAAAAATCTGTTCGCTCGGCTCGATCAATCGAGCGTAAAACCGAACTTACCCTTAATCATTCTGTGCGATATAGACTTATTGATTATTACTATTCTTTGAATAAATATTATTCGTGTGTTTTTACCTATTGAAAAATTACCTCATATAAATAAACTTCGAAATTTATCCATTCTCACAACAAGTGTTTCCGCTCATTTTTAAAATGAATGCTCTGAAGATAGTTGAACGCAGGATAGAGATCTTTCAGAGCATATAAATGTTAAATTCGAACGTATTAGAGCACTCCGATCAATCTGAGCGTAAAACCGAACTTACCCCAAGATAAAATGTACCAGAATGACCAGAAGTTCATATTTGTAATAACAACGCGGCAGGAATTTTCAAAACGTCTGTCATTAGACGAATTGGCTAAAAAAAGTCCGGTCGTGCTGTTTTATGACGTAACATTTCACGCACTTAACGCTTGGACTAATATGAAAAAAAAATTTTGAATAATTTCAGATCAACAGACACAAATTGCTACGGTAATGTTCACAAATAAAAATTAAATTTATACTTTTTATGAGCAAAAAATGATAAACTCTCTCTTGCATCTTTGACTACGCCTAAGACTTTCCCTTATCTCTGATACTACTGAGCCTAAAATTTTGAAAAAAATAGGGAATATAGGGACTCATTCATAATTTACAGGAAAACCTAAACTAAAATCCTAAGTTTTTAAACAGAGATTTTTAAATTCCCACGGGAAACGGAAAATTAGGCAAAGAGCTGTACCAAGTGTATCAAATATAACTACCATTACTCCACGTGAAGTAGCGGTAACGCGCTCGCATGCCACCACGAAGAGCCGGGTTCAAATCGAACTGACGATACGTCATTTTTTTATAATGTAAACATTTTGGAATTTTTCACTTTAAAAATAAATTTAATTAAATTAACAATCAATATTATTAGACTCCTAGACTGTAAATCAATTCGCTGTACTTATTAGTAAATACATAAGAATATCAGACGAGTGTTATCGCCATGATATTTTTTATAGAAGGCTATGGGTAAGTTCGGTTTTACGCTCGATTGATCGAGCCGAGCGAACAGATTTTTGGTCACGTGACAAGCGAGCAAATCGAGCCATCTAAACAATTCCGAACGTAATCTAGCAGATTTTTCCAAACGTCAGAATAAAATGGCCCCAGCAAGTTAAATTCTTATTACTAAAGCCGAAATACATTCTTTAATGCTTCTAATTTTAATTTAATTCAACATTGTTATAATAATAAATCATGATTCACAATTTTTTTCGTTTTTATTCCTTTATTTTAAAATTAATGGTACTACCGGTTTTTGAGTTTTTCGACCCATAGATATAATAAATATTTTATTTAATCAGTCTGTGCGATATAGACTTATTGGTTATTACTATTCTTTAAATAAATATTATTCGTGTATTTTTACCTATTGAAAAATTACCTCATATAAATAAACTTCGAAATTTAGCCATTCTCACAACAAGGGTTTCCGCTCATTTTTAAAATGACTGCTCTGAAGATGGTTGAATCTGCTTGCTCGCTCGCTTTCCTCGGAGCAAATCGAGCGCGCTCGATCTGCTCCAGATCTTAAAACCGAACGCAGGATAGAGATCTTTCAGAGCATATAAATGTTAAATTCGAACGTATTAGAGCACTCCGATCAATCTGAGCGTAAAACCGAACTTACCCTATATAAGGAAAAATGTAAATGCACCGTCGGGACTCGAACCTGAAACTCCCAATTACGCGTCGGGCAAGTTTCCAATTATTCCACAGTGCCAACAGTAAGCCATTTCATTTTCTCTTATATAGCAACGATGTACCGCAGAATTGACAAACAGCGAAAGCTAATTTTCATAACAACATTGCAATGAATATTATTATTAGTGATGCACCGAATGTAGATTTTGCCGAATGTTCGGTCCAAAAGACTGCTGAAGTTGACATTCGGTTAAATTTTCGGTTCAAAGTTCGGCCGAAGTTGACATTCGGTTAAAAATACTTTTCTACTTTTTTTACTTAAAAAAGTTATTAGTTAATAGTTATTACTTATTACTTATTAATAATTAATATTATATTACTTATTAAGTTATTAATTAGTATTACACTCTTTTTACGAAGTTATTTTCCGTTTTATTTTAATAAACATTTTTTTTTTTTATTTATTCGAAACCAGCGGAACATGGAGTTATATTCATATAATATATATTATATTATTGATTCAGAATATGTTTTTCATTTTTAAATTTTCAATAGATAATATTCACACCTTAGATCTAAGTTAATAAATAATAATAAAAAAAATTAATTACATCATCCTTTCACTATACAAAAATAAATAGTAAATACTACTAAAGGTAATTTTTATTTATTATTTTCAAGACATTCTTAATAATTACAGTAACCGAAATTTGGTGGTTCATTTATCATCATACGCATACATTTGGCCGAATCCTAAGTTCAAAAAATTTGCTGCGCACATTCGGCCAAATCCAAAGTTCGGCAAACGCATATTCGGCCGAATTCGAAGTTCGGTAAAATATGTTACTGACATTCGGCCGAGTCAAAAGTTCGGTAAAACCTGCTGAAATTCGAAGTTACCGAATGTGAACCGAATTTCGGTGCATCACTAATTATTATTCTCATTGGCCCGGACATGCCTTAGAAATTTAATTTAATTTACCTCAATTTATCTAAATTTACCCCAATTTATTCTAATTTATCCCAATTACTACCCTAGTTTACCATTTACCTTAGTTTACCTCAATTTACCCTAATAATTCAAATCACACACGCACGCACGCACACGCACACACACATTCGATCGGGGACACACTGTATAATATCAAACTACACTATTTCATTTCATACCTACGTTGATATAGTTACGCAATTTATTAAATCAATAAATTAAAAAATATATATTTTGATCTTTTTGTACCATACACTTGTTTAAAATATAATTTAATTTAAAAGAGATTTAGGCAAGCAAAATGTTGCGTTGTCCAGACTTACCTCTCTTGCCAGGATTTTCTTTCAATCAAAATGTAAGTTAAACTCATATAATTTTTAATATACTAGCAAGCTTCCTGAATACAAGTATTATGTTGTGCATTTTCAAAACGATATTTTGTTTTTATACATTTTCTTTGAAAGGTGGGTTGTAGATTAATAAAATTTTAGGAAAATGTAGAATAAATAATGTTTATTATATTTACCTTTTAGATCGGCCAAACACGTTTCCACAAATCTCAACATTTTGAAAGAATAGGTAACTTAGCAACATTATCCGAAAAGGTTAAATCGGGAATAGGAGGAACACCGCTTCCAGGATCTGACTTGAGTCGATATCCGTCCATTTATGCTCGAGGCGAGGTTGCCGAGTTGCCTGCATGGATTGTGTATGACAAACAGGTATATTGGACTCATCGTACTCGTATATGTATATTAAATGTTAAAAAAACAAAGTTTAAAATATACTTAACAGGTTCTAACTTTTGATGCTTTCTTCCAAGAAACGATGCATGAGGTCCCGGTATCACCATTTCAAGTTCGGCTTGTAAAAATTCTCTTTTATTTGGAAGATGGAACAGTCAAAATCGTTGAACCAAAACTGGATAATAGTGGTATTCCACAAGGTACAAATTAATGTACTGACGGCATATTATAATCTTACGAAACTACATAGTGTACAACCAATTATTATTTTTTATTGAACATATGAAATTTATTTTGCCTTTAAAGTATTGAAAAAAATCTAGCCGACTATATTATCGTTTTCCAGTTTGAATGACTTCAATGTATTTTATTTTCAGGAACTTTACTAAAGCGACAAAGAATCCCGTTTCCACCACCTAGAAATCATTATTATTATGATATTATCGATTTTAATATCGGACGTGAACTAGAATTTTTTGGTCGTATTTTTAAACTCACTAACTGTGATAGATTTACTCGAACATTTTTAAATAGATGCGGTATAGCTGTCCCCGATCCAATTAATACGCCTGAAGATCCATATAGAAATATAAGAAAGCGGGTAAAAATTTGTTTTATTTTTAAAGATTGCACAATAACGTAAATTTCTTATTTAAAGATTTGCCAAATAAATTAACTTTTATTTTTATTTATCAGATTAAAGATGGAATGCTACCAAAAAAGCCAAATTCAACAATAGATACTCGAGGCCAGTTCTTAGCCCATGATCGACAAGTGTTGAAATTCTATGGTTATTGGGACGATCGCGACAGTGACTATGGTGTTTTACATGAACTGGAAATATACTATTTTCTGGGCGATGACAGCATTCAAATAAAAGAAATTGTACCCCCAAATTCCGGCCGTGACACTGGATTCATGTTTCTTAAACGAGGAAAATTACCAAAAGTAATAAATATATACATAATTTCACTATTTCTAGATAAATAATAAAGAGATACAGACTTGGACTGGGCCTTCCAATCAGCCCGGGCAAATATTTAAACCCAACCGGCCCTCGTTGAACTTAAAAGAAAATTACTAAGTTATTATGTATAAAATAAAACAGAAAATTTATGACCGCAGGTATATTGTTGGGCTTTGGTTATATACACAGCCATTGTGTCGACCATCGATACAAGCATATTGTGTGTAGAGCATAGACATAAATATAATATGCCGGTCCTGCGTTCCAATCTATGCTGTGGAATTAGCGCCGTTTACGGTTTACGCATTTGCCTGTAACAATTATTACGTTGTCACCTCTAACTAACTGCTCCCCAAAATCTCTCTAAACATTAAGCCATTAACCGCCACCGGCCTATCGAGAGGCCCAGTCTCCCAGTTCGGTTCTGAAGTGATGTATTAAATAATATCGTATAAACTAATAAGGATAATCAGTTTACTTACTATACATATTATAAGATATAATATTGATTTGGAGTTTGGACAATGATTCTTAGATGGCAGTAGTTAGTAGTAGAATCGTTAAATTCGTCAAAATTTAAATTTGAAAATGTAATTTTATCAACACTATAAAAATCGTTTGACACGTCATAACATTCTTTCCGAATTTTGACTTTTATCTATACCGTTTACTATTCCAACGCATCTAAGAATCAGAGCCAAAGCCGTTCCAAAAACGATTTTCCATGTCGTAATGCGAGTTGAATGACATAATTTTTCTACTGTCTTCTAAAGAAGAGTGACATCTGATACAATGAATAAATTATAAATTAATATAAATAAAAATAATTTCGTTTCCTGCAGAGACAAATTTTGTTACCTGGTCCTGGCGATAATACAGGTTTCACAGTACTGAACGTGCTCGGTGCAAATTCAAGCAATGGTCGATATCTTCTGGACTCCCTCAATTGCGGCGAAACTAAGAACGATTATTACAAAGACAACGATTTATCGATTGGCGCCGCTATTAATGTATATGGAAAGAAAATTATAATAACCGACTGCGATCCATACACTAAAGAATATTATCGTGCCAAATATGGACTTGGTATTATCATAAATTACTACTAGCTATGACGCGTACATTTTTGTTTTTATAAAACTCACTCTTTTTTACAAAAAATTAAAATCAGTGCCTAAGCATATCATTGATACAATATTTTCGGTTTCGTCTTTGAGAGGCAAATAGTTTTTGAATAAATAACTGACCATTTTATTAAATGCATCAACAACAAAACTTGGTAACTATAAAAAAATGTTGTTTCTAGATGATTTCACTAAAGCTGAAAGACCTGAACCAACATCATTTGAAGATTGTCACGAATCAAAATCTCGAGAACTGCCTCCGTGGAATGGTTACGGTACTTATGAAGATTCAGAGGTGAATTGTCGAAAGATTGAACTTAAACGACCTAAACAAAATTTTCAGAAATATTTGCAGCTGAGTAGACAAGGCCTCGATAGTCACATTTTAAGATTTACAGCAAAAATGATCTCTAAAATACCCGAAGACTGTGAACGTGACTTTATAATCAGTTCTTATCTTGAAGACGATTCTATATCAATTTACGAAAGTGCCGGTAAGTTAGTTTCCAAGTACAGTTATGTTCACCATGGTCCATGAATATGGCATATTATTATCATATATATCACATCATTTGTATAAAAAAATGCATAATTACTCTGGGTCCAGAGAAGCTCTGGTAGTTGCCTTAAATAAACAAATATATAATAATATTATAAGTAATTCTACAGGATCTGGTGGAAGAATGTTCTTCGCAAGAGACCATATGTTACTCCCTGGGCAAGAAATTTTTGCGAGTGAACGACCTAAATGTTATTCGGCGCAAGACCTGTATATTGGAGCGCGTATTAATATCCGGGATTTTATATTTGTTTTAACGGACGCTGATGAATATGCTTTGCGATACATGGAATTACATAATAATGAGGTATTTATACAGTGCCGGCCCAAGGGTAGAGCGAATCGGAGCGACCACTCCAAGTGCCGGGCTAGGAAGGGCGCCAAAATCCAATGGCGAAAAAGATTCAACTCACCATCAAACTATTATCGTTACTTTTTGGGTTCGAAAAATACGTCAGTATCTTCTCTTACATTTTCAGTACGTTAGTTTTTGGGAAATTAGAATTGATTCGAAAGGTGTCGACTAAAGCCGTCAAACGGGATTCTCGCTCTGCCCTGAAAATAGTCTAGGGCCGCCTCTGTTCAATGTGTGGCAGCACTGAAACGAAAGTGAACAGTTTTGGTAAATGGACTGAGGAGGTTACTATAGTCTAGAAACTAGGTTACACAAACCATGGTTGGTGCTAGGATAAGAACCACGGTTTTTGTATACGACCCTGATATGAACTACCACAATGAACCTATCTATCGAAATAAGACTGTGAGATCGTTATTGCTTGTTCTGCAAGAAAAAGAGGGCTTGAGAATAGACGAGAGTGTAGCGGCGCTGTTGTTTACATGGCGTTGCTATGGTTCCTCTATTACAAGTCCCCAGTTCCCGAGTTCTAGCCCGAGAGCTGGTAAAAGTGTCAATTGGATTTTCAATTTATTATTAAAAAAAAAAAATAATGAATTGAAAATATGAATTGGTGCTAGGCCCAAATAACCTTAGCTGTTGGTGGTCTTTAAAATACAATTACAATTTGCAAGAAAAAGAGAGAAAAAATATGGTTGCGCACGCATATCGTGTCCTGCCACCTAACCAGCAGCAATTAGTGACAACCGATATAGACAGACTATTTTCTAGTTACTGGATAATCTGTGAACACGGTATGCGCGCACAATCCAGGTAAAAAAGATACGTGGAATGAGTTAGCTGTCACATTTATAAAATTATCTAATTCAAGGTAATCAAAAATTATTAGAGGATGTAAACGAATCATATAAATAAGACAAATGATAAACAAAACTCAACAGCTGTCAAAATACAATTTGATCTTTTAAAAATATCATGCAAAGTGTAATGTATTTTGACAGCTGACTTGATAAGGTTCTGATTTTAGTCGCAAGATAGCGTAGCTATAAAGCCATTTATAGCCATTTACAAATACAGACTGAGGATTTAAGTCCGCAGTTCAGCTGAAAATGAAGATAAATATTCTTAAATAACATATATTACCGATTTATTATTTATTATACAAGTATTTTTTAGTTTCCAAAATCAAATATAAATCTTGTAATGGACAAAGTCCGAGAAGCTCTTAGACCCATTTATAAGCAGTTTGTTGCTGAACACCTGCCGAAAGAAGAACCGATTATACCTTATGAAACGCTAAGGTAAGCATTCGCAATAAGAAAAGAACATGAACATACACTGCTCACATTGTAATCATACAGCAAACATTAATTATAATCATAATTCCATTTTTTTGGGAAAATGAATAAGTGCCGACATTATTCAAGTCTGAGACGCATTTGCCACATGGCGTCAAGGGCACATGCAGTGCCGGTTTTAGCACTATCAGCGCCCTGGGCGAGATTTTTACGGCGCCCCCTATCTGCCATTGAAACCCATACAAAAAAAAAGCAAGGGATATAATGAAATAACCATTTATTAAAAAAACTAATAAAATTAAGAAAAATCGCAGGATAGTGGACAAAATATTGAATTTATTTAATTAAATGTACGACGTTTCGTCTATATATTTAGACTTTTTCAAGTACACAAAAATAACAATATTTATGAAAATTAATATTAATTACTAACCATAGCAATTAACATAAGATAGGGTACATAAAGGTGCATTTTCATGTGACGCTCGACGCTGGCTTCTAGCGTCAAATGTGGTCACGTGACATAAACGCCATATTGAAAAAAATGTAGCGTCAAAGCTAAACATTGTTTAGCTTTTACGCTGGCGTCATTAGTTGTCTCTGGTCATTAATGATACGAGTTTTCTACAGCTAGGTACTGAGTTGTGCATCAAGTATCAACACACAGGCTTGCTAAAGAATTGCTTTATGTTGCTACTAGGGGGTTGATTCTACGAATTTAACCCATTGATTTTATTACTTCGAAAGTACCTATTTATTAAGGAAAATACTATCACCTGATGGTTTTTCGATGGTTAATTAAAATTCCCGTCTCACTTAGAACAAAACAATTTTTTTTTATTGAATACTAAAAACATTAAAATTTCTCAAGATACAATTTATTTTTTTCTCATATTCTGGTAGTGCATATAATTACCTATAAAAAAGTAAGCATAGTTATATTTTTAATTTTTATTCCTTATAATTCGTGTACTTTCGCCGGTTATTTAAGTCAAAAATATGGGAATTTCATTTTTGATAATCGTATTCAGACGTCTTTTCTGTTAATAAATTTACAAAGAACTTATTTATTAATTATTATAACAAATTCACCACGGTTTTGATTTTATGGATGTCTTTATTTGACGCTGTCTTTACAAGTTTACAACTGTCAAAACCTTGCTGTCTGTTGACGCTAAAATTTGACGCTACAGTTTTTCAAGATGGCGTTTATGTCACGTGACTACATTTGACGCTAGACGCCAGCGTCTAGCGTCACATGAAAATGCACCCTTAGACAAAAACATGGTAACATGGTAACAAATTATGTTGACTATAAATTATTTATAGTCAACATAATTTGTTACCATGTTACCATGTTTTTGTCTTATGTACCCTATCTTATGTTAATTGCTATGGTTAGTAATTAATATTAATTTTCATAAATATTGTTATTTTTGTGTACTTGAAAAAGTCTAAATATATAGACGAAACGTCGTACATTTAATTAAATAAATTCAATATTTTGTCCACTATCCTGCGATTTTTCTTAATTTTATTATAATCACGATGGACACGATTTCTAATATAAAAAAAACTAATAAAATTTTCAATTATTTGCGAGAAAATTACTTACAGTATCTTATTTAGTTAACAATTAGATTAACAATCAATATTGTTATTACTTCCTATACTGTACAAATTCACTATTTTAGTGAAATTAACATAAGGACATCAGACGATATTAATCGACATAACATGCCCTTAATAATTATTGTAGAAAGGCTACATAAGAAAAATTTAAATGCACCGCCGGGAATCGAACCCGGAACACCCAATATCGCGTCGGGCAAGTTTTCCAGTTACTCCACGGTGCCCATGGCGTACACTTAATCTTTTCTTATATATAGCACAAATACACCGCAAGTCCACAAACTGCGAGAGCTAATATTATTTTTATTTTTATAACAACACTACAATGAATGTTGCTTTTCTCAAAATAGGCCGGATATGCCTAGTAATAATTTCAATTATTTGCGAGAAAATTACTTACAGTATCTTATTTAGTTAACAATTAGATTAACAATCAATATTGTTATTACTTCCTATACTGTACAAATTCACTATTTTAGTGAAATTAACATAAGGACATCAGACGATATTAATCGACATAACATGCCCTTAATAATTATTGTAGAAAGGCTACATAAGAAAAATTTAAATGCACCGCCGGGAATCGAACCCGGAACACCCAATATCGCGTCGGGCAAGTTTTCCAGTTACTCCACGGTGCCCATGGCGTACACTTAATCTTTTCTTATATATAGCACAAATACACCGCAAGTCCACAAACTGCGAGAGCTAATATTATTTTTATTTTTATAACAACACTACAATGAATGTTGCTTTTCTCAAAATAGGCCGGATATGCCTAGTAATAATTTCAATTATTTGCGAGAAAATTACTTACAGTATCTTATTTAGTTAACAATTAGATTAACAATCAATATTGTTATTACTTCCTATACTGTACAAATTCACTATTTTAGTGAAATTAACATAAGGACATCAGACGATATTAATCGACATAACATGCCCTTAATAATTATTGTAGAAAGGCTACATAAGAAAAATTTAAATGCACCGCCGGGAATCGAACCCGGAACACCCAATATCGCGTCGGGCAAGTTTTCCAGTTACTCCACGGTGCCCATGGCGTACACTTAATCTTTTCTTATATATAGCACAAATACACCGCAAGTCCACAAACTGCGAGAGCTAATATTATTTTTATTTTTATAACAACACTACAATGAATGTTGCTTTTCTCAAAATAGGCCGGATATGCCTAGTAATAATTTCAATTATTTGCGAGAAAATTACTTACAGTATCTTATTTAGTTAACAATTAGATTAACAATCAATATTGTTATTACTTCCTATACTGTACAAATTCACTATTTTAGTGAAATTAACATAAGGACATCAGACGATATTAATCGACATAACATGCCCTTAATAATTATTGTAGAAAGGCTACATAAGAAAAATTTAAATGCACCGCCGGGAATCGAACCCGGAACACCCAATATCGCGTCGGGCAAGTTTTCCAGTTACTCCACGGTGCCCATGGCGTACACTTAATCTTTTCTTATATATAGCACAAATACACCGCAAGTCCACAAACTGCGAGAGCTAATATTATTTTTATTTTTATAACAACACTACAATGAATGTTGCTTTTCTCAAAATAGGCCGGATATGCCTAGTAATAATTTCAATTATTTGCGAGAAAATTACTTACAGTATCTTATTTAGTTAACAATTAGATTAACAATCAATATTGTTATTACTTCCTATACTGTACAAATTCACTATTTTAGTGAAATTAACATAAGGACATCAGACGATGTCCTTATGTTAATTTCACTAAAATAGTGAATTTGTACAGTATAGGAAGTAATAACAATATTGATTGTTAATCTAATTGTTAACTAAATAAGATACTGTAAGTAATTTTCTCGCAAATAATTGAAATTATTACTAGGCATATCCGGCCTATTTTGAGAAAAGCAACATTCATTGTAGTGTTGTTATAAAAATAAAAATAATATTAGCTCTCGCAGTTTGTGGACTTGCGGTGTATTTGTGCTATATATAAGAAAAGATTAAGTGTACGCCATGGGCACCGTGGAGTAACTGGAAAACTTGCCCGACGCGATATTGGGTGTTCCGGGTTCGATTCCCGGCGGTGCATTTAAATTTTTCTTATGTAGCCTTTCTACAATAATTATTAAGGGCATGTTATGTCGATTAATATCGTCTGATGTCCTTATGTTAATTTCACTAAAATAGTGAATTTGTACAGTATAGGAAGTAATAACAATATTGATTGTTAATCTAATTGTTAACTAAATAAGATACTGTAAGTAATTTTCTCGCAAATAATTGAAATTATTACTAGGCATATCCGGCCTATTTTGAGAAAAGCAACATTCATTGTAGTGTTGTTATAAAAATAAAAATAATATTAGCTCTCGCAGTTTGTGGACTTGCGGTGTATTTGTGCTATATATAAGAAAAGATTAAGTGTACGCCATGGGCACCGTGGAGTAACTGGAAAACTTGCCCGACGCGATATTGGGTGTTCCGGGTTCGATTCCCGGCGGTGCATTTAAATTTTTCTTATGTAGCCTTTCTACAATAATTATTAAGGGCATGTTATGTCGATTAATATCGTCTGATGTCCTTATGTTAATTTCACTAAAATAGTGAATTTGTACAGTATAGGAAGTAATAACAATATTGATTGTTAATCTAATTGTTAACTAAATAAGATACTGTAAGTAATTTTCTCGCAAATAATTGAAATTATTACTAGGCATATCCGGCCTATTTTGAGAAAAGCAACATTCATTGTAGTGTTGTTATAAAAATAAAAATAATATTAGCTCTCGCAGTTTGTGGACTTGCGGTGTATTTGTGCTATATATAAGAAAAGATTAAGTGTACGCCATGGGCACCGTGGAGTAACTGGAAAACTTGCCCGACGCGATATTGGGTGTTCCGGGTTCGATTCCCGGCGGTGCATTTAAATTTTTCTTATGTAGCCTTTCTACAATAATTATTAAGGGCATGTTATGTCGATTAATATCGTCTGATGTCCTTATGTTAATTTCACTAAAATAGTGAATTTGTACAGTATAGGAAGTAATAACAATATTGATTGTTAATCTAATTGTTAACTAAATAAGATACTGTAAGTAATTTTCTCGCAAATAATTGAAATTATTACTAGGCATATCCGGCCTATTTTGAGAAAAGCAACATTCATTGTAGTGTTGTTATAAAAATAAAAATAATATTAGCTCTCGCAGTTTGTGGACTTGCGGTGTATTTGTGCTATATATAAGAAAAGATTAAGTGTACGCCATGGGCACCGTGGAGTAACTGGAAAACTTGCCCGACGCGATATTGGGTGTTCCGGGTTCGATTCCCGGCGGTGCATTTAAATTTTTCTTATGTAGCCTTTCTACAATAATTATTAAGGGCATGTTATGTCGATTAATATCGTCTGATGTCCTTATGTTAATTTCACTAAAATAGTGAATTTGTACAGTATAGGAAGTAATAACAATATTGATTGTTAATCTAATTGTTAACTAAATAAGATACTGTAAGTAATTTTCTCGCAAATAATTGAAATTATTACTAGGCATATCCGGCCTATTTTGAGAAAAGCAACATTCATTGTAGTGTTGTTATAAAAATAAAAATAATATTAGCTCTCGCAGTTTGTGGACTTGCGGTGTATTTGTGCTATATATAAGAAAAGATTAAGTGTACGCCATGGGCACCGTGGAGTAACTGGAAAACTTGCCCGACGCGATATTGGGTGTTCCGGGTTCGATTCCCGGCGGTGCATTTAAATTTTTCTTATGTAGCCTTTCTACAATAATTATTAAGGGCATGTTATGTCGATTAATATCGTCTGATGTCCTTATGTTAATTTCACTAAAATAGTGAATTTGTACAGTATAGGAAGTAATAACAATATTGATTGTTAATCTAATTGTTAACTAATAAAATTTTACTTTTCTAGCCTTTCTATTGGCAAACTCTTTTATTAAGACATCAAAATCTAAGTTTTCCGCAATTTCATTTTCGATTGACAAAGTTGCTAAGTTTGTCAATCTAGATTGAGATATTGTCGATCGCAGATAGGTTTTTATCAGCTTAAGCTTAGAAAAACTCCTTTCCCCACTAGCCACAGTTACAGGTATAGTGATCAATATTCGCAATGCTATCCATACATTTGGATACAGCTCTTGTAAGTTGCGATCTTTGATAAAATTTAAAATAAAGACAGGAGTAACCACATTATGATCAGGCAAAAAAGATTTTAGACTTATGAGTTCATCGCACAACATACAACCATCTATATCTGATTTAGAGTCTAGAGTTAATTTCAATTGGAGATCACTACAGAGTTTGAGAAGGTCTGGTTTTTGCGGAATCTTTTTTATATTGTATAAAAATGACCAAGATTTCGAGTATTCATTTAACTGTTCAAATCTTTCATTGAGTGAATTTATGGTAGTGTCCAAAAGACAGTTGAAAAATTCAACTTCAAATTTCTTTTCTGGAGAAGTTATAGGTTCATCGCGAGCAGTTTCACCAGCTTGGCGTTTAACACGTGGAAAACTTGTTGCCGCTCTAAACACAGGTTCAATTTCTAGTTCTTCAGCCAACTCCTTTGCAGTTAAAATGGCGCTTTTGAAGCCTGTATTTCTATATTCTTCCAAGAAAGCGCAGCATTTTTCCAACATTTCTGTGCATTTACCGAAATCCATGTCTATTGATTGTAGAGATTTACTGACGACATTTACTAGAAAAAGTATATCATACCAAACAACCAATATAACGCCAACTCTTTCTAATAAAAATGTTAAAAGAGATAGATAATTTGTTTTGTCTATGGTCGGGGATTCCTGGTAAAATGAACAGCGGTGCTCCAACCGTACACTGCATTCCATTTCTAGTGTTGCCATCATAACAATTTTGTAGCTAGATTTAGGGAATTTACTAGTAAGTAGGACTCGCTCAATGATCAAGCGGCAGGCGCCCCTTCAAATCTGGCGCCCTGGGCGGTCGCCCAACCGCGCCCTACCCTAAAACCGGTACTGGGCACATGCCCCGGGCGGCAGACTTGAGAGGGCGGCACATATCAAAAGCAATGTGTAAGACGCAAAAAAATTTAAGTTTGGGTTCCAATAGCTCGATAGTGTACTAAGTTTCATCACAATCTACCCAGCCGTGCTCAAGTGATGGACAGACAAAAAAAATCTTTAAACGCTTTTTTTCATCTAGGTATTATATAAAATACCCGAAAAACCTGCAAATTATACACACAGCTTCTCTTACAAATCGGATTGAATCCAGATTGGATTAGAGTCAAGTTAATAAGTTATAAGTTAATAATTATTTCTAGAATATTATGTAGTAATACCAATCATTGGTTATCTATAACATTGATATATCTAGTACTTATTTAAATGAGCCATTTTCCTGAGAGTAGTTCCTTCAATTATCCACGAGAGGCAGCAATTGTGGCAGGTACAAACATTATTTATTCCCCATTAGTGTCGTGTCATTTTAGTGGTATAACTTAATTATTTAATTAATTTAATGATAATAATAATTTAATAATTCAGTTATACCACTAAAATGATACGACACTATGAGGAATAAATAATGTTTGTACCTACCACAAGTGCTGCCTCTCGTGGATAATTGAAAGAACTACTCTCAGGAAAATGGCTCATTGTAAATGACGATTGTCAAACTTTATATACAGTGCGTTTGATTTCAACTTTACATGTTAAATTTCTTCATATGAATTACATTGCATTCAAGTTAAGTCAAATAGTAAGCTCTGGACATAAAAACCGTGGCAACGGTCTTATAAACACAATTATTTTTAATGATGCTAGGTATTCTGTTTGACAAAAATTTAATAGCACTATAATTTCTAACATTGACTCTACAGAATAGCGCCACAATACCAATTAAAATAATAATAATAATGAAATACTTTTAACGAAAAACACTAAATTATTTATTAAAAATTACAAATAAGTTCTTATAATAAATTTTCGTTAATTTCGCCAGAAACTGCTGTACTTACAATAAGTTAACCTATCAAAAAAATGTCTTCTGCTATAACTGAAATAAAGAGGCGGGATATTAAAACAAACATTCTTCGAAATGCAGTCCCCGCATAATTCGGAAATATTGATACGATTTGAATTTATTTGCTCTTAAAATTTTATAAGCACGATAAGTGCTAATTCAGGCGTCACTTGCCAATTGCCTTACACTTATATTTGGATTTCTTTTAATATGAACAATAATTCCAACATAGCTTTCAAGTTCTGCCTGGCTCAGACGATTTCTTGTAATATTCTTATGCCTGGTGTTACCGCAACCAGTATTCTTAAAATATCAACTGCTTTTTTCACAACTTGCACTGTAGGGACCTGTTTATCAGCATATCAATCACTTGTTGGTAACTATTTCCAGATAGTGTCCAAATAACCATTTCAACTTTTTCAAGTGTTGAATAAGACATTAAATTTAATAAAAAAAATACAAATTTATTTTTGACAGCAGATAATATTTCAAAAACAGTTCATTTTTTTTATATAAACAACTTTTAGACCGTTGCCATGGTTTTGAGTAGATTTAAAATTTAGCTTACTATGTGATACAACTGCGATTCAATGTTAATCTTACGGAGATATTTTACACGCAAAGTCAAATATGTTGATGTCAATCAAATACCCTGTATAGTTGAGACAAAATAAAAGATCTATCTATCTATAGATAATATCAGTACGTAAATATGTTTATAGATATAGTCTTTGTAAAATAATGGGAGATGCGCTGACAGAGCATGAGATGATTACAATAGCTCGCCACTTTCAACCGGAGTGCGTGTATCAACGATACACAAGGAACGACATCAGAGCGTTTGCTTTAACCGAAATCAAAAAAAATTTGTGGAACGATCTCGATCGTTTAGGTGAATATTTTCTTCAACGAGACACAGAAAAGAAAGGCTTTTTACCAAGAAAGGATGTTTATTTCTTATGTCGAGCAAGTCGGTTACCGTTTGATGTTTATTTATTGGAAAATATACTTGATGTGTAAGTTCTTTTATTTTCCATATAAGATACGCTATGATTTTACACCAGGGCCGTAGCTGGAACCAGGCACGGATCCAGGTTTTCGCTTGGGGGGGGGAGCAATTTTTATGAGAGTTACATATCCGTTACATTCGTTTTGATTTTGTGATTTGTGTGTATGAAACCAAAAATTGGGTAAAATATTATTATTATTTATTGCCCTGGATCCGCGTCTGGCTAGAACCAATTTGTAGGTAGGACATCATAAATTTGGCGCAAATTTTGGATGGGTTTGTCTGGGGCAGCAAGTCAAACGCGAGGAGCGAAAGTAAGAGATGGATGATAAGCAGCGCCCCTTCGCCCTGAGTGACGTCCGTCGTCCATGCCCTATTTTATTTTCTTAACTACTCAAACGACACAAAGGGCGGGATTATAACTATATGTTGGCTATTTTTAAGGTAGGACTTTGCCCTTCTATGCCCCCTATAGCTATGGTCCTGCTTTACACTTCATTGTTTCATTGTTATTTTGTATATAATTTTCAGTATCTGTAAAAATGAGCAATGCGAGTTGGACTATAACGACCTTCTGCGTTTTCTGGATTTAAAATGGAATCCTGTACCAGATGTTATACCCATAAATTTGAAGGTTGGTTGCTTATTTTTAGTTACTTCTACATTATTGTATTTTCAATATATATTGGGTGTTCAAAAAGCAATGCCGAGGATTCTGAGCGCAAATTCCTTATGAAATTTTGAATCGAAAAGGTTTTATCATTTTTATTCTAAAGTAACAACTAAGTTATCAATTGTTTAACTTGACAAAATCGTCGGCGTTACTTTTGGGATACTGTATAAATATATTCATTGTAAATCGCATGGATGACGGCAAGAGTTCGTAAAAGCTTTACACGCGGCGCTGTAGCTATAAAGCCCCGAGTCTTGTCCATTGTTGCACCCTTCTACATGCAGCCAGTCTCCATGATTCTATGAACGAATCTAACGTGGTTTTGTTTACTGTCAGTTAACCTTATGGAATATTTTTAAAGTGAAACTTTATTAGCCTCATTTTTTTCCGTTCAGTTACGCATGTTGAGCGCCACGTCACGTCCAATTGAAGCTATCGACCAGATCAGTATTCATCGAAAAATAGCGACGTTATGTTCGTAACTATATTGTACATCTACATAACTAGTATCATACAAATATTCAGTTGAGCATCACATCAAATACCCACTGATTGCCAACGATAGAATCTGGATTCTTACGTTCGACTCCATGCTGATCAGGGTTCAAATTACATTACCAAAGCCATATAAACAAAATTGTACACTTTCGTTTAGGGTTATTGCAATAAAGTTCCATTTGCACCGTGGTTTCATAAAACGACACCCTAGTTTTTTAACTGAGTTTTTTTCTATGTTGCAAAGCGAATCAATATTCAAATCGCCCGGTTACCCACTCTACTTAGGGTCTTATAGCTTCAACGCCTCCTACCACTGAAATAGAAACCTTATTTTCCAAACTTTTTAGAGAACGGCGAATGCATGAAGATTAGTCACCTTTGTCTCTATCCTTCATGGTAAATCGATAGCGACATTTCACTTTTTCTATATGTAAAATTATAATATTATTTGTTTAAAAGACGAAACGTCGCATTTTCAACAATAGTTTAATTGTTTTGTTGTTGTCCACATACCGGTTAACCTCTATTTTGATTTATATTTACTGGACGTGAACATTATGCCTAATTATTTATTTAATTTCTACTTCAGAATGCATTATATTGGGGATCTGAAAAAGTATCAACTAACAGAGATAGAATTGATTGGTGTAAATTCAATAAATGTTTGAACTTGGAAGAAACTATTACAAAACAATCGGAATAGTTGACCGCGGCAAATGTATTATGGAAGGTTGATTAACTGTTTCAAAATTTCACAAACTGTCTCCATCGGACAGATACAAATTTCTTTCTCGTAAATTTCTCTTATAAAGAAAATAATATGCTGACATTTGCATGGAGACTGACAATTTTATTATATTTTTTATAAATTAATTGTAACAATTTTTATTTATCATATTGATTTTTTTTATTTATTTATCAATAAATATCTTTACCCTGTATTTATCTAGATGTTTAATTTTTTTGCGTCTCTGCTTGCGTGAACGTTAATTTTGCTCGCAAATTCGTTGGTGTGAACGTCAAATCTGTCCGCAGATTAACCCATTTTAACAGAAACCATCTGAACTAGATGAAAAACATACTTCAAGAATGGGCGATTGAAAATTATAGACCCTCATACTTCAAGTTTGGGTACCAGATTTCGTCAAAATCGGTTCAGGAGTCTTCGAGTAAGCTACACGCTGACAAAATCCCAAAAAATTTGCAAAAAAAAAAAAAACGAAATTACAGAAAAAAAACCCGTTAATATTTTATTTATTTTATATTGTGTAGATTGCCTAGCAATTTATAGTTAGTTTATAATTTTTAATAATATTTATCTAGAAGCTTCATTTGCAATTTTAATGGTCATATGTTTGTTTTATTTTATTTATACTGGTGAAGTTCAATTTGACAGTACATTTTCGAAAAATGTTAAGAAAAGTATTAAAAATATCAAAAATTTATACATTTAAAGTAAGTAAAACCATTCATATTAATGTAACATAACCTTATTTATCTTGTATTTACTTTTGAAATATATTTAAAACAGAATATTCGGTTATTGAACACAAATGTACAACAAAAACTTCTTCAAAACAATAAGGAATGTGACGAAAAAATACCAGAACCTGTACAAAAACCGAAAAAAATAACGACTTTTTCAATTTATCGTTACGATCCCGAAGATCCACAAAAAAAGAAACCAAGTATGGTAGATTATAAAATCAACGTGAATGAATGTGGACCGATGGTATTAGATGCGCTTATAAAAATAAAGAACGAACTTGATCCGACTCTATCGTTTCGACGTTCATGTCGTGAGGGAATTTGTGGTTCTTGTGCAATGAACATTAATGGAAAAAACAGGCTCGCCTGCATTTGGAAAATCGGTACGGGTAGCAAGGTGAAAATATATCCGTTGCCGCACATGTATGTGATACGAGATCTAATAACAGATATGACACACTTCTTCAGGCAGTACAACTTGATACAACCGTGGCTTCAACGAACTTGTGAAAACGAACAGCTGTGCGAGCCATACAAGCAAAGTATAAAAGATAGAAGTAAACTGGTAAAATAATTATTACTAACATATTATACTAAACAAAAACCATACCTACGAGCACACCAGATCTGGTTACTTTGATGATTCAAATTGTTAGGTGTATTACTCCTAGTCAATAGACTCTTTGCATGTAACATTTCATTCAAATCGGTTGTTCCCTTTAAATAAAGTCAACCTGGTCATAAATTTCCTGCATTCAAAATTTCATTCAAATCCGTAGAGGCGTTACTGTGTAAGAAACATACATACATATTTTCACATTATCTAACGCAAAACTGGAGGATTCGAGTTCAAATCTTGATGGTGATATGCAATTTTTTCCTTTGAATACCCTCTTGAAAAGTCAATGCATTTAAAATTACTATTAATTTTGAATTGTGAATTAAATGTTTGAGTTTCATTCAGAAAGGAAATAATTTTTATTATTTTACACCTTGAGCTGTTTGCACATGTCAGCTAAATCTGTTTTCAGAACCTCCTGGTAGACTGTGTTTTATGCGCATGCTGTTCAACAAGTTGCCCGGCCTACTGGTGGAACGGAAGGTATTATCTGGGACCGGCTGTACTGATGCAGGCTTACAGATGGATAATCGACTCAAGAGACCAACAGCACGAGAAACGACTCGATATGCTCAGGGATTATCATTCCATATTTCGATGTGTCACCATCTTTGAATGTACAAATACTTGTCCTAAAGTAAGCACTAGAACTATCAAATGGGGAATAAATGGGGTCGTTCCACTTTTTTTAGGGTTAGAACCTCCATTACAAATATATAATCAAACAATTTTTTTGAGAATTATTTTTTTTTTAATTCTTGTTTGCAATAATTAAGAGAAATGATGTAAGAACGAAAAAGTTGGTTTATATTATTTGTTTATGCATGAGGAATGCGCACTGTTCCAAATTACCAAACAGACGCTAATCATCTCAGTTGTCGAGCGTCTATAATTTCATTCCAAATTACCAAATTTTGTTGTGAGACGACCCTATCACTATCCCTATCCCTATATTATTAAACGAGCAAATCTTGTATATATGTACCTATATAAATATTTTCTCGAAAACGGCCCAAACGATTTGGATGAAATTTACTGAAAAAGGGTTTTGTGGGGCAAAAAATCGATCTAGCTAGGTCTCATCTCTGGAAAAATTCGTTTTCTTATCGATTTTATCATTTTAAAAAACAGTTTTTTTAACGTTATAAAATAGTGTCGTATGGTGAGTAGACTTTGGAAAAAACAAACTATTTTCATTATTTATGTCAAATTACTCTGACAGTCAATCTTTAACTTATTAAAATAATCAGTAATTATTTGAAAATATGTAGGTACATACGTTATGTAGTATGACGTATACTGACGTATAATAATATTATCTACTTATAGGCATGTAATTTTTTTTCTTAAAAACGACTAACGATTTTGATGAAATGGGAACTTTAAGTACTATTTTTTTTGAACTCATCCGAGCAAAGCTCGGTCATCCAGATATTTTAATTAATTAGAACAATCTTATGTTTTTTTACGTGTAACTTCTATGAACAATTACGCATACAAAGAGATTTTTTTCGTTAATTTTAGCATTTAAATCCTGGAAAAGCCATCGCACATTTGAAAAGATTACTTGCAGCTTGGGAAACAAAGAAGCGTCCTGAAGAAACTTAATCGGTACATGTGTCACAAAATTATAAATCCATAAATGCAACACAGCTGTGTAAAATTTTATATTGTATCTATACAATATAAAATGGATCCATTCTATGGATCTATAATTATTATTTATAATGTTGTATTTAAATATAATTTAGTACTTCATCACTCATCATAGCATGTATCCTGTAAGCTTCTATTTGCAATTTTGAACATTAAAATAATTCTGATTTAAATTATTACAGTGTATTACTGATTTTGTAATGAGTAGCAAATAATAAATAAAAAATTATTCAATTATCGTTTATAGACTACGAGCAGAAAGGCGGAGCTTACTAGAATTGGACGGCCAGCGATGGCAAATTGAAATTAAAATTAAAGTTGACGCATCCCCATCTGTCAAAATATAACCAAAACAATGTCATTTTGTCACGAATTTAACAATGACCGCGAAGAAAATTTGTACTTGTGGCTTAAGAAATTGTGAATACTCACGGACAATAGCAATTTCAATAATACAATATATTGAAAAATTGTTTAAACTGGAAATAATTAGTAATGACGCGTATAAACAATACAAAGTATCACATTGAAAAATTCCGAAATCTGCCACGCTGGCGCCTATTGCCATTCAGCTCGTAGTCTATAACGAAGTGATTTTATCAAAATTAAACATCATTCGGGTCTATGATATTTAGAAGCCATCATGAATCAATAATATTTTAGGATTGAGAATAGCTGCCCGCGCGACTGGCAGCACTACAGTCCTTCCAATAATTATGCACACTGCATGGAGGGGGCATATCAATGCATAATATGCAATGCATGCACGTTGGGTTTATATAATACAGTACATAGTAGGTACCATACAAAATTCAAATTAGTTAATTATAAACAAATAAATAGATCACAATGAGATTTTATTCATCATAATGACATTTTCTATCAAATCAACAATAATAAAACTATGTAAAGAAATAATTAAAAAATTTATATAAATTATTATATTATTTAATTTAAACCAGCTATTACACTATAATAGTAGTTTATGCAACTAGTACAATTTTGTGCAAGACGCGAGGGGTGTAGTTGGTACGCGTACCAACACCACGAGCGTTTTATACTTAATTGTACGAGTTGTACACACTATTTGTTGTAACACATATATGAAATGTACAACAATTTCAAGTTTTATTGAATCAATTTCAAACACCGAAATCTCACTGACAGCTAAAAATATTTACTTTGTTACCATTGCAACTATATTCCTATATTTCTCGTATGGAATAAAATATGTATAATCGTACGCCTTCCTATATTGTCGTATCACATAAAATACATTTTATGTGCTACAACATATGTATTATTGTAAACCGTGCGATATATATTATTTTAAGTAGCCAACTAGAGAGACGAAATGTTGTACAATTTCATATATGTGTTACAAAAAAGATCTTTCATGTCAGTAATCAAATCTTTTGCAGAAGAGTATGGGGCAACATTTTATAATTCCGTAATGTTTTATAAAATATTTTTGTTAGTGTAAAACCGACTTAAAGAACTAAGTCTAAGACGCAGCGATGGATTTTCTTAAGTGTCTACGTAAGGCAAAGTAATCTCAACAATCCCTGTATAAGTGTTCCCCATTTGAGAATCTGTAAGTCGGGCAGCCTTTCTCCCCTGCGTTTTAATACAAGCAATTCCAAATCATATTAATTTGACGATGTTTCATATTGCAATGACCACATATCTACTTTGCAGTGAAATTAAAAGATAAATTCATAAAAAAGATGAAACCACATTTGACCGAAAAAAATAATACGGCGCTCGATGAGTCCTCCGCCTGTAACACGTCCCTATACCACGAGGTTGCATTTTGTCATTCTTGAAGGATTGCTTAATAATTATTTTTGTAATTAATAAATCATATTGAAAGAAAAATTGGAAAAGTTGCCCGGAAAATTGGAAAATTTGGAAAAAACAAAGTGCTTTTTTCTATGAGATTTTTGTATGAACTCAGGACCATAACTCATAACTTTTTTTGAGTAATGTATTCGAGCGAACGAGCGAAGCGAGTGAGTAATGTATTAATATAATCAGCCCGGCTATTAATATATAAATTCTTAGCACTCAGGCGAAGCCGGGCAGGGTCCGCTAGTACAGAATAAAAAAAGTGTTGCATTATTAGATAATTAGATCCATGAAAAATTCATATTTTACCTGTCTAATTTCTACCTGCTACCTAAAACGCAAGGGAGAAAAACTGCCAGATTGACAGATTCTCAAATGTGGAACACGTATACAGGCATTTAAAATATTATTTTGCCTTATGTAACACTTGAGAAAAAACGTCGTCCGCTCTTCGTCTATATTCTATAAACTTCTTAGACATAATAGCTGTGTTTGTTGGCAAGTTCTAACCTGCCAAAGCGCTTATCAGTAGTGATGGGCGGGTCCGAGATGTTTATTTTGATTGTTCAAAAATCTCAATTGTTCTCGATGGTTTTCTCTCGCAGTCGACTTTGAAGTGGTCACGAATTTGCCAGTCGCGCACACGCGAATGAAGTACCGATTGTATCATTCGACAGTGTAAGACCGAGTTCGTAGTTGTAAGGATTTTTTATATGGAATTTTAACTTCAGGAATAATAATAAAGAAATTTATTCCAATCACATTACTTAACGTAATTAAGGTTATACGCGCACTATGCAGTCGAAAACTTGGTTCTAGCAATTTTAAGCTCCTAGAACTTCTAGAACCAGGTTCAAACAGTCCGAAGAGTCTAAAAAAAATCTGACCAACAAACACGCAGTTGTGTCCGAAGAGCTAGATATTGTTGACAAGCGCTTTAGTAGTTCAAAACCAGCTCAGAACTTACAACAAACACACCAATATTACGTAAAAATACATATAAAATCCATTGATTTTTGAAGGGAAGAATTTAAAATAATTATTTTACACACATCACTGTGACCATCTTTTTTTTTCATTGGTCTTAAACGGTATTGATTAACATTATTCTATTTAACACAATTTATAATTATAAATGTTAATTTATCACATACAATTATATAAGTAAACAAGGTCAGTATATTCTTAAATAACAGCTAACCATTATTAAAAGTAGCACGAATATAATAGCTGTTATTATTAACAGGTTGGGGCATCGACTAAAACCAGACAACACACTTAGGGAAGAAATTTACTACAGATTATTTTAAGACCAGAAATTCAACAGTCTTATTCTATGAATTTTCCCAAGAGAGATGGTGATGCATTTACTTTACAATGACTTATTATTTATAAAATTCAGTAGAGGAAAGTTTTTTTTCTTTTTGAAAAATCTATACAGAGAACTAAAACTGCACTGATTTCTCAAAAAGATAACAGCTATTTTTCTTAAATACTGTTGGGGCATATGAAAACTTATTTTCAGATTCTTATTAATTAGCCAATGCCAACTGAATGTCAGATTTAAACAAAAGAAATCGCAAATGTTCACTTGTTTTTTAAACTTAAAAAAATCAAGTAGAGGTTATTCATATTTTTAATTTATAAGATCTGACGGGTTGAATAATTTTTCACCGCGTGTATTTTAACAATAGTATTATTAGTAATTCAGTAATTGTACATAATGATTCAAAAGTCGCTATACATTAAAATGGGAGATTCTTAAAAAAACAAAATGGTTTCTTTACGCCATATGAAGACTTTTTACTTGTCTGTATACAGAGGGTTGGCGCAAGGATTTCATGCATCCTAAGCGAAACTTAAAATTTACACACCAATTTTCTGTTTTTATGCTCCTCTAGGATCTTCGTGGTCTAGGTGAACTCACCTAATGACTCTGCTTGTATAAATTCTAAATTAAACTGTAGTCAAATTTCCAACCTAAAGTGTAATCTAGTAAAAATTACGCGTATTAAAAAAATATTCAGACGAGGATTAATACCAATATTAGCATATAAATTCTGTACTCTGAAAATATCTACAAATTGAATTTTGTAGAAAAGTTGTTTTCATTGCTACAAAAAAACGAAAAAATTCTTTAAAAATGTATCTACACTCTACCATAAAAATATTACTAAGATCTGATAATGAATTCACAGATCATTAACAATACAAGTAGTTCCCGAGTTTACGAGTCAATTCCTGTCTAGTCCAGTTGATAAACTCGTAAAACGGTAATTTGTAAGTCTTTGACAAATTCTCGTCTACCTGAATAGTTTAGTATTTACAGCAATTCAACGTTAATATTTTCGATTTTGTCGATACTTAAAAAAAACTCGAAAACACGCACGGCAAAAACTCGTAAAGTGGGAACTAGCTGTAATTAAAATAATTGCAAAAACTCACAGAGAACGAAGCGCTTAGTTGAATTCACGATCGGGTAGAATAAGTGGCGCTCCTAGCGTCCATCCGTAAAGTCCAATGCACAGCCAACTGGATACTGCTTTCACCCACATGGAAGCTGCGTTGGCATTCATTGTCGCCAGACTAGAGTTTGGCCTGCAACAAACAGTATAACATAAAAAACACCGGTCGCAATGCTTACAAACAAATGTACACAGGGTGGCACATTTCAAACAATGCAGTGAAATATCTCGTAAATGGTACAAACTATAAAAAATGTTTTATACAAAAGTTATGGAGTGTCAAGGGGGACAGAATACTGTGATATCAGATTTAACATAGGTGGTGCCGTGAAGGTCAAGCGAAGGTCAACTTCGATTTTTTAATTGTAACAGTGCATTTTTATTCCAAAATACGATACAGTATTTAATGGTGAACAGTAAATATTATTAAGGCATATATGAGCTAAAGTTAATAAATATTGAGATATTTACAAATTAAATAACAAATTTAATTTGTCAATTCGGTTCTTTTATGAATTGAATTCAAGCCAAGAAGGCTGGTGCGTAATATCATGGCTATCGGCTATGCCATAATTTATCTAATAAATTATTGTCGTTCATTTTGGCCGTTATTTAATTTCTAAATATCTCAATATTTATTAACTTTAGCTGATATGTACCTTAATAATTGACAGTTCACTATTAAATACTGTTCGTATTCTAGAATAAAAATGCACTGCTACAATTAAAAAATCGAAGCTGACCTTCGCCTGACCTTCACAGCATCACCTATGTTAAATCTAATATCACAGTCTTCTTATATATTATAGAATTTACAGGAAGCGTGCTATTTAAAATAACACCTGTATATTCTCAAATATCAAACTTAGCGATAAAATTCTAGACGTTTATGCACCTCAGTTGTCACGCGTCTATAATTTATAATTTGTGATGAAATTCTTTAAAGGTTTTACGGTAAGCTTCCCAAACATTTTCACGAATCTTCAAAAATAATCCATATAAACAATACCTATATTATTTTGCTGCACAATTTGTTTGATATTTTATAATTTTCGTTTTCACAAATTCTTCCAGAATTAATATGAAAAATATTCTAAATACATATCTATGACACAATTAACTGTTTTGCCACAATATTTTATGCTAATCTACAGGGTGGTAAGCGTGACTGTTGCACATAGGGATTTAACCTGTAAAATCAAACTTTCGGGATTTCCTGCTTCCCTAATTATTTTAGGAAAAATATCTTCAAATAAAAGTTTTAGAACATAAAATTTTGCATCTAAAACAAAATTAATTTTGCATGCTTTGTAACGGCAGAAATTTGATATGAAAATGTCAAAATTACATGGTCATCACCTGTATATAAAAATCATGTTCACTGACCAGAAATTAACGTAATTACAATGCTATAAAATTGCCAAGCTTAGTGTTCAAAATTCCCGCTTGTATAAAATGTGTTCTTATGTAAAAGCATAAACTGCGTTGGTAACCCAGTGACAAAAAATTCACAGTCTAAGTACGTTTATATTAATTCTAACCGATGTTGACATTAGCATGTGAAGTAGTAGTCCGACCTATTCGAATAGTCGAATATTCAAATGATTGAATATCGAATAATTCGAATACAAGTTTGAACGAATATTCGAATACTTTAATTTGAAAAATTCCGAGCTCTAGTTTTAACTCGTTTCCTATCTTAACAACGTCACTACTCTATCTAAGTTTGGTTACCAAATTTCATCAAAATCAATTTGGTCATTTTTGAGAAATGCTGGTACAAACAAAAATTCTCCTGTTCTCACGTCTAGGTATTATACTAAATAACAAAATACCCTAAATACCCGCAAGAAAACGAAATTAAAAACAGGTCCCATGACAATCTGATTTAGTTTTGTATTGTTTGAAAATGTTATCAAATAGTTCGAGGTACTTACTTGTACCAGTTGGTCAAGGTCATCATAATATACAGTGTTGCTAAAGCAAACATCACGTGGAAGAAACTCCAGGAGTATGCAACTGATTCCACTTCATTGTCCCATACTTTACGACCGTCTCTGCCACTCTCACCACCATCCATTATAGGCGAGACTTCTGTAGGGGTAAAATAATATACTAATGATTTCTCGGCAAAAATAAAAGTACAAACTGATTTATTAAAATGTCATTAAAATGTATGATGTAAAATGTTTTTCTATAGGTACAGTATTATACACCAACCCATAATTATATTTTCGAAAATATTTACGTGCTTAAGTATGAAGATTTGACATGGAGGCGTGGCGACCAATTTCTAACTTTATTTTTGTGCCAACAGATATGGTGGCAAAACATGAAAGTATAGCAAAATGTTGTTGACAAATGTCAAATCCCTAGGAAGGATTTGACATGTTCTAGGGATCTGACATATTTCAATCATCTAATATCCGTAAGGGATTTGAAATGGAGGCGTGGCAACCACATTTTGTATCAAATCATATTTCCATCTTGAAGAAACTTACAGACTTATCCGTGCAAAGATAAGCGTTAATTGAAAGTTTATAATATAATTTTATCCTCGCAGGTATAATTTCCAGTGCCGGACTTAAAGACCCAGGGTCCCTCGGCACTTGGGGCCCCCCATCTCGAAGCCATTTTAGAAATTTAGCGAATTAAATGCACTAGTACAGAATATATAATTTTTAATCAACTTTAATTATTCAAATCAAAATACAGAAGATCTGTAAGGTAATTTACGGTATTATAATTAACCAAGAAATTATTAGTCCTATCCGTAAATAATATTTTCGATAAAGCTTTTTGATAAGGCAAGCCAAGCTTTTGAGTTTATATGAAGTTTCCGCCACTGGGGCCCCTAGACTGGCTGGGCCCCTAAGCCGGGGCCTTGTGGGCCTAGGTGGAAATCCGGCACTGATAATTTCAATAGTAAATTAACACGTTCTGTGCGGCACTATTTTTTAGATATCACTTTTAGAGGCATTCCATTCGATTCATTATTACATAATATAACACGGGTCATAAGTAAATATTGCAGATTATAGACGCTCATGGGATACAAGTAAAAAAAAAAACTGTTTCACATTGTGTTACGCCATAAGAAAGATGTCAAACAAATATTTACAGAAAACAATGGTTCTTTCATACCTTCATTGTCCACTAAACTGGCGTCTCCTGCAGACCCCCTGACTGCAAGATAGAAAGAAAAATTCCACATAAGAAATATAAACCTATAATTAATTTACTCACTACTGATCTTCATTACATGACTGCAACCATTTAAAATGAAAAAGTTAGTTCTCTCTAAGAACAACATTCCCCTCAACGCGAACGCTACGGACCCCAAATTGAAGAAGTACTATAACCCCTACTGCACACATTCTGCAGATGTTTCCTCTTATGTACGTGTGTGCCAAATATATACCTAAGTTCCACCTAATTCCCAGATAACTCTCTGTAAGAACCAGTGGTAAGAACGATTTATCGAAGAATAATTTTGGTCCCATACCGTTGTTCTTAGAGAGATTCTACAGTCAAAACTGTAAATAATATTAATTTAGTTACAACTGTACATAAATTTTTTATAAAAAACAAATAAATGGCTATTCTACGTTAAATTCTATTAAAAAAATGTGGAAATTCATTATCAATTTTTGAATAAAAACTTTCATAATGGATGGAATTTGTTTAAAAAATTTAAGTTTTTTTTTAATCAAACATGTTTGTATAGGTACAGAAACTATTTTGTAATTTAAGCGCCACACTGAACGTGAAAATGAAATAATTAGCATAACATCTTTTATGGGAACATAATAATATAATACCTAAATTATTTGAAATTTTGATAAGACTTTGGGTAAGTTCGGTTTTACGCTCAGATTGATCGGAGTGCTCTAATACGTTCGAATTTAACATTTATATGCTCTGAAAGATCTCTATCCTGCGTTCGGTTTTAAGATCTGGAGTAGATCGAGCGCCATCGATTTGCTCCGAGGAAAGCGAGCGAGCAAGCAGATTCAACCATCTTCAGAGCATTCATTTTAAAAATGAGCGGAAACACTTGTTGTGAGAATGGATCAATTTCGAAGTTTATTTATATGAGGTAATTTTTCAATAGGTAAAAACACACGAATAATATTTATTCAAAGAATAGTAATAATCAATAAGTCTATATCGCACAGAATGATTAAATAAAATATTTATTATATCTATGGGTCGAAAAAATCAACAACCAGTACTACTATTAATTTTAAAATAAAGGAATAAAACGAAAAAAATTGTGATTCATGATTTATTATTATAACAATGTTGAATTAAATCAAAATGAGGAGCAATAAAGAATATATTTCGGCTTTAGTAATAAGAATTTAAATTATTGGCGCCATTTTATTCTGACGTTTGGAAAAATCTGCTAGATTACATTCGGAATTGTTTAGATGACTCGATTTGCTCGGTTGTCACGTGACCAAAAATCTGTTCGCTCGGCTCGATCAATCGAGCGTAAAACCAAACTTACCCTTTATTGTAAAAATAGTTCACTCCCGTGGAACTGCCAAAGTCGCCATCTTGTTAATTTTTCCGCCATGTTTAGTGGATTATGTGACGACAAAGCACAGAGATATCTCTATCTGGGGGGAGTTCAGAAATGTCCCTGTGGAAGTTAAAGTACCCTAAATGCGTTCAGAAATGCCGGAAGTCTATCCATAGGAACGGCCAGCGATTATCTAAATGCGTTCAGAAACGCAGGTGATGTTCTACGTGGAACTCGAAATTACATATCTCGGAGAGTACGGTAGAAATTACTTGACATGCTCAGAAGAATATTCAATAAAAATTCAAAATCGAAGGGCGAAGCTAGGAAGAGATTAATGTAAGATTTGTTATAAAATAATATTTAAAAAAATTTACTTTCATTAATTCCAAGTTAATTATTTAGATGCTTTATATTTCTGATGTTTTTAATAGTTATATAATTTGAAAAAAGCCCGCAAATATAACCGCGAGCGTTCAGAAAGTTTACATTTCCTAGATTAGACTGGGTACGTAAATGAAATCATGTGACAATCCATGGCGTTTTTCCACGGGGACATATCTGAATGCAACCCTGATATCTCTATGCGTCAAAGTCAGCAACAAAAAGTGCAGTGACATAAGCTCTCCATTACCAGTGATTAGAGTTCAACAGTGATTAGAGTTCAATTAATTAGCATAAAATATTAAAAGAAACACATGTCACGCAATAAGCTTGAGTTATTTTAAAAAAGTAAGCAAAAAGAACTATCTGCGTTTACTCACCAGCGTCGTTATCTTTAACGAGCATATTCTCGGACATAGTAATTCTGGATGACTTTGAAGCTGACCGAATTGATGAATAAAGAACGCAAATCAACCAAATAAATAAGCCTACAATGCTTTCTTTGTCGAATCTTGTCTCTCTTTTTGAACCGATGATTCCCAAAATTCCAGGATTGCAATGGGAATCTGAGAACAGAGTCATTTTTAATGCCATGATCAAATGCTACAGTAGACCTAATACCACATCAAATTATAATTAAGATTCGGTGGAACTAGAATATCGGTTCATCCTCAATTCCGGAACTGGTTTCGATAAGTATACTTCTGTGTCGCGAAAGTTCTACAAAAATATTGCATGTAGAATCTTTCTTTTATAATCGATATACATGTTTATTGATATAGAAAATGTTGAATGAAACTTTGAGTCAGAAATTTGCAATCAACATTATCAACTAATAATAATTAAGAACACTTCGAATAAAACTTATACCTAATGCAACTTTAGAGAGAGCATCCATTAATAAAAAATCTATATTAAAATTTGCCAATATTATCTTTTCGTTAATTTTGGAATTTTGTTATTAATTTCTTCAGGTCCGGAATTGCAAAATGTCGTTTCTAAAAACCGTGACAAAGAAGATTTTTCAACATAGGTACCTGGTTGGTTTGAAACTGTCGACCATGTCAGGTAAACAACATATAAAGTTACAACTGAGCTCTGCAAAAGTCCTGAACGCGGTTGAACATCCTGTATTGACGGTAAAACAGATATCGCACTGACAATTACACACGCGATAAGATTGACGGATATGAAGAACTTGTTGAGTGCACAGTCATTCGGCTGTAAAATAGAAAACAAATGGACATAATTAATAAAAGACAAGCATTCATGCCTAGTCTTTACATAAGGGTTACCTTCCCCTGCTTACCTCTGTCACAGGTTACAATTTACATTCCTGTGTTAATATCCTATGCAGAGTTTTATTGTATTTTAATGGTTCGACATTTAGAAAAATTAGTTTGGTATTTTACGTAGAAGATGGCCACAGCTGGCAACAAATCTGGTCTAGAGTCTCGATAATCAGCAAAGGTAATTTAAGTGGTAGGTAACCTTCATAATATGTACACTCAAAATTAACGCACCACTCGGTTTTTCTGCTATATTATTAGTGATAAAGAAAAAAATGAAGCATGTTTTGTTTTTTGATAAAACCTGGGTAAGTTTGAAACCATCAGATGGTTGCAAACGAGAACGGTGAAGTCCTGATGAAAGATTTGCTGCCTGCAATATTTTTGCAATGGAACCATTCGGTGCTAGGTCAACAATGTTCTCGGAAGGCATTTGCTTCAATGCCCGTACAGAGATATTCTCCAGTCCTTCGTCATACTCGTTTACGATCATCTGATTATTTCAAACTTGTCCTGTTTTCATCTGTAAACAAAACATGCTTCCAGTCCAATTATTCCTTAAACTAAAGCTAAAAATAGAGCAGAAAAACTGAGACCCGAGTGGTGCGTTAATTTTGACAAGGAATTTAAATAAAAACAAAACAATTGCCTACCTGGGTGAAGTAAACGTACAGCAAAACAACTCCTGTAATGGCTAAAGCATAGTTCAAGAACGTCGTAAACAGAAGCGCAACGTACCAGCCCCTTGATTCAGTTTCTTCATAATTGCCGACCCAACTTTCTGCCCACGAATGAGCGAAATCAATGATAAGTATTAACTGTATAAGTATAAACAGGAATCCTCCAATCATACCGAAATACATCCAAACTGTTCCAAAAGAGCCGGCAGGAATAAAAAATGCCCCGATGATTCCGGCAATAACTATTAAATATTTTATTCCCCAGAATCTAAAACGTAATAGAAACAACATATAAATATAAAAAAACATGACATAGTCTTTCCAACAAAAAGTAGAGAAAAATAAATTATCATATTTTTGATATGTAAACATCTTAGTTCTCGCTCCGCGGTACGGGAATCACAGGAGTTCGAGCATCACGGGAGTTCGAGCATATTAAGTAATGTAGATGTTACTGCGTTAGTGTGTGTTTGTGTTATATTAAACCAAATATTTGGATATTAACAGTTTAAAAATGACCTTTTGAAAATAAACTTTTTGGTTAGAATACCTAAATGATTAAACCAATTAAATTTTGCAATTATTAAAACCAGTTCACGTCCATAGTTTTTCTTTAAAAGGCTGTATGTGATGCCTGTATATAACCAATACGCCATTTAAAAAAATTTATAAGTATACCTACCTAACTTTTTTCTTTCTATAAAATACCTAAAGATTAATAACACCAAGGCTTTAAAAAATCGGGGCCATAATACCTAAATTATATAAATAATGAGACAAAGTTGATTTAATATCATGAACAAATTTAATCATATAATTATAAAGCACGACAATGATAGCTCTGACGTCACAATATCTTACAGCTGAAGAAATATTTACACGTGATCAAGATAAAGGTAGGTACCAATGTTGAGTTTTTTTACAGCCAATGCATACAACACAGGCGGTTTTTGTGTAATAAAAAAAGTTGAAGTTTATCAAAATGCATTGGTAAAACACTCACATTTTGGAATACTTCAAATCTAAAGTGTATTTACCCATTCTGTATTCCAGCTCTTGGATCTTTGGAGACTTTTACACCGATCATAATCGTCGCCATAAGGAAAAAGAAGCATGTTAACACAAAACAGATTCGGTAAACAGCCAGATAGCCGACGGCGGCCCCACAGTCCACCTTTGCATCTGTTGGAACCACAAAACTAGAGCCCGAAGTGCTATTCGCACAGAATGGTACCTAAAACAATATACAATCATAATAGTTTTTTTTTTATACGGCTGAAATGCAATTGAAAGATTTTTTCGTTGGAGAGCAGCCAATTATATAATTGTTTCGAAACATATAGGAAAAAATCATTTTACCAACCAGTGGTCACAATCAGGATTCTAACCTGAACCTTTCCACTTTCGCGGCGGAATGAGCTTACAATACTCAATCGTGACAAGATTGCTAAACTAATATTCTCCATATATGCTTCAGAATCAATAGATTTTCACTACATGCGAGCGTCAATTCATATCTGCTAATTCAATAGCTATATGATATGAAATGTTAGACTCTCGCTGGTACGAGGATTCATTTCATATCATATAGCTATTGAATCAGCAGATATGAATTGACGCTCGCATGTAGTGAAAATCTATTGATTCTGAAGCATATATGGAGAATATTAGTTTAGCAATCTTGTCACGATTGAGTATTGTAAGCTCATTCCGCCGCGAAAGTGGAAAGGTTCAGGTTAGAATCCTGATTGTGACCACTGGTTGGTAAAATGATTTTTTCCTATATGTTTCGAAACAATTATATAATTGGCTGCTCTCCAACGAAAAAATCTTTCATATACAATCATTGTGCAATAACTGCTTTTCATTGCTGTCTTACGCTGTTTTTTTTACAGCAACGCTATTTTGCGGTAAAATATAACTGTACATTACCTTTTGCAAAGTTTCTTGCAGTCCTGGTGCTAAAGTAATAGCCGCAGTGATAGTAGCTAACAAAAGCATAACGGCGTACATAATTCGCGTAGATGTAGAATTGCGACATGATGGACATTGCGAACAGCACAATGAACAGGCTGCGCTGCCGCAACAACACGCCAGCTATATTAAACAAAAGACAACTGAACATTAGACAATCAAAGAAAAAAAAATGAGCCGTCGTGGGACGCCTGGCAGATGTGAAACATTTTCATAGTAGTTCCAGAGATAAGACTTTGGGTAAGTTTGGTTTTGAGTTCAGATCGATCTCAGTGCTCCAATGCGTTCGAATTTAACATTTATATGCCCTGAAAGATCTCTATCCTGCGTTCGGATTTAAAATTTGGAGATCGAGCACGCTCTATGAGCTCCGAGGAAAGCGAGCGAGCAAGCAGATTTAACCATCTTCAGAGCATTCATTTTAAAAATGAGCGGAAATACTTGTGAGAATGGATAAATTTCGAACTTTATTTATATGAGGTAATTTTTCAATAGGTAAAAATACACGAATAATATTTATTCAAAGAATAGTAATAACCAATAAGTCTATATCGTATAGAATGATTAAATAAAATATTTATTATATCTATGGGTCGAAAAAATCAACAACCGGTAGTACTATTAATTTTTAAGTAAAGGAATAAAACGAAAAAAATTGTGAATCATGATTTATTATTATAACAATGTTGAATTAAATCAAAATGAGCAATAAAGAAGATATTTAACTTGCTGCGGTCATTTTATTCCGACGTTTGGAAAAATCTGCTAGATTACGTTCGGAATTGTTTAGATGGCTCGATTTGCTCGCTTGTCACGTGACCAAAAATCTGTTCGCTCGGCTCGATCAATCGAGTGCAAAACCGAATTTACCCTTTATTGTGTATCCCCCCCGCGAGAAATTCTCCCACTGCGAAGATAATTAGTGAAAAAATTTTTAGAATCGGTTCAGTAGATCCAGAGATAAGAATTTATGATTTATTACCCCGCCCTCCCCGCGAGAAACTCTCCCTGAGAAGGTATTGAAACAGCAATCCACAGATATACACGAACATGTAACATAGCGGCAACAGTGTACTGCAGTAGGTGGTCAGACGCGACGTGCGGTCTGAGCGACGTAACAATATTAAATCGTTTTTTCACCCGCACCATAAGACGATTCATATCAAAAATGGAAATATGTTTTTTTTTTGGAAAATTTTTTAACTTTTTCTAATATTTCTTCAAGAAACTATTTAATTCCTTATTGATAGTTTGTACAATCTATAATTTTACGGAAAAAAAAAAATTTTTTTTGGGTCTCTACACTGATGATATCGATTCCAAAAATTACCTCTAATAGAATACTATCCCAAGATACCACAAAAAAATATGACAATTTTAGCATCAGCGTATCATATTAAAAAAAATTTAAAAAAACATTTTATTTTTTTTTAAGTATCTCGAAACCCATTTGATCGTTTTGGAAAAATTATGTGGTAAAAAGTCACCCAAGATTCTACAAAAAAATTTTAGTAGTTGTGCCAGAACTTCAAAGGGGTTAAAAAAACCCAGAGATATTTATGATTTTTTTTATGTTCCCGTGATCAGATTCCATTGTTATTTTTTTACAAATACCTTCTAATATAAAGTGACCACATTTTCATTGAGACAAAGCGGGACAAATGGGATGAAATGAGAATTACAATTTAGTTATATATATTTTATTGTATACATTCATATACTTGCACAAAAATGTATTTATTATTAATTACCTATTGGTAACTATAAAATTATTTGTAAAAAATAATAATTTGAACATCATGATTTTTAATCAAATTAAATTTTTTATTTAAAAAAAATTATGATTTTCATTCATGGTCATATTTTTGATCCGAGTGAATACTTTGCAATAGATTCGGGTCATTTATTAAAATGTCGTGAAATATTTCACATGAATTGGTCAAATTATATTTTACACTTAATATAGATTACCTACTTATCTGAATTAAGCCGAGACGTAACGACAATGATCGAACACCACCGAGTAAATCTAACTCGGTACATTGCCTAATTTAGTTTACTCTGCATGCATTTTAATGTTTTTTTTTTTTGTATTTTTTATTTCTTTATATTCACCATAATACTTAATAAATAATAGGTAATATATTTTTACAGTACATTTAAAATAAGAAATGCAGATATTTTCTAAAAAGCGGGATATTTTTAAAAATCGGCGGGACGCGGGACAGTCCACCAAAAAGCGGGACTGTCCCGCCAAAATCGGGACGTGTGGTCACTTTATTCTAATATTATCTATTTTTTTGCTTCATTTGTAATCAATATCACTTATAATTTCCACTTTCAGCCCTTAATATTAAACCGTTTAAGAGTAAAAAAAAATGTTTTTTCGAAAAAAAATTCTATTTTTTGAATGGTTGAATCAATTCGAATGAAATTTATACAATTTCATTCGAATCGATACTATATCTAGTTACAACGAAAGTGCGACTCATTCTAAAAATACGATTAGATTTTTCCGACGTAAATAGAAAAGTTATAGCGGGGGAAGTAATAATACTCGGAATCAATCATTAAAGTGAACGAGCTCGTGACAGACAATGATTTCCAAATTCCAACCGTTGTCTTTGCTTTTGCATGGAAAACAAGACAGTAACTCGGTTATTAACTATTTTTTCAATGTATTAAAAACAAATACGGGGTCAGATACTATCTCATATTAATATGACAGTACATCAACAATTTTTTTTTGTAATTTGTATCACAACATATTAGGGGGACAAATGGCTCATAGTTTTGTTTATATTTTAATCTCCTCTAACTCTGTTGAAATGTTTATTTATATAATTATAGAGAAACCATAAACTGCATTTTTCATTGTAAAGAATAAAAAAAAATCAATATTATACAAAATAATATATTTACGCATTAACTTACAGATGCTGCAGAACAAAGGCCTCCAAGAACCGCTCCCATGTTTCACAAAAAAAATTAACAGTTTCTTCTTATGCAAATTTATATTAGTGTAGATGCTAAATAAATAATATGATGATAAATATCACAATCGAACAAAATTTATTTAATTTTCCAAATGTCGATGTCAATCTGTCATTCACAAAATACCACAAATTACTCATCAATCTAGAACAAAAATGTTGACTGAGCGCAAGCGCAGAACAGAATATATTAAAATCCCAGGAATAGCGTCGAGAAGAACCATTTCGTTCGTTGACAGTTGTCAAAAAGAGGTTATGTCACTAATGTAATTTTTTTATTTAAGATTTGAAAATGGTATGTATAAAATATTATATATTGAATCTATTTATATATTGATATTAATGATCCTTGATATTGTGGATTTTCAAGGAATTTTAACGAAGATCCGAAAGCTTAGCTTAGTGTCATATGATGACGGTGTACCCACGGGGCCGTGCCTCAGTACATTTTTCAAAGATAATAATTTCTAGTTTTTAAAAATGTTTGTTTTTTAGCCAAAAATTACAAAAAACCTAGCTGCCTGTAAACATCCTAATAGTAGAAAGGCAAAAGCATTAGCAAAACAAGTAAAAAGGTTAGTATTAATATTATATTGAGAGAGTGGATATTCGCACGAAGTATGCGAACAACCATACCTGCTGATAATGTACGAGTCGTGCATCTAGAGTTAGAACGGTTATTCGCACGGCTGAAATATAAACTATTCGTGCGAATATCTGTTCTAACTCTGGATGCACGACTCGTGCAACTTACAACACCCTAGATATTCGCACGACAATAATAATCGACGCGTTCTTTTTCTTTCGCATTCCCGCCGTACTACGACAGCCGTGTTTATTTTGGTTTGTTTTGTCAACTTTAATTCCGTAGGTAGGTACTAAGGGCCGGTATTATAAAACAAGATTAAGTCTAATCTTTGATTAAACTACCTTAACTGGAGATTTCAATATTATAAATATCAGTTAAACTAATTAATAGTTATTTTCGTCAGTTAAACTAATTGAGCTACCTATCAACCTACATTAAAATTTAATCAACGGTTAAAAAGGTGTCCATGGTTTTCATTACATCTGTCCATAGTATTTTAACGAAAATTTTAAAAGCATGATTCCTACTCTGTACCTCTATTATTTTACGATTAAAAAGATAAGTCCAGTTTTCAAAACTACAGCTGTATATAATTAGTATAAATAAAATTACATTTTTACGAATTTTACGTTAATAAAATTACTTTTAAATTTGCCTTTATGAATTTTATGTTAAAAAAGAACTATTTTTGTTAATAATCCTAGTTTATATTTCAGTCGTGCGAATAACTGCTCAAACTCTGGATGCACGGCATTATCAGCAGGTTTGGTCGTTCGCGCGAAGTCATGTGGATATCTTTTCCTGGCCAATCGGCACGATTCGTGCGAATATAACCACTCTTATATTCATGTATTTTTATACATTATTTAATTAATGCTTATTTTCGTTCATTTATTGTTTTTGCAGAAGTTCAAATCGCGAAAAACAAAAACTTGGACAACATATAAAACTTAACGTTTTAGGTGAAAAAGTATTGTGGTTTCGAGATAATCTTTTACCCGATATAAATTCCTATAATGCTAAGCAAACAGAAGATTTAATTAATAAGTGAGTAAAGTAACTTTATGATAATTATATTAAATAATTACAATGTCTCACAGTTTGCTTTAAAAATTCTTATTTCCGTTTACTTATCTACATTGTGTAATACCCAAATCTGAGCATAATTTTTATATTTTAAGATATATATTGAGGTATGGTGAAGAACTCGATATGATCAAATTGAAACATTCAGTTGGAGGACATAGAAAAAGGCAACACGCTAGTCGACAGGATATAATCGAACTTACTATAAAACAAGAAAAAGAGGAGTTTGATACATGTGGAATAGAAATACCCGATATCATGAACACCTCAAATTTATCAGTCATAAGAAATTGGAATGGAGAATTGAGATTTCTTCAAAATATTAAATTTGTTAGAGTAAGCAAACGTGTTTTAAAAACAAAAATGAAAACAGATGTTTAGTTATGTTAATAAAATAATATAAAAGGAAATGTTTAAATTCTGTAAGAATTTCCTTACATCCTTATTTAAAATTGAGCACAATATACAATAACCTCTCCCCCATTTCTGCGGTTCTAAAGTGCGCGAAATGTAGGCGTGAAAATTTGTCAAAACGCGCTTATTTTGCTAGGCGATGGACTTGTACATGTTTCGTTTATTTATTTTTACTCGCATTGTCGAAGAAAGCAGTCTATAAAATATAGTCTACTATTACAATTAAAAATTGCATTTGAATCAATTTTGCTACATATGTGAAAAATTCGGACTCAAGTAAATTCGCTATAATCTGCGGAAGACGGTGAATTCAAACCCCTACGAATACCGGGGGGGTTACTATATAGAGATTTGCTAAAACTGATTTAAATAATGTAGATGAAAATAATATGTTGCAAAAATAATAAGTATTAATAAGTATTTGAAAGTTGTAAGAGCAAGGCCATCAAAACCCACATAAAAATTAGAAATACTTAAAATGGGTTAAAAAGGGTCAATTTATATTTTATTGGAATTATTAACAATACACATGTAATAAAAACACAGACAACAATATCTTTAATAGAAGGAGGTATAGAATGCATAATCAGCATAAATCATTAGGCAATGTCATAATACGCCCCTTAAAAGAATCAGGTAATTTTCTGCACATTAGTAATATTGGCACATTCATATCAAATGAGCCATTTTCCTGAGAGTAGTTCTTTCAATTATCCACGAGAGGCAGCACTTGTAGTGGGTACAAACATTATTTATTCCCTATTAGTGTCGTGTCATTTTAGTGGTATAAGTTAATTATTATTTAATTAGTTTAATAATAATTTAATTATTAAGTTATACCTTTGAAATGACCCGACACTAATGAGGAGTAAATAATGTTTATACCTACCACAAGTGCTGCCTCTCGTGGATAATTAAAAGAACTACTCTCAGGAAAATGGCTCATTAGTGTGTGGTTACACTAGATGCGGATACGTGCGATTTTTTATCGTAAGATGTCGTGCGACTGATAGTCGTACGATAAAAGTGGTTATACTATTTGCGATTTGTTCACTAAAAATGGATGACGAAGACGATTTTGTATTTTCTTGGAAATCCGTTTTTGAAATACCGAATACTTACTAAAAAGAAAAAGTGTTGGGTTAACAATATTTATTTAAAATGGGATAATGAAGGAGAATATGTAACCCTCTTTAATGAGTTAATGGTAGTCTTTACATTTCTGACCCCATAATAGAGATTAACTATTGGCCTTGGACTAAAAATCGTACGATGGCGCATGGAAAAACAAGTTTATTTCTTTGCGATGGTCGCACGACAACGTCCGACGATAACGCATGCACTGTAACCACACTTAATTAATGAGTCAGTTTGTTTCCAAATGCGATGTCGTACGACTAAAAATCGCACGTTCAGCATCTAGTGTAATCACACACTTACGAATTCGTAACCAGTGTAACCTGTAACCGCCGCCTAATAGGCCACACCTACTTTTAAATCAATAGCTATCTCATTTTATGATATGAAAACTGGACTGTGCTATCCTTGTTATAATTTATATTGCGTATACAGGGTGGTGAACGCGTTAATGATTATAGGTTGAGCGGCAGCAGCTGTAAATATACTAAGCCCATTTCTGACAGGTTGAAATTTTCAGGGACGGCAGTATAATTTGGTCTCTGTTTTTGACAACTGTTAAATAATTTTATTTTTAGGAACCTACAGATTGTTCAAAAATGTATGATATGTAATACAGTGTGTATTTTTCGTCCAATGTCGTCACTTCCGCTCCACTACAATTGTGAACAACGTATACTTCCCTGAAAATGTGATAGTGTCAGAAATGGGCTTAGTTTATTTACGGCTGCCGCTTGGTCTGTTAATAAACTTCCGAATTCCGATTTGACCTGTCAAAATCTATATAAAAAGATGACATAATACGCTGTAGTACAATTCATTATCGCGGCGTATCACTAATAAATATGTTGTTTTTAATTTGTTAACTCTTTGGTGAGTAGAACTACTGCAAATTTTAATTTAATGCTAGTTTAAGTAATTGGGTATTTGTTGTTCAAACAGCAAGTTAGTATTGACAAATAAAATCGAGTATGGCAGGTGCTATAAGTAAAGAAAATGATCCTAAAGAGGAAAAGGAAAAGTCTGTCGTCCCCAGAAAAATAGCAGGATCAAACTTAATGGATGTTTTAATAAGTTTTGCAAAAAAAGTAAGTTCTATAATCTATCGGTATATTATAAAATCAAAACGTAGCTATTTGAATATTACATCGTTAATATTTTAGGCGTGCACGGTAGGTGCTGTTTACTTTTTTGGATATATGCATTGGTCTGTCGCATGGTTAATATGCCCTTTAATATTATCCGTAATGCGTGAAAATTGGCGTAAGGAACACAATTTGAAAAGAAATATTGCTAAAGCGGCTGCAATGGCTAGTGAAAAAGATGTCATATTAGCGCGCATTGATGATTTGCCGGCTTGGGTACGTATAAAATTAAAAATATAGTACTAGATATAATTAAATGTAGGTGTGGACTGTGGATCTATTTGAGCTCTCCCCTCCCCCAGTAATTCAAATTTGAAACATAAAAGACGTAAATCCTGAAATATTTTTTTTGTTATTAAAATGTAGAACCCCTGTGTATAAGTATTAGTATTATGACTAGTCACAGTGACCACATCTCTAGACTCTAGGTCCGCGTCTGGTAATGTCTCACTTGGGATGCATTTTAATGTAAGTTTTTATGTCGTTTTCAGGTATTTTTCCCAGATGTTGAACGCGCTGAATGGGTGAATAAGGTAAGATGTTTTGAACGTAAAGTATAAAGACTAGGTAGCCTCTACTTTTTTACATACTCAATTTACTACTAATTATATTTATTTATTCACTAATCAACAGTGGTAGGCTAATTAAGATTTGCTTGATTTATCAAACATTTTTTTGTTAATTAGTTTTCCCAACTTATTATTGAGAAGAGAATCTTGAAATCTTTTGATTTTTTTTAGATTTTAAAACAAGTATGGCCAAATGTAAATCATTATGCTCGAAACCTAATTAAGGAAGTTATCGAGCCAAGTGTTCGGAAGCGTCTTGTCTCATATAAATTAAGTGGATTCAAATTCGAACGAATGATACTCGGGACAATTGTGAGTTAAATTATCATTGTTAATTTAGAAATTGTCACATACGTAATTTTCAAAGTGGTTTAATGTTTTAGCCTCCTCGAATAGGTGGAGTTAAAGTTTATGAGAAAAATGTGTCAAGAAATGAAATTATTATGGATTTGGATATATTGTGAGTATAATTTTATTTATACAGGGTGGTGACGGTGACTGCTGCACATAGGGATTTAACCCGTAAAATCAAACTTTCGCGATTTCCTGCGCCCTAATTATTTTAGGAAAAATATCTTCAAATAATAGTTTTAGAACATACAATTCTGCATCTAAATCATTAAACAAAATTAATTTTGCATGCTTTGTAACGGCAGAAATTTGACATGAAAATTTCAAAATTACCTCAAAAACAGGTAGCAATAGCCATGGAACTTGAACAAGATGATCAGAAATTATTCTGACAGCTAAAACGTCATCATTTTGTTGAAGTTCCATAGCTGTCGCTATCTGTTTTTGAAGAGTTTTGACATTTTCATGTCAAATTTCTGCCGTTACAAAGCATGCAAAATTAATTTTGTTTAATGATTTAGATGCAGAATTTTATGTTCTAAAACTTTTATCCGAAGATATTTTTCCTAAAATAATTAGGGAAGCAGTCACGGTCACTACCCTGTATATCGTCCTGTATTAACATTTAATTTTCGCCTTTATTTGATTTTTTATCTTTAATAAATTGTAGCAATACGTTGAAAAAAATTCTATATCTTCAACATTTGTTTTGCTTTCCTACTTTGTTTTAAATTTAATAGAAAATTATATTTTACTTTAGGTTACTTATCTATTATTTTAATCTATGTAAACATTGATTTTAGTTATGCTGGAGACTGTGATATATCTTTGATTTTGAGTGGATTCAAAGGAGGTATTAAAGATTTTCAGGTAATTAGTAGTTGATTTCTTGTTTCAAATTAATGTAATCCCACTGAATTGACAAACAAAGAAAACATTAAAAGCCCCGACTAGCGCAAGAAAAATAGAATCTATAGGCACGCAGCTTTTTGAAAATATAAATAAGTTTAAATATTTGTTTTTTAGATACATGGCACTATACGAGTAATAATGAAACCACTTATTTCTACTATACCTTTAGTGGGTGGCTTGCAAATATTTTTTTTGAATAATCCGGCCATTGATTTTGATCTTGTTGGAATCGCAGATATACTTGATATGCCGGGATTAAGGTATTTTTTTTATTCTCGCTGAAATTTTAATGATTAAGTAATTGTTATATCAGTCAACATTTCATATATATATATTTTTCTAAATACGATCCTGATATATGCTGGTTTATTTTTGCAGTGACATACTTCGTAAAGTCATAATAGAACAGGTGTCTGCCATGATGGTTTTACCAAACAAATTATCGATTAAGCTGAGTGATGTTATTGAAGCTTATTCGCTTAAAATGCCTGAGCCAGAGGTAATTATTACAATTGATATAATCGATTGTTGATAATTATCATTAATACTGAATTTTCAGGGTGTGTTACGAGTTCATGTAGTCGAAGCCAAACATCTCATGAAGATGGACATCGGCATGTTAGGTAAGGGTAAATCAGATCCATATGCCATCATATCGATTGGAGCTCAGGAATTTAGAACGCAAACAATTGATAACACAGTCAATCCTAAATGGGACTACTGGTGTGAGGTAAGCCCAATATTAAAGTTCGTTACCTATACAATATTATAAAATAAAATATCACTATCTTAACTGAATCATTTTGCAGTGTATTTTTGATTTGATATCGTGCTTACAAAAAATAATTGTTCTTATGTTTGGCGGAAATGTAAAAAATTAAAAATCACCCGATAGATTGATAAAGTATAATTTTTGTCAAATTGGCCAATCCAGCTAGTCGGGTTACTAGTTTAATTTTTATGAAAGCATGTCTTAATTTTTCTCAGAGCATGTTTTGTTTTTATGTTTTTTATTTATGAAAACAGATATCGGTTTGCAGTTGTCAAATATTTTTTTGGTATTTTTAAAACACGTAAATGAGTTGTGCTCGCATTATTCAGAATTTTAATAGGATTGCATAGAATTGAGAAACAGTGATGTTTAATTTTTAAACACTTGACTAAAAATACAGTGAAAATTATATGTATGTTGAACGACTATGGCACAATCCAAAACCATTAAACTCGTAGTCCGGTCACTAGGCGTAAATATGGCTCCTGTTCTAAGTAGTTAGGTCCTTCGTTTTTTTAACTTCGCGCTAAGAAAATTGTAAATTTTCAAAATATCGGGAAGTTATTAGTTTCAGTTCGATTTTCGAAAATTGAGTTTTCAACAGATCTCGACGTTTTGAGGTCCTAGGAAGCTATTCTGACTATTTCCAAGTAGATGTCTGTATGTATTGTAATGCTTTACAATTTTTTAAAACCCCTAAAATAAAAATGTTTGTGCGAACACATCCCTTTGACTTTACTTTTGCGTGAACGCACCCTTTAATTTTGAAAAACTGATTTAGTTTTGTGAGCTATGAGTGCGACGAAGAGGGACTGTGGTTGATTAAAAATCATAAATATTAACATGAGATGGAGATACAGTGTCGTGAGTCTTGTATGACGTATTTTGAGCGGCAGCGCGACTGTCTTGGAATGTTATGACAGGCAAAATTTGTAATAAATAAATTTATTACAGATTTTGAGAATTTTATATTACTGATGAAGCCCAAAAAGGTGAAACGTCTATTTCTGTTTTTCAAATTATTTGTAATGTTTTGACTATTTTCAATTAATTGAAAATTTTAAAATAAATGGCTGAATATCCAAAAATCTAGATTAGCTTAACATTACATTCTGAGTTTAATCGATAAGCTTATAAATATATTACTATGTAATAAACAAGGACAACCAAAACAAGGTGCTTATAAATCTAAAAAAAACTGTTTTGACACATGCTAATATACAAAATCTATGTAGAAATTTCTCCTCTTTCATTAAGACAGGATTCTAGCCGATCTGGCTTTAATTGGGCGAAAATTCAAAAATCGGGCGACGTCAGGCACAACTAGACCTCAGAAGGCAAAAAGTTTTTCAAAATCGGTAGATCTGTTGGAGCTGTACGACTGATACAAAAAGTAAAATAAAGTAAGCTTGATTTTAAACTGAATCCACTTAAACTGGTTTTAAACTCACATTGCAAAACTGGCCCTTAGACATACATATAGTATGTATTTAAAACAAAAAACAGAGAAAGATAAAAACAAAGGAAAATTTTCGACAAAATCGTAAAGCGTTTAACTTAATCAAGTTTTTTGTTATATAAGCGGATGGTCCGAACCAAGGCCATTGAACTTAGATGAGTTTTCAACATATTCGGGCGTTTAAGTTTACGAATTTCACTGTATTATTTTTTTATACATTAGTTTAGTAGTAGTGTTTTGATCAGTATATTATTGGCAGGGTGCAGAGTATTATAGTATTTGGTGGGAACAACTGAAACAAGCGCAGCGTAGGCTGTGGACAAAATAAGCGTTAAGTCATTCTCACGTTGGGAATAAATAAATGAAAAGTTATTAAAAAAATAGTGCATATTATAGTTGTGTAGATACATTGTAAAAATACAGGCAGAAAATATAAAGCTGCAAATTTTACACATTTCCAAATTCCAACTGCTAGTTGGAAATTAGAAAAAAGAAAAAAATTGATAAATGCAGTTAAGAGAAAAAATTAAGTAATGTATAACCTAACTTTGCAACGTGTTTACTGTTAAATTGTGTGTTTTAAAGACCACCAACAGCTAAAGTTATTTGGGCCTAGCACCAATTCATATTTTCAATTTTTTTTTTTTTAATAATAAATTGAACATCCAATTGACACTTTTACCAGCTCTCGGGCTAGAACCCGGGAACTAGGGACTTGTAATAGAGGAACCATAGCAACACCATGTAAACAATAGCAATGCTACACACTCGGCTATTGTCAAACCCAACGTGTTATAAAATAATTGAGAATTTAGAAATAATATAAATCACTACTATTTTTTAGTAAATTCAGATGGATATTAAAAAAAAAAAATTAATTTTCTTACTTTTTTCAACACAATACTTAATATTTATTAGCTCCTTTCAGATGTTGTATTTCACTTATATATTTTAGCGATCAGAAATTTTTAATTTTTTTATTTATAAAAATTTGTCTTCTTCAACGGTTATAGAGCATGATTTAGTGTGATCGGCGGTCGTCAGATGTCGTTTTCGTCGCGCACCCTGCCAATATATTTTTCTTTTCTGTCACTGACGCTACTGATTATAACATATGGCACTGGCAGTTTAAAGCGGCTGTAATTTTTTGCGCTTTTTCTTCCAGGGTTGAACACTGAACTAACATGACATAATATAGCGCTTTTATAACAAAATCAAAATATAGGGCTATATAATACAGGGAAATCTCAATCTACAACTTTGACATATTTGTCATTTTTCGTAGTGCTGGAATGCGTCACTGGTGTAATGTACTTGTAACTGTCTTTTTTTAATTCTTAAAAAAAATAGTTTGGCGATAGAGTGAATTTTTTCTATTTGGAAAACGCGAGATCGAGATTTTACTCTGTGGGTAAGTTCGGTTTTACGCTCAGATTGATCGGAGTGCTCTAATACGTTCGAATTTAGCATTTATATGCTCTGAAAGATCTCTATTATGCGTTCGGTTTTAAGATCTGGAGCAGATCGAGCGCGCTCGATTTGCTCCGAGGAAAGCGAGCGAGCAAGCAGATTCAACCATCTTCAGAGCATTCATTTTAAAAATGAGCGGAAACACTTGTTGTGAGAATGGATAAATTTCGAAGTTTATTTATATGAGGTAATTTTTCAATAGGTAAAAACACACGAATAATATTTATTCAAAGAATTGTAATAATCAATAAGTCTATATCGCACAGAATGATTAAATAAAATATTTATTATATCTATGGGTCGAAAAAATCAACAACCAGTACTACTATTAATTTTAAAATAAAGGAATAAAACGAAAAAAATTGTGATTCATGATTTATTATTATAACAATGTTGAATTAAATCAAAATGAGGAGCAATAAAGAATATATTTCGGCTTTAGTAATAAGAATTTAAATTATTGGCGCCATTTTATTCTGACGTTTGGAAAAATCTGCTAGATTACGTTCGGAATTGTTTAGATGGCTCGATTTGCTCAGTTGTCACGTAACCAAAAATCTGTTCGCTCGGCTCAATCAATCGAGCGTAAAACCGTACTTACCCTGTATTTAATGTAGATGATTTGTTGTTTACAAATGAAAGTTGCATCTTGGTTTTGTTTAAAAAAAAAACTAAGCTTATTTTTTATTTTCGAACAGAAATACACACCTACAGTTGCGATTGGTAATTACTTATATAATAAAAGTTAGTTTCATAGACGAATTTAAAGTGAATATTAAGCACCGTGCGCATGCTATTTGGTACATATGCAATGATACACTTAATCGATGTGCACTTGTTTTTATGTATTAAGACTTAAGATGTCGTTTAGCAGTCATTTGTCGTCGCTCTCGTATAGCACAGTATATTTACAACCCAAGTCCCAACTGTTTCAAGAGCAGTTTGTTAAAATCTGACTACTGTAATACATTTGCTGCTTAACCTTCCAATATTCGAGTGGGGTCATTATAACCTAAGTTTCATGAAGACGACGCTGTAAGTTTACAGTTACACATAAATAATCCTTGATGTTGCACACAACCGGTCATCTACTGCGAACAACGTTGTAAATGTTGTAAAATGTTTTCTTTACCGTTAATTCAAATATGTCATTTTAAACCATATAAATATAGGTAATGTTTTTGTTTGTTAATATTATTAACATAAAATGCTTCTATAGTAAATAAATTGTGTCTCAAGACCAAAGAGATGTGCTCGAATCTCTTTGATATTACATATCCCTTTCCGACTGTATATGTACAGGGTGATTCATAATATGTGCGCAGGACTTCAGGATGTGATAGCTCGTTCAAAAGTATGAAAAAAAGTTCCTATTAACATGGGTCCGCAAAAGCACCGTTTTCGAGATACAGGGTGTTAAAGTTGAAGAAAAAATTTCGTTTTTTGCTTATATCTGAAGAACGGTTTGAGGTACAAAGTTAAGCTGCCGCACACATTTTCTACCTTAAAATTGCTTTGTTTTTTTTACGAAAAATTTTTTTTTGTTACCAGTGGTGGAGATTTTGAAGGTGGTCTGTTTTGTTTGTGTAATTTTTTATTGACATTTTTTCAACTTATAAAATCAAGTACGTAGGTGCTTAAAAAAATCATGTTTTTAATCCTAAAATGCTCTTTTTCTCGGAAACGATTGACTATAGCGCTTCAAGACAAGAGTACCTTTTTTGTGTAGAATATCCTAGCGGTTCCAAAACGCGTTTCAAAATTAATTTTTTTCCAGTGGCGTAGAAGTTAGGGGGAAAAATACCCTTCATTCCTTCAAAATCTCCACCACTGATAACAAAAAAAAATTTTCGTAAAAAAAAACAAAGCAACTTTAAGGTAGAAAATGTGTGCAGCAGCTTAACTTTGTACCTCAAACCGTTCTTCTGATATCAGCAAAAAACGAAATTTTTTTCTTCAACTTTAACACCCTGTATCTCGAAAACGGTGCTTTTGCGGATCCATGTTAATAGGAACTTTTTTCATATTTTTGAACGAGCTATCACATCCTGAAGTCCTGCACACATATTATGAATCACCCTCTATAATGTGACAGCTTGGACTGAATAGACACTGATGGATCGTGTTGATTCCACACACTCGGACGCTAATTAGGTCAGTTGTCTATAATCTACAGTCTCTTTCTCTCTCTTGATTCCACTCGATTAATTCATTATTAAATTCGCGGATAAGTAAGGGTTAAAAGAAAAAGAAACTGTTCATTTAAAGCTAAAATAATTATTTATAGGAGTTTAAAAATGGGTTACTTCTCCTTTATTTTCCCCCAAGACTATTTTGAATGATATCTCATCGGAATGTTTAGTGTCAAGCATGCATATTTGGCTTTGTAGAGTCCAATTACTGATGCAAGCGCTCAGTCGATGTACATCCACGTATGGGATAAAGATGACGGACCTTTAGATGATGAAAAACTTGGCAGGTGAGTTAAATATGTTATATTTGGTATTATTCGGTTTTCTGTGGTATAGATGTGGGCTTTAATTGTGTTGTAAAGATGTCTGTGTATAAATATTTGTATGTTATGTACTCACATGCATTTGACATAGAAACAGGCCAGAAAACATGTTGCTCAATATGAAGAGATCGGTAGTGGTGGCTGCCTCTTCACATCTTTTTCCAATCAGACTTAGACCAATAGAGTTCACAGATATTCAGACTCGGGCCAATAGAATCCACTGAGATTGACAGCCACTTTATTTCATCTCGCTCGGAAGAAAAGTAAACGCAATACTGAAGTTTACTTTTGCATTTCATTAGCTAACGTTTCGACATTCAAACTTATAATGCCGTCAAATGTTTTGTTGGTAAATTGTCACGATGCAAATAATAAATATTTTCAGCACATGTCAGAGATAGGAAAAGTGCCCTCCATTCTCTGTCATTGCTCGCATGAATATCGTGTTTTCTGTAAATTCGTTGTGACACTGACATATTTTGCGAGCAGAATGCACTCAAATGGAGTTTTTGAATGCAATCATTATTCAGAATGTATTAAAAGGGCGTGGATTTTTGTCTGTAAATTGTTTTTGATTGGTTTGACAGTATAAACACTAACCAGTTATACCAATGCGTTTAGGATAAGTATTTAAATGCGTTTTTAAGCTTGTTTTTTATGCCAGCGTAGTGTAATTTTTGGTGTAGAAATGGGCTAGTGGTTCTTAGTGATGTCAGTAATGGCAAGCCATTGGCCTGTTTTCCACATAAACAGTCCAATAACACGTGTACTAAACACAATGCAAAATGGGGTAACGAGTAATTGCTTTACACATATATTATACAGGTTCGAATGTTGATTCTTAGATAGCAGTAGCAATTGTTGCAAGATTGTTAAAACTTTAAAAATATATATAATTTTGAAAAATGGCATAATAAATTAAACATTTTAGATTTCTTTCTTCACGGCACTTGTGTTTTTGTATAGGTATGTCGCAGGAATATTGTAAAATCCGGAATATTATAATGCACCTAGGAAAATTGTAATTTTACGGATTGTTGTCAATAGATTTTAAAATTTACAATATTACTAGTAGATTTTAGGATTATTATAATTATACTGGCCAGCCTTAGGAAAATTGTAAGATCAGATCCTTTTTGACAATATTACTGATTTGTCGTCTCATACCTATCTTAGGTTTATTATAATAATCCTGACCTCAGTTACGAAAATTAAGGAAAGCTACGATGCGCTGATTGGTCGATTGAGGTCATGTTTGAACCGTAGAATTAAGTAAAAGACACAAAATATAAAATAATAAAAAACTTTTATTACTATAATCCGCAGTTTTCAACATAAAAAATCAGTCTCACTCTCATATTTTATGTATATCCATTTGGTAATTCAATGAAATAACACATATTAGAATGTATCTAGTGAAAAAACAAATATTATACAAAACACGGTTCATAGTACTTAATAGGTATAGTCCGGCAGTTTGCGTTGCAAATGAAAAAGTCATAGTAAGCCGGCTGATTTTGATATCGATAGTTGATCTCATACAACTAATCAGTAAACCGACCGTTAGCTGCTCAAGTAGCGGTGGGTTTGGGTGTGAGAGGCTACGAAAGTGGTAAAAAAAATGTTTAAGTAATAGTACGCCGGCTGAAACTTGTTTTTATAAATAATTGACATCATTGTGAGTTGAAAAATAATCGTCAGCTGCATCGTGGAAGGGGGATTGTACGTCTGTTGGTCGCTTGAACTTGTAAAAAACACGTAAAAAATTGCGCATTTCACTTTTTTGCACTGACAGCAGCTGAGACAATTTCGTTACCTAGGATTATGATTATATCGCTATCATAATCCTAGGTAACGTAATTGTCTCAGCTGCTGTCAGTGCAAAAAAGTGAAATGCGCAATTTTTTACGTGTTTTTTTACAAGTTCAAGCGACTAGCAGACGCACAATCCCCCTTCCATGATGCAGCTGACGATTATTTTTCAACTCACAATGATGTCAACTATTTATAAAAACAAGTTTCAGCCGGCGTACTATTACCTAAAAAAAATTTTTTTTACCACTTTCGCAGCCTCTCACACCCACACCCACCGCGGGTGCGCCAGCTAACGCTTGGTTTACTTATTAGTCATACCAGATTTATTGAAAAAGATAACATTTGATCGGCGTAAAAACACTTCCTAGAATGCAACGCGAACTCCCGGGCTAGTATCTATTATAATAAAAATAATTGTCTTGCCGGCTCATGCAACGCAAATTGAAACAATTTAATTTTTAGGATTTCGTATTTTTATTTAAGGTGTTTTGGCCACAACAGTTCGAAAATAGAAGTCAGAATTTTTAATATGTTATAGATAAATATGTAAAACATGCAACAAAATTTTTTCGGGAAAGCTAGTGTACTCAGTCATCGCACGCGTCACATCCCACGGTTCCCTTGCGGCCGTAGAATGTACTGATATTCACAATATTCCTAACTGAAGTCAGGATTATTATAATAAACCTAAAATATGAGACGACAATCAGTAACATTGTCAAAAAAGATCTCATCTTATAATTTTCCTAAGGCTGGCCAGTAACATTATAATAATCATAATAGCTGCTAGTAATATTGTAAGTAATCTATTGACAATAATCCGTAAGATTATAATTTTCCTAGGAATATTATAATATTCCGGATTTTTCAATATTCCTGCGACATGACATATACACCTGTATGCACTAGTAAGTTAGTTTAGCTGTGTCAGTACTTAATTTTGCAGATATGTTTGTCTAATGTATTTAGTTTTACAGAAAAAGTAGGAAAAAATCATACATAATAATTATAATCTTCCGAAATGTGCAGTATTAACTGTAAAAAAGGTAATATTATTTTGTATCGCTTTTAATAAATAAAATATTAGCTTAGCTTTTAATTGCATGCTGAAATTAGAATACATAATTTAGTCACAAACTACACTGCACAATTAACATCACAAAAATAAAAATATCCATTTTAAATTTGGAATTAATGATTTTAATAGGTAAATGTGTTTTTTGTACATGATTTCTTGTTTTAAATGTCTCTCCGTCTGTATATAGGCAGACATTAGTTCACGCGAAACTCAACACGTGGAGCTCAATTTGTGGGATTGGGATCCTGGTTTTCCAGGAGTTCAAAATGATGATTTTCTTGGCAGGTACAAAACAACGTTTAAGCAGTAGTTGGATTGTGTTCTGCAAATTTAGTGCCTATAAACTACAACTCACAATATTATGTCTTTAAATTTATAATTACGACTATTTTAAAGATAAAACACAATACGCTTGTTGTCTTTATTTCCTTTTTATCATTGTCTCGGCTCAGGAAAATACATTCGACCAGATAATTAAAATATTTATTTAAATATATTATAATAAGGTTTATGCTGGATTGTAGAAAGCTTTGTCAGAAAATTTGATTTGACGACCTTAGATTGTGACCACACATATTTCTCCATAAGAAAAGGCTCTTTGTAAAATTTCAAATCGATCTCGCTAAAAAAATATTAATTTATCGATTGAAACGATATTTTGTTCAAGGTTTTCGCTGACAGACCAATTTTTATGTATAAAAGAGATCTCGAACTTCGTTTAAAAAAAAATTAAGATGGTGTTTTGCCGCGGGCGCCGTAGAAACTTATTAAAAAGAAAAAATAAATGAATGAATTGTAAATTATAGACGCCCGACAGAAAAAGAAAAAAAGAGAAAATACGTTGGCACGATAGGACAAAAAGCATATAGTCCGGGAGGCAGCATTGCAAATGAAAAAGTCATAGTAAGCCGACTGATTTTGATATCGATAGTTGATCTCGTACAACTAATCAGTGAACCGACCGTTAGCTGCTAAAGTAGCGGTGGGTCTGGGTGTGGGAGAGTGCGAAATGGTAAAAAAAAAAAATTTAAAATAGTAAGTACGCCGGCTGAAACTTTTTTTTTTATAAATAGTTAACATCATAGTGAGTTGAAAAAAAATTGTCAGCTGCATCGTGGAGGGGGGATTGTGCGTCAGCTGCTCGCATGAACTTTTAAAAAAACACGTAAAATATTGCGCATTTCAATTTTTTGCACTGACAGCAGCTGAGACAATTACGTTACCTAGGATTATGATCATATCGCTATCATAATCCTAAATGCGCAATATTTTACGTGTTTTTTTACAAGTTCATGCGAGCAGCTAACGCACAATCCCCCCTCCACGATGCAACTGACAATTTTTTTCAATTCACTATGTCAACTATTTATAAGCCGGCGTACTATTACTCAAAAAAAAAATTTTTTTTCCACTTTCGCAGCCTCTCACACCCACATCCACCGCGGGTGCGTCAGCTGACGCTTGGTTTACTTATTAGTCATATCATATTTATCGAAAAAGATAACAATCGATCAGCGTAAAAACACTACCTAAAATGCAACGCAAACTCCCGGGCTAATATTTTAGACTTTAGGGCAATAAATATTCTATAAGGTAAACATTTTGGAATTTTTTACTTTAAAAATTAATGTAATTAAAATTGATACGGAAAAATTTAGAAACACTAAAAAGAACAAAATAAAGTATAAGTAAAAAAAAACAGTACGGAACCTTCGATGCGCGAATCAGACTCGCACTTGACCAGTTTTTTAAGCTAATTTCAAAAATTCATAAAAAATTGTCTGCCGGGTCGGGCGTAACATGTTTTTTACATGTTTTCCAATTATTTTCACCTTTTAAATTTGAGGTGGGCTGTGGGTACCTACCTTTTTAATTTTCATACGGTTGGAGCTTGGACTACGAGAGTTTCACAACGACATTAAACTGTAATATCTGATCACAATCTAAGGTTATTGTCAAGTCAGATTTTTTGTCAATGCATTTTGCAACCCAGCATTATTCTGTTAATCAATTTGCTCCATTCTATGTTTAATAACAAACGTATAATTTGAATTTATTCTATGTTAATAATTGGGTTTTTAAATGAAAAATTTTTTTTTGACATATTAAATGGAAATATCACATGCAAATTTTATAGTAAGATGCACCGAAAGAATCCGAACGCGTGTGACGTCTGAATGTTTTGTGTGATCTTTGAATGCGTTAGAATATAAGTAAATGTCAGTTATTTTTTTGGGAGCTTTAAAGCGTCTGGCGGAAGCTATGGCCGACGGGAAGTGTCTGGCAGTGCTGAATATTATTTTGTAAATATCTGGGTGCCGAGCTTTGCTCGGATGAGTTCAAAAAAATAGTACTTGTATGCTGTGAGATATTATTTTCTCAGAATATTATTCCGAAACGAATTTATTTCTGAAACATAATTTAAATAATTGTTTCTGTTAAATATTTTAAATACCTATGTGTATTTTTAAGCGTAAAAACTAAGTATCAACTTGAATTAAGCATTTTTTCCTGTAAATATTACTTAGGTCGCCATTTTCAAATCTACCGCCGTTATTGTTTTGTTGACTGAAGAACTCGCAAAAACCGATTTTCATAGATCTTGTAAAAATGTTCGAATCAGATGAAAATCTGCTTGCCCGTTGCCGTTTCAATAATCCGTTTTTAAACATTGATGCCAAATATCAACTTTATCGAAGTACTTTTTCTCTGTGATATCATCTTAGCAACTTCCAGTAAATTTCAAATATTTTTTTTGCATAGAAGGTACCTACTGAAAAACTCACAAAAATCGATTTTCGAAGAAATAGAATTCATATTATATCTTTTAATAACAAACGTCAGACTATAAACCTGCAGCGCAAAACATTTTTACATGCATCTTCACCATAGTTTTTAAAAATCGATGTGTTTTGATATACTGCATGCCTGCGTCGCTAGAAGTGCGGCCCTTCGGGCCGCCGTGCAAATTTTTAAACAAAACTTTTTTGAATGTATCTTAACAATAGTTTTCAAAAATCGATGTGTTTTTACACAGACTCGCGGTGCCAGAAGTGCGGCCCGTCGGGCCGCCTGTTTGTCATTGTTTACATATTGTGCAAGACACTTCTTTATATATTAGTGTTCATTTACAGTTTTAACCCTTGTGATATATTATACAAAATCTATGTAGAAATAGGCTTCGAATCGATCTGACAATTGACCGAGTTATAAATAAAAAAACCCTTTTTTTTAATTGCTCCCCTCTGGGACCAAGATTTCTACCTAGATCGATTTCTCGCCCCGAAAAATCCCCATTCTGTAAATTTCATCAAAATCGTTATTCGTTTTTGAGAAAAAAAAGTCTAGGTAAGATTATACGTCATACTATATTTAACGTACATAATATACATATTTTATATAGGTAATATAAAAATAACATACTTAGGTACCTATTTATTTAAATATTAGTTAAAACTACTTACATAATAATGTTTAGTTTTTATTTCTGTTATTTTTTACTATACAAATAGTTCACGGATTATTTTAATAAGTTAAAAATTCTGTCAGATAATTTTGACATATAAATAATGAAAGTAGTTTGTTTTCTCCAAAGCCTACTCACGATATTACAATGTTTTGACAGGTCAAAAAACCGTTTTTAAAAATGATAAAATCGATAGGAAAACGAATTTTTCCAGGGATGAGACCTAGCTAAATCGATTTTTTGCCCCCCGAAACCCCTTTTTGGTAAATTTGATCAAAATCGTTAGAGCCGTTTTCGAGAAAATATTTATATAGAAACATAGATAGGTAGGTATATACAAGATTTACTCGTTTAATTAATAAAAATAATATAGGGGGATAATATTCTACAAAACATATATAAAAATCAGCCATTAGAATTTAAGTGAAATTAGCCCTATTTTTTCTTACCTTTCTCACCTGGTACTTGTAAATTGGCCGCCTACCCAACTTAGCAGGTATGCATGCGTTCAAAGGTTCAAAGTACATAGGAATACTACTCAATTCCTCACATTTTGTCTTTTAGAAAATAAGTTACGTCTGAGGGCCCTGGGATCTTACTCTATTACACAAATACACACAAATTCGAACATTACGACGTCACAAACATGGCGCGTTTTGTAGTCACGTGATATATTTTAATTTTTATGAATTGTTAATAATTAATTTGTTATCACTTGAACTGATCCTTCTATTTCTATTTTTTTTTTAAATTTATTATCTATGGCTGTAAAAAATGTTTCTTTTCGTTTTTCAATATTATTGATGATAAAATAAATATTTTTTTTTTCAATTCAAATACCCAATTGCACAGAAAAAGTTTATTATGTACGTACCTATAATATAATGTTGTTTGCGCAAGATTAATGGAACAAATTTACAGAATGAACTCATTTAATTCATTTCCAGTGGCGGATAATAGAGACGTTTTCCGGATTACTTTAAAATGAAAGAATTCAGAGCGTAATGCAGTAGTTTATTGTCATTATATAATATATTCGACCGTTACTTGATGTAAATTAATGTTATACATTTTAAATTAAACAGCGTTTTAATTTATTTACACTTACTTTCTTTTATAACAATAATTATTGTTTCACACAACACAGTGGCTTCGTCAGACAACGATCCCAAACTGTCTGACGAAGCCACTGTGTAGTGCGAAACAATTGTTATAAATAAAGTTCCTAAATGTAGATAAATTAGAACGTTGTGTTTTATTTAATTTAAAATGTATTATTTTTTTACAACGCGATTTCAGAAACAACATAAATCAAAACGTCTGGATATGTTTTTATTTTGTATCTTCACGAAAATTATTATTGGCCCATATTTATTATCCATCACTGCATATTTGGAATAATTCACTCAATACCTGCATACGTTTCATAATAGGTACAAACATTTCACCATCGTATAATAATCTGATCATTCGTATTTCCATTTTCTTCTTCTTTTGTTTTTATCGTTCAATACTAACCGACATTACCAAACACTTGACAGCATGTCCGCTATACTGTACGTCATATTATTTTGTGTGTGTTTGGCGTGCTGCTTTCGTACAGTTTATCGTGGAAGAGATGTTTAACTCGCAGTTACGCTTGGTTCTATTTGACCATGACAAGACTGGTTCAGATGATTTTCTTGGAAGGTATTCATTCTAGCAAATTATTTTTTTCCATTTATTCATTTATAATAAATTAATTAATTATCTTATACCTATATCTTGATAATAACATTTGGTTTTAACCTTCTGATGGACACTTTATTAAAAATAAATTGGATTTAGTAGTCGATAGACAATTTATTAAATAAAAATTGGATTTAGTACCCGGTTACGTTTTAAACTGAAAAATTTGGCGAGACTTGGTAACAAAAGAGGTGTAAAAATGATCTACATTATTGTGGTCGACGTATCGGGCTAAAATCAGTTCTCTTTCAACCCTAAAAAAGGTTACATAACTTTGCACATATGTGATCACAAAATCTTGCTTGGCATTGATTTTGAAAAAGTATATTAATTATTATTGCGAATTTCGGTGTAGTCGGTCATTTGAAGGTTAAACTCAAAAAAACGTTCAAGTATGTTTCTAATTTATTATTACTTACTGTACTGAATTTGGACAGTTTTTATCGATTTCTGTTACTTAAAAAATCACATGTGCTTATCCAAATTATTTTATGTTACACCCGCACTATTCTTTTATCTGAACAGTTATTTTTACAGCTTCTTCTTATTGTGTTTTTAAATCGACTGTACTAAAAATAATTCCGAATCGGTTTAAGTTACCGACAATTCCTAAGTGTTGTTTTTTTTCTTTAGAGGTAAACTATTGGAATGTTTTATATCTTTTTATTCTGTGCTTTTTAGAAAAGTTTAGTGTAAAATACTTAGAAATTGTAATATTTTAAGGCTTTCGTTTATGTTAATTGACCGGCACTGTAATCTAATGGAGTTTACTATACAGAGTGTCCCATTTTGATGTATACATATACGATTTACATGTAAATATTTAACATTGTTTTTCCATAAGAAGAAAGTTTGGTCACAAGTAGGCTTTGGCAAATAAGAATATCATGAAGTCCTCAGTTCCCGGGTTCTAGCCCGAGAGCTGGTAAAAGTGTCAATTGGATTTTCAATTTATTATTAAAAAAAAAAAATAATGAATTGAAAATATGAATTGGTGCTAGGCCCAAATAACCTTAGCTGTCGGTGGTCTTTAAAACACAATTTTAATTTAAGAATATCATGGCTTATTCTGATCCATTCATTTTGTCTCAATGCTAAATTCCCTATGTATACATCAATTCGGGACACGGTGTATTACAGTTGCTGTTAAATTAATTTACCTATACATGTTTGAGTTAAAACTAGACTCCGACCAAAACTGATTTTTTCAGCTGATGCCGAATATTGTTTTTTTTTTTCTACTTCCGCCCGTAGCCGAATGAACTGTATAAATAAAGCAAAAAAAATCGGGGGAAACTTTTATTTCAAGATAAATGTTTATTTTTAACAATGAGGGGCCGTCCCGGTAAATTAAAATTAACGTTTCTGATATAATCCAATCATATTTATTCCCGTGCACACTGCACTTACTTGATTGTTTTGCAGTACCTATCGTTTTTTTTTGTCATATAGTATACAGAGCGTTCTATTTCTGGACGTTATACGGATAACTTTTTGGTTTGTAATAATAAAGGTATATTTTATTCGACTACTGGACAATGACAAGAGTCAGGCCAATAAACATAAATAAAAGAGAATAGATAGGTACTACTATGTATAGACAAATACATGAAAAATACGAAACGGCACCATTCACATTTTATTTCTTGTGTCAAAAACTGACAAAAATATTTTTTGTGACTTCAATGCTTGATAATAATAATAAAAGTAAAAAAACGTGTGGTGACAGGCCTGATATTAAATGGACTTTTAGCTTCGTCAAAACCTTTGGTTTGTTTTTTGCCGGAGCCTATTATTTTTACGAAGATAGCTGAAACCGATTTTCTAGTCAGACTCTAGTTAAAACCCATTAATTGTATATTATATTTGCAGTTTGCTTGTTTTAAAGCTTTTTTATCGTAGTTTTAAATTGAATGAAATTATTTTTTTTTAATAAATATTACCTAGCTAATAATAATATTATTAAAAAATAAGGCTGGTGCACTGCATTAAATAAATAAACCAGTTTTGGTACAGTATGCCTGCTGTTAAAAATGTTTTAGCATTAAGAACTTCAGGGGCGCCTACTAACACGGGACCCTATTCCTAAGCACGTTTATTAATGTTTATCCCCAAATCCGCCACTGATAAGGACCTTTGCTAAACATATTATAAAAGTAGAATACTGGGATGAGTGAGTCCTCGATGTTTTGGTATATAAAGAAGCAGGCGACTATAGAATCAGCAGTGTACTGTATTATGCTTTTGTTATGCGCTTCTTGCTTGTTCTGGTGTTTGAGTAGATACTGTAGGTACAGGCAAAATATCAATTTTCATAAGTAAAAAATTCAAAGGTTTTTTGGAATGCATCTGTTGTATCATTTATTAAAAAGTGAATATATTTGTTAACATCTGTATTTAATAGTAGGTATATTGTGTAACTAGTGTGCTAAATACATCTTTATACGTCAGGCGCGATGTTTTCAGCACGAGTAGTAGGCGAGCGCACACGTGCCTTGGCGAGTGTGCATCGTGAGCCGCATACGAGTACTGAGAAAATCGCACCTGACGCATTAAGATTTAGCACACGCGTTGCACACTATACTTTAGTCAACACATGCATGGTTTTAGACTAATAGAATTTAAAAAAACATTTACATAATGGTTTATTATGCAACTGTTTTTCATTATAGCACTGAAAAGCGTTGCATGATGGATCATTATGTAACTAGTTACGTAATGAATAATAATAATTAACGGCTATTTAAGGTCCGCAAAACAGATACGAAAAACACTAAGAGCGTGCATATTTTAAACATACGTTTGCGTGTACCTATATTTATTTTATTGTTTATTGTACAGGGTGTCCGATTTTCGTTATATTTTTGTAAGGCATCTCAATAGCTACAATACAGAAGAAAAAATGGTCAAGCATAAACATACTTCATGCGTTGAGAGCTCTGTACATAATTTCCAAAAGCAAAGTTGACTCATAAAATAAATTAATTTAATAGTAGTTCATACAACTAGTTCAGTGATGTATATGACGGGAGGGATTATATTGGTATGCGAGCCGTAAGCGAGCGTACCAACACCCCGAGCGCCATATACATAATAAATTGTACTAGTTGTATACATTATTTTTTGTAACACATGTATTTAATCAATTTCAGACACCGAAATCTCACTGTCAGCTGAGAATATTTACTTCGTTACCATAGCAACCAGCATTTAAATGCTCACACGTGTATAAAATATTCGCATGCGCGCGCACCCGTGCAAAAAATATTTTTTGCCATACCCACTACAAAGTAGCTACTTTGGATGTATGTATAGCGGCCATTAATGACCCATTTAACAGACAGGTGTGCGGAAAATGTTTTACTTTCTGCAGTAGCGGAGAAAATAACGGTTGCCATAGCAACTTCTGTTTATTCGCTCTATACGCTTGCGTGCGCCTGTCGTTACTTGCACGAACTTCGCGGCACACTGGACGGAAAGATGGCGACGCAATTTAACTGTCATTGAAAATAACGTGAAAAGTAGGTACCTATTTTGTAGTGGGTATGGCAAAAAATACCATATGTCTCGTACGTAATTGCGGCTCGTTTTTACATACTGTCATCACTCGCTATAATATTCCCCATTACGTATCTAGACATACAATCTACTATTTTGCATGGGTCCTATCAAAAGTCGTGTAGAATAAAATATTTTTCATGCTAGTTCAAATATATTATATTACAGCCGTGCAATAAATATTATTTTACATAGCGATATATGTTGTACATTTCATACATGTGTTACAAAAAAATATTAATTCGTTTTTTTTTGTCGGCTGTTTTGTATATTTTTTTTACATTTGTAATGGTTTTTATTTTATGGGTATTTTTTGAAAATTGGACACCATCAGCTACGTCTAATGAAATTTTTAACTTCAACTAGTGTTATAACTTAAACATGTAACCGTGTTACAAGAAATAAAAAAAAGAAATATAATATAGAAGAAATTCACTAGCCTATTTAATTATTTGCCTATTTATATTATATTTGAATTAATTTTTATTTTCAGAGCTACCATAGAAGTTAATAATGTCGCCAAAAAAGGACAAGTTGATACTGTAAGTATATTAATTTATTATTATTTTACAAAATAATATTAAGTGATAAAAAACTAAGAAATAAATTCGATTCGTTTTTTTTTTCTTTAGTGGATCACTTTGGAACAAGTGAAACACGGCATGGTGCATTTACGTTTAACATGGTACAAACTAAGCACAAATTATGCAGACCTTAAACTGGTAATTCTTACACATTATATTTATAAAATTATCTGAATTTCTCCAAAATATATCAAAAATTGCATTATTGCGTAATATTCAAATTATAATTCCAATTTTAACAAAAGCTATATGGTCACAATTTAATGGCAAATTTCCTTGATGCATTATAAAACCAAGAGGTACAGTTGTGTTGTTTAATTTTGTCAGGCATTAGCGGAAACACAAACACTACGTATAACATCGATGAGCACTGCAATTTTGACAGTCTTTTTTGATTCGGCCAAAAATTTACCACAGGCGCGAACGCAGAGTAAACCCGATTCTTATTTAGTAGCCACGGTTGGCAAAACTTCTCATCAAACTGATGTTCAAATGCGAAACGATAGTCCAGTGTGGGAACAAGGTTTTACATTTTTAGTGTGTAATCCTGAAACTGATTCTCTCTTCATCAAGGTAATTGTAAATTCTTATTATGAAGAAAATAATAAATTAACGAAACAAATATTCGTAGATACTAGATCAGAAAACTGGATATAATATGGGACAGTTTAATTATGGACTTAGTAATCTTGCCAGCAAAACTAATTTGGAACTTTACAAAGAACCATTTGCTCTCTACCAATCTGGACCTGAAAGTAAATTAGTACTGTCCATGAGTCTAAGGGTATGTAAATAGTTATTAAATGTTTAGAAAATTTGTAATGTCATAAATCATGTAGGTTTTAACATTCTATTTTCTTAGATTCTAAAATACGAGCCTCCAGAAGAAATAGATGGGGAAAATATAGATTTGATAACAGAAAAACCTGAACTTCAGCGGACCGATTCATCTGTATCTACAGGTTCAGGTAGGTACTGACTGTAAGCATTGAGTAAATAATTATCCCAGTAAATGAAAGGAAAAAATCACCTAATGTCGCAAATAATTCCCATAAAGCTGGATTTTTCCCAGATGGTAGAACAACTTTAGACATTTATTTTTACAAAAGTCCCCGGTTATCCCCTTGTGTTTCCCCCGCCACCCCCTCTAGAATATAATTTTGCATGCCTTTCGGAAGCCTGTTTAGAAATATCTCAGAACTTGAAAATTTCTCAAGTTAGTGACATTGGACATAAATAATATTGTTTATGGCATTAAATTTTCTATAGGCTCCTAGGTGGACATTTTTTTATTCAGTATAAAAAGTATTTGTAACACGTGTTAAAAAAAATGCAAGGCTCTATGATGATTTCAACTTTGACTGGCTATAGCTTCTAAATTTAAAAAAAAATTTTTTTAAGATTTAAGTCAATAGTTGGTGATGAGATATGCGCTTCTAAAGTCGTAAAAAGTGTGTCTCCCTCCTTCTAACTTTTTAACAATGATGTGGAAAATTCTGAAAAAATTTAAAGAAGTAGAACTTATTTTTCCTTTTCTAAAGTACGCAATTTTCTGCTGGGATCAAGTAGACTAAGTCAAAAAATGGTCATAAGATACATGTTTAATTTAAAAAGAACAGAATCGTGTGTTCCCTATTTTAAATTACATAATATAATGACAATACCTTGTATTTGTTTATTTTACGCAGCAGTATATATTAGAACAAGTTGTCATTCCTTTCCTATGGTAGTGGACACACATGATTACAATACTAGACATGGTAGAGCTCTTAAAGACCCCAAATGTAATACCACTAATTTTCAAATAAGTCCAATAAATTTTTCCATAGCAGTTTTCAATAAATTACCACTTCATATAAAAAATATTGAACCAATTTCTACATTTAAAATTGCTCTTAAGCAGTTCCTAATTGCTAATTCGTTTTATAAAATTAGTGACTTTCTTACTTAATTTTATTTATATATATTGTTGTGTCATTTTGAGTCAACATAATACTCCACATTGTCGACACAACATTGTTTTGTTTTGGCAGTTTCTATTAGCTACGCTTTTGAAACAAACAAGAATTAAAAATTATAATTTCGTTGTGATCAGACATATTTTAGACTCGTCTTGATTAAATCAAATTTTATTGTGTTTTATTTATTTATTATTAATTTTATATGAAGATCTACGATATTATTAAATCAGATCAAAAAGATCTTTATAATTGGTGACCCTTGACAAGTGAGCATTACTTATATTTATTTCAAAATATTATATCATGGACAGAAGCTTTAGAAGAAACATAAATTATATATTAAAATGGAGAATTTGATTGGAAAAACGGATAAAAAGTGACATTTTTAATTATTTTTCGCAAACGCTTCATTTATTTTTAAGTACAATAAATTTATTTACTTATTTTCCTAAGTTACTTTTTCAGATTATCATCCATGGTAATTTACTTTATTGATAATTTTTTCATTTTGACATTTATATTTTTTAATATTTTTATGCTTTTTTTTGCTCTTTTATCATATATTTATATCTATTCACATTACATTTCACAACATTATATCAAACAACTCAAATCTATATTTGCACTAATTGCACTACACTGCGAATTTTGATATTTGGTATTTATAATTATTCAGTATTTAACATTTTTTATTTTGTCTATCAAATATTTACTTTTTTGATTTAGACATGGGTTTGCTGCCTTATTTTCCTCCGTGCAACGGATTAGCGACATGCTACCGTCATTTTTTACGAAGTGAACAACTAGTTCTTATTCGTTATATTCTTTCAGGTTACTCCTGCTGAGGTCGATACACTCCTATATATGTTTGTACACTTCCAGGATATTACCTGTTCTCCCTGTGTTTGATCATCTGCCTCGAATTGATACTTTTTGTCTTTTCAGCAGAATTATGTTCAACAATTTTTTTTTACGCAAGCTCAAAGCAGAATCATGTTCAGCTGATTTAATTATTATTTACCATTATTTTTCATCAATTCATAGACTTATTTTACTTCATTGACATTACGTCTTCACGAACTTCATTAGTGGACTCCTGCTTTTGTCACGCCTTCTACAACGTGCCTAGCTGTCCATCTATGGTTCTCAGACGAAAATCATCATGATATATTAATTTTTTTATCATAACCAACACTAGTATGTAATTACTAATGCGTAATAAACTATATATCTATTCTTTGGTTCCTTCCTGTGGGTTTTGCAGTTAGTTTTGAAAACTGGCCACTTTCATTTGTAATTTTCCCATGCGAAGGGGGGTGTTATGTTGTGTCATTTTGAGTCAACATAATACTCCACATTGTCGACACAACATTGTTTTGTTTTGGCAGTTTCTATTAGCTACGCTTTTGAAACAAACAAGAATTAAAAATTATAATTTCGTTGTGATCAGACATATTTTAGACTCGTCTTGATTAAATCAAATTTTATTGTGTTTTATTTATTTATTATTAATTTTATATGAAGATCTACGATATTATTAAATCAGATCAAAAAGATCTTTATAATATGTATCTACTTATGTATGACAACTCCAAACACCCTTGTAGATTTTTTGGAAATAAATAGTTAGTGAGATATGCGGTTCTAAAGTAAAAAGTGTGCCCCCTTCCTTTCACTTTTCAACTATGAGGTGGAAAATTCTGAAAAAATTAAGGAAGTAGAACTTATAAAATACTTTCAACGAAAGTTTGATTAAGATATGTTGTGTAGTTTTTTGAGATATGGGATATTTTTGGTCGACTATGGAACTCTTCACTGTGCATGGTCTGACACGCACTTCGCCGCTGCCCACTTTTTACTTGACTTGTTTCATCTTTAAAAACCCTAAAAACTCCTGCCGGCTTTTTTTCCCCGGATCATTAGTAAAGAAAGGCACTTTCGGTGTATTTTTTTCAGCAAATTAAAATTTTAATTAAACGACTTCAAGTTTTACATGAATGCACCTTGAGACTTACCTTTTCAGAAAATGTTGGTGTGTCTGCAATCTGCATATGTCACAGACCTCCCATCCTCTTATTTATTTACCTATTAAGATGAAATTTGGTATCCTGACGTAGATTGATGACCCAAATAGAGAAACGATGAGATTTTTGCAAACATTTTTTTTTTTTTGAGCCCTTCCCATAGAGATGGAAGGAATGTTTTTTCACTAACCCCTTTAAGTGGGGTGTCTTTAGATAGATCACCTAAAACGCAACAAAAAATGTTGTAAGAATTTTTTGATTTTAACCCTTTAGTCACGAGATATTTTAAAGTCGTTATCAAAGTGCCCCCCCCTCTATTTTTCAAACTGCACGTTTTAAAAATCTGAAAAAATTCGAGATTAGTAAGTACTTTCAATGGCAATTGGCTTGGTTTAGTTCCATTGATAAGTTTACGAGTTATAATAAAAACAAATATTTGTGTTCAATGGAACTGTGTTCAATGGAACTGAGCCGAACCAATTGCCGTTGAAAGAACTTACTAAGTGCTATTACTATCTCGATTTTTTTCAGATTTTTAAAACGTGCGGTTGGAATAACAGAAGGAGCCAGGAGGGCACTTTGATAACGACTTTAAAAGCAAATATCTCGTGTCTGAAAGGTTAAAATCAAAAAGTTCTTATAACATTTTTTGTTGAGTTTTAGACGATCTATCTAGACATCCAACTCAATGGGGTACCTATGCGAAAAAAAATGTTGAGTACCCTTTCAGCTCTAAGGGCTCAAAAAAAAATTTTTTTTTCAAAAAATCTCATTACTTCTGTTTTTGGGTCATCAATCGTGTACCAAATAAGATGATAGGAGGCCTGTAACATATGGAAAAAAAGGGGCTGGCAGAAGTGCCTTCCGGGCGGCAGATTGCAGGCACACCAACATTTGAAGCTAACCAAAAACAGTCACAAATTATTAGCATGCATACATTCTTTTTATCAATTTATAAATAAAAAAAATGTGTGTAAAAATAGAACCTCTTTCAAAAAAGTCACTAAAAAGAGGAAAATAATAATATTTTGAGGTCGGCGCCAATTTTATTATTTTCCTCTTTTTAGTGACTTTTTTTAAGGAGATTCTATTTTTTTATAAATTTTTTACATTTTAGTGACTGCAATACGTAGTTTGCACGTTATTAACCGACTTCTTTCTTGATATTTGATTCCTAAACTACAAAAAATTACTGAACCGATTTAAGTAAAATTTATGTGAGACCACCCTGATGGTATGCCCTATAATATATAATGCAGGAAATATGAGCTAACATAATTAAAAAATTAATTTGATCCCTAGAAAAAAAAAGAAACTACTAAACTGATTTAAATAAAAATTATATGGAACCATTCCGGGCTTGAGAATAGCCGAGAGTGTAGCGGCGCTGTTGTTTACATGGCGTTGCTATGGTTCCTCTATTACAAGTCCCCAGTTCCCGAGTTCTAGCCCGAGAGCTGGTAAAAGTGTCAATTGGATTTTCAATTTATTATTAAAAAAAAAAAATAAAAAATAATGAATTGAAAATATGAATTGGTGCTAGGCCCAAATAACCTTAGCTGTTGGTGGTCTTTAAAATACAATACAATTGGAACCATTCCGTAAACATTTTGAACCTAGCGGCGTCGAAATTATTTAAATTGATCAACCCCTCGAGAAGTTATGGCTGAACAAACATAAAAAAAAATGTCTAACTACGTTTGTTCTTTTGAAGTCTGTTAAAAAAGAAAGTGCGCATGTGTTTAATAGTTTATAACGGTTTTTGACCACTGCACAATATCGTTAATCCAGAAAATATTAATAGAATAGAATAGTTTATTGGTAAATTAGGCGTCAAAATAAAAAAAAACTTTGTCAACCTGGCGCGGGCACTTGAGATTTCAAAGCCTTCTTTATGGTGGTATATTTTGTGAATAGTAATAGATATTGAATCAATTGAACAGTTGTCACAATTCCACCGCCAAGTCCGGCTCATAGATTGGATTCAATACGCAAGCAGGATTCGATCCGCACTTCCGATCGTTCAATACCTGGTTTGGATATCACCACCGAAGAAGGTGAAAAAGATGAAATTACTTCTGCGAATGCAAATTCTATCGAGGAGTTGATAGAAAGTCAAATCATAACAGGCTCTCATACTACACCGTCCGAAAGCCCTTCTCGAGAGTCTACACTGCATCATCGTACGTCCAGTGTAACATCGTAAGTAGTAGGAAATGTAATAATATTATAATATTCACTGATTATAATACAAATTTCGTTTGAAGATATAATAGTCCATTGAAATGTTACATTTTTTTTTAGGCTAACCTTGCATTTTGGGTAGGACAAGGTTTTTTTCGTTACGCAGGGTGGTCAGTGTAAGTTTAAAACTGAGTTTTCGGGGTTGGCGGCTCCCCATTTGGTCGCCATCTTGAAAAATGGGTGCTAACAGGTTTTGCACTATATCTCCATAACGGTATTTCTTACAAAAAATTAATAGAGACGTTTTTTGTTTGTTTAGAATCGAATTCTCTACAACTTTACTAGAGACACTTTCTATCATAAATTGAATAATTAAAAAGATATGCCTTATAGAAGATAGAATATTGATATTGAAGATAGAAAATTGAAGAACAAAAATTATATTTTTTTCTTTCAATTTTAATTTTAATTATTCAATTTACGACAGAAAGTGTCTCTAGTAAAGTTGTAGAGAATTCGGTTCTAAACAAAAAAAACCTCACTATAAATTTTCTGTAAGATGTACCGTTACGGAGATGCAGTGCAAAACCTGTTAGCACCTCTTTTTCAAAATGGTGGCCGCCGACCCCGAAAACTCAATTTTAAATTTACACCGCCCGCCCCCCTACGCAACGGTAAAAAAAATCTTGCCCAACCCAAAATGCAAACTATTGTAACATTTCAATTGACTAAAATTGGTAAACTTATTTTAGATCTGCTGGTGAAACTGGATTGGGGCGCATACAAATGACATTACGATATAGCGTACAACGACAAAAACTTATTATTGTGATTCATAGAATAGCGTAAGTATTGTGAAACCGTCATTAAATTAATTTATTATATTACAGATAAAATTTGCCCAACTTATTTTACTTCAATATTGTTACTCCGTTTTTGGAAGTCGAAAACAGACGCCATAGAGTGGGGCATAGATTTGACAAGCCTAGGCTAGTACAAAGACAAAACTAAGAACCTACATAAAATTTTAAATCTTGAAGCTATAGGTTATTTCTCAATGACTACGAAAATAAGATGGACAACTGTATAATTGTTAAAATAATATATAAGCATTGTTGTTACAGAAACTTGCCACTTCATGACCCTAAAAATATACCCGATCCATATGTGAAACTGTACCTGTTACCCTCGCGATCAAAAGAATCAAAACGCAAAACACCGGTATGTATTAAGGTCGATTCAAATCTACCAGCACGTAGTGTGTCCAGCACGTAATGTGGCAGACACGGAACAGACAAAAGTTTTCACATCATACGACAACTCACTCATATACGTCGACGGACCAACCAACAAGAGAGTTGAGAATGCTTAAAATGTTTCAAAATTTTTCATTTCTTCTGATGCTCAAATGTCACCTGGAACGCTGTCTGTGCATCCACGCTCACTCCATTCATACTAACCGTACTGACGCCACATACATGCACAGTACCGATGCAGACAAAAACTTCTTCCCGACAATCCTGGCCGGTGCTGGCCCTTGTCTGAACGGACACGCTCCGCTCAAGTTTGCTAGATTAAAATACGCCTATAGAAAATGTATGTAATGGTTTTTTTGTGTCTGCCACGTCACGTGCTGGACTTTTGAAGACAATATGTTTGAAGTTTAATGATTAATATTGATATGAAGAGTAGAAAACTAACTGACCACAAAACACACACCTTTGTGTTTTGTGTAACTGACCTTGTTTTGTTCTATAGGTTATAAAAGACAACTGCAATCCAGTTTATGATGAAACATTTGAATATACAATGTCGCAAGGAGAGCTTAACACACACCATTTAGAAGTAACAGTTGTCACTCAAAAAAGCATTTTTTCTTCTGGAAGTAATGTGATGGGGCAGGTAATTATTAAATTTAATTTTTTAAACAAAGATGTTTCTACAGTATAGGATGTGTTTCGATAAATTATATATTTATTCTGTTTGTAGGTCATTATAGATTTGGGTAGATCGGATTTAGTTCAACCACAAACATCGTGGTTTGATTTGCAACCAGAAACGGCTCGAGAATAATATAATTATTCCTCTAACTTTGCATTTTAAACTTACGCTTTTATATGCTTTTACTAATTTACTTATTTTATCTTTATATTTACATATTTTAATTACGTTTCTTGATATTATAAATTTTATACACCTATTATTGTATTTTGTATAATGCTTTTTTTGTTTATATTGTACTTTGCACATATTTTAATATTTCAGAAATATAATTATATACCTACTGTTGGAAATAAATGTATTGTGATAATTGAAAGGTTTGGCGAAATTAAATACCAAATTTTTGAATTTATTATTATAATTTTTTTTACTGTTCACTTTGTATAAAATTTAAATACAATATTCATAGGCCGTGCAACTACACTATTGTTTTTTCTTGCTTAGTACGAATCACGGAATACATAAAAGTACGAATATAGAGGCGCCAAAAGTCGACCAGCGACAATATTTTTGAAAATGTTTGAATTTTGCACATAACAAATTCATTCAAGCCATCGCATTTCCACCAAATACAAGATTTGGGGGTTTTCAGGGTCGCTGATTGAATCCGTTATCAAATTTTCAAAAAACAAAATGGCGGATCCAATACGGCGGACGATGAATTTAAATGGAAGACGTCCGTCATATTGGATCCGCCATTTTGTTTTTTGAAAATTTGATAACGGATTCTTAATCAGCGACCCCGAAAACCCCCTAATTATGTATTTGGTGAAAATGCGATGGCTTGAATTAATTTGTTATGTGCAAAATTCAAACATTTTCAAAAATATTGGCGCTGGTTGACTTTTGGCGCTTTCTATATTCGTACCAAGCAAGATTTAGGACTGCTGTGAAATGTGAATCAACTGATATTATATCTACATGAATAATGTCGACATATCTAGATCACATCATCTCGGAGTCGGAACATTGCTTTTTTAGTGACAGCTGTCATAATATTAAAAATTGTGCTCTAATTGAATCGAAAAGATGTCTGGATATGGTAATGATAATGATTCATTTAACGCATGGAGTAATAATGGATATGTACAAGATCCCATGAGACAAATTAACTTTGACAGGGAAGCGGATTATAGTAATCTCCAATCACAACAGTTGGGTAAGATATAAAATGCTAGTTTAAATTTCATACTGAACATTTCTTACTTTTACGTTTTTGTATCGTCAGATTTTCAATCATTTGGTGTTGGAGATCAAAGTAGATACGAGCAGAATGTTGATAACAGTTACGTTCAAAAGTCACCATACATGGATCCACCGCAACAATATTACCCAGATATTTTTACGCCTCCCCCACAATCTGAAATGATGACGGGACATGATGCAACTGAATTTGATGAGCCGCCGTTACTGGAAGAACTTGAGATATATCCAGACAGAATTCTAATGAAAACATTAGCGGTTCTGAATCCTTTCCATTCTCATGGGCTTGTTGACGATGCAGAATTCTTAACAAAAGATACAGATCTAGCAGGACCGGTTGCTTTCTGTTTAGCATTGGCTGTATGTCTATTTCTTTCTGGCAACAAAGCACACTTTGGATACATTTACGGTCTGTCTGTAATGTCATGTATTATTATGTACTGTTTGTTATCGTTGATGTCGGTAACTAGCGGCGTTTTTACGTTAATGGGGGTCGCTTCTATTCTGGGTTATTCATTACTACCTTTAGTAGGACTGTCAGCTCTGGGAGTATTTGTATCCCTGCACAATACATTTGGTTATATTTTAGCTTTGTTGGCAGTACTTTGGTCCAGTTTATCTGCATCTAGGCTGTTCATTACACTTTCGGGGGATACTGAACAGCGACCTCTTATTGCATATCCGTGTGCATTAGTTTGTGGAGTATTTGCATTGTTGGTCATATTTTAAAATATGTTTAAAAATGTTGTTTCAAAACGAAAATTACTTGAAATTTTAATGTACTAGATATTTTTATATAATAAATGTGATATGAATTACATTTTCCGTTTTATTTTCTGTGAAATATCAAAACTATAACTACCGTTGATTCAGTTATGACACGGACAACGACTTGAGAACAGCCAAGTATGTAGCAATTATATTAAATATAGATATTGTCAATTATAGACGCTAGAGTTGTTTATATAGCTCCTCTATTACAACCCCTTAGTTCACAGGTTGTGATCCGAGAATCGATAAAAAATAATAAATTGGTGCTAGGCCCAAAATACCCTTGCTGTTGGTGGCCTCAAAAAAAGATGAACATATCCGCATAATGAAATTGTTAACAAATGTACAGATAAATTGTTGCTTAATTTAACGACATACAGTGGCACAATGTACATGCAAAAGGTAGGTATTATTTGTTTATTATGCGTAGACTTTCCATACAGGAAAAAGGAAATAGTAGATTGTATATCTAGCGGCGTAATGAGGGAGCCGTAAATATATTACTGACGAGTAGTGACAGTAAGTTAAAACGAACGATCAAGCGAATTTTAACAGTCGCATGTGTCATAATTATCATTACGCACGAAATATACAGATAGTATCAAATTAATAGGGTAGATGACTAAAATTTTTTTTGTGTTATATTAATAGAGCAGTAAATTATGAACAAAATGACACCTAAATCACTTCATTCTGATTTCAAATAAGCTCAAAAATAATTTTTGAAATATTTATGTTAGCCCCGACCGCTAAAAATCGTTTTTGCTCTACTCAAATATGACGTCATAATTTTATGAAAGTTCGTTTATATTAGCTACAAATATTATTTAAAGATCCAGAAACAGAGTGTTGAAAAATAGCGTTATGTACACAATCTAATATAAGCTGTGTGCTATGGATACCTACATGTATTTTTTACTTAAAATTGACGTCACGCGGTGTTTTAAGTCACGTGACAAATAGATTAAAAATCATGATTTTATTTATTAATTTAAATATGTTTACGAATCTTAATTAATAAAAATAAAAATTCTAATAAATATTTTAGAGCGTAAACTTTCACAACAACAAAGTTTTATATTGATCACTGTCCACTGGCATGTACCCTATTCTGTGTGTAAGACAGAGACCAATATAGGTATGAAACAATAAGTAAGAATGAGGTAAATTGTTAAACACGGTGAAAAATTCTTTCGGGCTGATGAGCCGTGGTCAACTGGAGTTTTTCCAGACGTTTCGTCTCTAAGTGTGAGAGACATCTTCAGTGGCACAGTTACGGCGACGTGAGCTTCGACGTTGACACAGTGAAGTATCAGGTACAACTGTTGTACCTACCTGATACTTCACTGTGTCAACGTCGAAGCTCACGTCGCCGTAACTGTGCCACTGAAGATGTCTCTCACAGTTAGAGACGAAACGTCTGGAAAAATTCCAGTTGACCACGGCTCATCAACCCGAAAGAATTTTTCACCGTGTTTAACAATGGAAACCAGCCGTGAAAGTCTACACAATTTTAATGAGGTAAATGATTGCTAATAAGAAGTTACTGTGGTTACTGTAAATAAATAATACCTATACAACCTGATGATTCGTTTTTTTGATTTTATCAATTTATTCAGTATAGTCTTACAGTAACCACGGTAACAATTAGCGATCATTTACCTCATTCTTACTTATTGTTTTATGTATCAATCTCTGTCGTACCCACATAACGCAAATGCATACTTTTAACTGTATAATGGTATTTTTTGCCTTATCCACTATAAAATAGCTGCTTTTCATTTCATGTTCAAAATTTGTAACAGTTCACAACAGGGACGGACAGCGCCACCCGGATTGATGGGGACTTTTGACATTTTCTTTAGAATCACAACATCAACGTTCATACCAAAATTCAGCTTTCCCCTAATTTTTCCGAAGTGCAATGTCTAACTCTAACTCCCTGGGCTACATGTAGTCGTCGCTAGTTTATATACGCATTAGCCCATGTATAGTATATACGGTTTAAGCTGTGTCTTACAAGCTGGTCACTACCAGTGCGGTCTCAGGCGTTTCGCTACTTGAACAACACAAAATACGAGGGGAGACATAGTTTGGAGAATTCTTTATTAAAAATAATAAATTGAAAAATTTTAATTTACTATTCAATTTAAATTAGATTAATTTTAATTTTTACTTTCCCACACTGGTGTAGGAAACACTAACACACGTTACCACACACCTACCTATAAAGTGACCCATTACAGGCCAGTATACATGCACGTAAAGCAGCTATTTTATAGTGGGTATGACAAAAAAATAAAAGTAACTAAATAAAAAACAAAAATAGGTACTGTCAAATTTGTTTTATTTTTAAAATTTCAAATTACTCATTATCATACAATACAAACTATTATATAAACAAATACGTGCTTGTAAGCGTGATTACAACAATTATTATAAATTTTTGAACAGAATAGTCTATTTTCTAACACAAAATGGAAAAAAGTCAACAAAATTTTTCTAATAAGCGTTCGCCATTTGTGTTGGTCTCTTCTCTGAGAAGAAATTCCTTAGAACAAATACTTGGCCAATGCTTATCACTAAAATCGCAAAAGTTTCCATTATTGACCACCAAAGAACTCTCTCATTCAGATCTTCAGCTCTTTTGCGACCTTGTGCTTCCCGTAATCTATGGTGGGTTTGATAATCTAATATACTAGATAGACTTTTGTGGATTTCTTGTGCAGAACTCTCCAACTAGAAAATAATGGTTTATTTTCTTAACAAATGTATATTATTTTGGAGCCAATGTGAACATTATTCAAATAAAAAACCATGATTCAAAATTGTGCTTGCGGTATAACATAAATACAAATAATAAATTGATGTCATATTTATCGATATCATTAAACAGTCTAAGAACTATACAGATTGTATCAAATTAAACCTGTGCATAGGGCATTCTGTGTGTAAGACAGAGATTGATACATAAAGCAATAAGTAAGAATGAGATAAATGATCGCCTAATAGGATGTTACGTGGTTACTGTAAATAAATAATATTTATACTACCTAATAGTGTCATCTTTGTTTTTTCGCTCCTTCTATGCTATTTTCAAAGGCAGCTACAAATAATTTTATTATGTCGGCGGTTGAATTACCACCATAAAACCATTTAATTATTTGAATTTTTTCCCGAACAGTATAAATTGCCATTTTATCAATAATTTTAGTAGTGACTATTTTTACTGTAGAAAACAACGATGACAGTTGTTCGGTATTACATATTTATTTACAGTAACCACGTAACATCCTATTAGCGATCATTATCTCATTCTTACTTATTGCTTTATGTATCAATCTCTGTCTTACACACAGAATGCCATATGCACAGGTTTAATTTGATACAATCTGTATAATATATTGTATACCTAGCTCTGCTCAGTGACAATTATAGAGTAAAATATAACTCTTACTTAGGTATTATTAATCGGCAATGGCTAATATTTATAAAAACAGAATGTTCTCAAAGACATCAATTACAATAACGTACGAAAGATGAATACCTGTGTCATTACAGTGACATGCTCTCCTATGCCAGGTAACTGTTGTTCATCACCAACTTGGAAATCCATATAGACAAGCTTATGAGAAAATGTTGAAAACTCGTTACTAAAACATACTATATATATTCCAGTCTCCTGAGCTGTAAAAGTGTGAGAATCGAATTGCGTTTTAACTTGGCGATATAAAATTTGTCTTCTCGGATCTTCTAGTGTAACATCCACATCGTACTGCCCCCCAGTTACGACCTGAAACAAAAGAAAGCCTAGTAGGAACGATTTTGGAACAAAAATTTGACAACTGATGAGTATGATAAAAAATAGTATTCATTTGTAACTCATAATATATTAATATACATATTTACTTGAAACTCTAAAGTGGCAGACGTATTTTTCTTTATATCTTGATGAAAACACTCTTTAGCATTATCCGGCAATTCGAAGGTTAGTTCTACAGCTTTAGATATATTTATAACACCGAAAGTGCATAATAAAAAACACCATATTAACCAGTATTCCATTTTTAAATACAACTTGACACCTAGGCTAGGTGCAACATATTTTGACAATTACGGTGTTTTCAAACTTCATGTAAATAGCAAACGTAGATACATCGGAAAATATTACGAAAATAAATTATGTGAATCACATTAACGTGGCTAAACTTTTATGCTGACATCTGTGGTAAATTAAATAAATGATAGAATAATCTCTATGATGTACACGTGGGTCTAACCCCGGATAAGGAAAATCCTGTCTTTGGTTTCCATAGACATAAGATTCTAGGGATGTAGTACAAGCGAGTGGTAGTTGCTTTTAGGGAGGACGGTTAGGAAGCAAATGTGCCCACATTCTATTAGTCGCTTCAGTTGCGCAAGCGCTGTACAAGCAATTGAGCATGCGCAAAGACGCGGCCAATAGAATTAGGCACATGCATAGCATGTACATGTCCATGAGACATAGGCATGCACCCTCTCCTGATTGGCTACCCCCCTAGTGGCAATTTATAGTTTATACTTGTCCCTAGATTTCTATGTCTATGTTGGTTCCGTATTGACATTAATATTAAAATTGCAAATCATTAAATTACTTTAACAATCATTAATTTATTTAATTAATCTATCTATTAATAATCTCTGTTTATAGAGGTAATAGTTTTTGTTAATGTTATCTAACTTTTGAGACCCTCCTTTCCTTATTTTAGATAATGTCTTCAAAGAAATTGATTACCAATTTATTGGACGAAGAATCTATCTTTTCAATACTAAAAACAGATCATACACAAATGTTGAATGTCAATCAACAATCATGCATTGTAAATAAACAACTTGCAGAAAATACAAACAGACATTCCGTTGCAAAAATAGACCCATTTTTTGAAACACAATTTACTGAACGTAGTTGGTCACTGCATGGATTTAAAGAAATTGCAGCAATAAAAATTCAACGCTTCTGGAGAAAATACAATAATATTAGCATTTTTCGAAACATTAAGTTAACATTAAATGAATTTAATAAAAACTCTGCATTAGCATTAAAAACTATAAATCCTATAGAATTTCGACTTTTAGATACTGCTAGCGGAACATTTGTCCGATTCAGACTTTCTGGAGAAGAATTCCCACCATATATAGTTTATAAAATATTTACATATAGACCTGTTACTGAAATAAATAATGTAACTATAAATGACATTAAATTAAATAGTAATAAAAGTACAGAACTGATGGAAGCTGATTTTAAACTTAAAAGAATTTATAGCGGGTGGAGAAAAATAAAAAATGTGCCCTCATCTGCCAAGAAGAAAAATAATATAAATGAAAGTAACCGAATAAAAAATACAAAAATAAAAAGGGCCAATAGAGAAATTAAATGGTTAAAAGATTATCTTCAAAATAAAACCATATAGGCAATCATATTTTATTATTGATTATCTAAGAATTTAAGAAACTAAATATTTTTTATATACAATATAATATATTAATTTGTTTTACGAGATTAAAAAAATTATTGTAATATCTGTTGAATTCAAAAAAATAAATAAAATGACTTTATCTATGACAAAAAAAATTTGTGGCAACGCTTTAATGAAGGTCCAACACAACTTGAACTAACATTTCCATATAGGAGTAGGCTTATAACCGATTTTAATGAAATCTTATTAGTCCAGGGAAATTAAACATTGCACTTCGGAAAAATTAAGGGAAAGCTGAATTTTGGTATGAACGTTAATATAGTGGTTCTAAAGAAAATGTCAAAAATCCCAATCGATCCGAGTGCCGCTAAAAATTTTAGGGGGGGTTAAAGGTCACGAAAAACGGTTTTTTGCGAATTTCTCGGTTCCGTTCCATTTTCAGTAAAAAATGGTTATTATCAATCTTGTAGAGAATAACATTCTTTACAACTTTTGTATAAACATTTTTCTTCTACGATTCCTAGCTTTACTTATTTAGGTACTCGCGGATTCCTCCCCCTCGATTCGTACATAACGGAATTATGCTGCTTCCTGATGACCTAACATAATGATTTGTATCTTTAATTTTAAGTTGGACTTTAAGCTAACGATTAATAATAATTTTATCGAAATAAATGCACTAGTTCTCTAGTAACTAGTTATAAGCAAACAGACAGGCAGTTAAATAGACAGACAATTTTTTTTTGAAAATACGATATTTCTACTTGACATCAATTATAAAGACTATTCGCGAAGAAATTTTGTAAAATAAATTTATAGAAGTTGAGAGCGCGTGGTGAAAGTATGGCTATTGATAGATATATATTACCTATAGAATATAGATAGATAGACTACTTTATTGCGACAGACTAGTCTGTATAATAGCGTCATAATAACAAAATACAGCATTATAATATTTTAACAAAATTTAAAAAACAAATGGTTGTTGTAATCTTACAATAGTAGAAGTACCTACATAAAATAAAGACTATACGATAGCAGAGTGCATATCCATACTTTCACCGCGCGCTCTCAACCACTGTAAATTTTTTTTACAAAATTTCTTTATGAATAGTCTTTATAATTGATGTCAAGTAAAAATATCGCATTTTCGAAAAAAAATGTCTGTTTGTCTGTTAACTGCCTGTCTGTTTGCTTATAACTAGAGAACTAGCTTAAAGTCCAACTTAAAATTAAAGATACAAATCATTATGTTAGGTCATCAGGAAGCAGCATAATTCCATTATGTACGAATCGAGAAGCAGGACGCCACGAGTAGTAAATAAATAAAACTAGGAATTTAAAAAAAAAAAATTTTATACAAAAGTTGTCATTTTCTACAAGATTGATAATATAATAACAATTTTTTACTAAAAATGGAACGGAACCGAGAAATTTGCAAAAAACCGTTTTTCGTGACCTTTGACCCCCCCCCCCCTAAAATTTTTAGCACCACCCGGATCTATGGGGACTTTTGACATTTTCTTTAGAATCACAATATCAACGTTCATACCTAATTTCAGCTTTCCCCTAATTTTTCGAAGTTGGCCTTTCTATTTGTCTAATTTCCCTGGATTAATATAATAATATGTATATCTATGATTAGCCATACTTTCACCGCGCGCTCTCAACCCCTGTAAATTTTTTTGATGTGAAACATATGCCGCGGGTGTAATTTCGTTTGAATGGAGCGACGCGTCTTCACATCTATACGTATACTGTTACACAGTTTATGTGTGTAGCTAATACGTGTGTGTGTGGATTGTCAGGGGGTTTCCCGCCGTTTCGGTGGGGGGAGGGGGGTAATAAATACAAGATACTCGCTATTTTACGTCACGCTGTTACGTGTGTAAGCATCTGTGAATTGCTGTTTCAGTACTTTCAAAGGGAGAGTTTCTCGCGGGGCGGGGAGGTAATAAATCATAAATTCTTATCTCTGAAACTACTGAACCGATTCTAAAAATTCTTTCACTAATTATCTTCGCAGGGGGAGAATTTTTCGCGGGGTGGTAGGGTAATAAATAATAAATTTTATTCTCTTGAACTACTGAACCGATTCTAAAAATTCTTTCACTAATTATCTTCGCAGGGGGAGAATTTCCCGCGGGGGTAATAAATCATAAATTCTTATCTTTAGAACTACTGAACCGATTCTAAAAAGTCTTTCACTAATTGTTTTCGTAGGGGGAGAGCTATGAAAATGTTTCACATCTGCCAGGGTCACATTTTTTACAAAATCGCTTTACTAATAGTCTATAATTGATGTCAAGAGCCAAAAAAATGAAAAAAAAAGGAATACAAGCTGTAAGACAAATCAAAAATATGCTGAGCATATCACAACTGAATTCGTGGGATGCAAAAATAAAATTATACCAAACAATAGTAATCCCAACAGTTCAACTAAAATTTACTTCAATACATGAGAAAGTAAAAATACTACCTAAATATCTTTTTAGATTATATTTAAGTATTATATTATGAAAATTTTACAAAATGTTGATAGAATATTAAATCATAATGAATTAATTCCTCCCATCAAATTAACCGGCCGATTTTTGTACTTTTTGGATATATCATCTTCAATCTGTAAAAAAGTAAATTTTATTTAAATGGCCTCTGTAAGTTTATAATACAAACATTCATCCATTCTAAGTAGTGGCGTAACTACAAGAAGTGGGGCCCCAAGTTGAACTAGAAAAAGCGACCCTCGACCTATATTTTTTTTTAAACACAATCTTCTCTAACCCAAAAAATTTTCATTCGCAAAAATTAAGGTCTTAAAATATATTATAGTGTTTATACTTTATACGTTCACATGTTAGCATAAAAATTAATGATACATTTACCTAATGTATCAAGATATTGATAAATATTTATGATTCTGGAGTCCCCAAATTTGCGGGGCCTCGGGAATCAGGCATATCCAGCCTGTCAGTAGTTACGCCGCCTAAGTTTCTATGGGATAATAAAAACCATCATGCATATTATCTAATGAAGTTTTAATAGTAATTATAGTGTGTAAACGGTAGACCCGCACAGGGAAAATACAATGGGATTTTTTTTATGGATCAATGAGACCTGTGAGGCTAAAAATGCAAGCCTTTCCCTGTTCTGCGCTAATGGATCAAAGATATTTTTGACCATTACAACATGTTATCAATGGCGGGTTGTTATAGTAATGCATTCAGCTTTAATTACTGTCAGTGTGACAATGAGCCATTTTACTGAGAGTAGTTCTTCCAATTATCCACGAGAAGCAGCACTTGTGGTAGGTACAAACATTATTTATTCTTCATTAGTGTCGTGTTCAAGTCGTGTCATTTTAGTGGTATAACTTAATTATTTAAAATTATTAAACAAATCAATGCCAACAAAACATTGTAGTTTTGCTAATTGTACTTCGGATAGTCGATATCCAAAACAAAACGTGCTTTTTATACCATTCGTAAAACCTCACCTAGTCAAGGTTAGATGTATGAATGAATGAATTGTAAATTATAGACGCTCGACAAGGTTAGATGTAAAAAATGGATTGATGCATCGAGAAGAATGGATTTGATAAAAGAAAAAATAACAAAATATACATACGAAACGATCAGTAAATGATAAACTAAAATAATTTAAAGTCATAATTTATATATTTATAACATCAACTTAATAAATGTGCATTGGTTGAAAAATATAGTACCCTCAATTTGTTACAGAATAAAATTCATTCATTATTATAAACTGAATTCTCTTAATTACCAAGTTAGTGTATTTGACTCATGTTTCGTTCTGAAATAAGTTTTAAACTTATTTATTTTGAACGTCTGTTATGTCTGTTGTTTGAGTTTGGTGATACAACTATAAAATTAATATACCTACCTGTTTTCTGACCTGTCAAAAAATTTACTTTTTTTCCGTGAAATTTTTAAATTACAGCAAGATAACCAACGTTTTAATGTTACTACATTATTATCTTTGACATTCGCCAATTTTAATTTTGCCCCTACCTCGTCTTCTGTCAAAAACATTTTTTTTATCACTGTTTCTACATGTAGTAAATGGACATTGATAATGTTTGTCACTACCGTGCCACTAGCGCTGTTAGTGAGAAATTTTTCGTACTTCATGAAAAAGAGTCATTAAAAATAATGCACACCAACAAAAACATAATTTTAATATATCTGTCTCTATCAAATTTAAGCGAAAACAAACATTTCGCATAATTACCTAGGCAATGCGACACAGAAGGATAAAAAAAATCCCATTGTATTTTCCCTATGTTCGGGTCTACCGTTTACACACTGTATAAGTAATAGATATGGTACTACTAGTCATATTATATACTATTTTAAATATTATTAATTAACTTGAAGTACAGTTACACACCTGAAGTTGCAATTCTTTTGTTTTTTCTATGAGACGTTCTAGTATTGGCTGCAGATTGATAATCTGCTGTGCTGCTTCTTCTCGTCTTGACTGTACCACTTTTTGTGATGCAGATATTTTTTCGGCAGCATTTAATTTTTGTTTCAGTAAATTAGTCAAATAGTCCACATACCTGATCAAACACGAAAGGAACATTAATTTCAAAACTTAAGTTTAATGGCACCTTGTTGTTTAATTATTATTCGAAATTTAAATAATCAAAAATTTACGTCACTTATTGGCATTTTTCTACATAAAAAATAATTAAGTGAACATCAATTAACGATAAAATGAACAGAATTTGCCAATATTAACCTAGGTGAATGTTTGATACTGTGTAAATGCTGTACTCTGCTGTTTGATATGGAAGCGATTGCTCCTTGAACGCCCGTTAGTAACACAGTAACAGATTCTGTTGTCTGTAATTGCAGCGCAGTGGAACTGTTAGTCTGAAGCTGTGACAAACCTACATATGAGCTTTCACTGCTTAGTTCATATAATCGCATCTTCAAAAATGACTCCAACTACAATTGATTAAAAATTAAAGTAGTGTTATATCATAAAGCTCTAACCATAAATCATAATTAAGTAATATAACCCACTATAAAATAGCTACTTGACATGCGTGTATGTAAGCATGGAATAGGTCAATTAAGAGACAGGTGTGTTGAAAGTGTTTTCAAAACACACTAGTGGTAAGTAAACAGTTTCCATTGTGATTTATGTTTATTCACTCTGATTTGTCCGCTTTACCTACTCATGGCCTCCTATAAATGTGAAGTTGGCGACGCAAATGAACTGTCAAAATTTTTTGAAAATACTGAAAATGAAGTGAAAAGTAGCTGTTTTATAGCGGGTATGGCAAAAAATACCATATATATCTCGTGCATAATGATATTATGACTCGTGTGACAGTCAAAACTCGCTAGCGCTCATTTCAACATACTGTCACTACTCTACGCATCTAAACATACAATCTATTGTTAGTTACATAAATAATTTAGAAAAAAACACTGAGTGCCCAGTACTTTTATATTAGATTGAATATGATGAGCTATATAACCTTAAAATTTTTTTACAGCTAACAGCAGTTTTGCGACATTTCCGTAACACACAACTTACATTAGTCACTTTAACAGAAATTTGGAGGGAGGGGGAGGCAGTAAAGATGTTTACATATCAATAACTATTTAGCAGTGGCGGCTCGTGCCTGTTTAGACAAGTAGTGCCAAAACGACGGCCAAAATAGAAAAGAAATATAACATAGAAAATAGCTTACTAAACAAGTACACACTGGGTACAAAGTGCAACAATAGAAATTCGAAAAAAACAGTTTAATAAAGTTCAAGGTCTCTACACATTTCTCGCAAAATAATAAAATAAAAAATATATTTTACGGAACACATATTACATAACTGAAAGTCCATCCTTCTTTCCTTCTTGCTTGTAAATTTTTTAATTACTTTATTATTAAAATTTTCAATTCCATAAACAAAATTTTTTCCGCCGATAGCTAAGTCTGTATTTCTTAAAAATGTTTAATTCTTTTAAGCATTGAAAAACAACGTTCGGTTTTTCTTATTCTTTTATTTGAAATTTAAGTTTTTTCCATAAAGTCTAAAGAAAATGCACTAAAAAGTTTTTTAAAACATTCACTTTGTGGTCATAACGGCGAATATAGTTATCAATAATTTGCCTTCAATAGATATACAAAACAAGCTAAAATGAAATTAAGACGACACATTCAGTAGTCACCTCGGTAGTCACTAGTGATGTGCCGGATCGTTAAAAATGTATATCCGCGGATACGGATCTGAATACGGATATTTGGTCTCAAGATCCGCGAATACGGATACGGATCTTAACTTTCTTAGAGTACGCGGCGGTAAATACTAAATATTGCACATCGACCTATGGAAAGAGACTATCTGTTATGGGAAAAAGTTATTGACCACGATATTAAAAAATAAAAAATAATCTGAATGGAATTTAACTGTTTTTCATTATTACCTAATTACCTATATATATAAAATTTTATCTATGAATTGAAAATTGATAAGGTAAAAGATCCGCCAAAAAACTAACGGATACGGATACGGATCTTTCTTTTCCCTCGGATATCCGCGGATACGGATATCCGGCACATCACTAGTAGTCACACACTACAAAGCAACACAAACTAAAAAAAATGTTGACAAAGAAAAAGATTAAATAATAAAACAAATTTGTTATCAACAATAACATTTAACCGAAACAACAATCTGAGCAATGCGTAATCAGATCTGTTACAAATTATTATGAACTTATGATTATAAACTGTAAATTTTTGTCACTTTCTAACAAATTTGACAGTACATAAGGGTAAAGTGAGACAGAAATTTTACAGTGCTGTAAATTCCAACATTGACCATACAGAATATCGCCACTTAGGTGCTTGGCACAAATTTCGTTTGGATTTAGCATTACTGCATACGGAAATCATGAGTACGTAGTTCCATCTCTCTTGCTCTCATATAAAGACCGTAAGGTATGCTTTGTTTCACTTGTGTCTATTATTAAATGGCACAGGATAAGTGTTGCTGATCGCGTGGTGAATGTTTTAGGAAATTTGTGCGATTTAGGTTGAACTCTGCTGTCCAGACAATCAATAATTTAATAGATTGATTAAAAAAAAATATTAATAAAAATAGATACATATTAGCAAAAAATATTTTTAGAGAAAATTGAAAAATTGGGGGTAGTGCCATGGCACTGTGGCACTACCCCACGAGCCGCCACTGCTATTTAGTAACACATGGAAATACAAACTCAAACAAAAAACCAACCTCGGTAAGTTCATCGACAAATAGACTTCTTGTTTCCGGATTGTCCAATAATGTATATGCTTCACTACCTTTAGCAATACCGCCTTCAGTTCCTGAACTTTCCACAATAATACCAGATTCTTCTAATGAAATCTCATCTATCGTAGCTTCAGTGATATCAGCATTTTCAGAAGGTGCTCCCCAATCGATATCGCCTTGTTCTAAACTAATATTTACATCACCAAAATCTATCTCATTGTCTGTGTTGAGATTTCCAAAATCAATATCACCAGATCCAGCACCAAAATCAATCTACGCACAAAAATATCAATGTTCTTAATAGATTTTTTTATACGGCTGATTATGCAATTGAAAATTTTATTGGATGAGCAGCCAAATACATAATTGATTCCTGCAATATCGGAAAAAATCATTTTACTAAACATAGTCACAGTCAGGAATCTAATCTGAACCTTTCCACTATCGCGGCGGAATGAGCGTACAATACTCCACCGTGACATGATTACTAATCTAACATTCTCCTTATATGCAAAGGAATCAATTGAATTCCACTACATGCGATTGATAATCATGTCACGGTTGAGTATTGTAAGCTCATTCCGCCGCGATGTGGAAAGGTTCAGGTTAGATTCCTGACTGTGACTATGGTTAGTAAAATGATTTTTTCCGATAATGCAGGAATCAATTATGTAATTGGCTGCTCATCCATTAAAATTTTCAATCAATGTTCCTGATTAGTCTTTTTATTGGGCAGTTTCAGGGAGTTTCCTGGCAAGCAGTAAGATTTATGCTTGACTTTTAAATTATTTGACCAAGTGCCCGGTACTTTACAGTTTTTGAAAATTAGTCCTCGGGCGCCCCTAATGGAAACGCTAACACGAAAAAAAGAATATTCTCAAAAACTTAATATAAATAATAGTTTTATACGGCTGAAATGCAATTGAAAAATGTTTTTTTGTTGGAGAGCAGCCAATTATATAATTGTTTCGAAACATATAGGAAAAAATCATTTTACCAACCAGTGGTCACAGTCAGGATTCTAACCTGAACCTTTCCACTTTCGCGGCGGAATGAGCTTACAGTACTCAACTGTGACAAGATTGCTAAACTAATATTCTCCTTATATGCTTCAGAATCAATAGATTTTCACTACATGCGAGAGTCAATTCATATATGCTAATTCAATAGCTATAATATGAAGTGAATCTGAACCAGCGAGAGCCCAACATGAATTGACTCTCGCATGTAGTGAAAATCTATTGATTCTGAAGCATATAAGGAGAATATTAGTTTAGCAATCTTGTCACAGTTGAGTACTGTAAGCTCATTCCGCCGCGAAAGTGGAAAGGTTCAGGTTAGAATCCTGACTGTGACCATTGGTTGGTAAAATGATTTTTTCCTATATGTTTCGAAACAATTATATAATTGGCTGCTCTCCAACGAAAAAACATTTTTCAAAAACTTAATGTTTGAAAAATCCATTACACAATTATATCTAAAAATTAAATAAAGATAGCTTTATGCTTCATGCTTACAGTATCGTTTTCAAGCGAACTTTGATCTTCATCATTCCCAATGTTTAGAAGCGGCTCTTCAATTGAAAGGGGCGGCTCTCCATACGTCCATTCGTAAGTAGTCACATTTCCATGCCCTAAAAATACACAACATCCATGCAACACATCCTTATACCAAATTTATTCACTATAACAGGCAGTTCTCACTTAAAATGTTGCTTTACAAGTTCTTAGGTTTATAAATACATTTTTAAGTATGTATATCAACAAAATCGAAAAAACAAATAATACATAAATACTAAACATTTCCGCTTAACGAGTTTTCTCTTAATGAGAACTCGCGCATGATAGGAACACATTATTCTAAGTTGAGAACTACCCGTGTTAAATTTGTGTAGGTACCTATAACATATTTGAGAAGACTAAGACAGTTTTTTAAATCGTCTCTACCAACCGTGTACTTTAAAAATTCATTGTACAATTCAATAGCTGGTGAAACTTTTTCAACAACTTCAGCTATTTCTTTATATATAGTAGGCAGTTCGTCCAACAATTCTACTAATTCTTTTCTTATATTTTTACCACTGATTCCCAGTTGTTTACAAAGGGCATTAAATTCACCTCGTATATTTTTTTCTATTTTAGCACAATCCTTTTCTTTTTTGTCGCATTCCTGTAAAAAATATATTCATTTATTTAAACAAATCACTAGTGTAAAGTATGGTTAAAATGAATGCTGATTAAAAAAATGTTCTTATTAGTATTTCGATGAGTATAATTAAATAGATGTTAATTTATATACATATTCCAATTTTCTATTTTATGAAACTGACATACTTTTTGTAATTGTTCCAATTTTTGAATTTGTTTTCTGATACTCGGTACTTCAAAATTGACATTTCGAATCAGCATCTGAGCGGCTTCGGCTAAATATACATTTTCGCGTTCATATAATTTAACAATTTCTTGCCAATCTCGCATCCGCTGCGACCCATAACGCCCAAAAATGTTCTTACTATCGGCTTCTGTTTCTTTCAAAATATCAATAATTGTCAAACAATGGAAGTAATTTATATCTAAAAGAACATAAACAAAAATCTGAAATTCATAATGAGTGTTTGCATTCAATTTTAATTTAAATTCGTTATTTCTAAAATTTGTACAGACGATGCTGTAAGCATAGGCTGTAAGTTCACGCACTGCCTGATTGCATATTGTATGTGCGTCAGTGCTGTATGCCACAACGATACCCGTGGCTGACAGTATATGATTTGCTTGGCGATAGCGAAAAACAAGTCGCACTAACCGACTTGGCGATCCAAACGCAAAATAAAAGTGGTATTCAAAGAGAGGTTGGTAGTGGTAACAGTTGTTTTGGCATTTATACAATATAATAAAACGCAAAAAAAAAAACTGGTGCGGTTTTATAAAATCACGGTTCAAGTGAAACTTTTTGCCATAACCCTAAACACTTTTAACCTGAAATCGCCGAAAGTATATAATTTTGTTTACGTGGTTTTTAAACTCTGCAAAGCTAAAAGTGCACACTCCGCTAAGTTTGACACTGTATAATAGTGAAATATTAAAAGAGAAAATATAATCAAAATAGAAAAAAATATAAAGTGGAATATGGAATAGCTAAAAAAAAATTAAAATTAATGGTGCCGCCCGGGTTCGAACCAGCGTATAAAGCAGTTGCGATATCCCTACGCCACGCATCCTGCTGTGTTTACTGCTATATTTATGTTATACCAAGTTGTCTGTTTGGGATGACGCAGTGTTCTGCAATAGTGTTGGGATATATACGCGATTCTTCAATAGGACGTGACATGACCTCGACATGCATAACCAAACGAAAAAACGAGGCTAAAGTTTCACTTAAAAAAACGAAAATACTAAATCCATCCTTTATCACGAACCAATAATACGAATGGAACTTTTGTATTATTATTTTTATTATAATTGATTTTCAATCCAGTATACAGGGTGAGTTCGACCACCCGTATCAGTCATTTTTTTCGAAAACGGTTAGTCGTAGAGAGTTGTGTCAAAAATTTGTATCATAAAATCCCTAATAAAGAATCGAATGGTGATAATTTTTTTTTCCGGGAAGGTCGGCTTCCCTATTAGTTTGCTCCAGAATGTCCAGAACTCCGGAATTATAAATGTAACGATAGGTCGAAAGTGGTATTGCTGAAAAGATCTTTAAAAAATAAGCAAGTTTTGTAGGAAATTTTTTTTTATTACTGCCACCCCTGTAAATTTCTATAAGTATAAATATAAATTATTATATGTTCAAAACTCCGGAATTTTAGAAAGCACGATAGGTTGAAAGTGGTGCTGTTGAATAGCTCTTTAAAAAATAGGCAAGTTTTGTAGGAAAAATTATTTAATTACTGCCACCCCTGTTAAGTAACAATCGTTTGAAATTATTAAATCAAAATTTCATAATAACGATCGAAGTCGGCATTAAAAATCTAGCAACCTTAGACATTGTCACAAGTGTTCAAACTGTCTTCCATTTACTCTTTAATACATACTACTGAGCTCTTCTGGTTATACTGTGAGTGTACTTCTTCAGTGTTTAATGATCGATAGATAGGTAACTAGATTTTAAATGCGAACTTTTAAAAAGTTCGTTATTATGACATTTTAATTTAGTAATTTCAAATAAATATTACTTAACAGGGGTGGCAGTAATAAAAAAAAATTTCCTACAAAACTTGCTTATTTTTTAAAGATCTTTTCAGCAATACCACTTTCGACCTATCGTTACATTTATAATTCCGGAGTTCTGGACATTCTGGAGCAAACTAATAGGGAAGCCGACCTTCCCGGAAAAAAAAATTATCACCATTCGATTATTTATTAGGGCTTTTATAATACAAATTTTTGACACAACTCTCTACGACTAACCGTTTTCGAAAAAAAACGACTGATACGGGTGGTCGAACTCACCCTGTATATGAACTTCTCCGTGTCAAAATTCATGTCGATTCGATAGCTAGTCGCGTGACACAGTAGTCAATCCCAACAAGAAATATTCTAAAAGTTTCGATTGTAGATGGAAGTCTTTTACAAAAATTACACTCCACACATTCAGGATTCAGCACATTAATACAACTTCAAGAAAAACGATAGTCGTTTCAAACTAACACGGCAATGTTTAAAAAATAGGCCTGTTTACAGATGCACAATACATATGATTGAAACAAAAACAAGACTTACATGATCCCGATAGTAACTGCAATATTTTCTCATGAACAGGCATATCTTGAATTGCATTGTTGATTTTTTCTCTAATAATAAGTATACTCTGTTGCCAGTCCTTACTGCAGTGCCTACGACTAATTAACCAATCTAATAATTTATTACTATGTATATCAATCGGTATGTTTTGTTCCTGTAAAATAAAACAGAAAAGGTATTTATTGGTATTGCCACAGTACAAAAACAAGCCATAACTTACATTCATTTTTGAGGAGCAGTTAATTTTAATCTGATCTCGATAAATCGTCAATGCTTACGTGAATGACGTGAACAATGAACATATGGAAATATCAAGATTCAAGTTATCAACTGTCACTTGACAGCATGCTGAAAATATGACATGGCAGTGAACTTTATAGTAGTTGTTTTCGTCAATAGATGGACTAAGTAAGTTTGACACAGAGTATTTGGCATTTTGTTTTGCCGCCATCGAGTGTTTGAATATTTTAATTATTATCAGAAAAAAAAAGTTTTTCAATACTGCAAAAAAATTATTGGAATACAAATTACGAAAAATAAAATTTAGAACGAACTAAAATAAAATAAAGAAAAGATAAAATGTATTTTTTTAATAACAGCAAGGCTTTATTTAATATAAAAGTGCAAATAAGTCAAATGTAAACCAAATGAAAATATCTGGGTGGAATAATTTATTTGAATTGCAATGCGTGAAATGGAGCGAACAAAGTCAAAACGCACAGTTATTATTTGAAAAGAAGTTAGAGAAAGGAGTTATTGTATTGATTAATATATTCTTAGAAAGTGGTGGGAACGCATAGGTAAACGGCAATACAAGTTCTACATTGAAAATAATTATGTATATTATTCTCACAGCCAGTAACGACATTTCTACACAAAATGTATCAATTTGTTACAATCAAAATGTAAGTAAAATTATAAGTAAATTATTATAGGCATTTTTAAAATTGTAGAATTTAATAACCACGCAGTTTTATCTATAAAATAACTGTATTTAGGTATATGAATAATCATTGTTGTTTTGATATAATTGAGTTAAAATTGAATTTCTTTCATGTCACATAATAATATGACGATGAATTTTATTTTTTTATGGGTGATCTACGATTTTTGATAATTATTTAAGTAAATTTATATTTTTAGTTACTTATGGGGTGTCAAACTTCTTTGAGCCGCGTACCATTTCTTATATTACACTCATGGGCAAATTTGTCGAATATTTTTTATCATGTTACTTGAAAATAATTTTGAATTATCGCCGTAAATAAATTACGAACATTTACAAACAGGTAATATTTAATAATTCATAGACCAATTGCCAGTTGCCATTGATAAGTCTAAAAACGCTTTTAACCAACTTTAAAGAAAGAGTATATGGTGGCCCACCATATACTCTTTCTTTAAATCCAAATCGGATTGCGGCCCACCATTGGTGGGCCGCAATCCGATTTGGATTATGATTTGAAGAGCATTAAACATGTTAATTTACAGACGCTCCCCCTCTTCCGCCACCAATGACCGTACAGAAATTTACGCTTGGTCAACGCTGAAATTTTTTTTTGTTACGTAACGTAGATGAGGCTCCCACGCCCTAGACATTGGTGCTTCCGTCTTCGTAGTACCCCTTTGAAGAAATTTAAAAAAAAAATGCAATCGATAGCTCATCAATTGGTCAGACAGTTTCATTTTTTGGTCACTAATCGTATAAATTTTATTATAATAAAAAAAATCATATGAGCATCCCTTTGAAAAAAATTCTACATTTTGTTTTGTTTTTCTTGTGTAAAATCGTTAGGTCCCCACAGATATTAATTCCTGAGTTTTGGTCATCAATAGTTTTTTTATAAAAAAATAAAAACTATCAAACTAAATTGAATAATATATGTGTATAATAATACAGAGGGCGGTTAGATTCTAGATTACTCCTCACTACACGGTCGCTCGCTTACAACAACACCTAATAAGTTAACAAAATAATTATTTTGTTAGGTACTTTTAACATACACAATTCGATAGACATTTCATGTTTAAAGAACAGGAAAATTTTTGTCAATTTAATAATAAATTTAAATTAAGCAGGTAAATGTTACTTTTATCCAAGTGTGCAAGCTTTCACGGCCGGCATTGTTCCGAGTCTTCATGGTTTCCGGGCTTGTAGGCCGTGGTCCGGTGGTATTTCTACCTGAATTAAAGAAATATTTTTTTAACGCTAAGCAAAAACAGCGATATGATGACATAGAGTGTAGCCGGTAGAAGACTAGTCATACTTCTTTATCTATAAAACGACGTTTCGTCTACAACTGCGGTAGATATTCTCAAAGGCGATGTGGCAGCGGTCGAAGTGTCCTCCTTGGCGGCTCACAGCTCAGTGTGAGCCGCCAAGGAGGACACTTCGACCGCTGCCACATCGCCTTTGAGAATGTCTACCGCAGTTGTAGACGAAACGTCGTTTTATAGATAAAGAAGTATGACTAGTCTTCTACCGGCTACACTCTATGTCATCATATCGCTGTTTTTGCTTAGCGTTAAAAAAATATTTCTTTAATTCTTGTTTGCAGAATAACATGCACTGTTGAAAATTATCTTGATATGTGGACGACCACATTACAAAAAACTCGGGTCGCAGTGCCAAACCCTGCCGACAATATAGTGTATTTGCTAATACAGGCATTATTATGTAAACTTAAGTTTGTTTTTTGACAAAATAAAAAATTTAACCCCTTAATACAGCCCTTAAAATAATTAAATTTTTCTAAATTTCAATATTAGACATGGATTTTATCAGTACACCCAATTAAATACACCCTTCCATATTTAAGTAAATCCGTATCAACAAACTAGTGTTTTCATAAAATTTGAAAGTCCGGTCCTGTCGGGCCGATTTTATTAAAATTTTAGCAGCACATTTTAATCTTTACTAAAGAGTTAAATTTCAATTTTGAAACGATTCTGACAAATTTTTCGGTACTTTTGGGCCCAAAAACTTTTTGGAACCCCTAAATACAACCCTGAAAATGGTCCGATTGGGCCCATTTTAAATAGGCTTCTTGCGGTGATGGGTTCCAATGTCTGTACCAAATTTCGTTTCAATCGATTAAGTCTGTCGAGAGTTATCGTGTACACACATATATATATAAATATATATATATATACATACATATATATATAAACATTTTTAAAAATGGTGCCAGTGTTCAGGAGGTTATGAAACGTCGAGAAATTTTGGTCCGACCCCTAGGTCCCGCCATCCGACCGACGCCAATAGTGTATGTGCCATATTATGGCAAATACACTAAAAACTTGGGTCGCAGTGCCAAACCCTGCCGACAATATAGTGTATTTGCTAATACAGGCCTTGTGGCTTTAATACGTGAATTTAGGTTTGTTTCTGGACAAAATAAAAAATTTTGGTCCAACCCCTAGGTCAAATACACTAAAAAGAAAAGAAAAACAATATTGAGTTTATAATAGTACATTTAATGTAAGTGTTTATGGGGGCTGGGCTTTGACGACACCTATGAATTAAAATAAATAGATAAAATCAAAACAAAATATAAACATAGAAGTACTTTAAACTTTTATTTAAAAAAAATAGTAATTTTAGAACATTTTAACATAAATTAACATCAAATTTTTTAATTGAATAACTCTAAATTAAGCAAATATTTAATTATTTTATTATGATGGCAATCAATGGTTCTGAACGGATTCGACAAGACCGTCAACCATTTCAGAAAGTTCTTTCTGTTCACTAAGTTTTTGTTCAAGCTGCCTCTGTAACGATGCATTTTCTATAGTGCTCTTCTTTATCATAGTATCAAGAACCATAACTTGTTTTTTATGGTTACTTATTGCGTTCATATAATCTTCATTTAATCTAAAATTTAAAGAAACAAATATTTTAGAAAATCTGGTTGAAATTGCCATTTCAACTGGCTGAAATTTTTTCAGTTATGAGAAGAATATTTACGATTGCAGTTTTTGCATTGTTTCAGTCTTCAGTATTTTGTAATCAGTTTCTCTTTCTTCAAACTTTTTTGCTGTAACCACCTCTGCTTTTAACGCCAACTCTTGTTTTGATTTCATTGTCCATATGATTTCTGATGATTTTTCAAATTTCCTACAATACTGTTATAAATTGGTATACTGAAAACTTACAAAAAGTATTATATAATATATGGCATATGCTTACAATTGTACATCTGCCAAAGCCATTTCCCCACTTCTTAAATGTAGCTTAGTTTCATCACATTCATTTGACAAACTACTAATATCGTTTACTAATTCATGCACAATTTGATCATACTCATTGATTACTTGTCTGAAAAACAATATCTACATTAACGTTTGCATTATATTATTATTATCTTCCATCTTCAACTCATCCAGATTTGCCTTAGCTTAAAATGCCTTGAATTATTGTAATTATTAAGCGAATGTAGACAAAAATACCACTCACACAAAATCCTTGGTAAAAATTATTGGAAAAAAAGAAAAAAATTATTAGAGCAGATGAATAAATAGTATATTGTGCGACTAGTGGGAGAAAGAGGAGATTCCTCGAGTGCGGTAAAACACACGAGTGCAGGAATCTCCTCTTTCGACCAATAGTCGCACACAATATTTTGTTCAACTACCGCAAGAAATATGTCATTTCGTGGCTCTGTTGAGCGTGGGCGAAATAATGGGTGACCTGATTGATTGACGAAACTATCAACACTTGCGTAAACGTTCCCCGTAATGAGCGTGGGCGAAATGGCATTTCGCCCACTCTGTACATCTACAGTCAGAGAATTCATTATTTCGCCCACTCTCAGTAGAGCCACGAAATTACATATTTCTTGCGGGTGTTGAACAAAATAAATAATTAACAAAATTAATAATTACAATATCTTTGCTATGTTGCAATCGCGTTCTTGAATCTGCGATTGTAGACTATTTATTTCTCTTCTGCATTCTTCTTGCTCTTGATTAACAATATGACGCTGAAAATCTTGTTCTGCTATAACAAAGTCATTTTTCTTGACATTTTCCACTAAAAATAATTTTATTTTATTGACTTCGTCAACAGCTTTTTCTACATCCATTTTAGGCAAATTTTCTAATATAGAAAATATATGGTCTATAATTGTATTATTTGAATCACAAGTAGTGAGCATGTTAGCTGAAAATTTGTCCCCTTCTTTTCTGCTTTCAATTACTTTATGCTTTGAAGATGGTGAAAAATCTTTATCCACAGTGTTGGCTACTGAACTGCCTGAAATATTTATCGTTTGTTTTACTGGCGAACATTGTACAAAAAAGGGATCAAAATTTGCCAGAATAGATGTTCGTGTGTTATGTTTGTTTTTACTCGGTTTATTAGTCCCTTTCTTCATTAAAAACTCGAAATCTTGCGGATTTTGAAATAAATCACAATTTTGTTGTGTAAAGAAATCTTCTGTTATAGTATCCCCGCTGATAAATTCTTCATCTGAAATACTTATCAACTTTTCATTTGTATCAGGTGATGTTTCTTCATTAAGAATATTTCCTGTCATTTGTGCATCGTTTTTACCGATTGACTTATTATTTTCAATTACGAAATGTTCAATTTGTAATGGATTTCTAGTTGCTACGGAGTCTATAATTTCGTATAAAATTGCTGTTACAATTTGTTCTCCAATATTGTTATTTACAAAATGTTCAAAACGAATCTCATCATCCAAACGATACTCCAATAATGATTTATTATTAACTGAAATATTATCGTTATATATTTTATTTTCCATGATAAAATCATTTTCCGATGAAAATGTTTTACCCATATTAAGAGAAGTATCTATTGGTGTTGCTTCCACAGTTTGTGAAATCAATTGTTCCTCACTTAATGTTCTTTTCAGTTCAGACTTTTTGGCTAAATTAAACAAATCTGCAGTTTTCAATTCACAAGAAATTTCTCGTGCTTTAAAAACATTTTGCAACGAACCAAGAAGTTCCTTCCGTTTTTCTAATGAGGAGTTATTAGTCTCCTGTTCATGAGAATGTTTATCTTCTGCACTATAGAGTGTATTGTGTGGAACTGCCATAATAGTTTTTGAATTTGACGATACCTTGAAAGTATCAGTATGTATGTCTAATATTGACTGAAATTCAATTGATGGTTCGACTAATTTATTTTCTTGTTCTAAAAAGTTGTAGAAAATTGTTGGTGTTATATAAAAGTGCCATGAGGATTTGAAAACGTATAAATCCATTAAAAACTTAAAATTAATTTTTTGCAAGATCGCAAGACTTTCTTGATAATATACCAGACAGGTTTAAATACTAGTATTGAATATTTACCCATACTACTATCTTGATATGAAACTGACGTATACTTTGGTTGAAATCTTGAACAACTTTTAGCTGATTCAAATTTAACAGTATTAATAGGTGAAATATCTACGTCACTTATCAGTACTTTTGTTTGTTTTCCACAGTCTGTGTCAACATTACTCATTCTTATACTACCTTCTTTTGCGTTCTACAATAAAAAATATACATTTAGATAGCTTTTCGTATTTAATAATTTCTGACCTCTAATGTATGGAGAGCTAAAACAGTACTTTTAAGAACTTTAAGTATCACCATACATAATTACAATAGTTCTTGATTGGACTAATGGATCGATTACATTAGACCGTTTTACACGCTACTCATCACCGAGTAAAGTCGCGCGCAAGTGAGCTTGTAGTGACCAGTCCGATTACACTTGAGCGGGTAAATATGCTCGGTTTCTCACTAGTCTGCTAATGAGAAACAATAACAACTCCCATGTGAACTATAGCTTCCGACATCTTGACACACTACACGCTGTGATTTTACTAGTCAGTGTCAATTACACACAGCGATTTCACTCGCCAGAGGGTAAAACGCCCATCAACTAGCGAAAAAAGTAGTTCGGTCTGCAATTTTAGTCGCGGGCGACAAGCGAGCGATCCACATCAGCGAGTGGAACAGACAGTCTGTTACATTGAGCGAATTTGGTCGCAGCGAGGAAATTCGCGAGCGAGTAGCGTGTAAATTAGTCGCCGAGTGCAATACTTAATTAGACATAATCAGAAATAAAATTATTCAATTTTGAACACGGGGTACCTTTAAATTATCGACAATTTGTGTTAATGAAGAAGATTGAATGTTGGTGATTGCAGATAAGTCTCTCAACGCTGATCTGGTTCTCGATAAATCTTGAGTTTGATCCATCTAAAAAAAAAGTGAACTGCTTACCAATATTTGTATTCTCTATGGATCAGCTTAAAAATTTGATTTAGAAAAATCAAAAATACAAACGTCATTCAGATTAATTTTAATATTAAGTGACATCACATAACTAGCTCATTTGGTGGCCCCACATACCTTCAAACCTCGCGATTTTCATTGAAAATTACTTATTGCAACAGCGGGATTCAACCTGATTCAATCGGCTAACAAAAAGTGACAGTTGGGCGTTTGTCAAAAATATATTTGAAAATATTTGAAACAAATCATATTCATGGTTGAAATAATGGACTAGTATCGATATTTAATAAACACTATTGCGGAAATCGAATCATCCTTATTTGGGATATTTTACTTTTAGAACGTACCCCAAATTTTGACATGCGCACTGACATTTTTATACACTACCCAGTTTTTAGTGAAAATTTTTAATGGTGGAACTGAAGTGTTCTTTAGTAGATTATTGGCAACTTTTTAGTGGATTCAACATGGTAAGTATTACATTTTGATCTGTCAACTTCTGGAAATTGTAATTGGTTTTTTAGTATATACAATTATGATGAATTTTGATTAGGTATTGGAATATTATTATTATTATAAGTACAACCCTGAATCTATATTTTCATTAAATGGAAAGGGATCTATCTTTTGTTTTTCTTTGTCAAAGAAAAGATGACATTAATTGTAAATATTTTTAATTTTGGTACAAAAAAGTAAAAAAATATTTCAGCTTTGATGCAAATTTCATTGTAAATTGTCAAAATACTGCAATCATAAGCGTGCGCAGAAATTGTATTGGGGCCACGGGAGGCGACAAAATCATAAATTATGATTTTTTAAAAGTGATTTTCCATAGAAATTTATTCTTAAATGAATTTCCCTCTTTATTTACCTACAAATTGTTTTAAATAGTGTAAATACGTAAAATAAAATCATTTGTTTAAAATTCCCGACTGCGGTAGATTATCAAGGATAAACTTGCTTTTAAATTAAAAAACACGTTTATTTTAGTGTATGCATGTACTATTTTTATTGTACAATTGATGATGCACTAAAAGCTAGAAAATAATTATGGGCTACCATTCACCAATCTGGGGCTTTGATCACACTAAAATAAAATCGTGGGCGCATAGTATAACAAACAATTTGACTACAATATTAAGGTCAAAAAAGTTTTTTCTACTAAATGCCTCGATTTTATTTTAGTCTGATCAAAGCCTCAGATTGGTGACCCATAATTATTTTCTAGCTTTTAATAAATTAATACAACCGTTTAACTTAAAAAGTTTTTTACCGTTTTTATTTTTAACTTTTTAGTGTGCTTTATTTGCTCAGTATGATTTTATTACATTTATCCAATCCACTGAAACGTTATGGAAGCTCGAACTTTTGCCTGCGAAAATTCAAAAGTGCAATTTGCACCCAGACGAAAGCTGAGCCGGTCAGCTAGTTACCATAATGTTGTTTTGTCATGGGAACTACATGTGTGCAAATTTTCAACTCAATCGGATAACGGGAAGTGATTGAAAAATCGGTCGCAAGATTTGAAACAAACACATACGGAAGTTTGAACGCGAAGTTAAATAACATCGTTTAAAAACAGAATGTTCTCTCACTTAACCCAATGTCCAATCTGAGATAGATAATTTTTTTTATTGAATATATAATATAAAAATTGTTAACATTGTTAACAATTTTTATATTAAGTATATATTCAAAAAAAAATATATCTATCTCAGAATGGACACTGGGTTAAATGAGGGAACATTCTGTTTTTAAACGATGTTCGTATCTAGTTGTTCCAATTACCACTGCATTTTTTTTTTTGTTTAACATGAATAATCAAACTTACAATAATATATTTTAGACTTGAAACAATCAATAAACGAAGTCGAAATCCTTTCCAAAAATTTTTTTCAATTTAAATCATTTAAAACGAGCGCTTTCGGACGTTAGTCCATCTTCAGATATCTGTCAAATAAAAAAATTAAAAATTGTTAAAATCCAATTAACACATTGTGCGTACGAATTGAGTCTAATTCATACGCGCAATGCGTTAATTGGATTTTAACAATTATTTTTAATTATTTTTTTGACAGATATCTGAAGATGGATGAACGTCCGAAAGCGCTCATGTTTTAATGAATTAAAAAAAAAATTGGAAAGCATTTCGTTTATTGATTGTTTCATCAAATTTCCAAATTTCTGGCGTATTACTATATAAATATAATATTTTAGACTAATTGTAGATAATCTGAGAAAATTATAAAAAAAAACTCATACAAAAAACGCACGTAGCGACTGTTTGAATGTTAAATTGACGAGTTAACTAATGTAGAATGAAAATTAATAATGTTCTACCAAGTGCCTAGCGATAATTCTATAGAATTTATTTTAATGTAGAATGATAGAATCACTAACACTACAACGTTTGTAAAAGTTAATAGATAATAATAGAATAGATCACATCTTTTTACAAAAGGGAGTTTTATTAGATAATATTATATTTATAGCAGAAGAGGTATAACAAAATTAACAACTATCTACCAATAATAATTTAATACCTTCCAGAAAATATAAAATAAACACATTTAACTGAACGAATAACAATTTTAGTAAACACAATCAGGTACATAACAATTTTAACAGACATTTTTAACTTTATCATTGCTGAACACTATCAGTATTCTCTGAATGCAGTTAAAATATACTTTTTTTGTATTCTTTGTACAAATAGCACTCAAGTAGAAAATGATGGAATGTTTCATTGACTTTACAATTATTGCAGTTAAGGCTTATTTAAAAAGCATATATATTTAGCAATTAATGCAGATCGATAATATGTCAGTAACCCACATATAATTTGCAAAGACATGTTTTGTATGATTTGTAATTAATTGCCGATAAGTTGTATTGCACATTTGTTTCTGTGATCCATAAACCAAGATTGGCCAAGATAGGCTGATGTAAACATTTTATTTTTGAGCCTTAATTTGCTCTTGGGGTGGAATAGTGGGAATAGTAAAGTATACGAGTGCGTGCGCAGGCGCTCTATCACATAGGTGCTTGGTGTGTTTAGTAAAGGTCAAGCGCTTGTCGAGGATTATGCTTTAAGATATTTAACATGATGAGACCACTATATTTGTTTGCCTTTCATAGTAATGTTGCTGTAACCTATTGGCCTACCAGGATGTCCACATTTTGGGAAGTTAGGAAAGTTTAAAGCGGTCATGGAAAATCAGGGAATTTATTAAAAAATCTGGAAGATCAGCGATAGCCCTTATATTTTTCAATTTTCTCACCATGAGTGTTAGATCTATGTCCTCACGCAAGTCTCTCAAAGAACCAGTTTTGATTTTTTTTTTTCAGAGAGACAACATAATAATATATCTTTATTTATTGCCTGGATACCCTGCCTACGTTTGGAAAGTTTTCGATTTTGCTGAATTTAGTTTTATTCTCCATTTTTGACAATATTAATTGTTAGCTTTTATGGCGGCAGTTTACAGTCATGGTGTCTGTTCGCCATAAGTTAGTAGATATCGCCGTGTCTTCACATCAGCAAGTAAGGTAACTTCTGTATTTGCTGTGCGAGGAAAGTCGTTAATGTAAAAATTAACAAGACAGGACCTAAAACTGAATCTTGCGGCATTCCAGCATCAATTCAACAACTTTGAGACTTGTCATTTTATCGTACTGCATGTATTTGTTTTGTTATTTAGGTGTGGGGACTCGCAGGCGCTTGGCGCGATGTCGCTGCCGGTGTCAACGTATGAAGAGCTATTAGCAACGGTGCGCGCACTCGCCCAGGAGGCACGTCAAGTACAGAGTGTCGCTTCACCATTGCTGGCGACAATAGCGGACGTCAACCAAAGACAGCAGCAAACTGTCGCCACCGCAGCGTGTCATTTGACATCTGCATCTTCGCTGTGTAAGTATGTCTTCTTAATCTACACCTGGTGAAAAGTGTAATAAAGTGTACACTGTCACGTAGTGATGGGCGATTACGAGATATTTTAGTCGATTGTCTCGATTGTTCAAACATCTCGATGACTCTCGATGGTTTTCACTTGGACTCGATTGTTGTTGTTTCATATTTCACCGAGACCAAGTTGCATAGTACTGAATCGTACAGACGATGTCCACTGTCGAGAGCCACATAATATATAATTGTTCATCACTCAACAACTGTGGTCGAGTCGATGGATGGTCGATTGTGCAGTAATCTAGTGCTCTGAGACCGACTGAACAGTGAATCAACGATGAACGAGTAGCGTAAACGTCAGACTTCATTCGACCAGCATATAACCTTGAATCGCGATTATATGTATTCTCATTCGCTGGCAAATAATCGACTTGAGCAATCGAACATTTCGATTGTAAAATCAAACTCCGAGTCGATTGTGGACTCGATTGTTATTATGAACGATTGCGATTGTTTCGATTGTAAAAACATCTCGTATTCGCCCAACGCTACTGTCACGTTTGTGTCACTCATCAAAGAAATAATGTGTGAGTCCAGTTTGTACTCTCATAGTTTGTGTAAACATCTTGTGCTCGGTTATTCGTCATATCAATTTTACTGATGAACAATAATAGAAAATTGCGTTTCTATTGCAAAATAACCCCAATTTTACGTCGATGCAAACTACGTCATTAAATGACAATACTATTATCTTTCAGGCCACAATTGCTGCTGTGAAGAAAACCATAGTCCAACAAATAATTTTGTTAGTAGTGTAGTAAACCGAATTGACATTAGGCACAAGGTGAGAATTGAAAAAAAGTACTTGATTGTTAAAAATAGATAAAATTTAACATAGTATTTATTATTTATTTATTGTAATTTTTAAGGTATTGAGAGACGATGGAAGTATAAATTTAAAATATTCTAAATCAAAGACTTATAAAGGAAAAATAATGGATCGGTGCAATAGTTCTAGTCAAGAGGTGAGTGCAGACTTAATTTATTTATTTGGATGTGAAGAAATTTGATATCTAATAACAGATGTAACTCTCAAAAAATTGCCCATTTTAACATTTTATTTAATATACAGGGTAAGTTACTAAGAATGTCTCGGGCGATATCTCATTTATTATGAGCATTAGAAATAAAATTTTTAAATAAAAGTTGAAGTGGAATAAGAGCACTATACTTTAAAATTATTTTTAGCTATACAGGGTGTACGATGTAGTCATGGTACAACTGACTTGTATTTTTATATATAGAATACCCTGTATATTTTCAGGCCATCTCATTGTCCATTCGGAGGCCTACATAAAATGGTACCATTTTTGAAATATTCAACTAAAATACACACCAACCGCATTTTTCAAGTTGAGTCAATTTTTGCGTGTCAAGTATTATAGTCCATAGCATGTGCTACCCTCCAGATACTTCAGAGTTAATTTAATTATACGGGGTGTTAGTGGCAATAGTTGGAAAATGCATAACTTTAACAAACTTTAAGTCAATTTTTTTAAGTAGCACACCCTGTATATATTTAGGTATGTGAATAGAGCTCGCTTTCCTCTACACATTTTATGCCTAAAAATATACAGGTGTGCTACTTATTTTTTTAAGTAGAACACCCTGTATATTTTTAGGTATAAAATGTGTAGAGGAAAGCGAGCTTTATTCACATATCTAAAGATATACAGGGCGTGCTACTTAAAAAATTGAGTTAATGTAAGTTAAAGTTATGCATTTTCCAACTATTGCCACTAACACCCTGTATAATTAAATTTAACTCTGAAGTATCTGGAGGGTAGCACAATATGTTATGAACTAAAAAAACTGACGCAAAAATTGACTCAACTTGAAAAATGTGGTTGGTGTGTATTTTAGTAGCAGATTACGAAAATGTAGAATTTTGCAGAAAAAGTTGAATATTTTGGCAACGTCCCAACCGAATTTCAAAAATGGCGCAATTTTATGTAGGCCTCCGAATGGACAATGAGATGGCCTGAAAATATACAGGGTGTTCTATTTATAAAAATACAAGTCTAATGTACCATGACTATATCGTCAACCCTGTATAGCTAAAAATAATTTTAAAGTATAGTGCTCTTATTCCAATCCAACTTTTATTTAAAACTTTTTGTTCTAATGCTTATAATAAATGATATATCGCCCGAGACATCCTTAGTAACTCACCCTGTATACAGGATCGCTGTGCATATACAATAGTGATATTGTGTGTGTGTTTTTTTAAAACTATAATACAGACTCCAAACTTCTAGTGTGCTCAGCCTAGTGTACTTTATATTTTCAACTGATTTTGTTGTAACTGTAATATCGTAGCGTTATATGTCAGATCCCAATACATGGTCCACGTTAGATTTAAAATAGCGTTCTTAAAATATTGTGTGTGTTCTAGTCTTTCTCAAACAGAGCATCTCCGGAAAATGAATGCAAACAAAGTGTGGACAGAATCAGTATTAGCACCAAAAAAGAACCAAACTCATCTGAATCATTATCGGCGCTATATCATGGTACTTGGTCTGCCGAACAGCGGGAACTGTGGCCTGGTGGATCGTCCACTCAGAACAGCCAGGTATATAAATTTAATATTTAGAACTAGCTAGCTTTTGCCCGCGGTTTATATTAATAACTACTCCGAACCTGCAACTTCACTGACTCGCGTTGAATATATTATTTTATAGCTTTTCCCGCAGATTTGCTCGCTTAAATGTCAGTTTAAAAAAATTGTATGACATGATTTTTAAATAGGTCGTAGAGTGATGATCAATTATTTTAGGAAATGACGAGCGTAATGAGTTTTGCGTCAAGCGCCGGTTCTGCAGGATCATTGGACAGATTGCTGTTCGGCAGCAGTTCGAGCGGCGAGGCTCCACTGGCTGATCCTAATTCATCAACATCGAATGTGGAAACACAACAGCTAGGTGCTAAAGCGGATATGGTGTACGGTCTGCTGGCCATGCTTGGAGCAAATGAAAGTGCTGATATGGGTCACACGTTGTTGGCATTGAGTAGCAGTCCTGAGAGTTGCCTGGCCATGAGACAGTCAGGTAAAGACCTTAGCGTTTTAAATTAACGAAAAAACAAGCCGTGCGGTGGGTCTTTTATTAGAACTAAAGTGCGAACCTTGAGGTCCACACGACGAACTTCCCAGTTTGATAAATATTTAATAATAATAATTAAATTAGATATTACACCGAAAAGTAATCATTTTAATCATTAAAACATAATTATTATTTATTTTTAACTATAATTAAAAAAAAAAAACGGCTGAACCGATTTTTATAAAATTTATGTCGGATCAAAATTAGTGATGGGCAGAATCGAATTCTTTAAAGAATCGAAAACCCGGTATTCGAATACTTTTAAGAATCGAATGAGTATTCGAGAACCGAGAACTGAGAATATTATGAATAATATAATACCTATATTATTCCATAATATTCTCGGTTCTCGCTTCTCATATTGTGATATTCTTATTTCTTTGCACCGCGACAATGTCATAATACCATAGTCTGTACGGACTCTACCGATTAGTACTGATTGCACTCGATTCAGAGTGAGTTGTGCTACACTATGTGTGGGAAATAGTTTGACTTTGACTGGATGAGTACCGGAATCGAGAACCGAGAACGCCGAATCTTCGATTGCAGTTTATTTGCAATTCTTCTTACGAGAACTCGGTATTTGAATACTTTCAAAAAAGTATTCGAGAACACCGAGAACTTATGAGAATCGGATACTTCTCGATTCTAGCATTCGAATACTCCCATCACTAATCAAAATGACGTTAACACGCCTCGATTGACACCCTTACGAAGTTGATATAATTTTTTATTCGCGAGATATTGTGTAAAATCTACTTTTTTGGAGTCTATTTGGTTAAGAAAAAAGAACGGCTGAACCGATTTTGAAAAAATTTCTTTCAGGTTATATTTACATTAATACGCGTCGATTGGCACCCTAACGTAGTCCTTATCATTTTTCATTCTCGAGATTTCGTCTTAGAAAGAAATGGACACATATGTACGTACACATACACACACACACACACACAGACATCTTTTTAAAAATAGAGTATTGACCTTGAAACATAAAAATTTGTTATACATTTTGATTTCGATTTTCGGACCCATTACAATAAGTTAACAAGTGGCATAATATAATAAACATTTATTACTAGCCGTTGCCCGCAACATCGCACGCTACAGAAACTTTTTTTTAGGCGCGATCTTAGCGAAGCTAGAAGCGCCTATATACACTCGCTTTGTCTGTGAATCTGTAACGGATTTTTTGTATCAGTCGTACAGCCCAAACGGGTTAACCGATTTTAAAAAACTTTTTTTTGTTCGATTCCTCTCGGGGTCTATTTGATCCTAACGTCGCCCGATTTTTGAATTTTGGCCCCAGAGGGGAGCAAATTAGAAAAAACGGTGTTTTTTGCTTATAGTTTGCTCAATTTAAGTCAGATCGATTCGAAACCTGTCTTAAACGAAAGAGCAGAAAATTTTAGATAGATTTCATGTATAATATTGTGTCAAAACAGTTTTTTTATACAGATTTATATGATTATTAAACGAAATAAATGCGACTTAATCTAATAAATCGCGAACTTGTTTCGGTTGTCCTTGTCTGTTGCACAGTGTGATATGGATATTGGAAGATAGCGTATGCTCTGTCTTATATTGCATTATTTCAATATAGTTATTCAATTTTTTGACTGCTGATGTTTGAATTTAAGTTTAAAAACCCTGGCCTACTGAGTTAAAATGACGTGTAACTAATTATTGACGTCGATCGGATCGGACCAAAATTTCTCGACGTTCATCATACCTTCCCGAACAATTTGACTTTCTCTGTCTCTATGTCCCTTTGTACGCTTATAACTCGAGAACCACTGATCCGATTTACATGATTTTTTTTCAAGTAAATAACCTCTTATGCGACTGCGAGTTTTAAAATATTCTGGCATCACGCAAAAGCAACCGAACTGATTCTCAAATAAAAACGTATGTTCTGGCATCACGCAAAAATAAGTAGGTAGTAGATGCTTTGTTTTTTAAACGGTGGTTTTATTTAGCTTGATCCCGTATATTTGTTACAAATCTTACGATCGATTGAGTTGAAATTTTGCACACATGTGTAGCTCCGGTGACAATACAATATTATGGTAACTAGCTGACCGGCTCGGCTTTCGTCCGGGTGTAAATCGTACTTCTGAATTTTTACCCACTTCCCGTGATCCGATTGAGTTGAAATTTTGCACACATGTGTAGCTCCGGTGACAATACAATATTATGGTAACTAGCTGACCGGCCCGGCTTTCGTCCGGGTGTAAATCGTACTTCTGAATTTTCACCCACTTCCCGTGATCCGATTGAGTTGAAATTTTGCACACATGTGTAGCTCCGGTGACAATACAATATTATGGTAACTAGCTGACCGGCCCGCCTTTCGTCCGGGTGTAAATCGTACCTTTGAATTTTCACCCACTTCCTATGATCCGATTGAGTTGAAATTTTGTACACATGTGTAGCTCCGGTGACAATACAATATTATGGTAACTAGCTGACCGGCCCGGCTTTCGTCCGGGTGTAAATCGTACTTTTGAATTTTTACCCACTTCCCATGATCCGATTGAGTTGAAATTTTGCACACATGTGTAGCTCCGGTGACAATACAATATTATGGTAACCAGCTGACCGGCCCGAGTTTCGTCCAGGTGCAAATCGTACTTTTGAATTTTCACAGGCAAAAGGTCTTTCTCCGGTAACGTTTCGGATAAATGTAATAAAATCAGACTAAGGAAATAAAGCACACTAAAAATTATTAGATCCTTTTGAAAATTAATATTTGAGAGTTTTATAGGACACAAAAAAATAAAATGGCGTCAGATTTCAAAATGGCGGCCATATGTACTTTTTTTGTAAACATTATCCGATTCTTTTGAAAATTAATATTTGAGAGTTTTATAGCACACAAAAAAATTAAATAGTGTCAGATTTCAAAATGGCGGCCATATGTACTTTTTTGGAAGAATTATCAGATCCTTTTGAAAATTGATATTTGAGAGTTTCATAGAACACAAAAAAATAAAATGTCGTCAGATTTCAAAATGGCGGCCATATATACTTTTTTGTAAAAATTATCCGATCCTTTTGAAAATTGATATTTGCGAGTTTTATAGGACACAAAAAAATAAAATGATGTCAGATTTCAAAATGGCGGAAATATGTAGAACTCCTTTCAAAAAATTATACGATCCTTTTGAAAATTGATATTTGAAAGCTTCATAGGACACAAAAAAATAAAATGACGTCAGATTTCAAAATGGCGGCCGTATGTACTTTTTTGTAAAAATTATCCGATCATTTTGAAAATTGATATTTGAGAGTTTCATAGAACTCAAAAAAATAAAATGACGTCAGATTTCAAAATGGCGGCCATATATACTTTTTTGTAAAAATTATCCGATCCTTTTGAAAATCGGTATTTGAAAGTTTCATAGGACACAAAAAAATAAAATGGCGTCAGATTTCAAAATGGCGGCCATAATATGTACTTTTTTGTAAAAATTATCCGATCCCTTTGAAAATTGATATATGCGAGTTTTATAGGACACAAAAAAATAAAATGACGTCATATTTCAAAATGGCGGAAATATGTAGTACTCCTTTGTAAAAATTATCCGATCCTTTTGAAAATTGATATTTGAGAGTTTCATAGGTCACAAAAAAATAAAATGTAAAATGATGTCAGATTTCAAAATGGCGGCCATATATACTTTTTTGTAAAAATTATCCGATCCTTTTGAAAATTGGTATTTGAAAGTTTCATAGGAGACAAAAAAATAAAATGATGTCAGATTTCAAAATGGCGGCCGTAAGTACTTTTTTGTAAAAATTATCCGATCCTTTTGAAAATTGATATTTGAGAGTTTCATAGAACACAAAAAAATAAAATGACGTCAGATTTCAAAATGGCGGCCATATGCACTTTTTTGCAAAAATGATCCGATCTTTTTGAAAATTAATATTTGCGAGGTTTATAGGACACAAAAGAATAAAATGATGTCATATTTCAAAATGGCGGTAATAGGTATATATTTCTTTGTAAAAATTATCCGATCCTTTTGAAAATTGATATTTGAGAATTTAATAAGACACAAAAAAATAAAATGGCGTCAGATTTCAAAATGGCGATCAAATAATAACTTTTTAATTGTATTATTTAAAGCTTTGATAAATTCGGTTTTATATACAATGCGTAAAAAGCATAGTTTCTGTCGGGTGTCTTACGACACATCATGACTTTTTTATTTAGCCGGTTCCGAGTAACGCTTAATTGTTAACCGTTGCTATGGAAAATTGTTTAAAAAATTCACTACTATTTTTTCTATGTAATCCAATACATATTTATATTAGGTCTTATGGCTCATAGCCTACTACAAAATTATAAATCTTCTCAGTGTTATTTTCCCTATGTTCAATAAAACCGTTTACACACAGTACCTACTTGAATATCGCGCCTTGTAATTCTTGAATTACTTGTATGCTCCAAAATTTTTATTTGTTATATTATGTTAAATAATAGTATTTTTGAAGTCAGAATGGTCCTGTCATTCAATTGACTGGAATTTTTTACTCCGTGATCAAAAAGCTAACTTGCTGACAAGTAAATTACAATCTTCTCTGGGGTTGGGGTCTCAACCAATGGCGGATTTTAAGAGCGACCAATTAAAAATGTTATATTTTTTTATCAATAATTAAAGATCGTCAAAATTAAAAGTTTTCTTTTTGGTTTTTTCATGACCCCCAACGTTTGCTTCTTGCGCCTGACCGCTGAGCCAATTTTTATTTTTTTTTAAATAGCCTGACTTGTCTTTGTCCAGTAGCCAAATGTATTTACGATGGTTATAATATAGCCACCACTATTTTTCTCAGCCTATTGGAGTTTAATAGGATTATGGGCTCTACAGAATCTAGAATCTGTTACAGTTAATTTAATATTGGTCAATTCTTTTAACTGCATAATTGAATACTGCATTTGCGAACTTATAAAGGTCAACAAAAAAAAATAGGACTTTTTTTATAAAATTAAACTTCGTGTTCCTTTTAGTCGGCTTAACTCTGCCTGTGGCAACCCCTTAATAAACTGCCGTCCAACATTAAATGCATTGTTGATGTCATGAAATTTAAAAAAGCGGCCAAGTGCGTGTCGGAACACGCACAGGCCGAAAATATCCCATATCTCAAAAACTACATAACATATCTTATTCAAACCAATTTTCGTTGAAAGTATTTTATAAGTTCTACTTCCTTAATTTTTTTCAGAATTTTCCACCCCATAGTTGAGATATTAGAGAGGTGGGGATACTTTTTACGACTTTAGAAGCGCATATCTCACCAACTATTGACTTAAATAAAAAAGTCATTTTGAAACGTCTTCATCATTTTCGAAGACCTATCTAAAGATACCCCACACGCTTATGCGCACTGGAAATTTTTTTTCAGCCCTCATTTACATGCATGGAGTACCACCCCTAGTTTTTTTTCGTAATTTCACTTCGCCATTGTATAGCGGTTCATAGAAGACACCTACCTTCTAAATTTCATCTATATAGTGCCAATAGTCTCCGAATAAAATGGCTGTGACATACGGATAGACAGACAAACGGACAGGACGAAATTATAAGGGTTCCGTTTTTGCCATTTGGCTATGGAACCCTAAAAAGCTCTAAAAAATTTTTACTTAATAAGATGTACAATGTAAAGTTTATGGTTAATAAATGATAAATAAATATTTATTTTTTTTATTTATTTATTTAGTAACCATTACATAAAAAATGTAAACCTATATAATAATAATTATTATTTTAATAATAATTAATTAATTATTTAATAACTATTTTAATTTTAATAATTATTTTAATGATCAAATTTTGACTGTTGTGACTTATCCTATGCTGTATGGTCTGTGGATGAATAAAAATATTATTATTATAAATAGTAATAAAATCATCTAAAATAATTAAATTATTCATTATTAAGGTAGTTTGTCGTGCTACAATAACATCCAAAAGTTTCGTTCATAATACGCTGTAAAACAATAAATAAGTATAGTGTTAAATGTAAAAAAATTTTGTTAGAGATTGTACCTAAACTGTTGTTCACATAGTAACACATAATTCACTTAGTTTGTTCGCTTGGATTATATAAAAATGTCAATCTTTTCTCATAAATTGTTGAACTTTGCGTTATTATATCTCAACAATAAAAAGGTCAATAATTTTTGGATTTTCTTTTTTAAACTCAGAACAAAAACATCAATAAAGTTTTTTGAAAATTTCTGACTGTTACTTTTTTTTTTAATTAAAAAACTTGTCAAAAACACAACCTTTCCTATGCTCTCCGTGTTAATTATCCGAACTTTAATTAAGTTTATCTCGAGTTACAGATGGTCAATCAACTTCAAATTTTAATGGTATTTGTATTATAGTATCCTTAATGAGTATACGAAAATTTAGAATTTTCTGACACTATGCCCATAGCACGACAACTACCTTAAAAAAACAATGTTAAAATAAAACAAATACTTAGAGAAAACGTTACAGTTGAATTCAAAATAATATTACCAATAGGTAGCCTGAAATAAATTTAAATTGTATTATTTAGGGTGTATTCCGTTGCTGGTTCAACTCGTTCACTCCAACTGTGACTCACAAACGAAGTGTCAAGCTAGTCAAGCGTTACGAAATCTTGTTCAAGCACAGCCCGACGAACGCATGAGAAGAAGGGAGAACCGCGTTTTAAAATTACTAGAACAAGTGAGAGCTTTCTGTGACAACGCGATCGCTCTGCACGCGTCTGGAGAAGCAAAAGCTCCTTTGACCGACGAATCGGGTAAGTTTATTTTTAAAAGTAGTACATAAACTGTTTAAAGTAGTTGCCAACGCTAAGTTTAGAATCTATATCAATGTTAGAAGGGTTTGATTAAGGTAATTACTGTTTTCTTTTTTTAGAGGACAAGGAAGCAACTGTATTTTAATATATAATATTTTTATTCTAGATAAGCATCCGGCCCAAATCATAGCAAATTTAATGAAACTTTCTTTTGATGAAGGACCTAGAATAGCGATTTGTCATCTTGGAGGATTGCAAGCTATTGCACAGTTAATTGAGGTTAGTCTTGAATAATTTTTTTAACATAAATTGCAAACTATGATTATATTCTCCATGTTGTTTTGGTCATAAAACAAATATATAGATTATGTTTAATTAAAAAGTCAGGATTTTACATCTGCTGACACTTATCATCTATCTTTATAATACGTTAGTTAAACCGACTCTGATGTATGCCTCTTCGGTTTGGTCACCACATTATGACATACATATACGTAGGTTGGAGAGAGTACAGCATAAATTTTTGGCTTTTGTGGCATACAAACTTGGTATACAAAATCCAATTCTGAATCATAATTATGAAGAAATAGCGACCTTATGTAAAATCAGTTCATTGAAATCAAACAGGCAATACTTGGACGTGTGTGTTTTATATGGGATAATTAAAGATCAGATGGATTGTCCTGAATTAAAAGATAAATTTAAGTACCTGGAAAGAAATTACCAATTACGACCACGAGGCTTGTTTCAAGTACCTCATCACGATACGTCATATGGACAAAACTCTCCGGTGACAAGAATGTCAATTTTAGGGAATAACCTTGACCCGAATATCTTAACAACTTCGATTGTCATATTTAAAAGATATGCTAAAAATGTGTACCTTAAGGACTTTGCTTAAATTAATTTATACAAAAATATCAGAACATGAACTAAAGATTATAAGACATTTTCATTTAATGAATATTACAATGTATAATAATTACTTTCTATCACCATTTGTAAAATGTATAATAATGGGTTTATGCCTGTTGATTCTCTAAATAATAATAATAATAATTACTGTTGACACCTTGTGGGAAAATTAGACACTAAAAAATGTCACATTCATAAATGTCTACGCCTGATTATTTAAATGTCTGGCAAGTGGCAACACTATCATGTTTAAAGACGAAACCAATAATATAATAAATTTCACAGGTGGATCACATTCTGCATGGCAGCACCTGCGAAGAGATTCAATGCATAACGTTGCGACGATATGCCGGTATGGCTTTAACTAATCTCACATTCGGCGACAGTGACAACAAAGCTCTGCTGTGTTCGCTACGCGGTTTTATGACCGCGCTTATATCACAGCTTTATGCACCCAATGATGATTTGAGACAGGTCGGTTTATATTTCAAATTTTTAAAAACACGTTATAAATCAATTCATAAATTATTTTCTTTTGACTTCAACATTCTATCTATGTTAAAGGTAACTGCAAGTGTACTACGTAATCTTTCTTGGAGAGCAGACAGCAGCAGTAAACAAATCCTTCGCGAAGCTGGTACCGTCACCGCTTTGGCCGAAGTCGCGATGATCAGTCACAAAGAATCGACATTGAAATCCATACTATCAGCGTTATGGAACCTCTCGGCGCATTGCAGTGTCAACAAAGCCGACATTTGTTCCGTCGACGGTCTGCTGGCGTTTATCGTCGACATGCTCAGCTATAAGTCTCCATCAAAAACTCTGACAATAATAGAAAACGCAGGCGGAATTCTCAGAAACATATCGAGTCATATCGCAGTAAGGGATGATTACAGAGCCGTATTGCGCGAACATAATTGCCTTCAAGTGTTGCTTCAGCAGTTGAGATCGCCTAGTTTGACAGTTGTCAGCAATGCATGCGGCACACTTTGGAACCTATCTGCGAAATGTCCGGAAGATCAAAAGGCTTTGTGGGACATGGGAGCCGTTCTGATGCTGAGGAGTTTGACACATTCAAAACATAAAATGATATCGATGGGATCAAGCGCCGCGCTAAAAAATCTATTGAATGCAAAACCTAACAATGCTACGTTGGCTCGATTAGACTCGACCGCCAGAGCAATGGGTTTGAGCGCATTGCCTACATTAGGTGCTAGAAAACAGCGAGCGCTAGAACAAGAAATAGATCAGACTCTGTCGGAAACATGCGATAACATTGAACCAAGCGTGTCTCCGACATACTCGCGAAACGATAAGTTTAGCTTCGGCATGAACGAATTAAATATCGACCGTATTCTAACGGCGCGTCGTAGTTCAAGACGCGGAAACGATACGGCGTTGTCCGAGAGCAGGGAATCGGTTACGAGTACGCATTCAGATTCTATTTATGAACGAGCAATTCGAACTCTACCTACTAGGAGGCAAGCCAGTCCAAGTAGTAGCTCAGTGAAAACTGTCGGTGGACTTCCAGATAAATCATTGACGAATAATAAGCTCAGTGCGAGTGATAGCGTCGCATATGGGAGGCTCTCTGAACGGGAGACGGATCACAGGTTTTCCCGTCGATATGAAAGATCGTCTGCAGTGAAGAGTACTGGTGCCGGTATGACGTACTTACCGGTGCGCAATAAATATCAGGACTGCGATCCTGAAGATGAACAGAACGCATCCGAACAGCCGGTTGATTATAGCAAGAAATACGCCGAAACGCGACATGTAAATATTTCCAAAGATATTGCTTCCGATCACGAGTCTTCCGATAAAAGATTGTCACCATGCGACAAAACCAGAGTTGAAGTCGATTATGGAAATTACGCAGTAACCGATTTAGATCAGCCGACGGATTATTCGTTGCGGTATGCTGAAGATGGTACGGAAATGGACGAATCAAATGAAACGAACCAAGAAGCGGGCTTTGATCATGAAGACACTGTAAAAACGTATTATACGGAAGGTACGCCGTATCAAACGCCTTTTAATTTTTCTACAGCGACATCTATGAGTGATTTGAGAGTAGATCAAGTGCCAATCGACGATAAGAAAGGTGTAATCGATAATGACCGGTTCAAAGAAGAAAGTGAAATTAAATCTCCAAAAGAATTTGAAGCGACTCACGATGAAAAAGATTCTTGTTCGGTCGAAGACGTGTCTAAATTGGATAACGATTGTAGAGAAAACGAAAACAAAAAATTCATGTCAACGTTCAAATCGGGATACAGTTCCGGTATTATGTCACCCGATAAACCGGTAAATTATTGCGAAGAGGGAACTCCTGGCTATTTCTCTAGAGTAAGTTCGTTGAGTTCATTGAATTCTGGCGTTTTGAATGAGAGCGCGCACCGGAACGTTGAAATTCCCGACGGAAAACTGGACGGGCCTTCACTTTTAATGCAAGATGTCTGCGCTGCAAGCGAACAAACCAGATGTTTGAGAAGTACCAGTGTGGCCGGTAAAGAAGAGAGCAGAAATGATCGAGAGAGTAAGATAGTTTTTATTTATAAATATTGTTCAATATTTTTGTAATTTTCTTGAATACATTTCGGTTTCAGAGCTAACTGTCAGTATATTAGTTCCATAAATATATTATGTGTTTCTGTTTATATTTTAGATAAAGTCGTTACGTTCCGAGGAGCTGTAGATTATGCGGAAGAAACGCCGCTCATGTTTTCTCGTACCAGTTCGCTAGCATCGCTCGATAGCGTTGACCAACATTCCATTCATGATGACCGCAGTTCTGTTATTTCCGATTTTAGGTAAAATACGAATGTTACAGGGGATTTTTAAGGGTTATACAGGGTGTCCCAAAATTGCTGGGACACAGAGCTACCACGTGTAGTAGAGGTCAAAATAAGTCAATTGGACCCAATTCATTTATGTACCGTTTGCTCGTGGAGGATAGGGAGAAAGGAGACTGATCTCCGCAGGCCGCAATGCGAAGTGTGAATTAAATAATACGTAGATTTATTTAATTTAAAAAAATAATATTTATTATTTTTCATTCATTTACAAATTTAACGTATTTACAGCTAGAGATTATAAAGCTAAAATACAGGGTGTTTCATAATATATGCACAGGACTTCAGGATGTGATAGCTCGTCCAAAAATATGAAAAAAAGTTTCTATTAACTTACCCTCTAAAATGCACCATTTTAGGGATACAGGGTGTTTGGGGAATTTTGAAAAGACAACTTTTGTATCATTTTTTCATTTTTTTTTAATTTTGCAATTATGAAGTTAACGTTTGGTTTTGTTACTTGTTCTAACGTTTAAATAAATTTTGTTTAATTAGTAAGAAAAAAATTTTATTTAAAAAAATTGACCTTGTTTTTCAACATAAAAGTTGATTTTTCTCGAAAACGATGGACTTTAGAGCTTATGACCAAGAGTACCTTTTTTTGTGTAGAAAACATTGGCGGTTCAAATGGGCGTCTCAAAACCATACTTTTTCCAGTAGCGTAGAAGTTGGGGAGAAAAACACCCACTACCCCTTCAAAACCTTAACCAATTATGACTTAAAAAAAAAAAAATTCCGCACAAAACATAGCTTATTATGAGTAGAAAATGTTTATAAAAGCAGTTTTCTGTACGATAAACGGTTCTGGAAATATTCGCAAAAAACAAAATTTTTTTTCAATTTCAACACCCTGTATCTCTAAAATGGTGCATTTTAGAGGGTAAGTTAATAGAAACTTTTTTTCATATTTTTAGACGAGCTATCACATCCTAAAGTCCTGCGCATATATTATGAGTTGATAAACTATGGGGTAGGTATGGACAGACACTTAAAAGTTAAAACACTAACTTAACAAAATATACACAAAGAATGAAATTATCTGCAAAATATGGTTAGCATGCATAATTTCTGCGTCCAGAAAATTGATGACTGTAAGACTACGTAAAAGCTTTGCGCGCAGTATAGCTATAAGGTCTCGAGTCATGAATGAATTCCACGGCAATGTCGTCAGTTAATCTGTGAACTTGCACATTTGCAATTATTTTATTAGAAAAAGGTGAAATCAAATAATATTTAAGAACAATTTATGGATTTTATTTATTTGATTATTAATTTGGTTTATTTTAGAGATGGACCGAGTAGTCGGCGCTCAAATCGCCGATTAGTCAGCCAACTAGTTGGCAATGCCGATCATTGGTTTCGGTTGAGTTTGGGCGCGTTCGAAACCTTTGTTTCGCTTCATCCGGCGCTTAAAAATGTTTTGTTGGTTCCTATTTTACAAATATATTTTGTATAAGTAAAGAAATTATTTTATTAATAAATAAATAAAGATGTCGGTCTAAAATTAATTGTATTAATCATATTGAGTGTTTATCTTTCATTGTTAATTATTAATCGTAGTATTGGGATCCGTCAAATGAGCATGACATCTGGTGGCAAAAAAATGTACTCAAAACGAGGGAAAATTTTACATGCTAACAGTGCAAATTTATCGTGAAATTGTTTATTACAAAAATAAAACAAGTAAAATAAACAAAAAGTTTATTGAAAATGGAAATCGCGACGTTTTCTAATATCATGGCATTAAACACTACCAGTTATTGCCTTGTAAAACTTACTTTACAGCGAATTATTTTCTAATGAAATGTGGAAAAACTGAATTTATGAATTAAAAAAATATTTCATATTAATAATAAGATGTACTTATTATCATACTGCACTACAATAGTTGAATCCCTGATGATTGACAAATTTATAGGATTAACTTTGTATACAAATATTTTGAGGTTAGTAACTTAGCTAATTATTAAAATATAACTTATTATGTTGCAGTTATGTGTTTACATTATTTACCTAACCCAGCCTTAATGGCGCATTGAACGCGGATGATTAATTTCGTGGAGATTTTCTTTTAATTTTGATGTTTTTAAGCAATATGTCGTAAAGATTACTACTTTTGACAGTTCACTTTGCATGCATTTTTCTCGTTATATTTCCGACATTTGATAATATGCCCGGCTTTGAGAATCCGTTCTCCTTTAACGAAATTCCTTTGTTTAGGATTCGTACCGGCTCAATCACAAATTGCACTTATATTTATCATTTCTTATCACTTTGAAAATCATAAAATTACACTCTAAAGTATACCCCGTATATGAAATTTCCCCCCCTCTGCGCCATGTTTTTTAAGCTCCACCTATCTGACGGATCCCAATATTTGATAATATAAAAGAATTATAATTATTACTTATTTTTGTTTGTTTTGTTTTTTATGTTTTAGAAGAAACGCTAATTATTTTTAATTTTAAAACGTTTCCTGTAGCTCATTAAATGCCGACAAGTCGGCATCTTTTACCAACTAGTCGCCGACTATAAATGTGGCCAGATAGTCGGCTTTCCCGACTAGTCGGTCCATCTCTAGTTTATTTATATTTTGCGAAAAAAAGCGATTTACAAATCGCCTGGTTACTCACTCTACTTGGGTTCTTGTATCTTCAAAGCCTCTACCACCGGAATAGGTATCCTTATTTTCCTCACTTTTTGGACAATGGCAAATGCGTGGAGATTTGTCTCCTTTCTCTCTATCCTTCATGGCTATAATAATGAAATAGTTGAAAATATGAATTGATATTAGACCCAAATAATAATACATTATGTAAATTTAACGTTAGTATATGTTGCTTTTAAGTCGTCGGACAAGTGGCGTGGTGTCTCCTAGCGAATTACCAGACTCCCCGACTCAAACGATTTCTCCCGTACCGGCTCGTCGTAATTCAGAAGCTCTTCATGTAAGTGGAGGATGCCGGCTTCGCTCTTCCGTACCGCAATGTGCTAATGCGAAAAGAAATGTTTTTGAAGATACCACTTCCGCATTTAAAGAAGAAAATACTCCAGTTGAATTTTCTACCGCGACGAGTCTCAGCTCACTTACTATTGACGATGAGGTTAAAATTACTTCGGACATTTTGCATAAGGTATAGGAATTTTTATCACATACGTCTTTCATAAATATATAAAAGCTTATAAACGCCTTCGCTGCCATAATTAATTCTTTTGGTTAATGAACTGAAGTCACCACAGTAGCTTACCGACTAACATAGTTGGTTCAGCAGTTGTTACATGACATAGTTATGTAGTTCGAGGTTATTGAAAATTTTCAGTGAAAATAAATAATGTAAAGATTTTATAATATATTATAGAGAAAATTATCCACACTAGATCATAGTATAATACAGTGAAATCTCTCTTGGACGGACACCAAGGGGACCATCAAAGCTTGTCCGTCCAAGGGAGGTGTCCGTTCTACGGAAAATTAAATTTAAATATAGTGTACATATACAGGGTGTATCACAGAAAACCGAACATAGGGAAAACTCCATTGTGCAAATTAGTTATAGGTCGAGAGGCAGGCGTTAATTTATATAGCTCATTTGTGACAGGATGAAATTTTCAGGGAAGGTAGTATTTAGTACGACAAAGAATAAGCGCTAGGGTTGCCTCGTCAAATCCTGGTGCGACGGCCGGGAGGAGCTCACTTCCGGTGCAAAATACACATATTTCATTAGCTCATAATTATTTTTCGTCATTATATGACAGCATACAATTGACGCCATATTGTAGATCTCGAAGAGCTGTATTGAAATACATAGGGTTGCCTAAGAAAATGTTGGTTAGCACATTGAAAACTTATAAATTATATTTGTTTTTTTGACATTTTTAAAGCTGTCAAATAACATTATGTATATATGTATACTTATATATTATAACCGTTCTGAGATGAGTTATCGGCCTTGTGTTTGGCAAACATTCATAGGTATGTCTAGTTATGTATAACTTTATGTTTTCAGCGCATTTGGTTTATAATTCATATCCGCATAATTACGCAGGAATTGCCTGAATCTGGTATCGACAATTTTCCCAAGAATTTATATATTTTAGGGTAGCAATTTCTTATTTTTATTTTTCAACGTAATTCAACGTGCACCTCTTATATAAATTAGTATAAATTACTTACTTGAAGGTCGTAGTAACCTGTAATAAAAGTTTTAAAAAAGGTGGTTTGGGGTTTGTTTCGAAAAGAGAAAAAAGGTTGATTTTTGTTTGTGATTTTAAATTTGGTTTGACGTTAAAAATTAATTGAAGCATTTGACTTTACTGAACCTCGATGAATATTTTTTCTTGAAATTCAACTTAATCAGACGCAGGTATAAAGTTAACTAAGCGAATATAAAACCAAAATAACTATAATGAAAAAATGGAAAATAATAATAATTTACTATAATAAAAGAAAAAACCGGTTGATTTGTGAGTCAGAATTGTCAATCTTTATTATGGCAACTTTTCAGCAACTATTTTGTTGCCTTCTTCAAGCCTAAAATTACATTATTAGAATTATGTAATTTTAGGCCTGAAGAAGGCAAACATTGCCATAATAATGATTGACAATTCTGATTCACAAATCAACCGGTTTTTTAATTTTATTATATTACATACGTGAGTGATCAACATGAGTTTCAATATAGTTTACTATACATTAAACTATTCAAAAATGTATCCGAGCAAAGGCAATAACATTTTATGAATTATTATTACTTAAATTACTTATTCTAAGCATACTTATATTAACGTGCTATTAAAATATTGATTTTTTTTACAATATGTAAACATTTTTAAACAAAACGTAGTTTAAGGTAGTTGCTTTGAAAAAAAGTCAAGAAAATCATGAAATAAAAATTATATATATTTTTTTTAATAAAGGTATCTCTTTATGCTAGTTAAATTAGAAAATAATTTACATCATTGAATGCGAGATATTTTTTGTTGGAAATTGAATTTTTAACATTTTTAATATAGGTAAGGTGCTAAAAAATATCACATTAATAATTTTTCAATAAGAAAAAAAACAATACATAATAATCTATCTGTTTTTTTAATAAAAAAAAAATAAAACGATGCATGACACATTACGCGCTGATAATGTTAGTAAAAAAACTATAATTATTGACCACGTAGTTTCAAAATGCAATAACAAATGACATTTGGCGACGTTCCATTCAAACGACTTTACACCCGTACCTAAAGATGTTTCACATCAAAAATTTAAATTTTTAACCGACTTCAAAAAAAGGAGGTGGTTCTCAATTCGGTTGTATTTTTTTTATGTTTGTTACCTCATAACTCAGTCATTTATTAATCGATTTTGAATTTTTTTTTTTATTTGAAAGGATATACTTTCAGATCGGTCCCATAGAAATTTCATCAAAATCGGTTCACTAGTTCGGCTGATTTTAATAAAAGTGAGTAACGGCGTGTGATTTTTTAAGGTAAATGTCACTTTTTGACATATCAGACAGCGTAAGAAAGTCGGTTTAATAAAAGTGAGTAGCGGCGTGTGATTCTTTTAAGGTAAATGTCACTTTTTGACACTAAAAAGTAAAAAATAAAAAACTTTTTAACAAAAAAAAAACCTTCAAAAAACCACTAAAAAGAGGAAAATAATGAAATTTTGAGGTCTGTGCCAATTTAATAAAATATGAAGTTGGTTAAAAAGAAGATATTAATCACTATACTATACTTTTTTACCGACTTCATATTTTATTAAATTGGCACAGACCTCAAAATTTCATTATTTTCCTCTTTTTAGTGGTTTTTTGAAGGAGGTTTTTTTTTTGTTAAAAAGTTTTTTTTGCATATACTGATACTACTTTACAAAATGTATAACTTTTCTTTTCCGTGATACAGGATTTAACTATTATATTTTATCCAATTTTGAGCAGTTATTAACAATTTATAATTTTCGAAATGTCATTTTCTTAAAAACTATGGTTACCATGCTGGACTAAGGGCCACTTTGTAATTTTGAGCTGTTTCAATTTATATATATATACATATACATATAAAAATTGACATTTTGCACCGGAAGTGGCTTATCCCGGCCGTCGCACCAGGATTTGACTAGGCAACCCTAGCGCTTTTTCTTTGTCATAATAAATACTACCTTCCCTGAAAATTTCATCCTGTCACAAATGAGCTTCATATATTAACGCCCGCCTCTTGGTCTATTAGGATCAACGATTACTTTGGCCACATATGAGAATGGGTACCATGGTAATGCTGACTAATCATTATTTAATAACAATAATAGCTAATAATGAATAATTAGAAAAACCAGTTAAAATAAGTTCTTCAATATTAAATGAATTTATTTTTATTAATGAAACAATTTTTTATTAAGAAAATATTTTTTTAACTAATAATTAAACAAAACAAACAGTTAAAATAAAAAATTAAAGCAAATGTTCAAATAAACCTCCATTTTGAATTAACAGTGGCTTAATCGGTTACAAAAACTTTGTCTCACTTTATCTAACATTACAGGAGTCATATTGAAACATACTTCGACGACTTTGTCTTTAAGTTCATCCAGATTTTGCCAAATTTTGTCAAATGAACAGCAAAATGCATTTGTTACTGTATACGTACACCATGGTAACCATGGTAACGACCTCTGAATAGAGGGCAAAGCAATCTCTGATCTTAACTAATTTGTACTGTGTACTTTTCCCTATGTTCGGTTTCCTGTGATACACCCTGTAAATACATAATATGTATATAATATAATATACATATTATAATTATGTATGTTTGTATGTATGTGTACATAACGGTATGTTATCAGTACAAACATACATCCGCATAAATAGGTAGTAGCATTGTTTAACATATTACTAGAAGATTTTGATCCTTATGAGCGTAAATGAGGCCACTTTTAATAGAGGCAGCTAGACGTCGCACTATTGGCCATCTGTTGACTAGCATCCTAAGTTTTATTATTTAATCTTTGAGTACAGAATAATTGTAGAGTTTACAGAAGTGAGTTGTGTTGACAATCGTTAGGCCATCTGGTGACTAGCATCTTAATTTTATTTAAGACAATCTTGCGTCATTGGTTCATATTGCATAATATTTCGCGGTGACTAATAATAGACAACCCCTAACGTTCTTTCGAAACGCCTCTTTTTTGAGATGTTTATATTCACGAGGAATATTATTATAAGTATATAGAGGCAGAACCATAAGTAAAAGATTTTTTATAAAAATTTGTTTCATGCAAGTTTATTGACAATGTTGTATCCTGTGACATCGTATTTTTATTATTATTATGATAATCTGATAAATATTTTAAATTGCAATTTAGATAATCTGGCTGCCCGGTTGTGATCAAGTTGTCTACGAAGTATGCGATATGTAAATTTATGTTGTATACAATATATTTGAAGCACATATTTTAAAATTTTTGGATATGCTGCGATGTTGACTGGTTTATACATGGTCCGTACACAATATCACAATAATTAAAAGATGATAAAATGAGCGATTCCACTAAGTATTTGTCTATGTATAATCCTAAATTTTTGCAGTAGTCTACAGAATTAGTTTGATGACCAAACAGCGTTACGGCACTTTAGCCAACTGATTCCGGCTTTCTATAGACATTATATTGAATTTAATTGGATTTAACATTAGGGCAAGACTTTTGGACCATTCTGATATTTTATTTAATTTTAAACTTAATAATGTTAATCATTATTATGTCAAACTAAAAATATTCATACATAAGAAAATTAGATAATCAAATTCATTAAAGGGGCCTACACACGATCAGTTTAACTGCGCAGTTTAACCCTTGTGGCGTCATGTCTGAGCGATAAACTGAGATAACTGCATAGTTCCGACAAATTTTAACGCAGGCTTTTGGCCTGCGCATTTGACTCTACTTTGCACCGATAAACTGCGAAGTCAGCTCAGTTAATTGAACAGTTGGCACAGTCATGTGTAGTCCTTGGGTAAGTTCGGTAACTTCCCTTTCTAGTCGTGTCTAGCCACGCACGTCAGCTCTTCAAACTGAGAACAATTGAGGAGCAAACTGAAATAGCCCACACACCGTACAGTTCACACAACTGTGCAGTTTGACTGCACAGATAAACTGTGAAGTTAAACTGATCGTGTGTAGGCCCCTAACGATTGAAAAAATTGTGAAAGATTTATTTTAAATTCTTTTATTTAACAACAAATTTTACAATCTTAATGAATTTGATTATCTAATTCTCTTAAACTGCTTGCTTTTGTTAACTAATTAGTATAAGTTGCTATGATAGACTAAGAGCGGATAACACTTTTTTATGTGTTTTTAGAGGACTTGGAACTTTTTTTAAAAGATAACTTTTAAATATCTCTACAAGGGGTAAATAGTCTGTCATTCCAAACGCGGGGCAAAACTTTTTCTAGACTTTACTAATGATAAACACACATAAGTCTTTTTTCGCAAGAGTGAACAAAAAAATATGGGGTGGTTTTGCCTCGCGTTTGGAATGACAGACTATATACCCCTTGTAGAGATATATAAAATTCATCTTTTAAAAAAGTTCCAAGTCTTATAAAAACACATGAAAAAAGTGTTACCAGCTCTTAGCCTATGAATACATCAAAATATATTTTACGAGTGTTTGAACAATTTTTATTCAGAGACAAAGAAATATAAAATCAGATAGCGTTTACAGATAAATTATGTAACTAAACTAAGTTCACTTTATATAAGTTTTATACAGTCTCAACAAATTTCAAAACATTAAAATAATGTCAGCTGCGGCAGTGATGTAAATATCTTATATCATTATTTAGGATCAGTTAGAGGTAGCATTGACAATATCTGAGCTGTTAGTTCAACAATAATATAGGTGGAAGCACAAGTCAACATTGAGTTTGTGTGCCAGGGGAATGAAACGTAAGCGGGCAGCTATAGTATATTTTTCAGTACATGGAATCACTATCTTCCCACATAATATGTTAATCAATGGTAGTAGTAATACGTATTTTTTCAATAAATTCAGTCATAATCCAGAAAAATACAACAAAAAATTTTATATAACACATGCACGCTTTTAATGTTTTTTCGTATCAGTTTTGCTGACATTAAATGACCGTTTATTGACGAGTGACGTCATGATCCATTATGAAACACTTTTCGATGATATATTGAAAAACCCGTTATCTAATGAACATGTACCTCTTTTCGGTGTTATAAATGAAATATGGTTACTATGGTAACAAAGTGAATAAATATTGTATCGAGCCCAATGTTTTTATTATGAGATGCACTTCTGTCAGTGACATTAAATTATTCAATTGAAGTCTAAAACCATGCATGTGTTATATAAAGTATAGTGTGCAACACGTGTGCTAAATATTTATGCGTCAGGCGCGATGTTTTCAGCACTCGTATTCGGCTCGTGAGCGCTCTCCTACTACTCGTGCTGAAAACATTGCGCCTGACGCATAAAGATGTATTTAGCACACTAGTCACACAATATACTATTAATTGATTTGCTTTTATTTTTTATCTTCATATAAAAAATTAACGTGCATTGTATTCTATAAAGAAGATGCCATTTTTTCATCAGGTCTTCCCCTTTCTTAATAATGTCTGAAGCCTGCGTTTTTCCGATATTAAAGCGCTTTGATAAATTTGTGACACTCAATTTCTCTTTATTGTACGCTACAAGATTTTGTTTAAGAGTCAAAATTTTTCTCTTGGATGCCATTTTCGAATAATATTTATTATTGAATATTTTATGTACAATATGCAAATACCGAACACCACGTAAACACATAAGTAAACGAAGAAATGAAACAAGCAATCACTAATCAGAAGAAGTTCTATGATCTTAGATCGGCCGTCGATCGTGTACTTTCGGTAATTTAGGAAATTCCCGAACGTTGCCGCGTCAAATTATGCCGTGTCGTCATTAGCGTAGAATCACCAAGGCGTCAGGCACTGGTTAAGTTAGGCTAGGTGTCCATACAAGAGAACATATTGTCGTCACAATGTTGAGAAATTAGTGTCCGCGTCCGTTCAAGGGAGAGTTATGATAACGCTATTCTTATGGAAAGCTGCCGGGAGCAATCAAAGGTGTCCGTATATAGGAGGTGTACGCCTATAGGGGGTGTCCGTTAAGGAAGATTTCATTGTATATTATTGAAAATGTGACAACATGTTTCGACCAACAGTCATCATCAGGTCACTACAATTAAATTACAAAATTAAAATATGAGAAACATCGCAATTAAAAGATTTAAAATTTAAAATATTAAAAAAAACTTTTTAACAAAAAAAAACCTCCTTCCAAAAACCACTAAAAAGAGGAAAATAATGAAATTTTGAGGTCTGTGCCAATTTAATAAAATCAGTAGTTCGGCTGATTTTAATAAAAAAGTAAGTAACGGCGTGTGATTCTTTAAGGTAAATGTTGACACTAAAAAGTAAAAAATAAAAAACTTTTTAACAAAAAAAAAAACCTCCTTCAAAAAGGCACTAAAAAGAGGAAAATAATGAAATTTTGAGGTCTGTGCCAATTAAAATATGAAGTCGGTTAAAAAGTATAGTATAGTGATTAATATCTTCTTTTTAACCAACTTCATATTTTATTAAATTGACACAGACCTCAAAATTTCGTTATTTTCCTCTTTTTAGTGGTTTTTTGAAGGAGGTTTTTTTTTGTTAAAAAGTTTTTTATTTTTTACTTTTTAGTGTCAAAATGTGACATTTACCTTAAAAGAATCACACGCCGTTACTCACTTTTATTAAACCGACTTTCTACGCTGGCTGTCTGATATGTCAAAAAGTGACATTTACCTTAAAGAATCACACGCCGTTACTCACTTTTATTAAAATCAGCCGAACTACTGAACCGATTTTGATGAAATTTCTATGGGACCAATCTGAAAGTATATCCTTTCAAATAAAAAAAAATATTTCAAAATCGGTTTATAAATGACTGAGCTATGAGGTAACAAACATAAAAAAAAAAAAATACAACCGAATTGAGAACCACCTCCTTTTTTTGAAGTCGGTTAAAAATAACTTACTCGGAGGTTATGTGTAACTAAATTAATCATTTTAAACAATCATCTTAACATCAAGATGATTAATTTAGTTACTTACACATAGCCGCTGAGTAAGTTATTTTAAATCTTTTAATTGCATTGTCTCATATTTTAATTTTATAATTTAATTGTAGTCACATTTTCAATAATATATTATACTTATATGATCTTGTGTGGATAATTTTCTCTATAATATATTACATAAGTTAAATGAAGTTATTTTGTAATATAAATTAGATTTACCTGGCAGAATATAATTATTAGATCATTTGCATGAAAAATTATAAAAATATAAAATGACTTGACAGCTGTTTGATTAGTTCCGATTTCAATCGTAAGATAGTGTAGTTGAAAAAACATTTCCCATGGCATGCCAAGGTTCTCCAATGATTTGCAATTGCATATTATTTTACTTTTATTTAATAAAAACTGCAATTTTAGGAAACACCAGCTGCTGGCAGCCCTTTGCTGTGCCCTGTTTCAGCTTCGTCGCCGAAGCGTTTTAGTGGCATTCCTGTAATGAAAACCAGCCCAAAGTTATCGGGCATGTCTCCAGCCGCACTGCCTGTGAAGAAGACTTCTCTGGATATGTCGTCGGATGCCCTCCGAACATATTGTACAGAAGATACGCCCGCTTTACTAAGTCAAGCCGGTTCTATCTCTAATTTATCAGAGTTGTCACTTTGCCAATTTGAAGATAAGTCTGACGTTTTAAAGAACTACAAAATCGTCACTTCAAGCGCAGAGTATGTTGCGTCACAGGTCCCATCAGAACAGACGTCTAGTGGTGTGACACGATCTAACGTCGGCGATAAGATTAGTAATTTACTTCATGAAAACATTTCCAAAGGCTCCAATGAAAGTTTAAATTCCACAGATGAACAACTGTTGGCGTCTTGCATACAGCAAGGAATTGACAAGTGCCAGAGCGAACGCGCATTGACTACTGCGCATTGCTCAACTCAATATAAGGATGTCATAGAAGAGTCCGATGAGAAATTAGACTTTTCTGATGATGGCAGCAATACTTCAGCCGATGAGAGACTTTTAGCTCAGTGCATTCAAGCTGGGATCGATAGAGTAGCGAAAGCATCGCAAAGTAAAGTCGTCAGAGAGTCTGAAGACAGTGTCCCAGTCGATGAAAGACTGTCAACTGTCGAAGCCGGAATATCGAGAATGACTATCAGCGACGACGTCAGGGATGGCCGACTGACAGCGGAAACTTTGCATCGGCAATTTCGAACGGCTGAAGACACTGAAAAATATCTTTCGGATGATGGCAGTAACAGTTCGGCCGATGAAAGATTGCTGACTGACTGCATTAAGCTCGGAATGGAACGAGTTATAAAATCATCTCATTCAAACGATAAACTAGACTTTTCCGATGATAGTAACAATTCGGCAGATGAAAAATTGTTGCAAGAATGCATTCAGTTAGGCGTTACGCGAGCTACAAACAGTGCATCAATTGAAAAACGAAATGAGGACGATGCCGATAATACCAGTATTACGTCTGCCGACGATAGACTTTTAGCGGAATGTATCAGTATGGGAATCGCGTCAGCAACGGGGACTGACATTCAGTCGAGCTCAGCTGAATCTAATCGGGCTTCCCATTCACAGTCTTCTCAACTACATCAAAAAGTTATGGGAAAAGGTAATTCAAACAGTTCAAAAACAAAAACTCCATTGACTTCGGGAAGTCAAGAGAAAGGTTGGTTGAAAAATATAGGTATTGAGTAACGATTTTTTGTTATAAAGTGTGTTTCTTAGAAAAGTTAACATAGGGAAAATAACATTGAGAACATTTAAAATTTTGTAGTCAGCTGTGGGCCATAAGACCTAATGTAAATATGTAGTTGATGCTTCCGAGTTACTCTTAATAGTCAACCGTTGCTATGGAAAATTGTTTAAAAAATTCACTGTACTATTTTTTCTATGTAATTCACTAGACTCCAATTACTCATAGAAAGATACCGATACGTCATCAATGTATTAATGTATTGGCGTCAATCATCAAAAGGCCACCTAAAAAGGGAAAAAAACAAAAAAAAATAACTTTATTTTGTTTTGTTTTTTTTTTTCATTTTTTTCACTAACCCTAATTTGCACACTACGCCACTGTCAGGTAGGCGGCGTCCAGATAAATAGGCGTTTTCTGCCAATGACGTAGCAATATCATTCTTAGAGTAATCGGATTATACATATTAATTACATTAGGTCTTATGGCTCACAGCTTAGTACAAAATTGTAAATGTTCTCAACGTTATTTTCCCTATGTTACCTTTTCTAAGAAACACCCTGTATGTAATATCGTGTTAATATTGTGCTAATTTCAGGTATTCCAGAACGGTTTGTAAAAACCAGTACCGGAGTTTTTGTTGAAAATACTCAATATCAATCACATTCTGCGACTAGTTTGGATTCGTCTGCGTCTTTGAATGAATCGGAACAAGCACTGTTGGATAGGTGTATTCGGGCCGGCATGACAAAAACTATCAGACAACCGATCGATACTAAATGTCCAACCAGAACAAGACAACTGAAGCCGACTGAGTCCAACAATTCGGCAAGGCAACCAAATCGAGACGCCAGTCGACAGAGTGATTTAGCTCCGAGCTTCGGACATCAACAACATCCCGCTTACAGAGAACCGAATTACACAATACGAGAACAGTCTCGTTTACCGACATTTAAAGGACGAGATCGTAAAACTCCCAACTTTGCTGCCGAGTCAAAAAACGTCCAAGTGCCGTCTGTTACTGCGAGCGCTGCCTCGGCCAATCAGGTGCTCCCGACCCACAATCAAACCAAGGTAACAGGCGCAGCAGACCGGGGAACAGAAAATATCGTCGTAAAAAGGAATCATCATCGGTCGATAGAGAGAGACACAGCTATTCCGTCTCCAGACATCTCAGGGAGCTCGCCAGAAGAGCTCGTCCACCTCACAGAGAATACATGGACTGGGGAGATGAAGAATGGGTCTGAACAAACCGGTCAAAAGTCTGCTGAGAATAGCGACTATCTTACGGTACAAAATCTGAAACAAAATTTTTTTGGAACGCCCGATGAAAGCGTTTTAGAAAATTTGAAAACCTACGATGTGGAGGCGTCTAAGAATACGTCATCGCAGTATGAATTAGCCCATCGGACGGAAATATCTGAATATGTAACGTGCGCAGAAGATGGTACCGAAACGGAACGAAACGAAAGTTTGTCGTTAGAACGCGACGAACCCAGTTCGGAGGAAATGTCTTTAGAAGATTCGACGATGGACTACGGCAAGCCTCGTGATCCGGATTCCATGATTGCTTCTGTTGATCGTCTGACCGCTGAACTCGTTTCTCACGCGTCGCATTTGCCCAACGCCGATAGAATAATGAAACGAAGCAATCATGATACCTGGAACGACTCGAGCGACACCAATGATCTGACTTTTCCGAGCATATCGGCTAGCGCACCCATGATAACTTCCATTAAGAGTGAAACTGAATTCGCTGTACCTGATTTGTCGGCCGAGGGAAGTCCCGATGATTCTAAAATTTTGAACACCGAAAACCAATTATTTGAAACGAATTCAGCGATGTCTGACTCGACTATAATAGCTTTCGAAGCGTCAAAAATCGCTAGCATAGTACAATCCGAAGCAAAGTTGGCGCAGAGTGTGACGAGTTTAGAATCGACTGATTTGGAAAATGTGAAACCTCCTTCGATGATGGGAAGTACAATATCCCTCTCAGCCAGCTGGGAAACGCAAAATATCACAGCCTTTGAAACGAAACAAGAGAATGCGTTGTCTAGTTCAAATAAAAGCGGCTTGAAAAAGAAAACGCGTCCGTTAGGGCTGATGGTTCGACGGGCGCTCAGTAATTCTTCCAATCATACCGGAAGCTATGAAAATCTGATGGACAATGTTAGCTTACCGAGCAGTTTGAATTTAGACAATGTCAATCCTCCATCTGCAATGGAGTATTTAAACGATATGGAGAGCAGTATGATTAGTGTTGCCAGCATTACGAGCGAAATGGCCGATTCGACAACCAACGTCAAACTAGAATTTGTACCGAACGGCATAGTTAACAATGCATTTGATACAAGTCTGTTGTGCGATGTAAAGCGACCGCAGAGTTTAATGAACTTCATGACTGGCAGCGCCAATGGGAGCAGTTTTAGCGACATCGAAAACGTCAATCCTCCATCTCTTCTGAACGAAGTGACAGATATTTATGACGTGTCTTTAAACGAACCGAACACAGAAACTTTGTATAGCGACACGGACGTGTTTGAAGATTGTTTAACTCATACCATTGCCGATAATGTGCCGACACTCGAAGAAGACAACGACGTCACCGAGTACTCTGATGCAAATGGCACTTCGCCTCATCAATCCGATCTCAATGCGAGCAGTGCTGAGTCAACCCCGAAAAAACACAGCCTCGTAAATGGGAGCTGCTTGACTCCTAAACAAAGACGACAGGTGACGAAGGAACGGTACAAAACCTATACGGTAGCCTCGGAAATGGTAATTACTGAAGAGCTTAACAAGGGGCCTATGAGTATTCAACCCTCGTGCAGTGAACACAACGGCGTCGAAACGATTTCGGAAGACAAAATAGAGTCGTTCAAAAATAAGATGACTCCGAAACAGCGTAGGCAAGAAGATAGAGCTCGTTATCAAACTCGAGTTTTAGAAAGTGTGATCAGTTCCGAGACGGATGAGAGTTTAGCGACGAAGGACGATAATGCTTCGGAATCAAAGTCTAGCATTGGTTATAAAACTAAAAATATGTCGAAGCAAAGAAGGCTACAAGACAAAGATCGATTTAAAACGCGAACGTTAAGCGAGGATGCGTCTTCATCACCCGAAAGCTTCGGGTCACCGACAGTCAAAAATAGCGTCGGTTCTATAACTCCGGAAGATTTGCACAATTTACTTGAATGGGAAGCCAATATTGTTTTGAATACTTTAAACGAAACGCATAACGATCAGTTATTGGAGTGCGAAACGATAAGTTTAGTTTCGAATGAGGACGAGTCTGAACACAACTCCGTCAATTATAGGACTTACCGCAAGAGCCGGGGTAAATTACCCTGTGCCGTCAATACCGAATTGAATGTTGAATTAAACGTGACTTTACCTGTGCAGGATGATCGCATTTCAAGCTATACAGAAGAAAAGAACGCAGAGGATTTTCCACATGAAGAACATTTTAGCGAGAGCGAACAGGGGTCGTCCGAAGATGAAATTCAAAGGATTACGTCGAAACCGAAAATTATAAAACCTGTAAGCAGTGTTCCGGTTCAAAATGATGCTAACCAAGGCGTGAAATCTATTCGAGGTAGGCGGAAGCCCCTGTACAGCGGTCAGACCAGGCGTATATTATCATCAGCAAATCCAAAAACAATCTCGAGAAATACGAGAACAGTAAAATCAGTTTCTCCGAATTTGGTAAGGAGTGTTTTGCCAACGTTAAAATCTAGTGCCGGTTTAAAGAATGTCGGTATAAATGAAAAGCCGTCAAAAATCATTGCACCTTTTAGAACGAAATCGTTAAAACCACCAATGAAAATTGGTCAGAACGATGCGCCGAAAACAGCCGGTAGCGTTTTGAAACGCACAAATGTCAAATCCGCTACAACAAAAATGATTGCGAGCTCTCCTAAAACATCTCCGATTCACAAAGCAGACTCGTCTCAATCGAAGACAAAATGTGTACTCGAAAGACAAGGAACGTTCACAAAAGAAGACTCATCTAATTCTTCCCAGTCGTCGAAATCCAAAATACCGATGCCGGCGTCATTTACTAAAACAAATAATGCGCCAGGGTTGAAAAAGATTGAAACAAATGCAAATCGCTCGACTAAAAATATTCCGAGGTTACAAAACAATTACAGTTTAGGTAATAAATCATTAACCCAAATTCCAGGCAAGAGAGTTTTAGCAAAATCGGTCAGCGTTGATACTGTAACAAGAAGACCAAAATCGGCATCGGCATCTGTAAGTCCTAGTAGATCACCTAGTTATGATAGGGACTCTGGTATTAAGACACGTCAAGCCAGCTCTGCCAACCTCAGAACATCATCTTCTAGTCAAAGTCTAAAAGGTATTGTAACTTCTGATGACCTTTGTCCATTTATTTGGTAAATTTGCTCAATAAGCTTTATATAAATACTGCCTTTTAAAATTTTAGGTCAAAGAAGAGTACCTTCAACTAATGCTAATGGAGCCCAAAAAGAAATTACAAGTAAGATAGCTAGTTTATGGAAAAAAGTAGAAGAAAATAAAAGGTTACAGACACAAAAAAAGGATGAAAACAAAGTGTGGATCACAAAACCGATCCAGTGTCGGCCAACTGTGTCTGATCTGTCGAAAATTTCGAATATGCCGTGTCCTGAAAGTGCCGATAAAACCAAATTAATTAGAAGTTCCACTTTCGAGAGTGTTTCTACAAATGAAATTTTTCCACCGGGACAAATTAGAAATGGTACAATCGTCAAAAACAAATCGAAACAAAACCGTAATTCATACAACTTTGAATCTGTCGATTACGAAAGTACTGAATTTACTGAACTATCATCCCAGATTCATTTTAAATCAGATTTTAAATCGACACAGATTATTTCAGACGGTACGGCCACGATCGTCATACGACGTCATGGACACGATAGTTCCCACGGCACCGCAGACGGCGTTATAACCAACGGGCAAGACTTATTGTCCGAAGCTAGAACAGCGGAAGTTGATACAGAATATAATTGTTACGGATCCACTAAAATAATGACTACTTAATTTTCATTTTAAATGTGGAAAGAAAACTGTTTGTTACCGATATTAGCATTATTTTTTATTAGTGTAAATATTTATATATACTCTTTATTTTAAATTTACTGGTCAAAAGAAGAAAACAGTGTCTTTTTGTGCTGTAAAAGTTGTAGTGATATTATAATGTAGAGATTTTTTTTAGTGAATTTATATTTTTTAGGTCTATTCAGTTTAATATGAATGATTTTTATCAGCAATATTTGTTATACAAGTAATATGTCTTAATCAACTCGGAAATGAACAGGAAGTGAAAATTTTCATTAAAAAATGAATCGCAGTTGAAGTTGTGTCCTAAAAATGTTAATTTAAAAAGATGCGAAGAAATAATATATCTATCTTATTACCCTGGGAGTTTTCGTTGCATTTTAGGTAGTGTTTTTACGCCGATTGATTGTTATCTTTTTCGATAAATCTGGTATGACTAATAAGTAAACCAAGCGTCAGCTGGCGCACCCGCGATGGGTGGGTGTGAGAGGCTGCGAAAGTGGTAGAAAAAAATTTTTTTAAGTAATAGTACGCCGGCTGAAACTTGTTTTTATAAGTAGTTGACATCATTGTGAGTTGAAAAATAATCATCATTACTATGAGTTTTTCATTTGCAACGCAAACTCCCGGACTATATTGTGATTAGGTCAGAGACGCTTTCTTGTCAACATTTTATAGGTTTGTTCTATAATTTCAAGCTAAAAGTCGTATCACAAACCCTGCATTGATATTGAAAATATCCAAGGTGAAATCCAATAAAAAAATCAAATACAATCCACGGGAAACTACAGGATATCTATGAAAATCCATGGAAAATTATATAATTTATCAATAGAAAAATTATTCCTGTGAACTTCTCTATGTATTAGCAAATGGGTTATGGGTTCCAATAGATTAATTAAAAAAGATTTCTGTTAATTCCCACCTGGATATTTTCAATATTAAATAAAAAATAATATCACAAAGTATTTTTTATAGTTTGTAAATTTTACAGCGCACAACTTCTTTCATTGAAGTGTAGGTTACTTACAATATTTACAAAGAGCTTGTAGTCAAACAAGATCCACGTATTGTGACGGATCCTCTGGCCACAATCTACGGCGGACCCCCTGCAGTATTAAAAGTATACATACTACCTATAGTCCTTAAAAAAATGTACAGCCCCTCTGGTGCCTTGTGGGGCCTATTACAGGTGTTCGACTTGTTATGAACTATTTTTTTTTGCTGTGTTAGATTCTAAAATTTATTTCAACTGCGATTTGTTTAAAAAGCATTGTTTTTATTTATAGTTTTAATTTAGATACGTAAAGACACAGACTCTATTTGTTTATAATGTTTATAATGTTTACAGGTGGTGAAACACTGTAAACATTGTAAAAAAACAAGAGATGCATGTTTTTATTTTTGGTATAAATAGATTAAAACAACATTAGATAATTCCAAAACAACTTCTATCGAGCCATATGGATTGTGGCTCCGCGAAAAATCCAAAGAAATTATAATACAAACTGTTAGTAGTTTTAATATGATTTTATGTTAGTATTTCAAAACTCAGGTGTTATAGTGTGCTAAATTTTATTGAATATTATTATCAGTAATTCAAATTTCATTGTGCTGAAATTAACAATGAGTTTTTCAGCACACATCGAAATTAATTTTTACCGGAAAGTAATAATATTTCATAAAATAAAAAAGTGCATTTGATTTTGTTATTTGTTACCACTTTATTTTTTGAAAAATCGGTAACGAAGTTATGAAACCATAAACATAATAATAAATATCGACACTTTTGTTTATGAAAAACAAGAATAATAAAATTGACGATAGAAAGGGTGTTTTTGTATTAGTAAAACCAATCCAGTGGCGTAGGTAACAAGTAGACGATTTTATCAGTGAGCATTGGGAAAATTGAAATCAATAAAGGATTTGAAACGAATCCAGTTGACCCAAAGCTTACCTTTAATGGGCGAGTTTATTAGTTCGCTTTAATAGTTAAATTAAAAATTCTGATTATTTAATATAAATGCATGAAAATAAAAATTTGTCGTTTTGTGGGGTCATGTTGATTTTTGTTTACGGACTTAATTTTTCCAACTACGCCATTGAATTAAATATAATATGCATGCATAATAAATTTAACAAATCAGCATCTAATAAAAAGGGCACAATATAAACAAATTATTGTTTTCATATTGCATGATTAAATCAGAATAATTCCATACAATATAAGATTTGTTAAATTTTACATTTAAATGTAACTTAATTGCATTATGTCGTTTAAATTGCGCTTTTTACGCCATATACAAATAAACCTGCTTCCTGTTTCTTTATTAATTTTAACTGTTGCAATATTTGTCTTTTATTTGTTTTTAAAATATTTCGATTTTTTTCTGCTTGCCAAAATTTTGAATTTTATAAATACTGTGTGATAAAAAGACACTTTCAAGAGTGCTCAAATCTTCTGTATTTTAATTGATTACTTGCGATTAATTAAATGTTAAAATTATCATCAAATTATTAGTCTATTATAAATATCGTCTGATAATGGACTCCAAAATGAACATTAAAACTGGTGTTTTAGTATTAAAATTCCGTTAGAGCATATTGGGAATCGAAACAAAATCTTTCGGTGGAATCGGAGCGCTTTTGAAAGATTCATTTTAACCACGCAGTAGTTAAGATAGAGGCAATAGTAGATTGTATGTCTAGATACGTAATGGGGCATTTTACGACGAGTGATGATAGTATGTAAAAACGAGCCGCAATACCATTACGTACGAGACATACATGGTATTTTTTGCCATACCCACTACAAAATACCTACTTTTCACGTCATTTTAAAAAAATTCTGACAGTTCATTCACCATCTTTCCTTCCAGTGTACTGCGAAGTTCGTGCAAGTAAGTAATGACAGGCGCACGTAAGCGTACACAGGAATATAGAGCGAATAAACAGAAGTTGCTATTGCAACCGTTATTTTGTGCGCTAGTGCAGAAAGTAAACCATTTTCCGAACACCTGCCTGTTAAATGGGTCATTAATGGCTGCTATACATACATCGAAAGTAGCTATTTTGTAGTGGGTATGGCAAAAAGTTATATTTCTAGTCTTTGGAGACAGTGAAAGTAAAAAATATAAATCATGGTTTTATATAGGTATGAATAATGATTAAAAAAAACTGTACTGATACATTTGATCTCTATTGTAATATAATAATGTAGCTTTTAAAATTGAAATGCTTTTGGCATTTTTTTTCATGTTTAATTAAAAAAATATATAGGGTGGTAGCACCATCGCCTAAGTGTCACCCTGTATTCTTATATAAAAACGTTCACTTATCGGAACTATTTGTTCTTTTATAATATGATCTATTTGTTGTTAGTGTTTTGTAATTCAGTGTAGAAATTAGAAGACATTCGTTTGTATATTGAAATACAACTAACACTACTCTGATCTATAATAAAGAAATTGTATCTTGGTTCTTAGATTTTAAATTGGTTATATTTCGTGTTTTTATTTATTGCTGATTAGCAATGCAATTGTATATTTAATGTATTCATAATAAACATTAATATTATGATATTGCTATTTGGAGTCTTTTTCACAGTATAATATAATGTTTTGTCTGCTTTTGGTCCAAATGTTGCCTATAGAGTAAACATGAGTGGGAAAAATTATTTATCCAGAGAAACAAAACTACAGAATTATCGCTTTATCAATATTGATGTTAATATAAGTAAGTAAAACTTTTAAATTAATTATAGCTCAGCTTACTGTTATGTGAATTGTGTTTTGAAGACCACCAACAGCTAAGGTTATTTGGGCCTAGCGCCAATTCATATTTTCAATTCATTATTTTTTTTTTTTTTAATAATAAATTGAAATTCCAATGTTTTACCAGCTCTCGGGCTAGAACTCGAGAACTGGGGACTTGTAATAGAGGAACCATAGCAACGCCATGTAAACAACAGCGCCGCTACACTCTCGGCTATTCTCAAGCCCTCAGCTTACTGTTTATTACTACTGTTGAAATATGGACACAACATATTTATTGATAACGTTTTTATACATTGGTATACTAATGAGTATAAGTACATAGTTGATAACTTGATAAGTCCAAGCAACGAACGAAAAATAGCGAACATAATTCACGTAGAAGCCAATTTTGGCACAGTTGTAGGGGAAGGTGTTCTTACTTCTTAACATTTAACAACATACTAAAAGTCCCGGTGGGTGGGAGTGGAGCTAAGGTGAGGGGGGGGTCTCTAAAGGTCCCCTTTATTACTTTTTTCGAAATATCTCAGAAACGGTCTACTTAAGCAATTCTTCCACTATGTAATGTTTTAAAGAGGATTACATTTCCTACAATTTTCATCCCTACAACTTTTCTGTGGTAATGGTAAGCGCGCTACAGCTTCTTGAAAATCACGCGCTTTTTGTAACCTTGGTAACCAATGGTTAAAATGTAATGTCCTTTTCAATAAAATTAAGCAAAATCGCAGGATAGTGGACAATATAATTTGATTTATTAAATTAAATGTACGACGTTTCGTCTATAGATTTAGACTTTTTCAAGTACATACATAAAAATAACAATATTTATGAAAATTAATATTAATTACTAACCTTTTCAATCAAGGTTATAGTCCAAGATCCCAGTCACCCCAGACTTACGTGATTTTAGGAAAGATGAAATTTTTAGGATTGCTAGTATAACGGAAACTTAGAAAGGAATGGATAGTCGCTAAGCTGAAAGCGCGGCCGTTTTACAGGTAGCAGGTATCAAAGGTGGAAAAAAATCATGCCAACTTACGTCATTTTAGGAAGGCTGAATTTTATATATATTAATAAGTATAATATTTAAAAATATTTCCCAATGAGCCAGACCAATCTGATGGGCCAAACATCCCCCCAGACTCGTTAAAAGTTCCACTATGCGAAGAAGCATAATATGCGAGCGTACACAACGAAGCAGTGAGTGTAGCAGATATAAGCGCCGTTACAAGAGCTGGTAGATACAAGAATGTATCTCACCATTCTTTCAGTGCGCTGACTACTACGTCTACTACAATCAACGTGTGACAACTGTCAAATGGCCGTTACAAGTTTCACAATGGATGTGACTAGTTTAATAAATGAAATTTTGCCAGTTTTTATTTAATTTGTTTTGAGTTTTTTCTAAGACGTATTCAGAAGTATTAGGTTCCATACGTAAATATTCAAAAAATCGGTTTGGGTAAAATTTTAATTCTTGGTATAAATGATGAAATACGCCATATTTAGAGCGTTTTCTATTAATAGGGTGGACATGATAGCTCCTACCCAAATTTGTATTTAAAATATACCACTTTGTAGCAGAAGAACAAAAATATTCGTCTTCGCTATCTGACATTTCAAACGCGATTTAAGCTTGTAGCAATGCTAGTATCAAAGCTTCGTTGTGCAAACCTATAAAGTATAAGCGCTTATAATTTCAGCCACCATCTAAGTACCATACATGCTACCATCTAGAATCCCAGCTGCGTACTGCATGTACCTTTATGTCGAGAGGTGTGCTGCATATCCACTTATTGTTAGCTGCGGCGGGGCCCCTTGCAGCCAGTGGCCCTTGGCTTTTTGCCAGTCCTGCCACCTTGTAGTTACGCCACTGTTGCTTCTCAAATTGTAGACCCAAGCTCCCCAGTTTGTTTTACATTTTCTTCAATTTTTAGTGTTCCGTATTTCAGAATGAAAAAACTGAACCCTTATAAGATCACTCTCGTGTCTGTGTCTGTCTGTCTGTCCGATCTCCCCCCCCCCCTTATCTCCGAAACTCATGAGCCCTAAATTTTAAAAATAGGAAATATAATTTGTCCTCACGCATAGTTTACAGGAAAACCTAAACGAAAATCCTAAGTCCTTAAGTTCCCATGGGAAACGGAAAATTAGGCATAGAGCTGTACTAAGTGTATCAAATAATTGCTTGTGCCTTGTTACACGTGGAGTAATGGTAACGCATTCGCATGCCAACACGAAGAGCCGGATTCAAATCCAACTGGCGATACGTGATTTTTTTTAATATAATGTAAACATTTTGGAATTTTTCACTTTATTTTTTATTCTTGAAATATTCTATTAATATTTTTTTTTTTTACTTGAAAAATATATTTTAATTTTTGATACGGAAAAAAGATCAAAATAAAATAGGTACCTAGTACCTACTCGTATAAGTAAAAAAACTTTTTAAAAACAAATCTGATTTTTTTACCCCTACCTAACTCTTTATTTTTATTATTGTACGGAACCCTCAATGCGCGAGTCTGACTCGCACTTGATCGGTTTTAAATTGACTTGAATAATGCTCTCGCGCTTCCTCGAACAGCGGAACTTTTAACAACACACTAACTCAGAGTAGCCACGAGTTGTAAGAGAGAGATATTCACGCGTCAGAGTGCATCTCACTTGTACTTATGCGCTTGAATAATGCTCTCGCGCTTCCTCGCATAGTGGAACTTTTAATGAGTCTGGGGGGATGTTTGGCCCGTCACATTTGTCTGGCTTATTGGGAAATATTTTTAGTGTATTTGCCATATGGCACATACACTATTGGCGTCGGTCGGATGGCGGGACCTAGGGGTCGGACCAAAATTTCTCGACGTTTCATAGCCTCCTGAACACTTTGGCACCATTTTTAAAAATGTTTATATATATATGTATGTATATATATATATATATATATATATATATATATATATATATATATATATATATATACATATATATATAAACATATATATAAACATATATATAAACATATAATATATATATATATATATATATATATATATATATATATATATATATATATATATATATATATATATATATATATATATATATATACATACATATATATATAAACATTTTTAATATAATTTAATTTTATGTCAGGACATAATAAAATTGTATTTTTATTATGTCAGTACATAAAAAATATTCACTCAAATTTTTTTTTCTGAAATTGAAAGTGTTAAATATTTTCATATATTTTGTAAAAATATTTTACGATTAAATAGTAAAACGGCGTGCCATAGTACAGTGTACAACTTTGTAACGACAGTAAATACATTTTCTGGAGAAAAATATTTGTTAAGCTTCTGCTTAACGTTACGTTTAATTTAAAATCAGTTATTTCAAATTGGACTTTATACCGCCAACTGATAAATTAAGATTTAGTTTGTCGGTGCGATACATTCATTAAATCCCTTATTTGAGAATGTAAAAGTCTAATTTGCTCCTTTTTTGTTTACATAATGATATATAACGTACTATGTATACACAATATATATTTTAGCGTAACTAAATGAGGAGTTAGTAAAAATACAACGACATTTAAAAAAATGGCATGACAATTTCTCCATTCTTTTTCAAGATAACTAGGTTAAACTGACACATGAATTCACTTAATTAAAGTTTTAGATTATAGATTGCAGATAATAAATGCTCGACAGATTTAATGTCAGATAAATGTTTTAAAACAAGAAGACCAGAAACAACTCCTCGATTTAAAATGTCCCTTAAATATATTGTTCTTACTGTAAAATTAATTTTCTAAATACCTATAGAAAACTATTTTGATTTTTAAATTGTAAAAAAGTACGGGTCTTATTGCTTCCTTATTTTAAATTTCACAAGCAAGCATTCTCCACAGACCTGTATCTCGATTATTTTAGAAGATAACCCCACCAATTACCCTATATATTATTTGTAAATGAGATGAGATTCTATACAAGATGGCAGTAGATTATTGACAATATCTCTGTATAGGCCAGAGAGGCAACAATGAGATTAAAATAAGACTTATTAAAATGTTCGAATAGCCCCAAATTTGATATATTTGTTCTATACCATGTAATAGTAATTTTTTCTTAATAAAAATTTACATTATTTACCTATCATTTTTATAAAGTACCTACACTATAGTTAAGAAATTTTCTATTTCAGTTTTATTTCAAGGGATAAGAATGTAGTGTAATTTCTATTAAGAAATTGGAAATACTCGTACATATAGGTATGTATAATGTGGTTTAAAAAAGCGTACATTTTGTGATTTCTATTTTTTAATTATTAACGGATATTTACACGTAAAATAAATTAATAATTTTAGACTATATTAATAGATTTATATAGTATAGTTCTTTTTATTTCTGCAGGATTGTGCCCTCTCATGAACAGCTCGGTATATTAAAGGCTTTCGATCTTTTATTGAAAACCCTATTTTTCACGGATTTTCTCGACATAAAAGAAATGTAGATGTAATTAGTTGCGAAGAGGAAAGATATGTGTGTGGTAGTAGTATAGCGCTTGAACAAGGCAATAAACATAAATAACCGATAATGGGTTAAAAGCACGAAAGGATAATTAATGTTTTATTGTTATCGCTGATTAAAACATAATAATTACTATTGACTGATCATTTATAATACCCACTATTGCTCGTTAAGATTTTACTTATAGGTACTAAGTACTACCTAGAAACAATTGTAAATTGAACCCAAACGTTAATAATTAAAAAGAGAAATCCACCTTCAAATTTAAAATTAAAAAAAAAAACACTAGTCGCAGGGTAAAATGCACCATTTAAAAATACTGTCATGATTCGAAATTAAAATACTTTCGGGAAAAACAAGTTTTTACCTTTTAATGCATCCCTTAAAATGATTCAATTGTCCCTAGTTTCAATAGAATCTGCACTAAAAAGGAAAATTGTGGTTTTAAAACAATTCCTTTAATTTTTACGGTGTTTTCAGATGCGATATTTTTTTTTTTTTCAACGCCCAAATACACTCATAAAAATGGTTTGATTACGCTCATTTTAAATAGGCTTCTTGCGGTGATAGAGTCCAACTAGTGTAATAGATTTCGTTTAAATGGATGGTCGGTTTCTAGGTACGAGTATCAACGCTAATTCTATTTTCAAAGTGTTTTAGCACTGAATTACCATAGAAAGATAACATGATATTTAGTGATAAAGTACTTTTATTTTATTTTATTTTATTTTCAATGAGGTTTATTTATTATATTTTACGAACATTTGAATCTAGATAAATAAAAGTGGATGTAATAATACAATCATTTGTACTCCGATTTTGAATTGTGAATTTCAACAGGCAAACCAATAAAGAACACATCAGCATCCGCAAGAAGAGCATCCACAGCAAAAAGGTGGCACCGCAGAACAGAGCATATCTGTGGAGGGGGCACTCATCATCGTGGGGGCGCTAAGCGACGAGTCCACCTTCAACCTTGCACTTTGTGATAGAAAGATGCCATATCTTGCCGTGCGCTTTATTTATTTATTTATACACTTTTATTTATACACTTTTAAAACATTGAAGTAAATTTTCTTTGTGTAAAAACTGATTTTCTACATTTTTTATTTTTTCTTCATTAATTTTTATGTTCCCCTTCATATGTATTACGTTTTCTTCCATTTTTTTTCCTGTGTCTTCCGTATTTTTTAGTTTTTCTTCCATATTTTTTACTTTTTGGTCCATTTTTATAACGTTTTCTTACATAGTTTTTACTTTTTCTCCCATATTTTTTACGATTTCTGCCATATTTTTTACGTTTTCTTCTATTTAAAAAAATAAAGGTTAATATTAGTATTATTATTATTATTATATTCTTTTCTTCCATATTTTTAACCGTCTGTTCTAGCGCGTCTCTAAGTAGTTCCATTTCTTCTTCTTGATTAACGCTAAAATTCTAACTTTAAAGTTCAAACAAACTGCGATCAGTAAATCAGTAAATATTTTTGCTTTTTAAAACATCAAAATTAATGACTGATAAAATATAAGTTATACAAAATGTTTCAACAGAAAATATTATTAATAAGATTATTACATAATTAAATACAGCTAAACTAATTGCTATTTTAAAATATAACAGTAACGCGTTTGGACATGGCTAACTGTTCTACGTAACAAAGGCCAACAAATCATATACCTATTAAAAAAAATATATATATTATAGTAACGCAATATTACTTAATAAGTACTTAATAATTGAATGTAAGTTGAAATTGAAATTAATTTTATTCAAAACCTACTCAAAAGTGTTGAGATCTTTAAAAATAACCCTACCAAAACAATACAAACTTCTATGTAAGTCGTACATAAATCTCTTATCCACTTATCAAGTGTCTATACTAGTAATTATACGCTTTCTCTTTTCTTTAGACATTTTCACACGATAAATGGTGTGCTACGCCGTACAACAAGAAGATTGACGTCACTAAAGACAAAAAAAGACGGTTACATATGCGCGGGAGATTCTAAAAACATCAAGCGGCATTTTTAGAAATATATTTCAGGAAAATTAAACACATTGCAATGCACCATGACGAAACACCAGAGTATGTCCAGATCTGACCTAGCCCAGAGGGTAAAAGCAGAATCCTTAATCAAAAAAAATTAACCCTTCAAGAGTGATGGCACCTTTGGGGTGAAGATACAAAATGTTAAAAATAACCATAAAACACCAAACCGTTTAACAATTCTCGACGTACGGTTTGGTGTTTTGTGGTTATTTTTAACATTTTGTATCCTCACAACAAAGGTTCCATTGTGGCGATGTGAAACTTGCCACTATATTGTGAAGCCTACTTTACATTTAAAAACTAATAATTAATGATATAATTCTTCTAACACCTTATGTAATTGCGTAGCTAAAATTGTCTATCGTTGAACATTGAGTTAGTCAGTTAAAAATATAAGCTCAGATTGCTTACTGGTAAAAATCTACGAACGGTTTATCATAGATAAGAGAGTTATATAGATAGCCCACTCTATCATGAATGCTCTGACCCTTTTAGTACTGACTGCAAAAACTTATGGCGCTAGTGTGCAACCATAGATTGAGTAGTACAGATATCCCACTCTATCCTTTTAGTACTGATTACTGCCACTATGGAGTATGGCGCTAGTGTGCAAAAATGAAAGAAGCGGTAATTTCAAATATTTTATTCGTATCTTTAAATTTAATTTTCCTAGAAATGACGTGCAAATTGAAAAGGTTAATTAAAAAATAAAAGAAATGTTTTTTTCCCAGTTTTATTACAATTTTTCATAATAACAAACTATATTAACATTAAAAAAATAACATTTGAATACGAAATAAGTCACTAAACTAAATTATTATAATATTATCAAGTAATGTAAATATAAAATAATACAATAAAATATTAATAATATAGTTTTCAGAATTGTTTCATAATAATATTGATTTTCACGGCTTCATATTTGCAATCTTCAGAGAAATAAGCTTCACCCACTCGGACATTTTTTCGGACTCGATTCATAGGACTATCAAGGAAATCCCTACGATTGATCGCAAAAGTCCACTGATGAAATCTCTGTAATTAAAACATTATTTAAAGTATTTTGAACACTTGTCAATCCCAGATTTTTAATATTTTAAACATTTGTAAATATTATTATTTAATTCAAACAAAATATAACGACGTGGAACTTGAATAAATGTGATTATATGATTTTTAAGTTTAATATCTTACGCATGTCATAGTCATAGATAAATAAATTATTCTTACCTCAGTTTCCTTAGGAAATTAATAAAATTGTAATCTTCCCACTATTAGCATTATTGCAATTCGGAACACAGCACTTAAAAACCATTTTTTCACTTTTACAAAACACGAATTAAATGACTGCATCAGTATACAATGAAACACCCATTTTGACAATGACGTAACATAATGCTGTAGTCAGCTATGTTATGATGCCAGTCATTATGCATTCATTTAATAATATACTGCGTTACCTAAGATATTGTGATCATTAATATTCAAAAGCTAGCAGCGCCAATAATTTCGGTTTTTGCAGTCAGAACTAACATGGTCTGAGCTTTTCTATAAGAGTGAGCACAGCATGCGGTTTATTGTATTATTTTCAATTAATATTCCTGTGCACGATATAATTATAAATCTATAAATTATAAATCTAATTCGTTGATCGCAAGAAAAATATTAATAGTTAATACGTTTACTTAAGGCCTGCTAGAAAAATTATAACATTAAAATAAATACGATACTTAAAACGAAATTAAAATATATTTGTAATATATGTTCGAATTAATTAATAAACATCTATAAATAGAAACTGTTGTACTTTGAATAAAAAAAAAAATTAAGGGCCCAGCACGATCCCAGCCGTTACATTGGTAGCATAGCACAGTTTCTACAGAAATTATATAACAGTTTCAACATTTTTTGTCTGTAAATTCGAATTTTTAATTTTGTGAGACATGGAACGTACACCAGCGCCTACGGGTCCTGTAACACGATTACAACGTTCACGTTCGTTAGATCGCCAAATATCAAATGCACCTCAAAATTTTTCAAGCTTACATCAACCGATCGTCGCAAGCTTAGGTGATCCATTTCACCAACCACAAGCTGAACCACCGCGTTTATCCAATATGCAAGAGAATGCTAATACTGTCGAGATGTCACACCAGTCAAATCAAGACGCGTCAACTAGATCAAATCCCAGATTTGGAGGATCGTCGCTAATTCCAGAGAATGAACAGTTACGCAATATCTCAATAAATCAAGATCGTAACAGACAAGCAATATTAGGCTTGGCAAGATCACATCAAGAACTGAGAACAGCAATGTCTTCTCTTCAATTATTGCCTAACGCCAATGCTGAAGCTTCATTGCAGGCTAATGCTGAATCAGTACCGCGAAGTCGCCAAACAGAATCTTTATATCGCTGGGGTATTAAACCTGTTACCTGGCTCGAATCTATTCCGGTCTGCAACGGATTGGATTCTCAGCTACTAGTAAAATTTTTAGTACAGATTGATTCGCTTGTCGAAACTCGAGTATTACCGGAACACCAACTGATGGAAATGTTAGTTATGAAGACTGATGGTTATCTCCGCCAACGATGGTATGAAATTATCGGTCATAATCGGCAATGGAATTCAGTCAAGACTAATTTAATTAAAACATTACTCTCCGAACTTGATTTAGAATATCTACGAACGCAGCTAATTTATCGATGGCAGAATCCATCTGAATCCTTCAGAGAATACGTTCAAGATATAGTCTCCAAGTCTCGAGCTTTAAATCTATGTATGACAGAAGCCGAACTATCATCTGTAATTTTTAACCATATCAATAACGATACTTATGATTTACTTCGTATCACCAAACCACCGAATAACGTTCAAGAGTTACGTGTGTTGGCTGATCAAATTTACTCCGCTCAGTGTAGACATCAAGCGTATCTACAGCATACACAGAATTTATCCGAAGCGATTCAGCCTCCCGATAGAAGACCGCAGTCAACAAGCAACACTACTGCCGAATTGAACCGTCCAAGCTCGTCCGCTGCGAGAAGATTTAATAATCAGCGCTCTTGACGCCAGAAGAAATATATTACTTCCTTTTATCGTCAGCCAACTCTCAAATCTCTTCTTCCTTTCCTGCAATTATCAATCCATAGAACCAAACTCACCGCTCTTCTTGATACAGGAGCCAATGTGTCTCTAATTTCCAAAAATGTTCTGAAAAATTTGAATAAAAAACATTTTTCGATTATTTCCTGTTTTCAAAAATGCTGTCTTGCAAACGGAACGACAGTTACAATTAAAGAACAAGTTAATTTAATTTTCAAGATTGGTCCACACACGTGGCGATTTAACTTCCTAGTTGTCAACAAGTTGCAATACGACATGATTCTAGGCATTGATGCACTAAGCCACACCAATCTACAAATCAATTTACGTAACCGTATCGCTTCATTTTCTTTCGATCCGGAATTAGTTCTGCCGTTACTGGAATCCAAGCCCGGTTTATCTTCGTCGAGCAACATATCACTGGAAAATTGTACTCCAATGACAGTTGAAGAACGAATACGATTGACCAAGCTCCTTGATGATTTCAATGACGTCATAGGTGGAAGGACATCGCAGTACATCTATCAAATTCGACTCACTGATGACGTGCCCGTTCGGAAGCCGCCATACTCATTAACTTCGCCTAAGTCTGAAGAAATGGACAAGCATATTCAACAGTTATTGGACAATGGAGTCATAGAGCCATCCAAGTCACCTTACGCTTCGCCTGCCTTTCTAATACCAAAAAAAGATGGTAGCCTAAGGTTATGCGTTGACTATCGCTTACTGAATAAAAAGATAGTCTATGACACCTTTCCAAGTCCTTCAGTGGATAATGTTTTTTAATCACTCAAAGGATCAACGATATTCACCATAATTGATTTGAATTCAGCATTTTATCAAATACCATTATCAGATGATTCCAAAGGGTTTACGACATTTGTGGTACCCAGCGGTGCTTATCAATTTAAATACACTCCATTTGGGTTGTGTGTGTCGCCGCAAGCACTAAACAGAATAATTTTTTCATTATTTGCCGATCTGCGTTACAAGTATGTTTATCCGTATTTCGATGACATCATCATCTATAGTAAAAACATGGAAGCATATCTGACGCATTTGGAAGAAGTCTTCGTCTTCGCACATCCGGGTTCACGATCAACCCAGAGAAAATTAAGCTGTGTATGACTCGATTGCGGTATCTTGGGCATATTATCTCAAGCGATGGTTTCTCCGTTGATCCTGCGAAAACTCAAGTTATACAAGACTATCCAATTCCAAAAAATTTGCGACAGTTGATGCGATTTCTTGGCATGGTGGGATTTTATGGCAGGTTCATCCCATCATTCTCCGAATTGGCTGCGCCATTGCACCACCTGAAGAAGAAAGGCGTTAAATTTAATATGGGCACTGAGCAAATTAACGTCTTCAACGAATTGAACAGAAAACTAAGATCTCCACCTATCTTAATATATCCCGATTTTGACCATTCTTTTGTTTTGCAGGTCGACGCTTCAGATGTAGCCATTGGAGCCGTTTTGTTACAACTGCGTGATAATATTCTTCGTCCAGTTCAGTATGCAAGCCGCCGTTTGACAGCTGCTGAGTCACGCTATCCGATTTACGAACGTGAAGCATTAGCTGCTGTTTGGGCGATAGAAAAATTCTCTGATTACCTGGAGATATTACCGTTTGTCTTGCAGACCGACAACGCAGCCATAAATTATATTTTCAACCACTCAAAACAATTAGGCAAAGTTAACCGTTGGGCTCTACGTCTAGCTCGATTCAAATTTACCGTTGAACATATTCGAGGCTCTGACAGTGTCATCGCTGATGCACTCAGTCGTATGTATAGTCAAAAAGACCACGAAGATGTCGTTCAAGACCAACCATACCAAGTTAACATGCTGGACTCGCTTCCCGAGGCATTCCAGACTATTCAACAGCACCAAAGACGGGATCCAGAACTGAAATTAATCATGCAACGTCTTGATCGTGCTGAAGATGTGCCAAACTACGTAATGAAGAAAGGTATACTTCTACGAAAAGTTGGCAAAAGGCTGGAGAAGCGAGTTATAGTCCCTAAAGCTTTACGCCCGATAATTCTTCATTACTATCACGATCTACAAACTGCTGGCCATCAAGGTATCACACGCACGTATAGTCTAATAGCAAGAAACTTTTGGTGGCTAAATATGTTTACTGCAGTGAAGACTTATGTGCGAGGATGTCCTATCTGTCAGCAGTGTAAGGCAAGTAATACTCCGCCGGCAGGACTGATGATAAGCGACACTCCGACCCGAGTGTGGCAAAGGATCTACGTTGACCATGTCGGACCCTTAGTACGAACGTCACGAGGAAACGTATACGCCATCACTCTTACTGACGCTTACTCGAAGTGGCTTGAAGTTTTACCTGTTCGTCGTGCAACCGCTGAAGTTACCGTCCAGAGGCTGATACATTGTATATTTTCGAGATACGGTTCACCTGAGTATATTGTTACGGATAATGCTAAATGCTTCACTTCTTCCAAATTCAAGCGTATGTGTCTATCATGGGGGATACGTCACATACTGACGACGCCTTATCGCGCTCAAGCAAACATGGTGGAACGGTATAATCGAAATTTGAAAGCGACATTAACTACTATTATTAAAAGTTTATCCGTTTCGCATCGTCAATGGGATGATTATGTACCATATGTTAGCCTGAGCCACAATTCAAGTGTAAGTGAAGTCACCAACACCACGCCAGCTCTCGTTTTTCTTGGTAGAGATATACCTCAAGCTCTTGAGAATCGATGGGGTCTTCATGGTTTGACAGATCAGCAAAGACGAACAACTGACGAGGAAGTTCAGCTCGCCTTAAACAAAGCGAAGACAAAGATGCAGAGGCTATATAACCGCGGTAGAGTGACCAATCCTTTTCGTGTTGGCCAAGAAGTTCTCCAGCGGCTCCACACCGTGAGCAAACCAGGTGAAAATCTTGCCGCTAAGTTCATTCCGCGTTGGTCGTCCCCTTGACGAATAGTCGAATTTACTTCTCCAGTCACTGTTGTCGTGGAAGACGTTGAAGATCCGGCCGCGCGACACCGCGCTCACATTGATCAATTGAGACCCTACATTAAAAGAACTCCACTCGGACCCGTGGTTCCCGATCCAGGAGGGGAGGATGTGGCGATGTGAAACTTGCCACTATATTGTGAAGCCTACTTTACATTTAAAAACTAATAATTAATGATATAATTATTCTTCTAACACCTTATGTAATTGCGTAGCTAAAATTGTCTATCGTTGAACATTTAGTTAGTCAGTTAAAAATATAAGCTCAGATTGCTTACTGGTAAAAATCTACGAACGGTTTATTGTATTATTTTCAATTAATATTCCTGTGCACGATATAATAGATTTTTCTTAAATTATAAATCTAATTCGTTGATCGCAAGAAAAATATTAATAGTTAATACGTTTACTTAAGGCCTGCTAGAAGAATTATTACATTAAAATAAATACGATACTTAAAACTAAATTAAAATATATTTGTAATATATATTCGAATTAATTAATAAACATCTATAAATAGAAACTGTTGTACTTTGAATAAAAAAAAAAATTAAGGGCCCAGCACGATCCCAGCCGTTACACCATCACTCTTCATGAAAAATATGGAATCACGATCAACGAAACTAAATCTTTATCGTAAGTTATGCACTAAGATTTCTATAATAAAAGCAGATATTTGGTTTCAAAAAGTCTGTAAAAGAAACTTGGTTATTTCATCTTTTTGTCAGATTAATAATAAATGGCTGAATCTAGAAATCAAGTATCTGTTTGGAAAAAGGAGTATGTTTGAATTGCAAGCATATGAAACACACTTTTAGACTAACCAATTTAGAATAAGAACAATGAAGTGTTTCAGAGGAAAATGTTTCTCTCGATTCCAAATTTATAATAAAAAAGATGTCCTTAAATAAAAAGTTTAGAAAATTAATGCCAAACAAGCACAAAAAAAGTTTTCCTCAAACATGCATCAACATTGTTAATAATCAATCTTCGAAATCGTTTGGAAAAGAAGAAATTAAATAATAATATGGCTTACCACGTTCTGACAATGTTTTGGAAGAAGTTGTCGCGGGACTCGAGAGCTATTCAGACTTACCTGATCCTTCCAAAGGATTTGTCAGAAAAGCATATGTAAGAATCAGTTGTCAGCAAATATTTTTAAAAACCAAAAGATAGAGTCAAAATATAAGGATAACAAGATAACAAGATCAAATGATAAACACGCCTCCGACTGCATGTTATCATATGATCTAGTTTTCATAATTTTAATTCACTTTTGACGTAGTCGGGTTTTTTGATTTTTTTAATTTAATTCTTTATTAACGCTTTTTTTAGTTTTTTGAAATTTTAACAACCATTCGAAATGACGAAGGTGATGTCAGTACTAATACATAAAATAGTAACGGTACATCTGTATGCAATTTCGTTTTCTTAAAAAACGCTTCTTCAGAATTTTTCTCTATTTATCTACCTGTCCGTCTATTTGCACCAGATTTTTAATGAAATTTGATATAATTTTAGTTTGTACCCAAACTTAAAGTAAAGGAGGTACATTTTATCCGGTTACGCTAGAATTAAAATATGGCTCTTGCTAAAGTGTCATTAACGCGAGTGAAGCCGCGGTTAAAACTAGTGGTATAATAATAAACTCTTTTTTTGTGAAATATTAATAGATAACTAGATTTATTATACATATGACAATTCTAGGCTACGTTCAGATGACAAACGTTGAGCGCGCGTTTTACTAACGCGCGTTAACAAGTACTCAAAATTTATATCAAACCGTCCACATGATAACGCGCGTTGACGCGCGCTTTGAGATCATTGGTTTTCCATACAGTCGTTCAGTTGAGCGTAATCTTTCGATGCGTTAAGACGTGTTTAGGCTCATCTGCCGTGAGTTCATCTTTAATAAGATCAAGTAAACTTGACCGACATTCTGAAGTAGTTGAAAAATTTGGGTTCATATTGCCTGAGCTTAGGATACAAAGTTATAAACTGACTTTCGGTGAGCCTGGATAATAATATTGGATGAACCTAATATTTCCGTCTTCTGTTGTTTCGCTGTCTCCGTCTTCGATATAAAATCTACAAATACATAGCTGTTCCATAGCTGTTCCATATTCGACAAATGCAGAATTCGAACTGAACTATGGCAACGCGCGGTCAACGCTCGAAAAACGCTCGCCATATGAATATTATACAAAAACCTAATGCGCGCTTGACGCCTGTCATCTGAACGTCGCCTAAACGTACTATTTTATTTTCCCTGTGTAATGTGTATGATTCGGGTATCCTTAAAACTATTCGACGCTGTTCAGAGAAGATAAAAGCGAGCGACCGAACAGCGCTATCTTGAATTTTCATGCAGCCGCCATCTTGAATTTTCACGGATCCGCCATTTTTTTTTTTGCAGCCGCCATTTTTCCCCCACCCCCTAGCTCCTAGCCCTCCTAGCTCCCTAGCCCCCTAGCTCCCTAGCCCCCTAGCTCCCTAGCCCCCCCGCTAATACCCTCGCGGTCGACTGCGGTAATAGCCTCGCGGCCGACTGCTGATAACACCCTCACGGTCGACTGCTAGTAAGCCTCGCGCTCGACTGCAAGTTTGTGACGTCACTTCCGGTAAGGTTAAGGTTGTCCCAGGATTGGTGTTTTACATTACTAATATCGTATTTACATGAACCGAAACAGTTGCTTGAATTACTGAAAGATTGATTTATTTTGTGTGCTGTTTTGGGAATATATAAATAACGAAATATTGTCATTATAGGTTGAACAATTTTTATTAAAATCAATGTTTCAATATTTAAACGTTATATTATATAGCCCAGTAAATGAGAGGAAAAAATCACCCAATGTCGTAAATAATGCCCATAGAGCTGGATTTTTTACAGATGGTAGAACACCTTTAGACATGTATTTTTAGAAAAGTCCCTGGTTATCCCCCTTGTGCTTCCTCCGCCACCCCCTCTTGAATACAATTTTGCAAGCCTTTCAGAAGCCTGTTTCGAAGTTTCGAAATATCTCAGAAACGGTCGACTTAAGAGATTATTTCATTATGTAATGTTTTAAATAGGATTACATTTCCCACAATTTTCATTTCCACAAGTCAACGCGCCTTTTTTTGTCAGACTAGAATTCGACTTTTATGAAAATAATGTTTATGTTTTGGATTTATAGGAGGAGACTCTTAGAGGAGAATGTGCCTCCTAGGACTTCCGCCTCCTCTGGAGTCAATAATATTATTGTAGTAATATCAGAATATTCTATTCTAGAACGAGGAAGCCACGTATAAAAATAACTACCATGCATGAGACATTTATCGCTCAAATAAAATCAAACATAATAACATTGCAAGCTTTTTGAATTTAAATTTGTTACTTCAAGGGTAAAACATATCTTCTATAATAATATAGTCAGCATAGTTATATTAAATACAGAGAAAACAGGCGTTCCTGTGTTAAAAAAACTCGGGTCGCAGTGCCAAAACCCTGCCGACAATATAGTGTATTTGCTAATACTGGCATTGTGGCTTTATTATGTAAACTTAAGTTTGTTTTTGAACAAAATAAAAAATTTAACCCCTTAATACATCCCTTAAAATAATATTTTTTTTCTTAATTTCAATATTTTTATCAATGCAACCTCGGTACCAAATTAAATACACCCTTCAGTAAGTAAAGCACTATCCGCAAACTAGTGTTTTCATAAAATTTGTAAGTCCGGTCCTGTCGGGCCGATTTTATTAAAATTTTGGCAGCACATTTTAATCGTTACTAAAAGGTTAAATTTCAATTTTGAAACGATTTTGAGAATTTTTTCGGCATTTTTGGGCCCAAAAACATTTTTCAACCCCTAAAAACTACCCTTAAAATGGTCCGATTGAGCCCATTTTAAATAGGCTTCGTGCGGTGATGGATTTCAACGTGCCTACCAAATTTCGTCAAAATCAATTAACTCTTTCGAAAGTTATTGCCCGCACACATATATATATATATATAAATATATATATTTATATATATATATTTATATATATATATGTGTGTACACGATAACTCTCGACAGACTTAATCGATTGAAACGAAATTTGGTACACACATTGGAACCCATCACCGCAAGAAGCCTATTTAAAATGGGCCCGATCGGACCATTTTCAGGGTTGTATTTAGGGGTTCCAAAAAGTTTTTGGGCCCAAAAATACCGAAAAATTTGTCAGAATCGTTTCAAAATTGAAATTTAACTCTTTAGTAAAGATTAAAATGTGCTGCTAAAATTTTAATAAAATCGGCCCGACAGGACCTGACTTTCAAATTTTATGAAAACACTAGTTTGTTGATACGGATTTACTTATGAAAGGGTGTATTTAATTGGGTGTACTGATAAAATCCATGTCTAATATTGAAATTTAGAAAAATTTAATTTTTTTAAGGGATGTATTAAGGGGTTAAATTTTTTATTTTGTCAAAAAACAAACTTAAGTTCACATAATAATGCCACAATGCCTGTATTAGCAAATACACTATATTGTCGGCAGGGTTTGGCACTGCGACCCGAGTTTTTAAATATTATACTTAAAAATATATATAAAATTCAGCCTTCCTAAAATGACGTAAGTTGCCACATTTTTTTACAACTTTTAAAGTATCTGTCAAAAGTTATGGCCCACAGGAAGTGTCTGGCAACTGTATATGTTTGTTTATAACAATATCATATATGAAATATGTAAAAACCAGCCTTCCAACTTTGACGTAAGTTTCATTTATTAAACTAGTCACATCCATTGTGAAACTTGTAACGGCCATTTGACAGTTGTCACACGTTGATTGTAGTAGTCGTAGTAGTCAGCGCACTGAAAGAATGGTGAGATACATTCTTGTATCTACCAGCTCTTGTAACGGCGCTTATATCTGCTACACTCACTGCTTCGTTGTGTACGCTCGCATATATGCTTCCTCGCATAGTGGAACTTTTAACGAGTCTGGGGGGATGTTTGGCCCATCAGATTTGTCTGGCTCATTGGGAAATATTTTTAAATATTATACTTATTAATATATATAAAATTCAGCCTTCCTAAAATGACGTAAGTTGGCATGATTTTTTTCCACCTTTGATACCTGCTACCTGTAAAACGGCCCCGCTTTCAGCTTAGCGAGTATCCATTCCTTTCTAAGTTTATGTTATACTAGCAATCCTAAAAATTTTATCTTTCCTAAAATCACGTAAGTCTGGGGTGACTGGGATCTCACTCTATTAGTAGAGTATAGGTTGCCTCATTCCGATAGATAGTAGTGGGGGGATGACGTCACTCAGAATATACCATGCTTGCTCACTTCAATAGAAAAGATTAGACCAAGGACGCTGCTAATTTTTGGAAATAAAAATCACAGTAACCATGGTAGTGTGATATGTTTTTTCAATACCTAATAGAAACATGATTCTTCTGTTAGTGAAAAAAATATGATAAGTTGTCAATTTTGCGATAGATGTTAAGTGTTATGGTGTTTTGTGGTTATTTTTAATATTTTGTGAATATAAAAGATAAAATAATTAATTTATCAATTTGTTAGTTAATTCTATTCGTTTCTTAAATTTAAAAAATAGGTAATTAACAAGATCTGCCTTTTCTTGAGCATTATTTAATTTTTTGTTTGTTTATATTATAGATATTAAAACCTAAATTTTGTAATAAAAATAAAAATTATCCTATTTTTTAACATCTATTCTTCTATTTATTGTCTCCTGCCAATTTTAAGAAAAAATCTGCACGAAGCACCTAATATAAATAAGCATAATCTTCAACAATTTTTGTACTTGATTTAAACTAAATTCTAGCTGACGTCATTCCCGCGCTTACGCTGATTGGTCAGATGGAACGAGACAACCTGTACTCTAATAACCTTGCTTTTCAATAGCTTTATTTATTGTGATCTTCATTGAACTTTAAATTGAACATACACATGTTCATAAAGCAAGGAACGCGCAGAAACCGTCTTTTTTGTCCTATATCGATATCTTTTAAAATTGAGAAGTTAAAGGCAATCAAAGTTGAAATCATCACAGAGTTTTACGTGTTTTTTAACACGCGTTTCGAGTACCTTCCATACCGAATAAAAAAAACTCGGGTCGCAGTGCCAAAACCCTGCCGACAATATAGTGTATTTGCTAATACAGGCATTGTGCTGTTATTATGTGAACATAAGTTTGTTTTTGGACAAAATAAAAAATTTAACCCCTTAATACATCCCTTAAAATAATATTTGTTTTCTTAATTTCAATATTATTATCAATGCAACCTCTGTACCAAATTAAATACACCCTTCAGTAAGTAAATCACTATCCGCAAACTAGTGTTTTCATAAAATTTGTAAGTCCGGACCTGTCGGGGCGATTTTATTAAAATTTTAGCAGCACATTTCAATCTTCACTAAAGGGTTAAATTTCAATTTTGAAACAATTCTGAGAATTTTTTCGGTATTTTTGGGCCCAAAAACCTTTTTCAACCCCTAAAAACTACCCTTAAAATAGTCCGATTGGGCCCATTTTAAATAGGCTTCGTGCGGTGATGGATTGCAACGTGCCTACCCAATTTCGTCAAAATCAATTAACTCTTTCGAAAGTTATAGCCCGTACACACACACATATATCTATATACATATATAAACAGACATTTCCAAAAATGGTGCCAAAGTGTTCAGGAGGCTATGAAACGTCGAGAAATTTTGGTCCGACCCCTAGGTCCCGCCATCCGACCGACGCCAATAGTGTATGTGCCATATGGCAAATACACTAAAAAGATCCGTCTAGGAATCCATATAGACCAAGAGGCGGGCGTTAATATATGAAGCTCATTTGTGACAGGATGAAATTTTCAGGGAAGGTAGTATTAATTATGACAAAGAAAAAGCGCTAGGGTTGCCTAGTCAAATCCTGGTGCGACGGCCGGGATAAGCCACTTCCGGTGCAAAATGTCAATTTTTATATGTATATGTATATATGTATAAATTCAAACAGCTCAAAATTACAAAGTGGCCCTTTGTCCAGCATGGTAACCATAGTTTTTAAGAAAATGACATTTCGAAAATTATAAATTGTTAATAACTGCTCAAAATTGGATAAAATATAATAGTTAAATCCTGTATCACGGAAAAGAAAAGTTATACATTTTGTAAAGTAGTATCAGTATATGCAAAAATTTAAATTTTTGATGTGAAACATCTTTAGGTACGGGTGTAAAGTCGTTTAAATTGAACGTCGCCAAATGTCATTTGTTATTGCATTTTGAAACTACGTGGTCAATAATTATAGTTTTTTTACTAACATTATCAGCGGTAATGTGTCATGCATCGTTTTTTTTTTTTTTTTTTATTAAAAAAACATAGATTATTATGTATTGTTTTTTTTCTTATTGAAAAATTATTAATGTGATATTTTTTAGCACCTTACCTATATTAAAAATGTTAAAAATTCAATTTTCAACAAAAAATATCTCGCATTATTTTCTAATTTTACTAGCATAAAGAGATACCTTTATTAAAAAAAATATATATAATTTTTATTTCATGATTTTCTTGACTTTTTTCAAAGCAACTACCTTAAACTACGTTTTGTTTAAAAATGTTTACATAATATTATTGTAAAAAAAAAAAATATTTTAATAGCACGTTAATATAAGTATGCTTAGAATAGGTAATTTAATAATAATTCATAAAATGTTATTGCCTTTGTTCGGAACATTTTTGAATAGTTTAATGTATAGTAAACTATATTGAAACTCATGTCGATCACTCACGTATGTAATATAATAAAATTAAAAAACCGGTTGATTTGTGAATCAGAATTGTCAATCATTGGCAAAGTTTGCCTTCTTCAGGCCTAAAATTACATAATTCTAATAATGTAATTTTAGGCTTGAAGAAGGCAACAAAATAGTTGCTGAAAAGTTGCCATAATAAAGATTGACAATTCTGACTCACAAATCAATCGGTTTTTTCTTTTATTATAGTAAATTATTATTATTTTCCATTTTTTCATTATAGTTATTAGTGTATTTGCCATATGGCACATACACTATTGGCGTCGGTCGGATGGCGGGACCTAGGGGTCGGACCAAAATTTCTCGACGTTTCATAGCCTCCTGAACACTTTGGCACCATTTTTGGAAATGTTTATATATATATGTATATATATATATTTATATATATATTTATATACAGTATGTAAACAGGTAAGCTGCACATAGGGAAATTAGCATTGAGAAAAAATGAATGGATCAGAGTCAGCCATGACTCATAATGCACGTATTTATATAGAGTTGCTATGGTTTTGTCAGTGTTTTTATTTTAGTTTCAATTATTTTTATTTTACTTGACTTTATATTAGAAATCTAATTCTTAATTTTATTTTACTTGACATTTAAACGGTAATTAAAATAAAAATAATTGAAATTAAAATAAAAACACTGACAAAACCATAGCAACTCTATATAAATACGTGCATTATGAGTCATGGCTGACTCTGATCCATTCATTTTTTCTCAATGCTAATTTCCCTATGTGCAGCTTACCTGTTTACATACTGTATATATGTGTTCGCGGCATAACTCTCGAAAGACTTAATTGATTTGAACGAAATTTGGTACACACGTTGGAATCCATCACCGCACGGAACCTATTTAAAATGGGCCCAATCGGACTATTTTAAGGGTAGTTTTTAGGGGTTGAAAAAAGTTTTTGGGCTCGAAAATACCGAAAAAAATTTCAGAATTGTTTCAAAATTGAAATTTAACCTTTTAGTAAAGATCAAAATGTGCTGCTAAAATTTTAATAAAATCGGCTTGATAGGACCGGACTTACAAATTTTATGAAAACACTAGTTTTGCGGATAGTGATTTACTTACTGAAGGGTGTATTTAATTTGGTACAGAGGTTGCAATGATAATAATATTGAAATTAAGAAAAAAATATCATTTTAAGGGATGTATTAAGGGGTTGAATTTTTTATTTCGTCCAAAAACAAACTTAAGTTCACGTATTAAAGCCACAAGGCCTGTATTAGCAAATACACTATATTGTCGGAAGGGTTTTGGCACTGCGACCCGAGTTTTTTTTTGGTTTTATATTCGCTTAGTTAACTTTATACCTGCGTCTGATTAAGTTGAATTTCAAGAAAAAATATTAATCGAGGTTCAGTAAAGTCAAATGCTTCAATTAGTTTTTAGTGTCAAACCAAATTTAAAATCACAAACAAAAATCAGCCTTTTTTCTCTTTTCGAAACAAACTCCAAACCACCTTTTTTAAAACTTTTATTACAGGTTACTACGACCTTCAAGTAAGTAATTTATACTAATTTATATAAGAGGTGCACGTTGAATTACGTTGAAAAATAAAAATAAGAAATTGCTACCCTAAAATACATAAATTCTTGGGAAAATTGTCAATACCAGATTCAGGCAATTCCTGCGTAATTATACGGATATGAGTTAGAAACCAAATGCGTTGAAAACATAAAGTTATAAATAACTAGACATACGTATGAATGTTTGCCAAACACAAGGCCGATAACTCATTTCAGAACGGTTACAATATATATGTATACATATATACATAATGTTATTTGACAGCTTTAAAAATGTCAAAAAAACAAATATAATTTATAAGTTTTCAATGAGTTACCCAAAATTTCCTTTGGCAACCCTATGTATTTCAATACAGCTCTTCGAGATCTACAATATGGCGTCAATTGTATGCTGTCATATAATGACGAAAGATAATTATGAGCTAATGAAATATGTGTATTTTGCACCGGAAGTGAGCTCCTCCCGGCCTTCGCACCAGGATTTGACGAGGCAACCCTAGCTCTTATTCTTTGTCATACTAGATTCTACCTTCCCTGAAAATTTCATCCTGTCACAAATGAGCTATATAAATTTACGCCTAGCTCTCGACCTAATAGGAAATTTAATGCCATAAACTATGTTTTTTGTCCTAAATCTATTTGTCACGTGACTTAAAACACCGCGTGACGTCAATTCATGTAAAATATTAATGTATCCATGGCAACGGAGCTTAGATTGCTTACATTATGTTTACATAGGTACAAAACGGTATTTTTCAATATCATGTTTCTGGGTCTTTAAATAATATTTGTAGCTAATATAAACGAACTTTCATAAAATTATGACGTCATATTTGCCTAGAGCAAAAACGATTTTTAGCGGGCGGGGCTGACATAAATATTTCAAAAATTATTTTTGAGCTTATTTGAAATCAGAATGAAGTGATGTAGGTGTCATTTTGTTCATAATTTACTGCTCTATTAATATAACGCAAAACAAAATTTTAGTCAACTACCCTATTGAACCAATTTGTGGGTATGTTTGTGCACTGTAACACTACCGGCTGGATGGATTTTCAGTTTTCACAAATGGGCTGTCGCCAGATTCGTCATAATCTCACGAGTGACTGCACCTTGTGAACTGCTGGAGCGACAAAATATTTCTGTACTGAGTTGTCGCTACAATCTCCATTGGCCATCAGCTACCCTGCAGATCAGACCCAGTAAACTGTCATGTAGTTTTTAATAAGAATTGCATAATGCATGCATACATATTTTATTTCATGTTGTAAAGGTTACATATCAATTGATAAAATATATAAATAAAATAAAATTAGACATTATAGTCATGCTGATGGTAAAGAAAATTGACGATTATTTTTTTTTTTTTATTCTTACAGAACATTAAAATTATTATTTTTCTCTTAAAGTTACTGGCAAGTGGCAGCCTGTTAAAAAAAACAGCCCCAGATAATTGAGAATAGCCAATTTCACAGACAAACCAGTTTTTTCGATCAAATGAAATCGAGCGACTTGGCTTCGATACTATATATTTCGTGGTAAAATCAAAAATTTAATTGTCACAATTTTCGTTCCTCTTTTTCCATGGAATGGCACGGATTGCAAAAAAAACTGTCGCAGACCACCAGTTTAACACTCCTGCTCTACAACAAGGATGGTCAACACGGCGATCTCAGCGTCTTTTTTTGTCGATCGCAAACGAACTTAAACTCATAAAATTTGTATTAGTACTAAATGTTATAAGAAATACAAATCTGAACACTGCATCAGAGCGTTTTTTTTGTAAAATGCTAGTGAAACATAAAAATTGCTTTCCTTTAACAAAGAAAAGCAAACTCAAACATTTCTAGCATTACTGATATATTTAAAGTCAATCTTAAATAAATTAATATCTTCGGAGCTAACCAAAGTTTTTACAGCTTGATCGTAAACGGATTGTAATTTTGCAGGATTATGTTCTTTAGTAAATCTTGCCAAACATAACCACGTTTCTCGACTAGTTTTTCCAAAATGAGAACACGCGACATCTAGGATCATGTTAATTAAATTAGTATTTGGTTTTGGAAGCATCGATTCAAGTTCAAACATTTTAATATGTATTTCCAAAGACTGCTTTAATGATATTAAACGTAAATATACTTTTCTTGTTTCGGCACTGCCAACCTGAAGTACCAACCATTCCAAATAACGACATATCATTACATCTGATATTTCCGGATGCTTTAAATATGCCTCTTCATATAAATTTTTTATTTTTTCGATTTTTTCATTTGAAGGCGGCGGCAATAATAAATATTGTATTCTTAACGTCCAAAGTGGTAACGATCCACCTTTTAAACCAGCTATTCCTTCGCGAAATGCTTTCTCCAAGCCTTTTTCATTATTTTGAATTATATAATAACATAGTCTATCGTTCCATAATTCAACGGAATGCGGTACTTTTATCGTCGCGTCGCGTAATATTTCTTCTTTATTTGCAGGTGAAAGTTTTATAAAAGAAAGATAATGTCTTTCATCTAAAAATCCTTGATTCAATTCATTACTGGCTTGATGAGCTTTCTTTAATGCACTTAGTTTCATTTCATCTGTAAAGTCGGGCACAGAATGAATTCTATCTAAATAAAAAGTCCACATTTTTTGAGACTGTAATTTCTCTATCGCAGTTTCATAAATCTGGAAAAAACATAATATAATTCATATTACATATATAGCTTGTTCAGGATGGGTCATTTATTGATGTGTAAACATCTTTGCTGACCCCCCCCCCCCAAATAAATTTTTTCTAGTTACTTGGTGAAATGTCAAAATTAGTGTTACATAATTTCAGCTGAAAAGATTATATTTTTTAATTTTTAAATGGTATATTTATTGGGAGGTTGTGGTCCAGATAATTGGTGTTAATATATTGAAAATTTAAAAAATAAATGAACTGGAAGCCTACATACATTAATACAAGCGGCCATTCTTTGCTGGATCGTTTTTTCTGTCGGAACTTTTTCTTCATACTGCTTTCCTTCAAGCGCTTTTGCAGCAAGTTCATCCCACAACTCTTCCTTTAAAGAAAATTTACTTTTCATTAAACTGACAATCTGTCCTTGCAAGGGCCACGTCCTCTCATATTTTTCAGAGATATTCAACAAATTTATAACAAAGTTCAATTTATCGTCTTCACTTTGACATTCTTCTAAACCAGTTTCCAAAATCACAAACGCTTGTGAAAAATTAGGGACTTCAACGCCTTCTTCAGGTTTAGCTGGATTCGATGCAAATATTTTCAGTTCCAAATGAAATGCTTCTGAATATAGCATTACACTTTTCTTGTTATATTGTAAACCACGCATCAGAAACTTATGAGCCTCGTCGGCATTTTTTAGATGATCGTAAAACCAAGTAGCTGCCAGTTTCCATAATTCTGGTCGGTACTGATTTTGCTCAATGAAATTGACCAGAGCTGTTGTTAACGTTGCATGAAATTGATGTTGCGATGCAAAATCGCCCGCAAAATCTATATATGAATACCAATATTTCATTTCGTCACCAAAATATTTGACCAATTCTTGATATTTATCATGAACTTTCTTTGCAATTTCAATTTCTAACATATATTTCTTATGTTCTTTTCTCTTTTCTTTTATCAGGTTAATTATTTCTAGCAGTTTTTTTTCATTCTCAATATATTCCATGTATTCATCGGCTGTAGGTTTTAAAAAATGTCTTCGATTTAATTTCGTTTCAAGGTTCTTACGCTTGTCCATGATTTTCCTACAAATAAAAGCAAATTTTTTATTAACCACTGATCTCTAATTGGTGGCTTAATTACTTGACAAAATTCAAGCCGCTTAAATAATACTCCAGTAATTTAGACATTAAAACGACCCAGAATAATTCCCAGTTAGCTAAATTTTTGTACACACCTTCGTTATGGTGTTTTAAAAAACGTGTAAAAAGTTCGCATCGATATCGTGCCGGCGTTGCCAGATATTCGAGGTTCAAGTTCACGATAGACAATTTTTTGCGAATTTCTCGGTTCCGTTCCATTTTTTGTTAAAAATGGTTATTATCAATCTTGTAGAGGACGAAATTATCTACAACTTTTGTATAAACATTTTTTGTCTACGATTTATAGTTTTTCTTATTTAAGTACCTGCGGCTTCCTCCCCCTCGATTTTATGTAACGGGATTATGTTGCTGCCCGAGGGCCTAACAAAATGATTTGTAGCTTTATTAGTGTATTTGCCATATGGCACATACACTATTGGCGTCGGTCGGATGGCGGGACCTAGGGGTCGGACCAAAATTTCTCGACGTTTCATACCCCCCTGAACAGTTTGCCACCATTTTTAAAAATGTTTATATATGTATGTATGTATGCATGTATATATATATATGTGTGTACACGACAACTCTCGACAGACTTAATCGATTTAAACGAAATTTGGTACACACATTGGAACCCATCACCGCACGAAGCCTATTTAAAATGGGCCCGATCGGACCATTTTCAGGGTTATATTTAAGGGTTCCAAAAAGTTTTTGGGCCCAAAAATACCGAAAAAATTGTCAGAATCGTTTCAAAATTGAAATTTAAGTCTTTAGTAAAGATTAAAATGTGCTGCTAAGATTTTAATAAAATCGCCCCGACAGAACCGGACTTACAAATTTTATGAAAACACTAGTTTGCGGATAGTGCTTTACTTACTGATGGGTGTATTTAATTTGGTACAGAGGTTGCATTGATAATAATATTGAAATTAAGAAAAAAAATATTATTTTAAGGGATGTATTAAGGGGTTACATTTTTTATTTTGTCCAAAAACAAACCTAAGTTAACGTATTAAAGCCACAAGGCCTGTATTAGCAAATACACTATATTGTCGGCAGGGTTTTGGCACTGCAACCCGAGTTTTTTATTTTAAGTTGAACTTGAAGCTAACGATTATCGAAATTGCAGTAGTTCTCTAGTTATAAGCAACCAAACATACAAATCGACAGCACACAGACAATTTTTTTCGAAAATACGATATTTATACTTGACATCAATTGAATTGGTGAGATTAAAAAGGAAAAGATTCCATTCGACCTTATTTTCGGGAAATTGAAAAAAAGATTTTTACTAAAAAACTAATAGTCAAAAGAAGAACTTATAAATACAAAGTTGTTCCTTATGGCCTTATTAAATAATTTATTATATTCACATTTTTAAAATTTAATTTGTATAAAATATTATTTACTTATAATATGCAAAAGGTAATGGAATCTTTTCCTTTTTGATTTCATTTCAGAACACTATTACTAGAAAATAATAAAAATCCATTTGTCAAACACGAAAATAACATTTATTCGTAAAGAATATGATTACAATAAAAAAATGCATTTTTTGTCCCTTCTGAAGCATTATAAAAAGAATTGAGATTTAAAAAAACGGTTTTCCTCAAAAATAAGTAGGTAATTCAACATTTGTTATTAAAACAAAGACAGGAAAGATTCCAACAATCCTAATGTATGGGTGAGCCGTTGTAGTTTTAACTGAGATCAAAAAGGTAAACATTCCAGGAATGTTTTCGTTCTATATCTCAGTAAAAACTACAACGGCTCACGGTTCACCAATACATTATGATTGTTGAAATCTTTCCCGTCTTCAGTTTTTAAATAAAATGGCTATCTCACTTTCTTTTTAACAAAATATGGAATCTTTCCCATCTTAATCTCACCAATTCAATTATAAAAACTAATCGTAAAGTAATTTTGTAAAAAAAATTACAGGGGTAGAGAGAGGGCGGATTAAGTACGAGTATGCATGCACATATCGTATTTACGAAAAAATATTGTCTGTCTGTCTGTTTCACTGCTGTCGATTTGTATGTTTGGTTGCTTATAACTAGAGAGCTACTGAATTAATTTCGATAAAATTATAATTAATCGTTAGCTTTAAGTTCAACTTAAAATAAAATCATTATGTTAGGCCCTCGGGAAGCAGCGTTATAAAAAATCGAGGAGGAGGAAGCCACGGGTACTTAAATAAGTAAAACTATGAATCGTAGACAAAAAATGTTTAAACGAAAGTTGTGGAGAATTTTGTCCTCTATAAGATTGATAATAACCATTTTTTTACCAAAATGGAACGGAACCGAGAAATTCGCAAAACACCTTCTATCGTGAACTTGAACCTCAAATATCTGGCAACGCCGGCACGATATATCGATGGGGACTTTTTATACGTTTTTTAAAACACCATAACGAAGGTATATAAAAAAAATTCAGCTAACTGGGAATTATTCTGCAGTGGAAATCTAAAATTACTGGACTATAAATTCGTTTTATATAAAAAGACTAACTTCACTTCCATATCACAATCCAAACCTAGAGTTTTCATATCACTGTCAGAATGACCATATTCTGTGCTTTCACACAAAAAATCCGACATTATTTTTGAATTAGTTTTGTCTTTTATACTGTTTGTAAATATGATATAAAAGTTAAAAAATTATTTTTGTTGAAATGTCAAATTTAAAACGTGTACTTCGATACTACAACTTATGAATATCAATATTGATTAAGGATTGGTGTACCACAGTGTTGCCAACTCTGTTTTAAAGAAAAACTGCATATAATCTTCCAGGTTCAGCAATGTAGTGGACACCAACTTGGTTACATTTGGTGACTTATGTTGGCGGCACTAAAGATATTTTTAAGTTTTTTTCAGTTTGTATGGGTGGTAAAAATACACACGAATTTCTCATAGATCTTTGTTCTTTAAATTTAAAATTGCTATGGAAACTTATAAATAAAAAAGTTAATTTTTTTAGTTAAAAAAATTTGTGTCAAAAATTATCTATTGATCTCAGAATATAAGTTTAATAATATTAATTTAGATAACAAAATGCCTGGAAAACGATATGATTTAACGGCCGCAGAAAGAAAAACTGGGATTGGTCAATTGTGCGAACAGTTAAGAAAAAATAAATACCTAGTCTACACAGTACACTGGAATACAATTCATCAAAAAAGTCGCTGAAATATTTTCTAATTGCATAATATATTCTATTTATTTCTGTATTTTGACAAAGCATTATTTTTAAGATAACTCAGGCAAGTATCTACTTACCTATATAACGCATAATTTTAAATAAGTTGAAACTTTTATTACCAATAAGAAATAATAATGTTATACCTAGTTGTCAGTCTTTTCTTTTTGTTAATAAATATTATAAATTATTTATAAACTTTTCTCTTAACATATTGTGTTGATTTTACTATTAAAAATTATTACTGTAGATTACTAAAAGCAAAATTATTAACTGTCAGAAATATTTCTGTAAATATTTTAATAATTCTGAACGTGTAAACTGTCAGTTTAAATTTTTCACATAGATTTGGTTTTTAGTATAGTGTGTATTTTTCGTCCAATGTCGTCACTTGCGCTTCGCTATAAATTGTGAACAACGTATATTTTCCGTCCAATGTCGTCATTTCCGCTCCACTACAATTTTGAATACACTATACATAATATTTATAACCAATTTGTATCTGACAGCTGTAAAGTGTAAATAAACACGCTTGTGACTGCATTGGACTCCATGGGTAGTGCCTTCCATTGTAACTGTATCAGCTAATGGACAAATAACCGATGCATAAAAAAAGACCCTTTAAGGTGAATTTGTCTCCTTTAACTACACCTGTGGGAATGCATATGCAATTCCTACTCCACAGGTAAATGTTTAATGGTAAGCGCAGAAGTCGCGACCATAGATAAGATTTCAAAAAACGTTTGGAAAGAAATACAAAATTGTCTACCTACATTAAAAGTTTATTCACGATTTAACAATTCATATTCTATTTTAAACGTATTACAGTCTTTAATTGTTTTCAGTGCTCTTTCATAAATAGAGTTCACATTAACAGGTTCATATTTTCTGGCAAATTTAATGTAGTTTAACCACACTTGAGGATTATTTTTTCCAGCTTGCATTACGCCATATTCTAAGACCGTTTTTAAAATTTTTAAATCTGGATTCGGTACAGTGAATTCAATTTCAAACATTTTAATATGTAATCCCGCACAGGGCCAAATACTCATTAGTTTGTGATAAATCTTCCTTCCTTCCAAAACTCCCAGACGATTGCCAATCCAATTCAAATATTGCATTACCAACACATCTGCAATCGATCCTGGATTTTTAATAATTCCGTCTTCAAATATTTTCTTTATTTCTTTCGTTTTTGTATCTTTGTCAATATAATATTTTAATCTTATATTCCATAGAGTTAATGAATTTTCCTTTAAAATATTCACAGCTTTTTGAAATGTTTCTTCTAATGCGCTTTCATTATTTTGTTTAATGTAATAATTAAGAAGTTCACTCCAACATTCGACGGATTTACAAAATTTTTCTAATCCCACTTTTAAAATTCTCTCCGTCTTATCGGGTGACAATTCTGCATACAATAAATAATATCTTTCATCAAAAAATACATCATCAGACACAAGACTAGCTTCATATGCACTTTCTAAGGCTTCCTGTTTCATTGAATCTGAGAAAATTGGAAAGTTGAGAACCCTTTCTAAATATAATTTCCATGATTTTGGTGTCTGCAAGTTTTCGATCGCTGCTTTATAAATCTACAAGTAAAAATAATAAAATTCATTATAATACAATAATTAATACTAAGTATATTATGTAGATTAATTTTTACTTCCCACCTTTACTATGGTAGGGAAGTAATGGATTTAGTCCGGAAAAATATTTCGAGATTTTAACAGATCTTCACGTTTTGAGACCCTAGCAATCGTTTAAGATCATTTTCTGACTGATGTCTGTATGTTTATGTGGTCAATTTCTCGCCTTCGATATCGCAAAAACGGAACAACATACGGCCATGTCAATTGTTCTATTGTGTTTATCAGCCTTTAACTTAGATCTGATTAGATTTTGAGTCAAATCGGTTCAGTGGATCCTTTGGTATTAAAAAAAAACGTTCTTAATGTCACGTATTAACATAGGTAAAAAAAATATAAATGAATTCTAGATGTTATAATATGAAAAAAATGTAATAGTTTTCGAGAAAAAAAATATTTTACTAAAAAAAGAAAATTGTACGTAAATCAAGGTAACCATGATTTTTGCTATATTACTAGCCATCAGTAGATCACCAAACAAAAAAGACGGCCATATATTTTTAAAAGAATAAAAAAAGAGTGTTTATTTTTTGCAAATATTTACTAGGTGGGAAGTATAGGACTGGCCATCAGTCGAATTTTTTTTATACACGATGGGTAAGTTCGGTTTTAAGCTCAGATCGATCTGAGTGCTCCAATGCGTTCGAATTTAACATTTATATGCTCTGAAAGATCTATCCTGCGTTCGGATTTAAAATCTGGAGGAGATCAAGCACGCTCTATGAGCTCCGAGGAAAGCGAGCGAGCAAGCAGATTTAACCATCTTCAAAGCATTCATTTTAAAAATGAGTGGAAACACTTGTTGTGAGAATGGATAAATTTCGAAGTTTATTTATATGAGGTAATTTTTCAATAGGTAAAAATACACGAATAATATTTATTCAAAGAATAGTAATAACCAATAAGTCTATATCGCACAGTATGATTAAATAAAATATTTATTATATCTGTGGGTCGAAAAAATCAAAAACCGGTAGCACTAATAATTTTTAAAAATATAGGAATAAAACGAAAAAAATTGTGAATCATGATTTATTGTTATAACAATGTTGAATTAAATCAAAATGAGGAGCAATAAAGAATATATTTCGGCTTTAGTAATTTAACTTGCTGCGGTCATTTTATTCTGACGTTTGGAAAAATCTCCTAGATTACGTTCGGAATTGTTTAGATGGCTCGATTTGCTCGCTTGTCACGTGACCAAAAATCTGTTCGCTCGGCTCAATCAATCGAGTGCAAAACCGAACTTACCCAATATAAATATATTTACCTTAATACATGTATTTAGTTTTTGTTCTGTTGTCAGTGTTTTTGAACTTTCATAGTGTTTTCCTTCAAGTACTTTTAAGGCTATTGTATCCCACATTACTTCATTAGTAGCAAATTTTTCCATTAAGAAATCAGCAATTCTCTTTTGTAACAACCATGTGTCTTCAAAAAGTTCTGTCATATTTAAAAGAGTAACAACAAAATTTATTTTTTCATCTTCATTAGTACATTCTTCTATGCCTGTTTCCATTATTAAAAAAGCACGATCAAAGTGCAATTTTTTATTATTATTTCTTGATTTTTCTGATTTGATTAAAAATCGTTTCAGTTCAATTTTAAACAGCTCAGTATAAAGCATTGTATCACCTTTATTAAACTGCAAACCTCGCATCAGCAATTTCTGAGCTTTATCTGGATTTCTCATTGTATCTAAATAATACGATGCCATTAATTTCCATGCTTGTGGATCGTGTTGATGAGTTTCAACTAACCTCCGCATTGAACGTGACAGTGAAGAGTTTAAATTAAATTTCGTTGCAAATTCTATATATGAATACCAGTATTTTAAATCATGTCCATAATTAAACAACAGAATTTGAAATCGTTTTTCTATTTTATTGGCAATTTCGAATTCAATGGCTTTCTTCTTTCCCGACACACCTTTGACTTTACGACGAAGTTTTACGTGTTCTATTAATTTCAAATCATAATCAATATATTCCATGTATTCAGCGGCGGATGGTTTTTGCATACAAGCTAGTTTATGCTCGAATCCTCTTCGTTTTAAAATTATTTGCCTATAAAAAAAATTTAATGAAGTTATTTGATCTGATGTCGAATATAGTAGGGGATCCCGCTGCATGTTTTCTTCTTTCATAATTTATAGACCGCGATCCTATACAGGGTGATTTATTACGCCGGGGAAAAACTTCACAGGGTGATGAGTAATTCAAATAAACATGTGTCCGAAAATGCTTTCTAATGGAATGGTAGCTCCTCAAAGTTTATTACGTATTACCTCAATCAATCAATCAAAGATATCGCGTTACGTATGAGCAGTTGGTACAACGATTACAAAGCGCCGCAAATGAAATAAGAAATGACCCTAATGTGCTGTCATCTTTGAATTCGTACCGAAGGAGAACACTTCGAACACTTAAATTAGTACCTAAACATTGTCTTAAAGTTGTACAGTGTACACATTAACTTTGAGGGGCTACAGTTCCGTTAGCAAGCATTTTCGAACACATGTTTATCTGAAGATTTTTATTTGAATTACTCATAGGAATCACCCTGTCAAATTTTTTCCCAGACCCCATTAATCACCTGTATAAATTGTTTAGATATATTCTATAAACAATGAATGAAGAAAACATGTTGTCTGATCTTGGGCCAATATACTAGCGGCTCGGCCCAGCTTTGCATGTACAGATTTAATTTTGCTATGTCAAAACTCCCTTTAAATAAGTTCTTTAATTGCGAATGCGGGATCTCACTCGCTTTGTTAATTAAATCAACTTAATACATTGTTCACTCGCTTCGCTCGTTTGATCGAATTTATAATTAATACACTGACGTTTATGACCTTTGATTTCGAGCGTCTATAATATCTACAATATCTATCTGTCTATCTATAATTAATACATTATCGACTTGAAATCAATCCTATTTGCACACGGGTGAAGCCCGTCCTATAGACCTAAACCTTCCTCATGAAATAAGCTATTGAATGGTAAAATCTGCATTCAAATCCGTTCAGTAGTTTTCGTGTTTTTAGCGAACATACAGAAAAAAGACTTTTATATATTCTAGTCCAGTTTGAGTCTTGAGAATTCGAGACACTGACCCGTGCATGAATGAATTGTGGATTATAGACGCTCGACAACAGAGGACTCGTGCGTATTAGATAATTAGGTGGAACAGTTGATATTATGATAAAAAAAACTAACCTTATTTCTGAGTCTGTATAAAGACCGGTCGCTTTCATCATTTCCAATTCAGGGACTGATTGTTCCAAACGTAATTGCACAAATTCTGCCATCGTTTAATCAACTGGTTGTTCACACAAAAAAAATTATTAATACATGTACACAACACGTAATTGCTGAAAACACGTGTCTATTTCAGTACAAATTATGAACCGTACAAGATCAATTTCTTAATTAAATGTGATTTATAAAAGACTCAATTTACAGCAAAATGTCATATTTAAAATAGTTCGAAAGATAAAAATAAATGTCTAAACAATAGTACAAAGATTTAACCATTTAATTGTCAAACTATCAAGGAGAACTAAATAGAAACGTCAGTTTTTTGGGGTTATTTTTCCCTAACGGCACGTGACAAATTCCTACAAACAAAACTATCTCAATGGTACGAGGTAAGACCGGCGGACCCCTGTAATAGAACGGGAGGCAGCGTTGCAAATGAATAAATTATTTCATACCGGCTGATAATTAGGTATTTAAGTTTAAAAAAAATTATTAATTTTTTAATTTTTTCTAATAATTTAACATAAATAATATTGAAAATCGAAAAGAAAATTTTTTTTAAAGCTATAGATAAATTACTAAAAATTAATTAAAATGTATAAAAATTTAAAAAATATCACGTGACTTCAAAACGCGCCAGGAATGTTTGTGACGTCGTTATGTTAAAATGTGTCTGCATTTGTTGGTATTTGTGTATATGTATTACACATACTATCAAAAATAATAAATTTTTAACTTGGTAACCATGGATACAAAGACCATAGATAACATAATGACGTCACACGCGTTCGGATTCTTTCGACGCGTTATCGGAACTGAGTTTAAAAATTAATTTTTATTTAAATATAACTTTTTAATTAGTAAGCAAAAAAATTAAAAAAAACAGTTTTGCTATATAACTTGTATGTGGTCCTTCCATTTAAGTAAAAAAAAAATTCATTTAAAAACCCAATTATACCAACGTTTGTTCTTGTCCACCTGATGAGAAATTCAACCGTCAGCTGCGCTAGTAGCGCCGGGGGTGGTAGTTAGAGGGTGTCAAAGCCGCTAAAAAATTAGATTTTAAAATTATTTCAATTAATTGTGTTTTAAAGACCACCAACAGCTAAGGTTATTTGGGCCTAGCACCAATTCATATTATCAATTCATTATTATTATTTTTTTTTTTTAATAATAAATTGAAAATCCAATTGACACTTTTACCAGCTCTCGGGCTAGAACCCGAGAACTGGGGACTTGTAATAGAGGAACCATAGCAACGCCATGTAAACAACAGCGCCGCTACACTCTCGGCTATTCTCAAGCCCAAAAATTATTTCATACCGCACCAAATTTGGTATGGTGATTCTTTATATAATAAACAATAAGAAAATAACTGTCAGCTGCCTAGACAGTGGGGGTAAAGACGTCAGTTTCGCCATAGAACATACCGTGTCTAGATAATTTGAACGCCATTGAACAGTAAACGTCACGATGTGTTCATTTTGAAATATAGATGTCGCCGATAATAAGCATTTGTTCTCCAAAGAAACAAACCCCTCTAGCGCAGTGAACATATTGGTTATGTTCCGATATGTACTGGGACCACTGTACAGTATGAACGGTGCAATGAGTATTTGCACCTGATTTGCACCCAGTGAGTGATAAAATCATTCGATGGACAATATCATGATAATATTATCATAAACGTGTAGTTGTTTTGTCGAGGTTAAAAATTATTTATTTAATAATTTCAAATATAATATTTGCGACAAATACGTTTCTAAATAAAGTTTAATTTAAATACAAAGTTTTTGTATTCAAAAAAATATTCGTTTGTTGTTTATTTAAAATTATTATAGGGACGATTTTTGCTTTTGTTGTTATTCGTTTTTGTCGTCGTTTCACGTAAAACAACACAAACAAACTAGTTCTAAACATATATTCTACATGGAAATTATGCGATTTGAAAGCAGAATTGAAGAGAAGATGTGCATCTGTCATTGGAAAGGGTTTGTTTCTTTGGAGAACAAATGCTTATTATCAGCGACATCTGTATTTCAAAATGAACACATCGTGACGTTTACTGTTCAATGGCGTTCAAATTATCTAGATACGGTATGTTCTATGGCGAAACTGACGTCTTTACCCCCACTGTCTACGCAGCTGACAGTTATTTTCTTATTGTTTGTTATACAAGGTGATTCAGTAATGAGTACCATAAATGATACAGGATGTAGCTACTGTCAAAATAATACGAAAACCAAGAATAACTTTTTTTCCAAAAGTGCTTCCCTAACAAGATACAGGGTGTTAAAGGGTCGATTTGGAGAACACTTATTTGATCGTATCTTTTAACTGGGTTGAACAATTTAATTCATTTTTGGTAGACATCTACTACATAATAAGGACCGTAAACGGACAAAATTTAGTTGCATTTGAACAACCCAGTGGCGTAGAATTGGGGGTCATGTTCCAAGGGAGGACACTTTGAAAACTTACTTTAATTTTATTTTTACTAATTTTTATTTTTTTGTTAATTAAACTTTATTACCTAGATGTATTCGACTTTAAGTATTTTATTTGTTTGTTAATAAAACTTTTTCTGTGATAACTCTGCAGCCTGGTATTTCACATAGTGACACGCAAGTCAGAATATCTCGGAAACGGACGCTTATGGGCAAATGAAACAAGTGTACCTTTTTTGTTGTATTTGAACCAATAATACTAAAAAAACAAAGAAAAATGGAAAAAACCCAACAGCAACTTTTTTTGGGGGGAAAAAGTGTCACATGACCCCCAATTCTACGCCACTGGGTTGTTCAAATGCAACAAAATTTTGTCCGTTTACGGTCCTTATTATATAGTAGATGTCTACCAAAAATGAATTAAATTGTTCAACCCAGTTAAAAGATACGAGCAAATAAGTGTTCTCCAAATCGACCCTTTAACACCCTGTATCTTGTTAGGGAAGCACTTTTGGAAAAAAAGTTATTCTTGGTTTTCGTATTATTTTGACAGTAGGTACATCCTGTATCATTTATGGTACTCATTACAGAATCACCTTGTATAAATAATCACCATACCAAGTTTGGTGCGGTATGAAATAATTTTAAAATCTAATTTTTTTAGCGACTTCGACACCCTCTAGGTACTACACCCGCCGCGGGTGCGACGACTGACGCTTACTTTGGTTGCTGTTGATACTTAAACAATTACTAGAAATATGAATTGGCCGGTATGAAATCACTACCTAAAATGCAACGCTGCCTCCCGTACTATAACTTTTGAACGCGTTTGATTTTTCAAACGTTATTCAATGCGGCTTTTTAACACAAAAACTGATAAATAAAAAAAAATCGCGCATTTGAAAAATATTGCAGTTATCTTCAAAAAACCTTTTTTTTTGGAATTTTTAAACGGCTATAACTTTTGAACGCGTTGTTCGATTTTGATCTTTAAAACGGCATTCGACGCAGTTTTTTAAGCTCTAAAAATATTGTAAGAGGTACAAAATCGATTGGTTGAGAAATCTCGAAGTTATTTTGAAAAAACACTTTTTTCGAAATCTGTTGACAACGTAATCTCTCGAACAGATTAACCGATTTTTATCCGCTTAGCGGCATTCGATGCAGTTTTCTGAGAAGAGCTGATTAGATTATGAAATCAATCGGTGCAATATTCTAAAAGTTATTTTAAAAAAACATCGTTTTAACAACTTTTTTTTCGGTTTTTTTGGAATTTCTCAAAATCTATTGGACTGAATCGGTTCAAATTTTCAGGAAATCAAGTTCAGTGGAACCCTTTCGAATGCCGCAAATCGCGATTCGATCGGTCAAGCCGTTCAAAAGTTATGAGAGGTTAACATACACACTGACATACATACATAATCATAAAAATAGTCAGAATTATTAGCTTCCTAGAATCGCAAAATGTCGAGATCTGATGAAAATCGATTTTCGAAAATTGGGGTGAAATCAATAACTTCCCTATTTTTGCAAATTTTCAATTTTCTTAGCGTGAAGTTAAAGACAAAAATTTTCTCTATAAGGCCTAATGAGCGTTACAAAGATAGAACATTTCCACAGATTCGAAATTTTCTTTCTAAAGAAAATTGGCTCGCGCATTTTTTCTGCGCGCAACTCTAGAACCGTAATGAATATTGTACCTAGATTGTAATAATTGTATTTTAAAGACCACCAACAGCTAAGGTTATTTAGGCCTAGCACCAATTCATATTTTCAATTCAGTATTATTTTTTTTTTTTAATAATAAATTGAAAATCCAATTGACACTTTTACCAGCTCTCGGGCTAGAAGCCGAGAACTGGGGACTTGTAATAGAGGAACCATAGCAACGCCATGTAAACAGCGCCGCTACACTCGGCTATTCTCAAGCCCCTATTGTACCTAGAAATACCGAATAGGTACAAGTGCCGAAAACTTGCATATCTAGTGCTTACCAATGAAAAACGCTATTACTTATTTTTATTTATAGTACGGGAGCCAGTAATGACTTTCATATGTCATAGTGCTGAATCACAGTTGGGGACCTATTCAAAATAAACAAAAGAAATAATATTAGGCCACCATTTGCTGTCTTGAAATGAAGAGGATGTTGAGTTTTCAGTTTTTTTTTTTTGTATTGAAACTAACAAACAGCAGTGCTGATAGCCCGGGAGTTTGCGCTGCATTTTAGGTAGTGTTTTTACGCCGATCGATTGTTACCTTTTTCGATAAATCTGGTATGACTAATAAGTAAACCAAGCGTCAGCTGGCGCACCCACGGTGGGTGTGAGGCTGCGAAAGTGGTAAAAAAAATTTTTTTTTAAGTAATAGTACGCCGACTGAAACTTATTTTTATAAATAGTTGACATCATTGTGAGTTGAAAAATAATCGTCAGCTGCATCGTGGAAGGGGGATTGTGCGTTAGCTGGTCGCATGAACTTGTAAAAAAACACGTAAAATATTGCGCATTTTACTTTTTTGCACTGACAGCATCTGAGACAATTATGTTACCTAGGATTATGATAGCGATATAATCATAATCCTAGGTAACGAAATTGTCTCAGCTGCTGTCAGTACAAAAAAGTTAAATGGGCGATATTTTACGTTTTTTTACAAGTTCATGCGATCAGCTAACGCACAATACTCCTTCCACAATGCAGCTGACGATTATTTTTCAACTCACAATGATGGCAACTATTTATAAAAACAAGTTTCAGCCGGCGTACTATTACCTAAAAAAATTTTTTTTTACCACTTTCGCAGCCTCTCACCCAAACCCACCGCTACTTGAGCAGCTGACGGTCAGTTTACTGATAAGTTGTACGAGATCAACTATCTATATCAAAATCAGCCGGCTTACTATGACTTTTTCATTTGCAACGTAAACTCCCGGACTATGATAGTCGAGATGCGGTGATACTTTTTGTTACTTATGCAATCTCCACCATTAGTTTTATGATTTCTAAAATGCTTAATTTTCTTTAAATTTGAAGGAAGTCCCCAACATTTCTATCAAGAATTTAAAAATTGATAGATATAGGTTTATTTTTTCATTAATTCACATCATTAATCAAACAAATCTTTTTTAGCATTTTTTATTACATAAAAAATAAAGCGCCATGATACATTAACGGTAGGATTTTTGGTATCTGGCACGTGCTCCTGGACCACCAAATTTCTTTGGTTCACATCGTCTTGGATCAGCTACTAATAATGTACGGTCGTACTGTATCAATATATCCTTAATTTCTTTTTTGGATGCTTCGTCGACATCTAGAAAAAAACAGTAAAATAAATTTACAATATATTCTTAATTATTTAGAGAATATTTAATGTTAAAAAACCAATTAGCTAATTCATATTAACTGTTAGTTAACTTATATTTCATATCCAAAAGTGGGCGGCAAAATATTTTATTCAATATCTAAATCTTATGCAATTGTCAACCTGTTGTTTTTCCTCATTACATATGTTTTATACTTACATTTTTGGTAATACGAGACCAGAGCTTTGGAAATGGCTTGTCTTATCGCATATATCTGTGCCACATGTCCTCCTCCGTTAACTCTAACTTTGATATCGACTCCAGAAAACTTTTCCTAAAAATATGAAATTATTGAAATATTTTATAAATAATAATAATAACACATATTATCGAGATTATAGAATCAGTATTCTTAGATATTTTTCACGAAACATCAAGTTCGGGATAAGTGTAACATCATTTGGTCAGAGATGACACTACATAAATTATCTCAGTGTCTATTGATCGGGAGAAAATTTCTTAGTTCTTTTTCAGTGTTTAAAAAACATATTTGTTAAAATGTCAATATTACCTTCCCTAACAGCAATATTGGTTCTTGCAGTTTATATTGGAGCATACGTGGCTCTACCATCTCTAGCGGACGTCCATTGACTCGAAGATTTCCTCGGCCGCGCTTGCAATAAGCTACAGCTGTGGCTGATTTCTGAAATATGCAGTAAAAACATTAAAGCAGTATACTTAAAATTCCGTTCGCAGTTCGCTTGCCACGTTTTCGAGTATTTTTCAGTGAAATTAATTCGTAATAAATAAAACATCTTTTGACTTTTTAAGAATTACAGGTGAAGACTCAATTTTTATTCCTTGCAAAATATTATAAGATAAAAATCCACTATGGGGTTGGGGAACACTTTAAAAATATGGCATAGTTCTATTTTAACAAATATTGTTTGTGACTTTCCACTCCGTTTAGGCACTTTTTACGGCTAGACAGATTGGTAATTTTATCACAATTTTCTCTCCTTTCCGTGAAATGGGTGTAAATTAACATAAAACGTTACACCCATGGATCAGAAAGGCTTAATGGATTGATTTATTAACAAAAATGATAAATTCTAAATCCACGTGTTTTTCATATAAAGCGATTATTTTACTAACCTTTCTCCCGAACACTTGCACAGCATGAACCGGCTCTCTTTTGCGCTACAATTAAAAACAGACACATATTAAAGTCTAACTGCAACTACATAATTTACCGTGCCATTAATTATGATCATAAATGTTTAAATACTTACTCTTTGAGGTCTTGGCGGCTTGGTCGACATTTTGATTACCAAAAGGAAGCTACAACGTGAACGGAAACTCTCAACTCACACACACACAAACCAAAGCAAGACTAATTCAGAACTACCAATCCATAAATTTCTCAAAAATAAATTCTATACAATCGCCAAAAATTCCAAACTATAATCTTTCAAAAAATTCCGTCAGATGACGCTACTATAACATGCTGGCAGTGGTGTATCTGTACCACTGAGGTTAAAGCTATAGAGGCAGTATAAGCATTTAAAAGTGAAGCCAGTCGCCACTGCCCATTGAAACTCGTCCTCATTTTTATATGTGAGAAGAAGAAGAAGAGAATAATATTCCCAATCCATCCCGTGTTTTGCCGCCATGTTTACTTGGCTCTGTGACGTCAAACCTGGCTTCAATTTTGTATAAGCAGTTGTACACGCATACCGTATAAATACAACTGCTTATACAAAATTGAAGCCAGGTTTGACGTCACAGGTCACAACAAACATGGCAGCAAAGCTGCAAAACACGAGCTGGATTGGGAATATTCTTCTTCTTCTTCTCACATATAAAATGAGGGCCTAATGGCTAATTACAATGGCGACTGGCTTCACTTTTAAATGCTTATACTTCCTCTATACTCTATAGCTTTAACCTCAGTGCTAAAAACCTACCAAAATCAAATGCTTGTTGTTAGTACCTCTGCACACAATAGGCGGAGTCCAAGTTATTGGCGTCAACCAATCAGAATTCTATCATTATTGCATTGAATCCACCGTTCTTTTAAACTGTTTGCCCGGGACATGTTAACAGTATCAAAACAGTATTTGTTGCGATTTAAAGCAAGAGAAGTGTTTTGTGTATGCGTAATATTTTTACTTGTTTTACAAAATAATTGTTAATTTTATTTATACAGTGGATATTTTAAATACAAAAAGTGATGGATTATTATATTTATTAAACATTGTTTTATTCTGGACCACAAAATTTTGATAATAAATTATGATTTAAAGGTAAGAAGGCATGTTTTTTTTTAAATACATAAGTTACGAAATTTAAATTTGAAGAGGCAGAAAAATATATAGGTTTACCTATTACCTATATACCTACATTATTTTGTGTTTTGATGGTTCAGAAGTATGTTTTGTATTTTATTTTTTTTAATAAAGTGCATCTACTCTCCTGTCATGGTTAGTAATTTCAATATTTTTCAAAATAAGTACGTAGGTACTATCTTTTTATTTTAAATTAACATAACTTTTAAAAAAAAATTAAGAAACCCACAATTTGCTCCATTGAATGTAAAGTTAAACGATATTACAAAAAGTTAATTTAGTAACTTTTTGAAAGCATTTCCAATCATGAATAAATTGTTACATAATTTTAATAATGTATAACAATAGTTTTATTATATTTTCTAGACAGTATAATTTTTCTACGCTAATTATGCATCTCACCATTCAATAATTTTTTAATTAGGTAGGAATTAATTATTATTTTTATGCAGATTAGAGATATTCGACTCTCATTACTATTTACTTAGCGATAAACTTATAATATTTAATTTGATAGAAATAAGTACCTACGTAAAAAAACTTCGACTGATATTTAAAATTGTAACGGGATCTCTACCGATCTGTATAATTTCGCTTTTTTCGGGTATTTTATATGATCGATACTTACACACAAAAATGTGTTTACAGAATTTTTGTCTTTCTATCTAGGTATTCGAATTTGTTAATCAGTTCGTATCGGCGTTACTCGAGAACGGCTGCGCCAATTTTGATTAAACTTGGCACAGTATTATAGTAATGGTACCCCCACTAGCCAAACAAAATCGACTACGCGTGGTGTATGCTTGAACAGTGCAGTGCCGTAGCTAGAATCATCGGCGCCCAGGGCAAAATTCTGATTTTGCGCCCTCAAAAATTCTTTGCTTGATATATTTAAATAAAACAATTATATTCATTATACATACGACTACGAATATATAAAATCGCAGATTGCGCCTTCCGGGATTTGCGCCCCTGTTGCCAGATTAGTTACGGCGCTGTTTTAAACGTTATTAACTGAAAAACTACTGGACCGATTTTAATAAAACCTGCACCAACATGTTTCTTGAAATCTCAGGAGTGTTAGGTACATATCATCACGGTGTGACTCGAGAGAGCTGCAAAGCTATAAAACAAAGCCACGAAAATGTGTACAACGCATGACGCACTGTCTCGTGCTTCGGCGTTATGGCCTGGAAATTGGCGCGGGGGGAGTGGGGCTACGTCTGTACGGTTGCTGATAATAAATTAAATAAAGTTTCTGACGCGGGTAACGGCTAGTGAATAATACATTAGAGAATTAACGTCGGCGCGTGGCCTGTGCCAAAGCGAATTTTTTTGCACTGATGGTTAAACACATGCTCGGATGCGACTCGCGGATTGCATAAAAGTGAAATGAATGAAAGTTTTATATATGTAACTGGTTCTTCTTGTACATGCCATATACAGTAATTTGTTTTTATAATAAAGAATGGATCTGTTAGATCTATTAATTTGTTTATAATACAAGGTCCGACAATACGATTGCATGACGATTTTCAGGCGAAACTGTGAATTTAGTAGCCTGCATCCATCGTTAAATTACAGTAATTATTATCCCCATATTTCAAATTATTACTCACTAGATGCTGGAAGTCTTACTTCAACTCAAGTCGAAATTTAAATTTTATTTTTTTGCGGAGTGATTTAGCATCAAAACTTTAGCGGATGATTTCTACACAACGAAATGACCAAATCGTTTAAAATTGTATTTACTAACTAGCGGTACCCGTCCGGTTTCTCCCGGGTGCTAAGAAAGCCCGGGTGCAATACTCTACTCACTCGCTTCGCTCGTTAGCTTGAATATTACAATTACATTACCACTCGCTTCGCTCGTTCGCTATATATATAAACCTTCCGTGAAAAAATATTTAACTGATGGTGAAAACCGCATCAAAATCCGTTGCGTGGTTTAGGAATTACATTACTCACTCGCTTCGCTCGGTCGTTATAATATATTATATATAAACCTTCTGTGAAAAATTATCTAACTGAGAAAACCGCATCAAAATGCGATGCGTGGTTTAGGAATTACATTACTCACTCGCTTCGCTCGTTCGTTATATATATAAACCTTCCGTGAAAAATTGTTTAACTAATGGTGAAAACCGCATCAAAATCCGTTGCGTGGTTTAGGAGGAGTTAGCGGTTAAACAGACAGACAGACGCGGAAAGCGACTTCATTTTATACTATGTAGAGATGGTCAAGTCGAAGTGACGTTGACTGGACTATAAATAAATTCACCATCGTTTTACTATTGAAGTGAAACTTCTTTAGCCGTGATTAGAATAATTTTTTTCAACAGCACGGTGTAGCGAAAATGAAGAACGAAGTGGAGGAAATGAGTTGCTAGCGCGGGGGAACCAGAACCGATTAGCTGGCGGGTAGGTACGAATGCGTTGAGGAGGAAACTCGATCGACACGCTCCTTTATGTTTAGTGTTTACTTGGTTACAAATGTTTACCTGTTCAGTTTCACTTCAGACTCGTGAGATTTACTCGCACCCAGTTTTTTTTGTATCATAGGTGTATCATTTCTAGTATCAATTCTAAATATACTACAAGATAGCAGCGGAACCTCTGTTTGTAATTTCGTTTTTTGTTGTTGTATTTTGTATGATAATTGATACTTACTACCTAGACCAGACAACATGTATCCACAAGTTGTTTTGTTTGTCTGTATTGTATTGTACTGTATGTCTGTCTATCTGTCTGTCCGTTGGTGCCGATTTTAATTAAATTTGGTATTTTAATAACAAGAAATTTGATGTGATTCTTTGGTATTATTCAAAAGCATTCTCTATTGACAAAATTACAGAAGGTATAATTATTTATGCTCAAAAATGATAAGGTACCTACTTGTAACTTGACATAGCACGAAATTTGAAATATTCAGAGGCAGACAATGTTAACTGGACTTAACATTGTTACGCGTTAGTCTATTCACGGATTTAACCATATTAGAAATACTTATAGATAGAAGGTTTCTGATAAAAGCAATGAAAAATTTGATTTTCGTTTAGTGACAACATAAAAAACTCTATATAGCCAATTTTGCACTTAACATAGTTTGCCTCCCGGGTACAGATATAGAGTTAGGTGACCAAGTCACGGACGTATAGCGTAAATAAACGAATTCTGATTTTGGGGGTTAATTTTGGGAGGCAACTTTGAAAATTCAAAAAAGTAATTTTTTTCAAGTGCATCATGTGACGTATTAAATGAAAGGGCTCGTTATGAGAAATACAAATATATTTTTTTAAAGAAAATATAGGTGTGCGAAAATCGAGCTTTGCCCCTCCCTCCTCCCTTATCTCCGAAAATACTGAGCCTAAGATTTTGAAAAAAAATAGGGAACATAGGCCTCACTCATAGTTTACAGGAAAACCTAAACGAAAATCTTAAATCTTTAAATTCCCACGGGAAACGGAATAGTACGGAACCCTCTCCACCCGAGTAGACTCGCACTTGACCGTTTTTTTTGTTTGTCTGTTTGTTTGTACCGATTTTAATTAAACTTGGTACCTACACTATCTACTATTACCATAACGACCATAACTTAAAGTAGGTAAACCCGGGACACAACTGGGAAACTCCGAAATAACATATAAGTATTTAATTTAAAACAGTAAAAACGCTAGGAATCATTAATCAATTGTTTTTTATAAGGTCCCCTAAAAAGACATATTTTTCTTAAAACAAAATCAATTTATTCAAAAATATGAACACAGATGTAATTTGCTCATTGTGTCCCAGGTACATAAATCCTAAAAAATTGAGTTTGAACTAATAATACCTACAACTACAAGAGAAAAACGCGTTGCTCGTTATGTCTCGGGCTCCCTATATAGACTATAGGGTACCTTTCATGTACCTTTTATCTGTCTATGCTTATTGGATCAAGAATGTAATTGCTCCGGTATATATTATTACTATTATTCAATAAAAAATATAAATAAAATTAATAAAATGTTATTATATTAAATCTCAGTTTCGTATTTTACCCATGATAATAACTCTATCGGTGTAAAGCGAAATATTAATAATAATAATATTTAAATTATAGACGCGTCAGCTGCTATGACTAATAATATCAAAATGAATAACAACAACTAAAGAATAACACAGAAAATATTCGCGTAGTGAGTTTAGTACGGCTGAGGATTTTATTATAGGGTTTCTTTGGAAATTTTTTTGCAGCCAATTTATTTATTTGAACGAGTTATATTTATAATAAACGTTTCGCCCTTTTAGGCATCATCAGTAATATTCTGAAATGTTATACATATATACATTAAAATGAACAAGTTATAATACAGTATTTGAAAATAAAGATAAATGAATGAATTAGATTCAGAATACTTACATTTTATAGTGAAATTATGATTTATGAACATTATTTGAACGATGTTGTTATTAGCATGGATTTTAGACAACTGTTTCTATTTTCAAATTTCAAAATGAAGGAAAGTTATAGAAGTTATTGTAAGTGTATTGTTGTATTTGTATGCAAGTGTGTATACTTGTATTCAGGCGTACCAATTGTATAGATAAAGGAATAACTTTAGGAAGTGTAAAGTACTATTGTTTTAGAGGTACTATTGTATAGATGGAGTATTTCCAAAAAAACCCTACAGAAAATATTATTTTGCCAGGTAGCTTATCTATTGCTTGATCTTGATCACTGGCAAATTAATATGTTCTATATTATTGTAGATTATATACGCTGACATCTGAAGCCTTTAGCGGATATGTTCTAATTTATCTTCGATTCGAAAGTGTATTATCGGTAAAATATGAAACCAGAGATTTAAATAAATAATATTATAATTTTGTTGATTGCATATTACTTACTTTATGTAATATAAAAATAATTGACTATGGTTGAAAACCGGTGCCTTTACCCTATAGGCTATAAAGGTTTCTGTTAAAAGTCAAAACCGACATTACGCTAGCGAATGCGCGGTAAAAAGACTAATTAATAATAATCACATCATTCATAAAGTAGGAATTATAACATTGTATAATATAATAATGACTGATCTTGGTTTCTGTTCTACTTGATCATTTGAATCATAAATGCACCAATCCGTAAATAACCTTCTAGCTCTAATAATTCAGATATAAGAATTCAACATGTTATGATGTTATATGAAATAGTTTGGTAATGATTGAAAATATCATTTAATTAATCCAATTTACAACCAAGTACAGTCGCTTTTTATTGTCACCGTCCACGACGCCGTTGTTGGGGAAGAAAATGCTGACTTAACGGGAGACCCTTCTCTTTATTTCTTCTTATTTAACCAAAACAGAAGAATCTGTAGTTTTCGGGTTTTTCAGATTTTCTTGGGTATTTTGATTAACTCCTAGAAAGGAAATTCATTTCTAGAATTTATGTCTGTCTGTTTGTATGTTTATCTGACGGCTGTAGGTATATGCTTGTCTGTTGTCTAATCTAGGTAAACATATCTATTAATGTCACGTTCGTGAGCTGCATGGCCCACACATCCTGTAGCGGGTTTTCAGGCCAGGAATCAGGATGTTTGGCGAACCCCCCTACCTACCACTTCGATTTTTGTCTTTTCTTCTTCTCACTTATAGCTGGGCGACCTGCCACGCCGGGCCCTTATAATCCCGGGCCTCCAGGCTGGAGCCCTGTTAGCCTCCCTTTGTGGGGGGCATAGTTAGCTGTACTTATAATTCAAAGAACGTTGCCTATTTTACTAGGTTATTTGGTCCAAACGTTACCCACAAGTGAATTCTATTTCAATGTGTTCTTACTTCTTAGTGTATCTAAAAATGATGGTGCTTTAAAAATCTGTCCCGGAGTTTGATTATCATATTTCAACAGTATAGTAATAAACCGTCAGCTGAGCTATATTTAATGCCTAATACTTATAAACATCAATATGATAAAGCGATATTTCTGTTCCTCTATAGTCTATACTCTATAGGGTAAATTGTAATTTTGGTGTATTAGAAAAAGTTGTTATTTATATGACGAGATCTGTCGATTTAAGGCATTCCAACCAATCATCTTTTCTTGTGGTTTTGTGATAATCAAAGCATTTAACGCAAAAATATTTTTTTTTCTTTTGTGTATTTATTATTTTGGCAATGGGTTCTTCGTCACTGCTGCTCCACTCATGTAGACTGCTGATTTTATTTGAGCATGACATGTCAACTTTGGGTAAGTTCGGTTTTACGCTCGATTGATCGAGCCGAGCGAACAGATTTTTGGTCACGTGACAAGCGAGCAAATCGAGCCATCTAAACAATTCCGAACGTAATCTAGCAGATTTTTCCAAACGTCAGAATAAAATGGCCCCAGCAAGTTAAATTCTTATTACTAAAGCCGAAATACATTCTTTATTGCTCCTCATTTTAATTTAATTCACCATTGTTATAATAATAAATCATGATTCACAATTTTTTTCGTTTTTATTCCTTTATTTTAAAATTAATAGTACTACCGGTTGTTGATTTTTTCGACCCATAGATATAATAAATATTTTATTTAATCATTCTGTGCGATATAGACTTATTGGTTATTACTATTCTTTGAATAAATATTATTCGTGTATTTTTACCTATTGAAAAATTACCTCATATAAATAAACTTCGAAATTTATCCATTCTCACAACGGGTAAGTTCGGTTTTACGCTCAGATTGATCGGAGTGCTCTAATACGTTCGGATTTAACATTTATATGCTCTGAAAGATCTCTATCCTGCGTTCGGTTTTAAGATCTGGAGTAGATCGAGCGCGCTCGATTTGCTCCGAGGAAAGCGAGCGAGCAAGCAGATTCAACCATCTTCAGAGCATTCATTTTAAAAATGAGCGGAAACACTTGTTGTGAGAATGGATAAATTTCGAAGTTTATTTGTATGAGGTAATTTTTCAATAGGTAAAAACACACGAATAATATTTATTCAAAGAATAGTAATAATCAATAAGTCTATATCGCACAGAATGATTAAATAAAATATTTATTATATCTATGGGTCGAAAAAATCAACAACCAGTACTACTATTAATTTTAAAATAAAGGAATAAAACGAAAAAAAATTGTGATTCATGATTTATTATTATAACAATGTTGAATTAAATCAAAATGAGGAGCAATAAAGAATATATTTCGGCTTTAGTAATAAGAATTTAAATTATTGGCGCCATTTTTTTTTGACGTTTGGAAAAATCTGCTAGATTACGTTCGGAATTGTTTAGATGGCTCGATTTGCTCGGCTGTCACGTGACCAAAAATCTGTTCGCTCGGCTCGATCAATCGAGCGTAAAACCGAACTTACCCGTTGGGTAAGTTCGGTTTTTAAATGAATGCTCTGAAGTTGGTTAAATCTGCTTGCTCGTTCGCTTTCCTCGGAGCAAATCGAGCGCGCTCGATCTGCTCCAGATCTTAAAACCGAACGCAGGATAGAGATCTTTCAGAGCATATAAATGTTAAATTTGAACGTATTAGAGCACTCCGATCAATCTGAGCGTAAAACCGAACTTACCCTTTACTGCAGGGCATCTATCCCAAATCATATAGTGCGCTGTGCGGCAACTATCATTTTTGTTGGGAGAGACGCCGCATGCAAGGGTGGTGGAGTACAAATGTCAAGTTAGGTTATGTTGATTTTAAACGTGTTCACAAGACCCTAAAAGTGCCTCTAAAACCATGAAATGCTGCGAAAATTTCACCCCAGCATTTTTACAGATGTATATAAAACCATTAACAAAATTTCATCATAAAAATCGATAAAAATTTAGAGATACCTTCGAAAAACTTTAACTTAAATACGCAAAAAACCGTATTCAACACATGTGTCAAGATAAGATGAACGAACATACGTACTTGTAGCACCATCCATTGGTAAATAGGTAAGTTAATAGCCATGCGGCGTCTCTCCTACCGCGGCATCTCTCCCGCAATTACCCTACTCTGGGCAAAATTTTGCATCACAATTCACAATCGTATAGTAAATAGAGACACAAAAATCGCGTTTACTTAAAAAAAATACTTAATGGCTGAAATTTTGAGGGGGTGTTCGGGGACATGTCCTGAATCTAAAACCGAGTTTTCGTATGCGAGGGAGTGGGGGAAGTTACATCCCCCGGTCAATATAGGGGCAAGTTTGTTTTAATTTTTTATCTTCGTTGCTATTGCCCGTACAGTCAAGTTCAAGATATCAAACTTGTAGGAAATGAAATTATCTATCCAATGATAATAAAATCAAGGTCATAGGTCGATCAGGTCAATCACAATGGCCGGTAAAAGGTCAAAAGTGAGGGGTAGTTTTTGGTATTTCGTGAATACCGTGAAACCGGTAAGTTTTCACAAAATTAGAATGAAAACTTCAGATAAGGCTTGTAATCTAATTCTTTCTATAAAAGTCGATCAATTTTCTGACATTTCAAAATAAAACTTAATAAAAATTTATTTTTCTATTCCAATTTCTCAAGAACACTGTTATTGTATAAATTTTGGACATCCTAATATCTCAAATAATAATATTAAACTAAGTTTTATTTTGAAATGTCAAAAAATTGATCGATTTTTATAGAAAGAATTAGATTACAAGCCTTACCTGAAGTTTTCATTCTAATTTTGTGAACATTAATGCCTGTCTTGAAGAATATTTGTTTGAACATTCTCCACATACACACATACACTTTTGACCTTTTACCGGCCATTGTGATTGACCTGATCGACCTATGACCTTGATTGTATTATCATTGGATAGATAATTTCATGTCCTACAAGTTTGATCTCTTGAACTTGACTGTACGGGCAATAGCAACGAAGATAAAAAATTAAAACAAACTTACCCCTATATTGACCAGGGGATGTAACTTCCCCCACCCCCTCGAATACGAAAACTCGGTTTTAGACTCAGGACATGCCCCCGAACACCTCCTCAAAATTTCAGCCGTTAAGTATTTTTTTTTAGTAAAATATACCGTTTTACTGTACTAATGTCCTTTTCTACAAAAATTGTCACCCAACGACTCTACTGCAACTCCCCCTTCCCTCTTAGCATCTAACAGAATTTGATTGGTCGCTTGAAACTCAACACAGCAGAACAACCAATCAAATTTTTAGTGTAGATTCACGATCCAATAAATAGAGATCAGTAATGAGTAAGTTCTTCGTGATACTTCTGCAGTCACAGTGCGTACTTACAGGTGACCATTTACATAAAAAAATGAAAGTCATTGAACTTCAACTATGTAACTAAAGTACTAACATTATATTATTATATCTTTATTTTAATTTATTGTAGATTATAGACGCGTCGACATCTAAGGTCATTAGCGTCTTTTCAACTACACTAAATAACAACTAACTTAAAACTAAATAACATCACAAAACATCCATGAGCGCAGGTGGGATTCGAACCCACGGCAGTCCAGTCTAGAGGTTGCAGCGCCAAGCACGCTACCATCTAGGCTATACTGCCCTCTATTATTATATCGAAACAGCAAATATAGTACTCATGGAATTTTCTGTTTCTAGTATCTCCATAACTTGTTTTGATTTGTTAACAATTCCACATGAGGTAATTGTTGCAAAAACAGCTGATTCATACTATTTTTCTCAGTGGCGGCGATACAGATTTGGGATCTGTCCACCAACATTTTTGTGGCTTCTCTTTAGGTGCGTTTGGTATCAAGGTGTAGTGTAAAAAGTGTAAGCACTTTTGACACTATTACGTTTGTTATACAAAAGTGTAAAATAACTGATCTGTTTGTTGTTTCAGTGTGGGACTAAAAGTGTAACAACTATTAGTCCTGACTTTTGAGCAGGTGCACGTAGTGTAGTGTAGGTCACGTGATATATGTCTGAATTGACAATCGCTTTGACAGATTTGATACTTTTTTCGTACTCAATTTTTTACATTTTTTGTCTCTTAAAAATGAATGAGTTTCAAAATGTAATGGTACAAGATAAATATGGCAGTGAGTTTAACATTTTTACGACCAAAAAAAACTGTATAAACTAGAAATAATGAACTCAGCCAATCTGTCATTAATTTATTTTGTAATGCGCATGTACAATCTACTCAGAATGTACACTAGCCCGTTTGTTACAAGTGTACATTTAGTTTACACTTTTGGTGAACTTTTTACACTTTTCAGTGAAAAATTATCTACACTACACTACACTACACCTTGATACCAAACGCACCTATTGCGTAGACCAATATTTGACAATATCGTGTAACAATAATTATTGCGAGATGACAAGTCGAAAGACTTATCACTACAAAAAGCACCTTGAGGACGTCTATTCTTCCCTAAAAAGGCAAATGGCAGTAAGTGGCATTTGTTTACAAAATGAGTTAATACTGAGAACAATGAAAGCAGTAAGTGCTGCAGCTTTTAAACCGGCCCCCGGATGAATTACACACTTCCTTCCTAAGTAGATTGATGAGGCATAAACAGCAGTATCTGATTTTTGATATACAATGTTTACTGTTTAGGCAGATGGCAGTATTTGTGCGTTATACCTAAAATTGACATTTAACTTACTGCCCTTTACCTTATATATTATCAAACGGTCCAGACATATGTATTTACTTAATCTTGATTTACTCAAATTCATAAGTTGGTCACTTACTGCCATTTGCCTTTTTAGGGCACTATTGTATATTATGTTCTAAGTTGGAAGTACCTACTCAGTTATGATGAAACTAGTTGCCAGACCTGGATTCATCCGGATGCAAATCGCTAGCGTACCTACCTAATAATATTATGTTAAGAGTCTTATCTCCATAAATGAATATTGCAGGTCTTTCACTTAAAGTGAAATAATTTTGTATTCAAAAATACCCCAAGGCGATGTGACAACAATACTAATGAATAATAGCTGAACGTTTGGCTTGGCATACATTTATTTAATGACGCATGTGTAGGTATTAGTGTGCTTTGGTCGACGACGCATTGACAACTGTCAACCGGTGTTGCGAAGTCTGCATACCAAATCAATTTTACATGCTATAAGCACAAAATACCATCTTTTATCTTTGCTATAAATAAGTAATATAACGAGTGAGTCCCCGTAAGTCAAAAAGTCTAAAACACTATTATAGTATTAACTATTAGTAGAGTTCGACCAAAGCTTTATATAGCTTTGGCAAAACTACTAAAAATGTATGTAGGTACTGAATAATCGAGTATGAACTAATAAATATATTACCTATATAACAAAATTGAGCTTGTATATATTTTATTTTAATCACACAACCGAAGGTAGACGAGTAAAAAATACTCTATACTTTAAGTTTGGGTAGGTATATACCTACCAATTTTCTTATAAAATCGGTACAGCCGTTCTCGAGTGATACTGAATTGAATTGTAGATTATAGATAGACAGACAAAAATTCTGGGAATATTATTAGCCCTTATAGGACAAACAAGGACTTTACTGATATAATACTATCGACGCGACTGTGGAATGAGGAAGCATTTTTATGTAATTATATAAATAATCTTGCGATTCTAAAGCAATGAAAACATACTATAATAAACAGATATATGTTTTATACAATAAACAACAAAAGGTTCAATTAGGAATAACAATCTTCTCAATATTTGCTCATTAACTAATTTCAGTTTTACAACTTAATTTTCTGTTATTATTTCCATAAAATAAATACTTATTGTTTGTTGTAAACAAAAAAAAGTGAATCTGACATTTTAAAAAATCACACCACTATTGCTGTCTAAATTCTTTGTATGTATTTATGTGTGTATGTATGTAAGTACTAAGTATGTATGTTCCAAATGATTTAATATAAAATCTATTTGACAGATTTTGATAAATTTTTTTCAAAATGTTCCTTATGATTCCAGAAGTGCTATAGGTTATGTTTTATTCAACTTTTTAAATTAATTTTTGAGTCGCAGCGCTATCCTAGAGGAGTCGCAATTTCAGAACTTCAGTCCCGATTTGAGAAGTTATGCTCAGAAAAGCAAGCTCATCCTGCTCATTAATCGTATTGTATGTAGTTTTTTATGTTTTCTAATTATTAGAATTAGAATCTAACAAATAATAATTAAGATTCTATATTCTTTGGAGTTTTCTTTAAATAATAATGTAATTTTATTGTCTGCTCGAGCTACACACAGGTATCTTCTTTTAGAAGGACGTTGCAAAAAATTGCATTCTGTAAAGGGAGTTACAGTAAAGAAAAGATTGGGAACCCCTGGTCTATAGTATAGTTTTACTTTAACTAACAGTTAATGACAATACAATCTCGAAACCGGCAATAAAATAGTTCGCCTTATGGAAGATGGTTTGTGAATTTTTCCATGCTTTGCCTAATTCACCGTTGTTCTGTTACTGAGTTTTTACAAATAAGTTATTTTATGAAGTTACTAGCGGTACCCGTCCGGCTTCGCCCGGGTGCTAAGAAAGCCCGGGTGCAATACACTACTCACTCGCTTCGCTCGTTCGCTTGAATATTATTAATACACTACTCACCCGCTTCGCTCGTTCGCTTGAATATTATAATTACATTACCCACTCGCTTCGCTCGTTCGCTTGAATATTATAAATACACTACTCACTCGTTTCGCTCGTTCGCTTGAATAATATAATTACGAATAAATTTGATTACCATAAAAAAGTTATAGTGAGTCAACCTTAAAAGATAGACATATGCTGTCGTGGACTTTTTTTTAGAACTTTTAAAGGAGAACAATTCCGTCATACATGATTTTTGCGTAACTTTAACCGTTTACGCAGTGGACGCAACGGAAGCTCTCAAAAGGAATAATTTTTCCCGTTTTTGCAAACATTTTTCATTGATGCTCCGCTCCTATTGGTCGTAGCGTGATATTATATAGCCTATAGTTTCCTTCAATAAATGGGCTATCTAACAAAAAAAAAATTCAAATCGGACTGGTAGTTCCTGAGATTAGCGCGTTCAACCAAACAAACAAACAAACTCTTCAGCTTTGTAATATTAGTATAGACTATAGATTATAGCCTGTAGGTAAAGTACTCGATGGTGAATAAGTGCCTTAACAATTTGTGTCTTCGTAACAAAATATTGTATTGCAGTTAGTGATTATGAATTATGATGTATTTACTTAGGTACTTATTTTAGTTAGTTGTAGTTTAGTTTATGTGTAAATAACTGCATCTGTATTATTTTTTGAATATAAGTTTATTACCTGATGCACTTTCAACAAATGCAATTTTATATTTTACTAATGCAATAATGCTTATTATTATTACTGTACATCAAGGGTGTCCAACATCGCTTTCGATTGTTCAGTCCTAAAATAAGTTTTTTTATTAATAAAATACGCTCATTTCATTAGGGAGCAAATATTTACTGATTTATTTATATTATTAATAATAATTTTCACAAATAAATAAAGCATATCGTATTATAAAAAAATCGGCCAAGTGAAGCTATACTTGCATAATTAATGTTCCGTGCCATCAGCCCACCACTTGTGTGTTCTATAGCCAAATTTTGGTTCTGCAGTTATAAAGAAAAAAATTTGGTTGTGCAGTTACGAGTATAAAATAAAGAAATAAACAATTAAATTGTTAATAACAATTAATCGCGCTAGAATTTTTCAATCCTGATAATTTTCTTTGTTCTTTTTGGGCTTTCAAATTTTTGCTAAAAGGATGTTTAATACAATAAGGAATTCTTAAATAAAAAAATTCGTGCTTCAATAAGCTTTCATAGTAAATTGAAATTAAATTAAGTAATATAAATTAAGAATATTAAAAAAATAAAAATTTCCGCATGTGGGGCTCGAACCCACGACTATGCAGTTACGAGATACGTGTTGTACTGTTGAGTTACAATTTAGTGCTCGATATACGAGTACTATACATATTATATACTGGTTTGACGTTTTTTCATCAATTTGAAAAGTGTTTTGTTTATAACAATTGATTGCGCTAGAATTTTTTAATCCTGATAATTTTTGACAATCTACACCTAATTCTTAATGTTCATGATTTTTTCAGATTTTTTTGAGCGACCCTTTTGGTGATATAGGTAGGGGACAGGTATTTTTAAGCGTTTTTCCCCAAAAATGTTTAAAAAACGAAAACATAAAAATACATCATATATATTGTTGAATTCGTGCTTCAATAAGCCTTCATTTGACATCCTACCGGCTACCCGATGCCCTTGAGAAAAGTTTTTTTTTTCATTTTCCAATTCACCCCCTGAAATTAACCCCCAGAATCACAATTCAACTTTTTATACTTCACGTCTGTGATTGGGCCACCACACTCTATCTCTGTGCTAAATTTCAAAGTCTTACGTGAAATAGTTTCAGAGAAAATCGCCTGTGACAGACGGACGGACGGACGCAGAACTTCCGAAGTGATTCATTCCATAAGTGTTTCGTTTGTACGGAACACTAATAAAACACAGTTGAACTATCTAGTGACCTAGCCGAATCTCAACGGACAAACAAAATTCGGGGTACGGAAAATTTGACTTATGGAGTTAAAATAAAATGAATCCAAACATCAAGATTCATGGTAAAAATTCTACTTAGAGAATAATTCGTATTATGGAAGTTCAACTTAAAAGTCTATACTTATATGCGGTTTTGTATTTTGGCCACAAGTATATATTTTTTTTGTATTTTTTAAATTCATTTGATTCAGAAAGTATGCAAAACTCGGTTTTGACTTTTGAAGAAGATTGGACATCCTTGCTGTTTTGTATGCTATCAGAATACAATATATAAATGCAAGTTGCGAATTGCGATGTACAGTGTGTGTAGTGTGTACCTACATTGACATAGAGGCTAGAGCATGGACTGCGCAATTAATGAGATAAAAAGTGGTTAGTGCTTGTCAATATCTATGAACGCTATACGTTTGAGTCTGATTAGAAAAGGGCCTGAAGAGGCAGTCAGAACTGCCTATTTCTTACTACCATACTTACTAGTTACTACCAAGCGATACTTTTCTGACAGATATCTATATATGGATGGTGAACCGTGAATGGTTATACTAATTCATTGTACATCGACAAAGCACTGAAGGAGAGCCCGCATCAATATAACACTGCATAAGTTAAAATCAGCCAATTTTTTTTTAAAAAACCTCCCCTTGGCTTCAAGGAATTAATCCCATGTGCCAGACACAAAATGATGAGGATTAAACAAACAAGGAATGAAGAAACTAACACCTTTTCTCGCCACAAGCCCTCGCAGCATTAGGAACCCAAGACAAACATAGGACTCAGACCTTGGAACAACACACAAACAGCCAATTTTTAAAATACCGTATATCAATAATACATAGGCGCAAGATGTCAGCCAATCTCAACGTTCCAACAGTCTGTACTTAAGTTTCACATAATTTGATACTGCACAAGTAGGTTATACAAAAAGGCCGCCATTCCCAATCCATATAGGTAACATAAATCAAGCTGTGTGAACTTGTACCCCGACATTGAGATAAAAAAAATTTTTTGTCCGATCTGTAGCTTTTCATTTGTAGTTGTTTGTAGTGAAAAGATTTTTGTTTGTAGTTCAACGGTTTTTGAAAAAAAATAATCAAAAATTCCCCCCCCACTTTTGAATTTCAAAAATCCGACTTCACAGTCAAGTTCGGAATTGTTTGTAGTTGTTTGTAGTGATTTTACTTTCGTTTGTAGTTCAAAATTAAGAAATTTACAGCCAAGAAACCAAACTTGTTTATGCAAACATCTGAAAAAAACATATATCTACCTAAAAGCCATCGATCTACCTAAAACTAGAATCTTCGAATTTATGTTCATGACGCGCCTACCTGAACCCAGAATCCTCGAGATGGTGTTTATGACCGTATGACGCTGGTTTTTGTGCGTAAACGAATTCGGTTTTTTGTTTGTAGCTCGCTTAATTTTGAACTTCAAATGAAAGTAAAATCATTACAAACAACTACAAACGATTCCGAACATGACTGTGAAGTCGGATTTTCGAAATTCAAAAGTGAGGGGGAGGGGGCAATTTTTGATTTTTTTTTCGAAAACCGTTGAACTACGAATGAAAAGCTACAGATTGGACCAAAAAAATTTTTTTATCTCAAAGTCGGGGTGCAAGTTCACACAGCTCATAAATCAGTGCGCTATTTCTGATCTTTTGAGTGTTGCGTAAATTTTTATTTCTGGACCTACTGAACCGATTCTAAACATTTTTCGCGGGGGGAGGATAATTCCTGTGGGATAGTAACAAAACGTAACTCTGAAATTCTTTTGCATTTTAGCGCATAGGCGGAATCCTACTAATATTATAAGCACCACTTCGCCCGACTTCGCTTCGCAGGGGGAGAATTTCTCGTGGGGGAAGGGGATGATAAATCATAAATTCTTAGCATTCGGGCGAAGCCGGACGGGGACCGCTAGTATTATATAAAGTGACACTATTGAATATGTTATTTGAAATTAGTACGGCTGCTAACCTTATTCTCTGTGCAAGTGGCGTGTAGCACGGTTGTGTACATCAGTAGTACATGTGCTAATGTTTATGTTGACAACATTGTTCAGAGGTGATGCAGTAGCAAATTATTGTTGCAGGATTCCTTGTTATACATGTTGACCTACGATTCCAACAGTCATACAACTCCATAAGCTCGTAACGTCATAATAACTAGTAACAGTTGGTTGTAAAAGCAGAGTCGAACTTAAATTCAACATGAAATTGTTAATTGCAATGTTATGTGCTACATTTTTAGAGTGTTGGGTCTCCAAGTCACTATATGAATATTATGAAGTATTAGAAATACCTTGTATTTTTTGATGTCCGTCTTGTAACTTCCTGTGTTTTAACACGACGCGTTTCAGCAACGAGTTGCTACCTTCAAGTGTGGTTAAATTTTTTTTTAAATTACATATTGAGTATCCGTAAACGTTATAATATTAAGCACATGCGTATTATGTAGTGGATTGTGGAGTAGTTGTGGATTGTGAAGATAGCAACTCGTTGCTGAAACGCGTCGTGTTAAAACACAGAAAGTCACAAGACGGACATCAAAAAATACAAAGTATTTCTAATAATTCAAAATATTATTATGTGCGTTTAAAATAACAGAAATCTCAGTTTTGTAGAAATATAGCTAAAAACTTTTCAGAGCCGTACCGAATTTGTTACGAAAATTCCGTAGTATTATTGTCAAGACTCATAAACTAGATAGCAAAAATTATTAAAACATCGAATATTTTGAAAAAATATTCTTCTCGTCGTTTTGATTCTGAAAAATATAACAAAAATTCTCTCACTCGTTTCCTAAGTAAGATAAGTACAGGGTGTCAAAGTTTAAAAAAATAAATCTTTTTTTTTACTCATGTGATACCTATTTTTCCATTGCTTCCTCGAATTTTTTTTTACTAAACAGCTGGTTTGCATTTTTCTGATAAATGATAAAAGCCTGTCTTATTCCAAATTAAATGAGGATTTTGAAAAATATACAAAAAAAATGAGGAGTAGACAGTGGCGTGCATTTTTTTCTTAAATTCAGCCGTAACCTCATTGCACGCCACTGGAGGGTCACATTTAGATGAAAATTTTTGCAGAAAATAGCCAATCATATGGAAGGTTTGCATGTAAAATTTTATTCGATTTGCAGCTTGTCCCCGGAAAATATGATAAAAAAATTCGACTGATGACCAGTCCTATACTTCCCACCTAGTAAATATTTGCAAAAAATAAACATTCTTTTTTTATTCTTTGAAAAAAGCATGGTCCTCTTTTTTGTTTAGTGATTTACTGATGGCTAGCTTAATATAGCGAAAATCATGGTTACCTTGATTTACGTACAATTTTTATTTTTTTTAGTAAAATATTTTTTTTCTCGAAAACTGTACATTTTAGAGAAAAAAAATATTTACATTTTTTTCATATTATAACATCTAGAATTCATTTATATTTTTTTTACCTATGTTAATACGTGACATTGAGAACGTTTTTTTTAATATCTTAGGATCCACTGAACCGATTTGACTCAAAATCTAAGTTAAAGGCTGATAAACACAATAGAACAATCGGCATGGCCGTATGTTGTTCCGTTTTTACGATATCGAAGGCGAAAAATTGAACACACACACATACAGACCAGGGTTGTTACGGATGCAAAAATTTAGACATCCGCGGATGCAGATTCGGATGCGGATTTTGGGATTTTAAAAGGATAATTATTTAAATTTTAAGTGCATAAATAACTGAAAATCAATTTAATTTTAACTTTTTATTTATTTAATCATATTTTTAGCACGTGCCACTCTGGCTCCGCCCACTTTCTTTACATGTAGTTACTTGTTGATGTGAATCTGCATCCGTAAAAACTCCGCATTGATTGATGCGGATGTGAAGGCGGATGCAGATGTCTGAATTAATGCGAATATTCCGCATTTACGGATGCGGATGCGAATATTCGTAACACCCCTGATACAGACATCAGTCAGAAACTGATCTTAAACGATTGCTAGGGTCTCAAAACGTGAAGATCTGTTAAAATCTCGAAATATTTTTTTCGGACTAAATCCATTACTTCCCTACCATAGTAGAGGTGGGAAGTAAAAATGATTAATTTTTTATAAACTTCGACACCCTGTATTATACTTAGGAAACGAGTGAGAGGATGTTTGTTATATTTTTCGGAATCAGAACGATGAGGAGAATATTTCGTCAAAATATTCAATTTTAAAACTGAACCACCTGTATTTTTAAGACCATAGCTAGGACTATTTTCAATTTATTATTTTTTTAATAATTAGATTAGAATTGGCCACTGCCCATTGGGGGCTTGTAATAAAGGAGCCATGGAAACGCCATATTATAAACAACGGTATCGCTACACGCTCGGATATTCTCAAGCCCTGTTTGTTGCATTAGCATACTTATGCACATTATGGCAGATAGAAATATTAGCTTGGAGATAACGACAGAGATTAATGAAAAACTGATGATAGCGGTGAAATATAATATTATACCTATTATATATCATTATGATATAATTTTATTATTTTATGTAGAATATTATGACATTATATACTGTACAGGTACATACAGGCGGTTCACATAAAGAATGTAAATACCTAATCACAAAACATCAAACCACTATGTCATTTTCAAGTAAATCCGTTTATAGTTAGAGCCGTGATTGAGTAACAAATATACAATTTTCATTTTTATAAATTAGGAAGAATGTGGGCTTTGTTACAAATTTCACATAAAATATTGTTTAAAAAATCCAGCACCGTAGTTACGGCTGGCATCAGAAGCGCAAACCTTGGAGGGCGCAATCATCGATGAGAATGAATACGTTTGTTTTATCTGAATATATTAAGCTAAGATTTTTTGAGGACGCTCCGGGGCCAAGAGGCCCCGCAGCGTCGATGACCTAGCTGCGACACAAATCTATTTGAAAATATAGAAAAAAAAGTGTGTGTGTCAGCTCCGACGCACGACTGGAGTACATATGGCCGCCATTTTAAAATCTGACGCCATTTTATTTTTTTTTGTGTCCTATAAAACTCTTAAATATCAATTTTCAAAAATATCGGATAATTTTTACAAAAGTACATATGGCCGCCATTTTAAAATCTGACACCATTTTATTTTTTGTGTCCTATAAAACTCTTAAATATCAATTTTCAAAAAGACAATCGTCTAACGCGCCTATAGAAGCGTAGCTTCAAAAATTCACATAAATCGGATCAGTAGTTCTCGAGTTATAAGCGTACAAAGGGATATACAGACAGAGAAAGCCAAATTGTTCAGTGAAACGTCGAGAAATTTTAATCCGATCCGACCGATGTCAATAATTACTTACAAGTCATTTTAACTCAGTATAGGCCATGATTTTTAAACATAAAATTCAAACATCAGCAGTCAAAAAATTGAATGACTATATTAGAATAATATTTGAATTGGCATATAAATGTGTATAAAAAAACTGTTTTGACACAATACTATACATAAAATCTATCTAGAATTTTCTCCTCTTTCGATTGACAGGTTTCGAATCGATCTGACTTGAACTGAGCGAATTATAAGCAAACTTTACGCTTTTTAGTTGACGCAAAAACGTTACGCTTTTTAGTTAACGGTTGTGTAAATTTTACTCCTCATAAAATTTTCATACCGGGCGCCTTATATGAAAATCGACTCTTAAGGAGTGGTAAACTCCAAAACTTATGAAAAAATTCACAGATTTCGCAATCCTTGCAACCATCGAGGACATTGGAAATGATAACAGCATATATGAAACATAATATTAACTGTTTATTATACACACAATATTTATCAATGCACTGTTTAGTTTTGTCAGGAATAACCCTATTATTCTTCTGTTCACTTTTGCTTGATTACTTAACTTTTAAATGGATTTTTCTACAGTATTTATTAACATTTGCTCAAAAATAACACCGCAGATCGTCGCAAATACCTCTCAATTAACTAGACATGATATAAAACACATTTCAAAAAAATTGCACTTGTTCAATTTTGCATGATTGCTCCTCACTTGATCGCGACACCGTTGTCTTTTGGCCTTGAACGAAAACTCGTAACTCTGCCCCCATATACGAACATAAACATTTCCAATGTTAAAATCGACGTAAGGTATTACATTTTGACCGCAGAAATCAAGGAAGCTACTAAAAAAATTGTCATGTGGCGAAGATGATTATTAATTGTATTAGCCTACATAATATAGTTCAGTAAGAATGTTCATCAGCGGAACCAAGAACACGCAGACAATGCATAATTATAAATAATTATGACTATAGTCTTCACTCCTTTAGTCATTCGGTAAAACACGCGAAACGAAACACCTGGACTGACGCTTCCTTTAGACGCGCACGCATTACGTCACATCACGTACCACATAGGCGCGCGCTCCTTGACTTAGAAACTGAATTTATTAGAAAATAAAAATAGGTAAAAAAACTTTTAAGTTAAATGGTTTTATTTTAAATCATCAGCTGTACCAAAAACTAGAAAATAATTAGGACACAAACCAAGGGGCACTTTGTGTCGCTGCGTCAGCGGGATCAGTAATAAAAACGTGGGGCACATTTGAAATATTTCTATTGGTGGGCTTGGAAACACATTTTTCTAGACAAGCCGTTCTTATTTTATGCGCTCCACGTTTTTATTACTTATTCCGCTGACGCAGTGACACAAAATGCCCCTTTGTTTATGTCCTAATTATTTTCTAGTTTTCGGTACAACTGATTTAAAATAAAACCGTTTAACTTAAAAGCTTTTTTACCTATTTTTATTTTGATTTCTGGCCTGTATCATTATGCAAACTCCTCGTCCTTTCAAGTGTCCACCTCCTGATTCCATCATCAGACCCTCGTTACCAAGTTGAAATTATCATAATATTGAATTGTCACGGGATCTCAATGTGTGTGCAAAGTTTCATAAGAATCGGTTAAGTAGAAGTAGTTGAAAAAGCTGTCGCAAGATTTGAAACAAAGATAGTAACAAACAAACAAACAAATATAAAACCGTTTAAAATATTTTCAATACCGAGTTCTGCAAAACATTGTCAGACTGGCGATTTTTCGTCACTTGTCACAAAATAATCTAAGGTCGCTGTTAAACTCTTCATATTATAGGCATATAGATTACACTTTGAAAAAAAATCCAGCAAGAACGATTATGGAAAAAGTAAGTACACTGTGTTAATAAAAATTCATTGAAAGGAAAACAACTTCTTTGTAATTGTAATGAAAACTAATTTAATTATAAAAAGTTATATGTAGAGTCATACCGAAGCTTCGGCTTCGACCAATTTCGAATAAGTTGCATTATCTGTCGTATCTTGTAAACGTGGCTTTATGTGAAGTATTTGATGTATGAATTAGGTTAACTAAATTGTATCATTTTAATCAGATATCCGTTTTTCATATCTTTAATAAAAAATTAGTTAAGGAAGCATTCATTACAGATTCATTAAAAATATGTGGAGATTTCAACACTCGATAAAGACGTTAACACGCTGAAATTATTAATTACCAATAAATTTCTGCATTTGTTTTAAATTTTATTTGTTATTATGTTTTATTTATTTAAACAATAGAAAAAATAAAGGGACCTCTTATACAGTTTAAAACACGTAATTGACTCTTTTTTCGTATACATGTTTCCTATACTTTTTGATCAATGTTCAATGTTGCCTTTATGATACACTTGCTAATTTATTTAAGATTTTTCCGATTAATACTTTAGAAATAAATGGGGTGGGACAAGCAATTTTCGCAGTTTTTAATTTTTTTCTTGAGCAAATTTAACCAAATAATTAAAAAAAAAATTGTTTTCAATGGGTCACTCGGTGGGGTTGAATTTTTTTTTCATAACCTGTTTGACCCCCAATTATTACCCATAATTATCCGAGTTATTTATCTATATTATCTAAACTACAGCACTGCACCATAACAAGCTTTAACTATGCCAAATTTCAAGTCGCTATTTGTACCGTTTGGGTCTGGAAGCAGGTGACAGACGGACGGACGAACAGACACCGGAGTGAGTCCATAAGTGTTCCGTTTTTCTAATTTTAGTACGGAACACTAAAAAGCGCAAAAGAAATAAAAAACAGTCAGTAAATTACTTAATTTGAAAAATTACTGACAAGTAGGCAAACCAAATGTACAGTAACATACGGTGCAGGGTTGCCTGCCTCATATAGTGAGGTAGCTTAGAACTGTATTTTGATATTACCGATACCTGGCGGATAAAAGCACCAAATTTGGTATGATGGTACCTTAGTGTATACTAATAAATGTTAGCCTAGGAGCCCTCTGGCTCTGGGATTTCTGAAAAACAACTTTTGGCGGCCGAAAAACACAAAATTTTACCACCTTTTTTGATTTTTTCAAAATATCTCAGAAACGGTCGACTTAAGCAATTCTTCCACTATGTAATGTTTTAAATATGATTACATTTCCTACAATTTTCATTCCTACAACTTTTCTGTGATATTAATGGTAAGCGCGTTACAGCTTCTTGAATATCACGGGCTTTTTGTAACCTTGGTAACCAATGGTTAAAATGTAATGTCCTTTTCAATAGCTTTATTTATTGTGTTCTTCATTGAACTTCAAATTAAAAATACAAATGCCCATAAATCAAGGAACGCCCTAAACCGTCCTTTTTGTCCCATATTGATATCTTTTAAAATTGAGAAGTTAAAGGCAGTCAAAGTTGAAATCATCACAGAGTTTTACGTGTTTTTAATACGCGTTTCGAGTACCTTCAATACCGAATAGGACGTTCCTTGCTTTATGAACATATTGTGTATTTTCAATTGAAAGTTCGATGAAGAACACAATAACTAAAGCTATTGAAAAGGACATTACATTTTAACCATTGGTTATTAAGGTTACAAAAAGCGTGTGATTTTCAAGAAGCTGTAGCGCGCTTACCATTAATACCACAGAAGAGTTGTGGGAATGAAAATTGTAGGAAATGTAATCCTCTTTAAAACATTACATAGTGGAAGAATTCCTTAAGTCGACCGTTTCTGAGATATTCGAAAAAAGCAAAAAAGGTGGTAAAATTTCGTGGTTTTTCGGCCGCCAAAAGTTGTTTTTCAGAAATCCCAAAGGGCTCCTAGGCTAACATTTATTAGTATACTCTAAGGTACCATCATACCAAATTTGGTGCTTTTATCCGCCGGGTATCGGTAATTTTACTAAGCCACCTCACTAATAGTCAATTAAAGTTCTTCGAGCTTTAATGGCGACATAATGTTAATGCTGGGTTTCTGGACTTTTGGTGCGACTTTCAAAGATAAAAGTAGGTACTTTTAGTTTCAATGGTAACCAAACCTAAAAGTACTTTTAGAGGTGAAAGTCGTATCAGAAACCCAGTTTAAAAAGTGCAAAAAAAAGATATATTAAAAATTTAAAAAAACCCAACCCTAAACTATTACCTTAAATTTGTCGGTTAAAAAAGTATGAAATAATTTAATATTATTTATTCCTATATGAAGGCGTTGGGGTCGACTGCTGCAATACGTTAAACTTTCAAAAACTACTACCCAACGCGTTCATAAGGAGTAAATATTAAATTATTTCATACTTTTTAAACAACCGATCAGGTAGTAGTTTTAGGTCGCTTTTAAAATTTTTAACTTTCCAATGAAAGTTGTTGTAATCGGTCCGATTTTGTGAATGACAAATTTGGACATATATCCACGTTTCGACTTTTGAGGTCCCTAGAATCCAAATCTATTGTTTTTAGAGATATGTCTGTGTTTGTGTGTATACGTACGTACGTACGTTCGTTCATTCGTACGTTAGTGAACTTTTTTTCGGCTCGCATATCTCAAGAACAAATAATGATATCGGCTCCGGACCAATTTTATTCGACGCAAAATTGCATGATGAACACCTGGTAAGGGTTTGCAAAAAAAATTGAATTGGCGGTTATTTCTGTGGTCGCTAAACTCAAAAAAATAGAGTGTAACCGAAAATATCCCATATCTCAAAAACTACGCAACATATCTTATTCAAACCAATTTGCGTTGGAAGTGTTATTTAAGTTTTATACCACCTTAAATTTTTTCAGAATTTTCCACCCCATAGTTGAAAAGTTAGAAGGGGGGGAGACACACTTTTTACGACTTTAGAAGCGCATATCTCACCAACTATTGACTTAATGTGCACTGGATTTTTTTTTCATCCCTCAGTTATATGTATGGAATACCACCCCTAATTTTTTCCCCCGTCATTTCACTACACCATTGTATAGCGGTTCATAGAAGACACCTACCTTCCAAATTTCATCTATACAGTGCTAATAGTCTCCGAGTAAAATGGCTGTGAAATACGGACGGACGGATAGGACGAAATTATAAGGGTTCCGTTTTTGCCATTTGGCTACGGAACCCTAAAAAAAAACATGTTAACCTGTATTGCAAATAGTTTCTCTACGGTAGACTGGTCTCTAATCTCTAAGGACACCCAATGGGAAGTTAACAGTGTGGTTTCGCTAATGACCTAAGTTGTCGACGCGTCTATAATTTACAACAGTGTGGTTTTACCCACACACCAGGCGTCTTTTTAATTTATAGTTTATGAGATTTTACGGGCGCCTATGACGAGGAGCAAACAATTCATATAATAAAGAGGTATGGGGCATAATGGCACATTCGCAGCACATATGTACCTTACTGGAGAACCCCTCCTTATATTATCAACAGCATAATATTCGGAGTCTAGAAACATATGGCGCGATACGATAGGGTGCGATATAGGTCTGCACGCATCTGGAACTACCGTGCATGTAAACATTTTCTATTCATCATAGATTTTATACCGACTGTTTCATAATTGCATGTTGCAAGGTATTTTACTATTTACTCGATATTTAGATTAAACACTTTGAATTTATTATACGTATTAATATGTTAGTTTATAATAATAAATATTTATAATGATATAATCCTTTTCCACAATACGAATTAACTTTTATTAGTGAATTACAGTTTCCAGACAACTTTGTTGCCATTAACGTTATAAGGTCCCATAAAAGAAAAAAATTAAATGCCATTGCATGCCGGGACTCGAACTTCCAGTTTGACTAAGTTACTGACTGAGTGCCTTGGAGTTATTGTTGTCAGATCAAAAACCAAGATTTCCGGAACCTAGACGATTTATCTCCGGGGGTGGGGGGTGTATTATTGTAAAAAAAAATTATATATTACCTATATTATTTTACTATTTTTAGCGACAGTCTCAACAGTGACAGTCTGTTGGACGAACGATAAAAAAATATTATATTAAAATTACTAGCTATTTTTAAAGGCAAAAAAATGCAAAGTATTGTCAAAAAAATTGATGTAAAAACTATGTTACCTATCTAATATTAGGGTTGCCACTTAACATACATACCGTAAGTCATATACAGGGTGTATCACAGGAAACCGAACATAGGGAAAAGTACACAGTACAAATTAGTTAAAATCAGAGATTGCTTTGCTCTCTATTCATGTAAAAAACCATGATAATTAATTTAGTTAAGTTAGCCATGTGTATTCTATCTTTGTCACGCTACTCATTTTGCTTATGTTTTCCTTGTTGCATTCATTACTTTTCTATGTATTCAATCCTGTGATACACCCTATATAATAACCATAGTTAATTAACAAACTTGAAACAAAAATTGAGCACCTCTTTTATAGTCCAGCAGTCAGGTACTTTTTACCTGGAAAGTATTCCGAAGTTTATGATATTTTGGTGTGTTGTTTGTGGGTACTCTGTGGAGTAGAATCTGAGTTTTCGACCTCGAGGACCCTGTGCTAGCGTGGGGGAGCCGAAAAACCACGAAATTTTACCACCTTTTTTGCTTTTTTCGAAATCTCTCAGAAACGGTCGACTTAAGCAATTTTTTCATTATGTAATGTTTTAAAGAGGATAACATTTCCTACAATTTTCATTCCCACAACTTTTCTGTGGTACTAATGATAAGCGCGCTACAGTACAGCTTCTTGAAAATCACGCGCTTTTTGTTACCTTGGTAACCAATGGTTGAAATTCAATTCAATTTGTCCCATATCGATATCTTTTAAAATTAAGAAGTTAAAGGTAGTCAAAGTTGAAACACCTCGAAATTTACTGACTTTTTTCAGGTTTTCACTTATAACTTCAAAACAATGCATTTTTAGCGTAATACACTTATTAACAAAGTTGAAGACCATTAAATTTCCTACAAATTTCGAGGTGTTTCGGCTTAGCACAGGGTCCTCGAATCCGAAAACTCAGATTCTACTCCACAGAGTACCCACAAACAACACACCAAAATATCATTAACTTCGGAATACTTTCCAGGTAGCCCCCTTCATTTATTACCTGCCGCCTGGACTATTAGGCTTATTAATTAAAAACTGGTAGAATTCCGGGACAGTAAAGTGTAATTACTAGACACGGGACAAGACGCAAAATTCCGGGGCTTTTTCGGATTTCTTGGCCATCTAGCAACCCTACCTAGAGTAGATACTATTTATTACTTGTATAAGTAAACGTATTTTTCACTACATGATCTATTTAAAAATGCAATGTTGCGGAATGAAAAAAATATTTAAAATATTAAATTAAAAAATTTGAATCACTTCGCAACATTGCAATTATACTTGCTCAGCCAATAAATTTTTTTCATACTTATAATGACGAGAACCGGCCTGCTCTCCAGTTACGGAGTTTTTTTTCTGTAACGTGATTAGGTACATTTTATATAAAAACTTTATCGTGAAATTTGAATGAAAAAATGGTAAAGAAAAAAATATCATCTTTTTGTGTCATTTTCAACTTTTAATATTCTTTGAAAGGCATCGTCTGATTTTTAGTTTATAGTCCACTGCACATGTTAGAAATTTCAAATTAGTTTAATATAATTTTGCAGAGACTTGCATAAATGCATAAATTACAAAAGGAGAAATGCGTTGTTAAAGTCGATTCACACTGCAAACATAATAATATTATGGTTTAGATTTGTTGTTATACATTTGAAAACGTTAAAAAATATTTACGATATGCCTACATCTGCAGTTATCATCGAAGTAATTTAAGGAGGTTTGTGGTCTAACTATGTAAAAGTACGAAATTTGATTAGTAAATGCATTTCAATCGTGATTCCGATACACCGAATCAATGTGAATCGATCTTCATTCACGCAGAATCGGATAACTAAACAATCGAAAGTGAAATATGTACTATTAGCAATTATTATTATTACAAGCAATTGTTATTTGGAGCGTTCATCAACTTTTATAAAATTATAATAAAATAATGTAACGTACATACCGATAACATGCAGGGCTCATTTTCTGACTAATTTTACCATTTCAATTCCACAAGTGGGAAATGGTACCTATTAATTTAGATCAAAATTCATTTCTCGCAATTTTTCATTATTTTAACTTCTTGCGGTCCCCTAAGTACCTACAACAAAAGGCAAATTCGTCTGTTTGTCTTTTAACGCGATCCCGGTCAAATGGCAAAGCGCATATATCGAAATCAAATTTTAATAGGAAGTGCTCTATTGTTTTTGGGAAATTCGGCGCATGGTGGAATTGGAATTGTTCCGTCTCCTAATTTGATTTTTACTGCACTGAATCTAATATAACAACAATCTAACATAAACGAAATACATATTTTTAAATTTTATAAGATTTTTTCGTATTTTTTTGTAATAAATTTCGCTTGCTATTTGTTCCGATTGGGAACATATTTACCTATATATCATGTATTATACATCGCGATTATTGTCATCAGCCCTTAGTGATGCCAAAACCAGTGGGTCGTAAAGCAAGTTTAAAACGTTGGCACGCGTTTCCAACAGCAGAGGCACGCGTTGTTCACCAGGTGTGCTACACAAACATAGTAAACACATGTATGATGTGAGACGCCACCCCCTGACCATTTGCATCAGCTGCCCGTTTGCACACGACGCGACATTTGTGAGTACCTATAAACACCGGTAGTAACCGCTGCAGACATTGATGTCGGGGGTGAATGATGCGGGTACTATACCGGAACTGTTGTTCATAGGCGTGCCGTGATTATAATAATAAGGCTTAGTTTACTTAATGCATAGAATAACGTTTCTAATTAGACAAGATGAAAAATTCATACTAATTTTTTTTGTGTAGGTATACCTTGCTTTTGTAATTTAGTAAGAGTTGATTGAAAAAATATATATACAAAACTAACCTAGACAAGTGAGCGCGGTACCCCGATCCCGATCTTGACACAGTATAAATGCTACGTTATATTTAGGTAATTTTTGCAAAATTAAATATCCAAAAAATAAGGCCTATCGGGTATCATGGTAGTGGATCTCAATCTTCGACCTTTTACGTAACACTTTCTGAATCTTGACCCTGTCAGCGTAGGTACAATAGAAGTAATTTTTTTATCTATTTAGACGTTTCATGGTCTCTACTTCTGAGGTCCCTACATACCTACTGAAAAAAGTGAGTTTTAGATGTCCATTCGTCCTTTCGTATGTCACATACCGTTCAAAGAAACTAAATCAAATTTTAAACTTACGGTTTATAAGAGACTAGTGGTACCCGTCCGACTTCGCCCGAGTGCTAAGAAAGCCCGGGTGCAATACACTACTCACTCGCTTCGCTCGTTCGCTTGAATATTATAAATACACTACATACTCGCTTCGCTCGTTCGATATATATATAAACCTTCCGTGAAAAATTATCTAACTGATGGTGAAAACCGCATCAAAATCCGTTGCGCGGTTTAGGAATTACATTACTCACTCGCTTCGCTCGACGTTCGCTATATATATAAACCTTCCGACAACAATTCCGTCATACATGATTTTTTGCGTAACTTTAACCGTTTACGCAGCGCACGCAACGGAAGCTCTCAAAAGGAATGATTTTTCCCGTTTTTGCAACATTTTTCATTGATGCTCCGCTCCTATTGGTCGTAGCGTGTTATTATATAGCCTATCCAACACAAAAATAATTTTTCAATTCGAACCAGTAGTTCCTGAAATTAGCGCGTTCAACCAAACAAACAAACAACCAAACAAACTCGTCAGCTTTATAATATTAGTATAGATAATAGATATGATTTCTCAAGGTTTTTTCTCTACTCTACTAAATAAGAGTAGTTTAGAACGGAAATCTAAAATTGCGTTATTCTCGAAAACGGCTCCAACGATTTTGTCCATATTTCATAAATCAATATGTCATTAATGACCCTACAATGTCATCATTCGTTTGTCTCACAAAAATCCAGAAAAGGGTAGTTAATACCTGATATTCTTTGTAACTGACCAACGAAAAACCACGGCTGAGCGAGAAAGTCAGTGTGGTGAAGCCGTGCCGTTTACATATTTTGAAATCGTGTATAAAAAGAATGTATTTATACCTAGCTATATAGTTAAATGTAATTCTTTCATAATGTATTTTTCTTTAGTCTCAGTTCCGCGTTAGTTTTTATATAATAATAATTAATAAGCTTAGTAATGTATAAAACTAATCATACACTGTTTACTGTTTAGGAGATTCGAAATTGATCGGTGTTTTTAACGCATTCGACACACTCCACATGGAACGTAATTATCGACATTTTCCCAATAACAGATTGCGAAATACAGTAAAACCTTGTCAATATGTAATTTTAAGCGAAATCTAAAACTACAGTAGGTAATGTTCCTCAATCAAAAAAGTCCTCAACCCAAAGATGAAGTAGCGTAAGCGTAATTATACTGAATGATATTTTATTTTATATTTTTTGTACTCAAAAATTTGAGAATTAGATACAGAAGAAAATCGAATTCAGAATTTTGACGGATTTAGAAGTTTCGTGACCACTATACGTACCGCAAGAGCGAGTTTTGGATGTCTGTCTGTTCGTTAGTCCATAATCCTTATGCGCAGAGTTTTAGCTGACACACCTGACACCGCTCTACGGATCGATAAGTACTAAATTTTAAACTTAAAGTTTTTAGGAGATTCCTCAGAAAATGGAGTTATAAAACATTTATTATAAACTCCTGGTCAAACGCACTTGGTTTTTCTGTTATATTTTTAGTCTTGAAGAAATCAATTGAACTGCAGGAAGCTTGTTTAGTTTTCTATTGAAACCATCGCAGGGTAAACTTGAAACCATCAGAGATGGTCGTGAACGAGAATGACGAATACATGGAGAAAGATTTGCTGCCTGCCTCTCTGTGCGAGCGTTGAAGTAAATGCCTTCCCAAAACCTTCACCACTGAATGGTTCCAATAGACCATTACAGAAATATTTGCACTTGGCAGACAGCAAATCTTTCTCCAGGCCTTCGCCATATTCGTTCACGATTAGGGCCTACAATATCGGATTATTCTCGATTCTGGAATTGATTACGATATTTGGCAAGTTTTAGATTTCACTACTTTTCACTATACAATTGATTGGACTTGCCTCCGTTAGATCTCATTATTTTTTGCTGCGCTACGCGGATCACGAGACTTGGCCTTATTTTTACGAGAATTGTTTTTGATGGGATTTCAATTCTTTTTGTAGGATGTTGCTTAGCCAGCATGCCTTTCCACTTAGATTTTCACTTAGAGATACTTTTTTATTATACCTGTAGAAATCTGCATCCCGTTTGAGGGGTTGAAGGAGAAAAATCATATATATTTTTATTTTACTCGTTACTTGTACGCAAAACCCAGCCTACATATCAAATTTCAACTTTCTAGGACTATTGACCTATAGAAATCTGCACCCCCCACTTTGAGGGGTTGAAGGGGAAAAATCATAGATTTTTTAATTTTTTCGTTACTTGTACGCGAAACCCAGCCCGCATACCAAATTTCAGCTTTTTAGGACTACGGGAAGTACCCTTAAGGTTTTTAATGAATGAGTGACGAAATCAATGAACTTCGCGTATTAATAACATCTTAAGTAGCGCACGTCTATAAAAATGAAATTTGGTACAATACTGAAGTGTTATCCAGACTGAAGTTACGAGGGTTCAAAAATTTACCGAGTCGCTTTGAGAAAAGGAATAGACTAGGCAGTGCTCGACTTGGCGGGGACACGGCCGTGCCCCCAGATACGTACATATAGCGTGTCATAAAAAAGCGAGACTATGTGTCGTTACATGCTGATATATTTGAAGAAAAAACTGAAAATGTAATGTGAAACTAATGGTGCATTTAATTGGAAATGTCGCTATAATAAATAATAATAGAACAGAGCGTATTGTGACAACAATGACGATGAACAGTTATGCTGTCCTTTATTGTCTCCCATAGGTCTTTGTACGTAGCTATTCTGATTCATAATAATATATTGTGTACCTGGAACGTACGTATTATATGTAAATGATTTCCAGTATAAAAAAAATAGAAATAGCTCATATAAGAAAGATTGAAACTAGATTCAAATATATTTCTTAATGGCAATCTTGGAAGTTCTATGACTTAAAAACTCTACATCTATCTCTTCTTTACGAACTAGTTTTTATGTGCTGTGATAGGTACCCATCCTCAGGTTGTTCTACAAGATTTTTTCATTTATTCAGTGGCGGAATTGATCGTGATGGCACCTTAGGCCCGTAAAATCAAACTTTCGCGATTTCCTGCTTCCCTAATTATTTTAGGAAAAATGTCTTCAAATAATACTTAATAGTTTTAGAACATAAAATTCTGCATCTAAATCATTAAACAAAATTAATTTTGCATGCTTTGTAACGGCAGAAATTTGATATGAAAATATCAAAATTACCTCAAAAACAGATAGCGATAGCCATGGAACTTGAACAAAATGATTAGAAATCTGGGGCCACGGCAGTGGCCCCCGCCAAGTCGAGCAAACAACAGACGGCCGCTACCGTGTATACCTTTTCTCGAAGCAACTCAAGGCACTTTTCAACTTTCTATATCTCTGTTACAAATGCAAGCAGAAGGCTGAAAAGTTCGCTAGAGATTTTACTTAACGGTCTTAACTAATTCCCCAAATTACAAGTTTCTAATAAATATAGTTCAGAAAATTTCAACCCTCAAAATTGTCTATTTTGTCATCACTCACTGACATAGCGATCATCAAAAAGCTAGGGCACTTCCAGTAGTCCTAGAAAGCTGAAATTTGGTATGCAGGCTGGGTTTCACGTACAAGTAACGAGAAAATTCCAATATCTGTGTTTTTCCCCCTCCAACCCTTAAAAGGGGGTGGTGCATATTTCTATTATTATAGGCTAAGTTCGTAGTCAGAGAAAGCTGAAATTTGGTATGGAGGCTAGGTTTCGCGTACAAGTAACGAGGAAATTCAAACATGTGTGATCTTCCCCCTCCAACCCCTAAAAGGGGGTGTTGCAGATTTCTATGGGTCCTTAGTCAGAGAAAGGTGAAATTTGGTATGCAGGCTGAGCTTCGCGTACAAGTAACGAGAAAATTAGCAAATCTATGTTTTTCCCCCTCCAACCCCTAAAAGGGGGTGGTGCATATTTCTATTATAATAGGCTAAGTCCGTAGTCAGAGAAAGCTGAAATTTGGTATGCAGGCTAGGTTTCGCGTACAAGTAACGAGGAAATTGACACTGGGAATTTCAAACATGTGTGATCTTCCCCCTCCAACCCCTAAAAGGGGGTGTTGCAGGTTTCTATAGGTCCTTAGTCAGAAAAAGTTGAAATTTGGTATGCATGCTGGGTTTCACATACAAGTAACGAGAATATTCAAATATTTGTGATTTTCCCTTTCCAACCTTACAAAAAGAACTGAGATCCCATCAAAAATATTCTTGTAAAGAAAAAAAAATGCCAAGTCCCGCAACACTTTCGCCGTAAAAAGTTTTGAGATCCCGAAAAGTACCAAGTCAGCCATTCTATAACCTTTGACTATGAAGTTAGCAAATTACTCGATAGTTGTCTTAAAACTTATACACAGGTAAAATAAAGAATAATTTATAAATAATATTTTATGACTGTAAACTTGTAGTACCTTTTGAACTTGGCAATCACGTGGCATAGGTGCACTGTGATGAGATATTGTTTTTATTAAACTTTATCGCACGGTATCATATATCCTGATTGCCAAGTTCAAAAGGTACTACAAGTTTACAGTCATAAAATATTATTTATAAATTATTCTTTATTTTACCTGTGTATAAGTTTTAAGACAACTATCGAGTAATTTGCTAACTTCATAGTCAAAGGTAATAGAATGGCTGACTTGGTACTTTTCGGGATCTCAAAACTTTTTACGGCGAAAGTGTTGCGAGACTTGGCATTTTTTTTTTCTTTACAAGAATATTTTTGATGGGATTATTCTGACTGCTAAAACGTCATCATTTTGTTCAAGTTCCATGGCTATCGCTATCTTTTATTTGACGATATTTTTCCTAAAATAATTAAGGAAGCAGGAAATCGCGAAAGTTTGATTTTACGGGTTAAATCCCTATGTGCAGCAGTTACGTTCACCACCCTGTATAATGTATATATCGACAGTGAGAGAGAAAATAAAAAAATTCAATCTCACAATTGACGGAAAATTTAATCAATTTTGACTTTCCAGCGCCCGGGAAAAATGTTAAGGTTCAGGGGTCTTCTTAATTTTGCCGCCCCTCAAATGTTGCCGCTCTAGGCCCGGGCCTCGCGGGCCTAGGCCTAAATTCATCACTGCATTTATTGATGTACGAGTTACCTTTCATGTTCCTTTTCACATCTACCATGCCAATTTTTTTTCAAAAAATGTTTGATGTGGCCATGACGTGCCAACAAGTACCTAAAGAAATTTAGTGGACAAAAAAATTATTCAAACGTAAATGAAAAGATTTTTTTCGATAATGCAATGAGTGCCATGAAATGAAACTTTCGTCGACTTGTCGTGTCGATCTCATAATATGACTGCATCTAACATATTTTTAATTATTTCGATTGTGCATGTACCTCAATCAATTGCGTGCCAACAATATTCCGTCCGACAATATACGCGTGCCATAGGTTCGCCATCCCTGTTATAATGGTTCCGTATATAGTGATAGGGCCGAAAAATCATCTCCGAGATAAGATCCTCAAAACGTAAAGAAAAGTGTTTTTCCGCATGACGGCTGTGCGTCTGTATGTGAAATGTTCTTTCATTCACATAATATGATATCAATAGTTCTATTTTTAATTTACTCACGTGAGTCACGTACACGTTTGTCAATAATTGTTTGCTGCAACCCCCAAAATCTTTTTCGCAACCCAAAGATGGGTCGCAAACCACAATTTAAGACCGTGTGGTATTAACATTAGATATTTATGTAGATGAATATTACGAATTTGTGTGAGTTTTGAACTTGGTTGAAATTACACACCTGATGTAGAGCTACGTGTTTCGTTTCAGAAATCAAATAAAAATATTACAGGTAATTAAAAGAGTCATTCAATAACGGAACATTTTAACAACAGCGTATCGTGTTCATGGACAAAATCAGTTTTCAAATCGTTCATCATGTTGATAGCGCAACTGCAGGGGGGCTCTGTGGGAAATGTCGCTGGACACATAATACATATTATTATATCTGTGGCAAAAAATTAAAACAGCTTATGGCGAATTTGTGGATTTTTGGCAGATTTGTTTCAACTCTGTTTTGTGTAACATTATACCGTTTAATTCGAAATCTTCCTACCACACGTAGGGTTAACAGATGGCCGGGATTTCCGGGAATGTCCCGGAATTCGTTGGTTTGTCCCGTGTCCCGAAATTTAAGTCTTCTATCCCAGAAATGCATAAGTTCAACGAATTCGTGATCGCGATCGCAAGAAACGACACTAAGTTACCTGCTAAGTAGTACTTATTTATTTAGCACTATCTGCAATTTCTGTACATATCATATCTTTTTTTACTTGTATTTAATTGTATTTTTCGGACTTACCCTATGTCGGTAAAGACAGATTGGGAACAATAAAATGAATTATTAAAGATTCACACGAAATCAAGCGTGATTTACATATACTCAGAAGCGCGTGCCACATCTCACCGTGTAATGGTGTGTGATAAATGAATAAAATTTGACAAGTCTAATGATAAATATAAAAAAATAGTAAAATAATAAAACATTTTTTTCACCCCCCTCCCTGAAATAAATTGCCTTCGCCTTAGAAATGTCCCGAAAATCTTGGTTTTTGATCTGGCAACCCTCACCACACGAGCGTCGTGAATACCGAGTCGAACAAAATTAATTCATGAACGTGCGTTTTTCACTGCCTCACCGACCGCCTCGAGTTTATAACTCAATCTAGCGAAGGAATATTAAAAAGAGAATTGTTTTGTTGAGAAAATTTTCAATTCTGTGACAGTTATGAGCGACTAGGTGTTAATAGGATCGGCTTCCCAGTTAAATTTTAAATCACAAATTCGACGCATAAGCGATTTTGCCTTTTGACCACCGCATTGCAATACCTGGAGTACTTCTATACAGTTGATATTATCGACATTTTTTGCAAAAAAGTGTTTAACGGCAAATTAATTATACACTATGTATAATTTATGTGAAATGCAATCGATAATGTTAAATGAATTTTAAATAAAAAAAAATATAAAATAAACAGTTTCTTAAACATGAAAAAAATAATATCTATTTCCGTTTTATCACACGTCGTCGTACATATATATGTATTTGAAAGTATAGTTAGTTATTTATTATAACTTGTTTTTTTAACAATTATTGACGATTAGTGAAATAAATGCGGATTTATTTTAAAGAATTTCAAAAAACTATTTAATAACGAATTTTTAATTCTCAAATAGTTTATTTTACCGGACTCTAATACCAGCTGCGGAATCGTAAGGCAATAAAAATGTAAAAAAGTATATCAATCAATAAAATTGATTTAGAAATAAGAACACTTTTTGAGTGTATAGCTGAAAATTTTGGTATCTGTTTTGTTGTTTTACGTTGCGTAGAACAATAATTGTTATAAGAGTACAAGGGCATAGCCAAAGGGAGCAGGGCAGGACACGTGCCCCCTGCCCCTAGCTAATTTTCATTTCTCACGTTCAAATCATCTTAATTTGTATACTTATACTACTAAGTATTACAGTCAGTGGTTATCTCAGGGAGGCTTCGGGAGGTCCAAGCCTCCCAAATTAAAAAAAAAATCGTCTGCAGCGCTAAGCACGGGAACTGCGCAATGCGGCCCCAGGGGTCCAAACATTCTCTCCCTGCGTCACTTCACTTCCCCCACTGCTCAAAATCCTGGTTACATCCTTGTAAGAGTACAAGAAAGTAAGTAACAGCCATCCATAAAAGCATGAATAAAAAATTAATGGATCAGAGTGAGCCGTGACTGCATTAATAAATTGTATATTTCTAACACCGCGTTACAATGGTAATCTTGAGGATTTCTATTTTATTTTGAATTATTTTATTTTACTTGTCTTTTAAAAAATTGTAAATTACAAACACTCAACAGTTAAGGTTTTTAGCGTTTATACCAACATTTTTCCGAAACTAAAATATTATTACCGTATCAATATTTTTTTTGAATATCAATAAAATACTTTTAAAAATCATTATTTTTATTTTTTTACGAAAATAGGATAAGAAAAGTAACTAAAACAATATACGTATTCAGGCCTATTCTACTAACGATAGTCACGGTGATTACCAAGTGCATAGGGCTTGAGAATAGCCGAGAGTGTAGCAATGCTGTTGTTTACATGGCGTTGCTATGGTTCCTCTATTACAAGTCCCCAGTTTCCGGGTTCTAACCCGAGAGCTGGTAAAAGTGTCAATTGGATTTTTAATTTATTATTAAAAAAAAATAATGAATTGAAAATATGAATTGGTGCTATAGGCCCAAATAACCTTAGCTATTGGTGGTCTTAAAAAAAAAAACAAAAAAACAAGTGCTTAGCAAGATAAGCACTGTGGCTAATCACTTTTGTTCGTTTCTTATTCTGCTAAGCAAAGTGACAGAGATCATGATATTTTGTTTTGGGTTGTATTACCGTTGTAATGTAATATTTTGGGTTTGGGGATATATATTCGTTGCTCAAAACTAGTTTTGCGCATTTATTTCGGGCATTGTCCGAATTCGAGTACCTATTGATCGTAGCATATACATTTTTATGAACTAAAAAGGTTGAAAATTTTATTTCAATTTAAAGAATTTTCGATATATATTCATACCTTTCATAATATACTTACGTCACGTATGTCTAACTTCCAGCCCTGGGGCTAAATCCGGCCAACAATTTTAAGTTTTAATCGCAAAACAAAGTTTATGTCGGAATGCTTATTTTCCAAGACAGTAGGTTGGCAGTAAGTTGGGATTACTTCTCTACATCATTTTTAGTTGTGCGAATTTTTCAGAGCTATTTACTGTAACATCGTTTTCCAAGGATGCTCATCAGATCAACTATTTAAGGCATGCAATATAAGGGAGCGCTGGGGCGGAACACTCAGGGTGAGACAGACGTGTGCCCAGACGGAAGTAGAATCAACCAACCGTTCTTGCCTGCCGCATATAGCACATCATCTTTTTTATTATGTTTATATGGAATAAATTACGTGTACACGGCATGTTTAAAAACCAGTTTACATGAAAAATAGAGGTCGTGCAACGAGTGCTAGTTCAGAGCTCAAGAATTACAGCATAGATTATAGATAGCAGTTAATTACAGTATTAAATATGTATGGAGCTTCTTTCATTGTTTGAAGCCAAGATCTATATGAGTAGAGACTTTTTGATACAAATCTGGACATAACCGCGATGTTCGCAATTTTTCTTCAAAATGCCAGAAAAAAGATAAATGAGTACAAGCTTGTGTCCAAATTCTTATTAGAGGACCTTTATGATGTGCGAGTTTTTTTTTTATTTAACAATTTTCTGCAGGTATTATTTCCATACTGAATGTTAATAAAAATAAGTACAAAACACCAAACCACCAGTACTTTTTTTTCGACGAAGCAATGATCAAAACTTTCTAGTTTTAATCATTTCCTGACAATGCTAACATGGTTAGCGAAACGTGCGTTGAGAAAAAAGTGTTTGTGGTTTGGTATTTTGTTGTTATTTTTAATATTCAGTGTCTTCACACCAACGGTTTTATCCCTATTCAAGTTCGTGGATTATTTTCGTAGAAAAATTGACACAAAGCTACAGAATATCTTCCCCTTGTTACATTAAAAACTTAAGATTATTGTGAATAAATTGCGACTGAAAAAATTCAACCGGTATTTTGTTGTTTTGTCGCATAAATCCCCCTGTTTCGACATCTTCTAATGAACTGACTATAGGTATATTATAGGTAGAATATTAGGTATAGGCACATTAGAAGTGGAACATCTGCTTCGATTATTTACACACCGGTAACGTCCGAATTGTTAAGCCCTACAAAACTGAACTTATTCATAATCATATGATATTTCTGCTGAATAAATGACATCTGGATGCTCCAGTGGCGTAACAGTAAAAGTATACAATCAGCCTTAAACCGTTGATTTAATATTTTTTATTGTGTAAATTTTGTGTAAGGGCTTGAGAATAGTCAAGTTCGTATTATTATTATTGTAGATTATAGACGCGTCGACAACTCAGGTCATTAGCTTCTTCAAAACAACAATTAATAATCTATTTGTGTATTAAAATCTGCCAATCGGCATACACAAACCAACTGGTACGAGCTCGGGCTCCTGGGAACGCCAAATCCCAAAGAACATTGGAATGCAATTGCGAGAACAAGTACATTCCAATGTCCCCCCTGGGGGAGTCAAGTTCGTAAGGATACCGTTGTTTATATGGAATTTCTATTGGTCGTCTATGATAAACCCCCAGTTTCGAGGTTCTAATATGAAAACTGGTGACAGTATCAAATTATTGTATAGAATTTTTCCGCATTTTTATTATGCAAAACAGAACGAAAATACATTTACCTCAATATGAAAATTGAACGATTCATTGAAGTGTAATAATTTATAAAAGTTGGTGTGCTATTTGAACATGTGACGTCACTTAACCCGTCCAGTGCGGATAAATGACGTAACATGCACAACAACTTTAGTGGACTTTATTATTGCGCTTCAACGAATTGTTCAGTGTTTCTCAGACTTTAGAGTTTTGCTCATACTGACGTATATTTTCGTTCTGTAGTATAAAAAAAATCATCACGCAAGTACTCTTAAGACTCTGTTTAAACATAAGCAGAGGCGCCGAATTTTGTAAATCTCCAGGGGGGCCCGACTTATACCCAGTAGCGGATTTAGGATGTTGGTTTAGGGGAAGGAGGGTGCAAGATTGGAAGAAACAAAGGTAATCAATAGCGCTAGCCCACAGCTCGGGGGGTTTGGGGAGTGTTCTACAACCGCGTAATCGGCGCCTATGATCATAAGTGCATATTCTAATATTAATATTATAGACATGAAATGTGACATCAGTATTTTTTATTGTTATTCATACTGCATCTTAAAAGAAGTTAATTTATGTGAGTTTGTGTCATTCAAAAATGGTTTAAAAACCAGTAGCATATACTGTGTATATTTTGACGATTATAACTTGTTTTTTATATTATTTACTAATTAACTATTTTGTTTATATTTCCGCCACGCATCAAACACATATCAAATCTAATTTACTGATATTGTATATTATAAGATCAAGATAGTAAAATATTCTCACACGGTAATTTTAATTTACAGAATCCAAAATTTTTCTGGAGTTTAGGTATATCTCTTAGAGTTGAGTGTAGACTATAGATGCTTTGATCTAAAAGCTTTTACAGGGACGTACTGGATCAAATGGAGCTTAATAACAATATATACAATTTTCATGGCATTAGCTTAATGGGAAACGAAGTTATGGGGATTGGTAAATTAAATAGGTCGCTTACCTCTTAGTGGGTTCGTGTAAATATAGACGCTCGGTGTTCGCCAGTCTGGCTTGCTGTGAGAACTTGGCTTGGTGCACTGCCGTGCTTCTAAAATCTAGATCATAATTTTCTTTATCAAATATGGTTATGTTATAATCTGTCAACTATAAGCATAAATATGGTCGACCACAGGTGTCAGGTAAGTGGTCAGGAATTAGCGCCTTTACCATATTACGATTTACGAACGCACACATAAAATATAAAAATTATTTAAATAAAAAAAAATTTTAATATACCTATAACGTTTTTAAAACGGACTAAAAAGTATAAAATAATTTAAAATTTAATTTAGGTTCATAATTATAAAAGCGTGGGTCGTAAACACTGCGTGATAATTTATTAATCACGACTCACGCTTTTATAATTACGAATCTAAATTAAATAGGTATTAAATAAGAAATTATTTTATACTTCTTAGTCCGTTTTAAAAACGTGGTAACCGGTAGGTATATTAATTTTTTTTTTATATAAATAATCATTTTCTGATTTTTAGTCTTGTGTATGTGAAATTTTGCAATCGATTTTCTTTTTCACTCGGGCGCAGCTGGACCGGCCAATTATTATAATTCAGAAACCTCCGCGGGCGTGCGCACAACAACTCGCCGAAGTTTCATCGCAATCGGATGAGTAGTTTTTGAGATAATTTTTCTCACTCGGGCGAAGCCGGACTGGACAATTTTATAAATTAATATTGCATTGGCATCCAGTTCTGAGCTATGTTTAAAATTTCAAGTCTCTAGCTCATCGGGAAGTTAGTTGAAAATCGATTGCAAAATTTGTAATGAACAGACAAACATACAAACAAACAATCAGACGAGAAAGCGAGTTATTAAAACGTGATAAAATTAAAAAAATATCTTTATACCTGACGTAGGTATGAAAAAAAAATTGTGGTAATACATAGATACAACCACTTATAAAAAAAAATAATAAAAAAAAATAAACCCGACTGCGTAAAAATCGAACTTAAAAGATGGAAATAAGATCAAATGATAACATGCAGTCCGAGGCATCAGATATTTCTGTTCAATTTGTTTCTACTATGCCTTCGACTGCTGACTGCATGTTATCATTTGATCTTGTTTCCATCTTTTAAGTTCGATTTTTACGCAGTCGGGTTTTTTTTTAAATAATTTTTTTATTGACGACTTTTTAATTTTTGAAAGACCTTTTCAGTGATAAGTATGCCACTCAATATGGTACGCAATTTTTTTTTACCGCCGTTTTGTATTTTACGGCCGCCATTTTGGTTCATAAATGAATGATTTTGAAAGATCTATTCAGTGATATGCCACTCAATATGGTAGGTACGCAATTTTTTTTCTACCGCCATTTTGGTTTATTGATTTTGTATTTTACGGCCGCCATTTTGGTTTTATAAAAACAAAATCAAGCCTGTAACATTCCTATAACCATCGCACGGTTTAGACGAATCGGTATAGACACATCATTTATTAAAATCCATTTCAACTTTGGTCATTATTAATACTGACCGATTAGCTAATCACACTTCGTTTAAGATTGACAATAGACAACGTGGCATTGTGCAAGTACTAAACACCCGCGCTTTAAAAACTGACGAAATAAACAAATGTCACGGCAATCGTCGTTATAACACCACAACCAAATAGAGACATTTGTGTTTGTAACCAATCTCTTGATTAATATTTAATTCATAAATTACCAACAGCTATAGTAATAACACATGGACACTGGTAATCGTGTCATTATTGAGTATTCTCATTCATAATATTTTAGTATCAATAATAATAATTATACTAGCATAATAGAGTATGACTACAGAGTTTGCCATCGCCCACCCACAGTTCGTCACCTTGTTGTACGTCCCTTGAACTCATTTTTTAATTTCTTCCAAAACAACAATAATATTGATATAATATGAATAATAAAACTAATTTAATTTTACTTAGAACTTCTCCAAGTATCTGTGTTATTCATATATACAGTGTGTCCCACCGTAACTGAGACATAGCATTTTAACATGGTATTACGATAATTTGTTAATATTTGCTCCCCGTTAACTGTTTTTGTTATTTTTATTTTACGATCTGGTTCTAAATGTCCCCAGTAATGATATTGTAGACTTATTTTTATTTAAATGTCTTTAAAAATTAATAAAATCACATTTTTTTAAAATAAATCACAATATTTGCTTTGTATACCAGTTTAATGGACAAGTGCTCAACGTAGCAAATAGCTTAGTTGGCTAGCGCGTTGACCAACATCAGTTACCTTCACGCCAAGCCCAGGTTCGAATTCCCGAGAGCTCATAATTAATTTTTTTTTATAATGAAAATACATTGGAGAACAATTAATAATGCTTATTATTTACAAATAAAAGTATAGCGAATTTATTAATTATTTTCATTAAAACTAACACGTACAACCATCGTACAAGTCTGTTTTAATGGAAATAATTAATAAAAATTATATACTTTTATTTGTAAATAATAAGCATTATTAATTGTTCTCCAATGTATTTTCATTATAAAAAAAAAATTAATTATGAGCTCTCGGGATTCGAACCTGGGCTTGGCGTGAAGGTAACTGATGTTGGTTAACGCGCTAGCCAACTGAGCTATTTGCTACGTTGAAGTGGTATACAAAGCAAATATTGTGATTTATTTTAAAAAAATGTGATTTTATTAATTTTTAAAGACATTTAAATAAAAATAAGTCTACAATATCATTACTGGGGACATTTAGAACCAGATCGTAAAATAAAAATAACAAAAACAGTTAACGGGGAGCAAATATTAACAAATTATCGTAAGACCATGTTAAAATGCTATGTCTCAGTTACGGTGGGACACACTGTATGTTACTGTGAACGACCGAAATCAAATGATTGTCGACATTCGCCGGTGAATGTTGACATTCACCAAGCTAGTCAGTGTATGTTCGAAATATTTTTAAAATATCATTATTTTTAACTTAAACCGGTGATTGTTGACGTTCGCCATGCATGAGTGAATGTTGAATAAAATAATTAATAAAGTGATCCATAAATGTGGGATCTGTATACTCATATGGTATCATCAACTTGAGCAGGAGGGAATTTGTTTTTTCATGTTCGCAACATTTTTGTTGCCTGTAGTTCAAAATTCACTTTTTTTGCAACGTTCCACATATAGGTAGAGAAGTGTCTTGGGTCTTCGCCATTATCGATGTCATCGCTATTCTCTTCACCTTCGGTGGTGTTCTGCTGAATGTTGTTGCAATGTTCTTTAAATGTATTTTCAGAAAGGTTGCATGCTATTTTTTCAATCTGCTCTTATGTTTCAATGTCTCCAATTTTCTCACGAGGGAGAGTCGACGATGCTATTCCTCAGTCCTTTTGGTTTTACCACAAACATGGTTTCATACAAACTAGAGTCTGATCCGAATATCTTCATGTTGTGTTTTTTGCAAACTGAACAAAATGTAGACGTTCCGACCACTTTGTTATTAACATTCAACATTGCCGATCGGTGTATGTTGACATACACTGGTGCATATCCGATTAACATTTATTGCAAATAATTTTTCGGACCCCCACCGACGTATTTGGTGCATGTTGACATTCACCGGTTATTGTTGACATTCGCCAGTTTTGATCATTCACAGTAACATATTATATATCATTTACACGGACGTAGCTAGTTTTTTTGCATGGGTCAGGGCTGGACCACACTGATGTAGATCTTCAACGGTCAACTCCATATAACCCAAGACGCCTTAAGTTCCGTAAAAATGACAATGTAAAACCACAAGCATTTAATCCCAATAATCAATTGTCTGCTGAGGGGGGCAGTGAGTGATGTACTGTGAGTATACTGCGTAAAACGCGCAAAAGGCGCTTGTAAATTAAACTTTTTCCGCCATCGGCGTGGGGATATATGGGGTTGAATGCTTGCTGTTTTATATTTTCATTTTCACGGAACACAAGGCGTCTTGGGTTATGTGGGGTCGAATGCTTTCAGTTTTATATTTATCGTTTTGAGTTATCTCATGGGCCAAAACTTTTATTGCATGGGCCATGGTCCACCCGGGCCCATCCGTAGCTACGTCCATGATCAACCTACCTTGACAACATATTTTAAGTCGTAAATACGAAACAGAACAGTGTTGAATCATAACGATTGTTGTTCCCTTTTTTCCACATCATATCCACAACAAATAAGTAGTGAATAAATATCAGGCGGCGCTGAGGCTGCCCTGATTGGTTGGTTACATCTATAAGAAAAAATCAAATGCCACTGTCGGGGCTCGAACCCGAAACCTCCAGACTCCGGCTGGATGAGTTACCAGTTACTCTACAGTGCTCGAAAGTAGAATCTGTTTCTTTCTTAAATATATAGCAATATCAATGATGAAAACGTACTACATGCGACAGCTAATTATTATTTTTAAGCTGTAATACAACTATTTCAAAACGTCAACCCTTTATGCATGCCAGCGCTAATCTTTTTTAAGTTATAATAGGTACTTAAAATCTCAACTTACTTGGCCAGGGAAGGCGTATATGTATAAAACACAAGATTTCGAGTTACGGTGGACGGCTAAATAATTAAATCATAACGATTGTGGTTCCCTTTTGTTCACATCTTATCCACAACAATAAAATAAAATAGTGAATAAATATCAGACAGCGCTGCGGCTGCCCTGATTGGTTGGCTACATCTAAGAAAAAATTAAATGCCACTGTCGGCAGTGTTGACTAGTTTTCGTAGAAAAGTAAGCATATAAACTGTGGAATGTGAGGGCCCGAGGAGGTGTAATTCACTATTGTAATAATCATTCTTATATCGACATCGTTTGACGTTTATTGATGTTTTTACTCGAGATATCGGAAATGGGTATGAGAACAAAAGCGTATTAATTGTGCAATTAAATTGTGATTTTTTTATCCAGTATATTTATTATCAACATTTTTTTTAAATTTTTACTTTATTCGCCACAGAGGACGCAAATTTTATTTTTATCTGCAGACCGCAATATGTATGCTAAGTGACGGACCTGGGGGGGGGGGGCTCGCCCCGGGCCTTTAATCCTAGGGGGCCTCCAAATCTCGAGAAGTCCTTCTTAATCAAATCCCAAACAAGGCCAAAATATGTTTATAGTGACTAGTAAGTAAGAGGCAGTTTGGAGTTGGAGGCCCCGTACGTATACAAAATATAAACGTAGGTAGGTCGTTTATTATAAATATTTGATTTTTTTGTCAGCCATTACATCTATATATTATTAATTTTTTACGAAATTTACGCTACAAATACATCAATTTCTAAGAAGACCGAGGGCCTCATTTAGTTCTGCCGCCCCGGGCCTCCGACGGGCGTGGTCCGCCACTGCGTATACCTATTAACCTAAATCAAATTTCGAGTTATTAAGTTCAACTATATGACCTGTGACAGACAGACAGACAGACGTATACTGACGTACAACGGAGTCTCGCCAAAAATAATGGTTCCATTTTTTATCAATTTGGCATGGAAGTTGGAACCCTAAAAACGTAGGTATACCCTTTAAGAAAACATTTACGAATCAGTCGCTGCTTGTATTTTTTTATGAATTCTTATTTCATTTTATGGGTACCCAGTTATTATCAACAATCCAATTTTAACTCTTACTCGCTTATCAGAAAAACTTATCACTATAATTTATCAAGTATAATTAATGTATTATTTACAAATATTACAGGCTTGTTATAGTGTTTTAATAGATAAGTTAATTTTACTGCAGTAGCGTCGACAATTTTTTTAATTACAAAAACAAACTACTTTTTTTCATTGTAGTATTGTACGTACCTATTAAAGTAATTGGGAAATTATGTAATACACTGTCACGTCTTGTAATTAGTAAGAAAAACACTTACAAAGTTATTAAATTTTATTAAAAAATTAATGAGCTGTTTCGACTTAATATAGTCATCTTCAGATAGGTTTTTACAAAAAAAAGTGTGTGTGTCAGCTCCGACGCGCGACTGGAGTTTACTCCTTAAGTACGATTGTCTTTGACAATGCAGTAGGCAAACATACATACTTACATGCGTCAGCTGTCGCGCAGCATACCCTGTACACGTCGGCTGTATACAAGTATACACATACATTGAAAGGTGCGCAAGGTACGTTGCGCAGAAAAACGTAACGCTTTTTAGTTAACGTTTGTATAAATTTTACTCCTCATAAAATTTCCATACCGGGGGCCTTATATGAAAATCGATTCTTAAGGAGTAAACTCCAAAAAAAAAAATGTAAACACCGATCTGAAGATGAGTACATTAAGTCGAAAGCGCTCATTAATTTTTAATAAAATTTAATAACTTTGGAAGTGTTTTTCTTATTTGCAAGTGACAGTGAATTACTTTTTATTTAATTAAAAACCACTGTCATATTATATGACCGAATACTAGTTATTACTCGTGAGAAATTGTAGATCATAGAGTATAGACGCTCTATATTATTAGCGTCTATGAAGATTATTACTTGTATGTGCCTTGCACTGTCAAGGTTATACAGGGTGTAAGAAAACATGTATCCGCTATTTTTAAGGCTGATTGATAGTGCTCATATATAGACCACCAATTCATTAAAGACCACCAACAGCTAAAGGTTGTTTGGGCCTATCATATTAATTCATATTTTCAATTAATTATTTTTTTTTAATAATAAATTGAAAATCCAATTGACACTTTTACCAGCTCTCGAGCTAGAACCCGGGAACTGGGGACTTGTAATAGAGGAAGCATAGCAACGCCATGTAAACAACAGCATTGCTACACTCTCGGCCATTCTCAAGCCCGTTCTATTCTATTCTCTACTGTTCTCCAGTTAAAACAAAATTTCTGATATTTATTAAACAAGCAACGCACACAACAGGATTTATTAAACTCAAGATAACTTTGATAATCGGCGTGTGTTTATTAAAATTTTTAGTATCACCAAGATGATCCAAAACAAGCAAATAGCCTAAAGCTAATAAAAAAGACAAAGCGAAATTCAAATTTTCGTTGTGATAAAATGTCAACTTAAAAACATGGAGGTAGCAAGAGCTGTTGTTTTCAAAACTATTGGTAAAAATCAATTCGACGCTACTGAACATAACATGTGTGTATCTACATAAGTAACAATTATTATGTTATTATTTGTTCGCACGCACCTGTATAGTATCTAATGAGTAACCACATCAGTTTGTGATTCACTAATTACTCACACAGTGGTTTCCTTGCATTAGTCGGCGCATCGTAATTTTATTATTCATTTAAATCTAATAATATTTCGCGTTAAATAATCAAAGCAGGTAGAATACCTATACTTTCGTTTTACAATGGAGAGCTCAGGTGAGTTTTTCATTTCAACTATTTATTCCGAGACATTGTTAATCGCAGAATAGTTTTGCGTTCGTTATTACGTAACTTGTTCAATGATCCGTTCAACACTGACTAGCATTTTTGTCTATAGTGTTATAACCCGCTTAGTATTAATACTCTTACGTCCAGTGTCTGCAGTGCGGAAAATATAAATCTGTCTTAATTTTTAAAATTTACGTCGCGCTGTAACCTCTGGCCTGTGTGTTCCTCAAAAAACTTATTGCCCTAGGCCGGCACTGGTACCGAATGCAATGTACTCAAATGGACGCTTTCACACATACGCCGGCCCGACAGTTACGTCGACACCGGCAAATCAAATCTTCCTTTCATCACAGCCAAAAACCAATTAGTTGCCAGCACAGTCAACTTAATTCCGACGTGTGTGAAAGAAAGCACTTGATATTTGTCGGTGTTGTGCAGTGTAGTGTGAAAACGCCCTATTGGTTAATCTGGTCCTGTATGTCTGTCTGTCTGTCTGTCTCGTTTATGTTGGATAATCGAGACTCTATACTGTGCTTACAAAACGTTAGCCATTTTTAAGGTTTCGTTTCAAAATTGTAAAAAATGGAACCCTTATATTATGAGATTTCGTTGTCCGTCTCTCACTCTGTCACAACTCACAGTCGTCAGTTGATTTTCTCAGGAGCTACATAATATCCCGTGATAATATGTATTTATGTATTATATAGTATTAGTATTATATAATGGACTTGAAATTTGCAAAGGTGGGCATTAACTCGTTAATCCGTTAATCGTTAATTAACGAAGTTAACAATCTACTGAACGGATTAACTTTTAAGTTAACTTCAAAAAATGTTAACGCTCTTGTTAACTTCCGTTAAACTGAACTTCCGTTAACTTTAGTCCGTTACATTAGTCGTTTGTTGACATGCTGTCGTCATTTTGTTTGTTTGAATTACGCGCCATGCCACGCTCGTATGTTCGGCGACTGTCGGCAAGTCGAATGGTGAACGATATCAAATATGCGAAGTGCGCGTGCGAGTGTGATGCATATATGTATAATTTATGCTAGGCATGGCGTGAGTGTAAGTAAGCAAGTCTGCTCAGTCAGTGCCACTGCCAGTGAATACGACAAATTGTAACCTAACTTTTTTCTACGGGCAAAGATATTTTACGGGCTAAACGATCATCGCTGTCGGATGTCAATTTTAATATGCTAATTTTTATGAAGGGGAACATGCATCTAAATTAACCTAATGCAAAATAACGATGAATAATAGCCTTATTCCTACCTACTTTATTATCGACATAAATAAATGTGTGTTTAATTCTTCTTTCTACTTGATTTTGTTTTATTTACCTATATTTCTCTCAGCCCAAAAGCATTATAAGTTTTAAATGGTTAACTTTTAACGGTGAACTTTAACTTGCGTTAAATTTTCGAAAATTTAACGCTCTACCTATTATCGAAGTTAACTTTTTATCTAACGAATTAACGATTAACGAAGTTAACTTTTGGATTAACTGTGCCCACCTATGGAAATTTGTTATAAGTAGTCATAAAACTTGTGTGCCCGCACCTAGTCCAAGAATCAGAATAGATAGATAAGACCAGTGGCAACTATCGGTGTGCGACGGCACACGGGCGTAGCCCTCTAAGAAGCGCCAAAAAATATATAAAATAATAATAATTTCAAACAACTTGTGCATTTAAGGACGCAAAAATTTACTCGCACACGGACGCCAAGTGGTTTTTATAGTTACGCCACTGGATAAGACCTAATGAAGTTTCGTTTGTTAGCTGTGCGGAACTCTCGGCGCGAGAGCTACACCCGCACATGGCCGGTTTTTTGATGTGTAACCTATAATAGTTAAGATTTTTATACGCAGTTATTTAAAGAATTTTCATTCGATTTTGCTTTCATCAGTTAACCAGGTTTATAAACAATTTGACGAAAGTTAATAAACAAGAGGTAGTCTTTTATTGTCTAATTACCTTTAATTATCTAAACTGCAGGTTTCGAAATCAAATAAACTTTCACACAGTTTTGGTTAGTGAACTCGGAAATAGAATTTTTCACACATTGGCATTGAGTACCGAATACCGATACAAATAATTTGCAGTGTTGCCAACTTAGTGGATTTTCCATTAAAACTGGTGGTTTCGACCCCCCTTTTAGTGTAGAAATATTGCTTTTAGTAGCAGGTGGTTTTTTCTAGTGGTTTAGTAGAATTCAGTTTCAATTAGTGGAAAGCCGATCACTCAACCCACAATCACTAAGCGTTTCATCTCCGCTTACCTAGTTGAAAATAAATAACATTCTTAAATCTAGTTTTAAAGTTGAAAGTCGTATCAGAAACCCAGCAATCAGCATTACAATGTACTAGAAAACAGAAATGAAGAACTACCTATCGATATTCGGTAGTCAGTAACCAAACTATCGATTATTATCGATAGCTTTAAAATTTTGTACAACACGAGTTTTATAACTCTAAATTTCTTAGTAAATGACTAATGTGTAATTTTAGTAATTATTATTACTACTGCACATTCCAAATTTTATTTTATGTACATTGATGATTGTACAAGTACACTACGACCCCGAAGGCGGTATACCTGCGGTTACACTTCATTTCATGTACCTATTAATTGTTGTGTGACTGCGACACTAAGATTTATATGTTTATTGTTTAGTTTAATTTGCAACAGACAGATAACCTTGACCACAAACAAAGAAATAAACTAACAAAATAGTCGCTAGACAATCTGTTCAATCTAATGAGACCACAAGAAGGCAAACTATACATTTTTAACTTCCTATTGGAAGTTATTGTAATGGGTCCGGTACGTATGTGTCCATTTCTTTCTAAGACGAAATCTCGAAAATGAAAAATGATATCGACTACGTTAGGATGCCAATCGACGCGTATCAATGTAAATATGATCTGAAAGAAATTTTTTCAAAATAAATCGGTTCAGCCGTTCTTTTTTCTTCACCAAATAGACTCCAAAAAAGTAGATTTTACACAATATCTCGCGAATAAAAAATTATATCGACTTCGTAAGGGTGTCAATCGAGGCGTGTTAACGTCATTTTGATCCGACATAAATTTTATAAAAATCGGTTCATCCTTTTTTTTTTTTTAATTATCGTTAAAAATAAATAATAATTATGTTTAATGATTAAAATGATTAATTTTCTGTGTAATATCTAATTTAATTATTATTATTAAATATTTATCAAACTGGGAAGTTCGTCGTGTGGACCTCAAGGGTCGCACTTAGTCCTAATAAACGACCCACCTCACGGCTTGTTTCATTAAATATTCAAAAATAAAAAATATTGAACATTCTGTATATTAGACATAATATCTCATATAAAAGGTGACGTACTGTACCTATGTAAAATTATACATAATGTTCGTATAACTATAAGGTATGCATTGTTATATTTTCAATATTCGAAGGGGAAATCACAATAAAATAACCGTTATTTGATCTGCAGAACAACCCCAAGTCAAACAGTCATATTCACACACCACAATCAATCTGGTCGGGGTTCAAGGCTAGTTTTAAGTTTCATTTTAAAACCAGAGGTGAGTTGGGATTAGGGTTGCCATATCAGCTATGCTTACGAAAAAAGGAACGTCTATCACGGCAAAAAATCAGGATTTAAAAATATAAATCAGGACAAATCTGAGAATTTTATTTTTGTCTGTTTATTTCCTTATCTACAGGGTGGTGAATTACTCAGGTGTATATAGGGATTTAACATGTAAAATCATAAATATGTAGTATCCTGCTCTCCTGTTTTTTAGAGCAAAATTTTATTACTTACATTAAAAATGATCACTGTTAAATTATCAACATGATAGGTCACTTAGTTATACTTATACCGAAAATAATTTTTATACAGCGTGGTTACAAAAAAATGCATGTTTTTGACCTTTTGATTATTATTAATTTGCCAGAAAACATTATTCTTGATAAAAGTTTGTTATGCTCTAAAAGCGAAAAGGAGATAATTAGAATCGATATAGCTCTCCTCGTGTACGGAGAGGATCTGAAAGTTTGATTTGATCCAAGAATAAAGAGGCCCATAGCTGACACACCTTTAAACGGATGGAAACCAAATTTTAAACTTAGGCTTTTTAGGGGATTCCTTATGCGGATTCTTCTTATTTCCTTTGTACTCCCATAAATAAGGGTAGTTTATTGATGAAAAAAAATAAAATTGCGATATTCTCAAAAACGCCTCAAACGATTTCCATCATATTTCATAAATCGTTAAGCCATTAATAACCCTACAATATGCCTCCATTCACTTGTTCGTAAAAATTCAAAATGGGAGAATATCGCAATTTTCTATTTTTGTTCATCAATAAACTACCCTTATTTAGGGAAGTAGGGAGGAAATAAGAAAAATCTGCTTGAGGAATCCCCTAAAAACCTTAAGTTTAAACTTTGGGTTTGATTCGTTTAAAGGTATGTCAGCTAGGCCTCTTTATTCTTGGACCAAATCAAACATTCAGATCATCCCCTCACACGAGAAGAGCTATAGGTATATCGATTGTAATTATCTACTTTTAGCTTTTAGAGCATAAACAGACTTTTATCAAGAATAATTTTTTCTGACAAATTAATAACAATCAAAAGGTCACAACTAAGTGACCTATCATTAGTGTTGCCAGGTGTCCCGATTTGCGCGGGACGTCCCGATTTTCAGGGGTCTGTGGACACGTCCCGATTCACCCTTGATCGGGACGCCGAATGTCCCGATTTAGGGCCTATCGGTAGATACAAAAGGTTCAAACTTCGCACGTATTGTTTTGTGACTGCGAGTAGCGCGATAGGTATCATGTTGTCACGTTCTGTTCTGCCGCCGCGTAAGATCCAAAGATTATGCGATAACATTATTTTGATGACATTATTTTCATCACTTAATAATAAAAATAAACGTTGATTTATAAACACCTTGTTTTTTTTTAGTTGTCCCGATTTCAGAACCAAAATCCCGATTTTTTAACCTTCTGTCCCGAAATTTGGCAAACTGGAACTGGCAACACTACCTATCATGTAAATAATTTAAAAGTGATAATTTTTAATTTTATGAATTTTTGCTCTAAAAAATCAGGACACAGAAAATTGCATATTTATGATTTTAATGTAAAATCCCTATATACACCTGAACAGTTCACCATCCTGTATATCTACTAATATTTTAAAGAGAGAAAGAGTGTGTGAGTTTGTTTGTAAAAAGTAAACTCGAAAACAACTGGACCGATTTCAAATTTTTGTTCACCATTTGATAGGTGACAGTTTGTTTTAAAATATAGGCTATAATAACTGGCCGGTCCGGCTTCGCCTAGGTGAAACTACTGAACCAATTTCAAATATTTTTCACTGTTCGATAGATGATACTTTGCTTTAAGACATAGGTAGGCTATAAATAACTGGAGTGAGCGAGCGAAGCGAGTTCAGTGAGTAATGTATTAATTAATCATAAGTTCGAGTGAACGAGCGAAGCGAGTGAGTAATGTATTAATAATTCATAGTTTATCTATATTATTTATAGAATCGCAAAAAAAACATTTAGCAGCTTATAGCCTTAGAAATTTAACAAGTATAAGCAGCGCCGGCGTTAGCCATGCGGTCGCCTCGGGCGGCATATATGCCTCGGGCGAGATATTTTTAGCGCCCTTTCATCTTATTATTAAATAGCATTTTGCTCGCGAATCGCGACTGCCCGAGTTACCCCCCCCCTAAAGCCGAAACTGAGTATAAGTAATGATCTTGTTTTGCTACTTATATACTTAGTTACATATTCTTAAAAAAATCAGGACATTTAAGTGCGTCCTGTCATGCAGGGAGAATGGACATTAATAGGCCAAAATTCAGGACGTCCGGCCCTGACAAAATCAAGACGTCAAGCAACCCTAATTGGGATTGTAAATCAGTTCACCGGGTGAAAGAGAGTGTTTTTTCTTTATGAATTTAGAATATAACCCTATATGTAAAGCGTTTCCGTTTCTTTAAATTTACCTATATATTTTTATCCTCTATACACGTAACTCTTAGATTTTCATAAAGAACTGCTCTCATGTCAAATTTCGTGTTTCTAACTCAGACAGTTTAGGAGAAAGCCTATTTTTTAAATGAGAAAAATTTATTTTAAGCTCAACACAGTTTTTTTTTGTAGAAATAAATTATTCTACATCTACAGTACGGTTCGTAAATAATAATGGGTTATACACTTATTATACTTAACTCTATTTATATAAGTATAACGCTTGGTTGCACAAAGCGTTGCCAAAAAATTTGATTTGAAAATGGCCTTAGTTGTGATAATATAATTACAGTTTTTATACATGCAGGAGCAGACTAATGTCATTGTGAAACTCCCTGTCATGTAGATTGTAGAACATTAGATTGTACTCACACAAAAACAAATGATTGATTTAATTAAATAGAAAAAGATCGCTTTTCAAGCTAAATTTTGATCAAAATGCGTAGAAAAATGTTGTTTCGAAGTGAACATTGTACAAAAAACTATGTTAATTAAATGTACCTATACACAGTTTAAAAAAAATCGTTTCAATCGATCAATTATTTTTCGAGCAATCGATTTAAAATTCTACAATACTTTTCTTATGGAGAAATGTGTGTGGTCAAAATCTAAGGTCATTGTCAAATCAAATTTTTTTATAACGCTTTCTGCTATCGAGCATAAATGTCATCTATAGTGTAGGTATAATATGACCAGCGTCGTAGCTAGGATCATCGGCGCCCCTGGCAAGATTCTGATTTCGCGCTCTTTGCTTGAAAATAATAATATTCGCATCGCTGATTGCGCTCTCTCAGGGTTAGCGCTCCTGGCGCGGGCCCCGGTTGGCAGGCCCTAGCTACGACGCTGAATATGTGTATTGTGTAAGTATAAGTGCATGAGTCACTTTCTATTATTTACAAGCCGTACTATAATATATAATTTGAGATGTAATACACCTGTACTTCAAGACAAGTTGTAATATTAGTTGATTTTTTTTTCTTTTTTGCAGAAAATGGCTGAATTTCAAAGAAGTCCAAGTAAAGTGTGGTGGAGTGAATATGCTGCAGATTCATCTGGAACTTGGTATCAAAATCAACAAACGCCGCCTGACAACAATCAACAAAAACTTGAACTACCGTCAAATAACAGAAGTTTAACGAGTCCGAATCACAGTAGGGAAAATATTGAAATTGTACTCGACTGGCCTAATAGAACTGCATCCGGGAGTCCCAACAGTCATAAAAGTCAAGATTCGGGATTTTCTGATTCAGAAACGTCACCTTTCTTCAACAAATATGAAAACGACAAGCTTGAAACTTCTAACGATAACAAGTGTACAGAAAAAAACGACGATCAAACAAAAGCTCATCTGTCGATAAATCTTCTCAAAGATCTTTGCACTATAACTGAAACACCACAAAAAAACTTTACGACAAATATAAAAGAAAAATATTCACCTAAAAAAACATTAGCCTACAAATTACATGAAGAAAAATTAAGCAGGTCTTTCAATGAAGGGAGTAATTTACCTGTAGCCCGCGGTGTTATTTTTAAATCTTTACCATCAACACCAGAATTAAAACATTTGGAAAAAATACAAATGATTCAAAGCGAAGATGTATGCACTTATGTACAAACATCATCTTTGGTAAATATTTTTTCCACGCCTGAAAAATCTTACTCGTCAATAACATGTCATCAGCATTTTAAGGAAACAGATACAAATCCAATAGAATCATTGTCTAACCAAAGTAAATTATCTCCAATGCAAGTTGACAGATTGAATCAAACAATTAGCTATTCGTCGAATACTTTTAATGAAGAAAAATTCACTGAGTCTTCAATTAGCAATAGACAAATGACATCAAATCAAATAACAATGTCACCCAACTTCTCTCCAAATCATGCAACTATAAATATGGTTTCAGTATCACCGAATATTTTTTTGAATAAGTCTTCAAACCCTGAAATTTTAAATTTAACAGACAGTACTGAATCAAACCAAAGAACACACGTGATACAAATTTCACCAAATAGACAGCATATTCAAATAGTACCGTCTCCAATAAGTCAAGATAGCAAGAAACACACTTCGATTGTGAAAAATAGAAAATGTTCGCCTAGGCATTCTCCTCGAGTGAATAGAAATTTATTGACTTGTTTTTCCAATAATGGAAATTCGATTAATGATTTATCACGTGATGAAAGTTCTGTGTTTAGAATAGTTTCCAATGATAGCGAAAGAGACGCTTTAAAAACTAGTAAAAATGTTCAAAGTTCAATTGAAGTAGGCAATATTATGGAAAACGAAAATTTTATCAGTCAAGAGTTATTTCCTACAGTAATAGCCAATGAATGTGATTTTGAAAATAATAATTATTCAATAGATAGTGATTTGTCGAGTTTGAACTGTTCAAGTATTGATGTTACTACAAACAGTCCTCAATTGTCTAAAACAGTTCCGTATCGAGAATATAAGTTCGAGCAACGGAAACTTAATAAAACGGCACCAGTAGGTGACGAATTGAAATTTGATCCAAATCAAATTTCTTTTGAAGAAATGACCTACGATGCTACATACATCACAGTTACGCCAGAAAAAATCAGCCAGTCTATGGAGGATATTAGTCAATATTCAGATAAAAGCAATGAAAATTGTTTAAATTTAAAAAATTTTCATTTAGAACCATTTACATTACCAGTTGTAACTTCAACACCAAAAGTTTGTTCTGCAAAGTTAGAAATGAGACGACCAAGAAATCCTGAAAACAGCACAACTTCCAATAAGTAAGTTAATTAATTTCCTAAATATAAAATAACCCTCACAAAAGATCCGTTTTTATTGTTAATAATTATTAATATTGATATCGTCAATCAAGAGCGTACCCAGCATCTGAACTAGAGGGGGGCAACTAATATTAAGTAGTTTTGAGGAAGGGAGCGGAGGCAAGCGAAGCACGATTTCTTACAAAACAAAACTCAAAACTATAGGAAAACTGTTTTTATTAATCACTACAAACTTAACATACTAATACTTCTTCTAGGGAGGTAGCTACCCCCCTTCTCCTCGCTGGGTACGCTTTTGTCGTCAATCCAGAATTATAATTCTAACCCTTCAATAACATTGACCATAAAAATATCGGTCGTCTGAAGGGGTGTAAAATTTATTGTAGCTATAGATACATTACATTTTTTTGAAAATGTCTTGTTATACTATGAAATTGACATTAATTATCTCCACGAATAAAAGTAATTATATTATTTTAAAAATATATTACTCTAGTGAATCAGACGTCGTTGAACAAGACGATGTTTTGGCGACAACCAATTCATTAGAATCGGTTCAACAATGGGTAACAGAACTACGCTATTTGTACGAACCTGAATGCATGGTTACACTACAAAGCAAATCTTTAACTGCAGAACTTCAGAGAAAAATAACGGAAGTTGCTGAAAAAAGTACAGCTACTCTTAAAGCATTGACACAACATTCAAGAGTTATAAGAGAAGAGTTTGATATCGTCCTGAGGTAAAAAAGAGTTTCGTTTATATATTTTCTAAAATAAAAATACAGTATCACCTCTACATGCTTTTACTCGGCAAGTTTCCAGTTTTTTAGATCCCTACAGGCGCGAATCCAGGTCTTCGGGGGGCAATTTTTATGAGAAGATTTTCGGGGGGGGGGACAATTTTTATGAGAGTTACCTATCTTTCAGGAAATTCGTTCTGATTTTGTGATTTGTGTATGAAACCAAAAATTGAGTAAAATATTATTATTTAACTATGGCTGGGGGCATTGCCTTCATTACTCCCTCCCCCTCTTGGATCCGCGCCTGGATACCTAATGATTTATTATTGCTTTTAACTTATTTCTGATCTTCCACAGGCAGTTATCAAACGCAAACAATGAACACATTGAACCGTTATTGCAAAGCGTAATTGGAAATGTAACAGAATTTATTGTCACTTACAATGTCAGCACGCAAGCTGGAAGTTTAAATGACATTACATTGAGAGAAAAAGGCGTCCATGAAATGTTGGAAACATGTGACTTTCTTAGATCTTCAGTTAACAAGTCGGATAAATGCGCTTTCAAAAAAATTTCTGAGAAATTAGAAGAGTTAAAAAAAATGTTCGATGAGATGGAAAATGGTGTTCTTAGCATTCAGATTCAGGTTCGTATTTATATAGAAACTTATAAGCATGAAGCTAAATGAATATAGGCCTGCAACCCAAACATGTTTTTTGACAGAACAGGTAAGCGTGAGATAACTTGTTCTTTCGCAAATTTATTGAAATTATATCAGGCTGGCAGGGCGCCAGATTTGAAGGGGCGCCTGCCGCTTGTTCATTGAGCGAGTCCTACTTACTAGTAAATTCCCTAAATCTAGCTACAAAATTGTTATGATGGCAACACTAGAAATGAAATGCAGTGTTCGGTCGGAGCACCGCTGTTCATTTTACCAGGGGTAAGTTCGGTTTTGCACTCGATTGATCGAGCCGAGCGAACAGATTTTTGGTCACGTGTCAAGCGAGCAAATCGAGCCATCTAAACAATTCCGAACGTAATCTAGCAGATTTTTCCAAACGTCAGAATAAAATGGCGCCAATAATTTAAATTCTTATTACTAAAGCCGAAATATATTCTTTACTGCTCCTCATTTTGATTTAATTCAACATTGTTATAATAATAAATCATGAATCACAATTTTTTTCGTTTAATTCCTTTATTTTAAAATTAATAGTACCTAGTACTGGTTGTTGATTTTTTCGACCCATAGATATAATAAATATTTTATTTAATCATTCTGTGCGATATACTTATTGATTATTACTATTCTTTGAATAAATATTATTCGTGTGTTTTTACCTATTGAAAAATTACCTCATATAAATAAACTTCGAAATTTATCCATTCTCACAACAAGTGTTTCCGCTCATTTTTAAAATGAATGCTCTGAAGATGGTTGAATCTGCTTGCTCGCTCGCTTTCCTCGGAGCAAATCGAGCGCGCTCGATCTGCTCCAGATCTTAAAACCGAACGCAGGATAGAGATCTTTCAGAGCATATAAATGTTAAATTCGAACGTATTTGAGCACTCCGATCAATCTGAGCGTAAAACCGAACTTCAACTTACCCCAGGAATCCCCGACCATAGACAAAACAAGAATTCGACGTGTTAAACGCCAAGCTGGTGAAACTGCTTGCGATGAGCCTATAACTTCTCCAGAAAAGAAATTTGAAGTTGAATTTTCAACTGTCTTTTGGACACTACCATAAATTCACTCAATGAAAGATTTGAACAGTTAATAATGAATACTCGCAATCTTGGTCTTTTTTGTACAATATAAAAAAGATTCCGGAAAAACCAGATCTTCTCAAACTCTGTAGTGATCTCCAAATTCCAATTGAAATTAAACGTAGACTCTAAATCAGATATAGATGGTTGTTTGTTGTGCGATGAACTCATAAGTCTAAAATCTTTTTTGCCTGATTAGAATGTGGTTACTCCTGTTTTTATTTTAAATTTTATCAAAGATCGCAACTTACAAGAGCTGTATCCAAATGTATGGATAGTATTGCGAATATTGATCACTATACCTGTAACTGTGTCTAGTGGGGAAGGGAGTTTTTCTAAGCTTAAGCTGATAAAAACCTATCTGCGATCGACAATATCTCAATCTAGATGACAAACTTAGCAACTTTGTCAATCGAAAATGAAATTGCGGAAAACATAGACTTTGATGTCTTAATAAAAGAGTTTGCCGATAGAAAGGCTAGAAAAGTAAAATTTTATTAGTTTTTTTAATAAATGGTTATTTCATTATATCCCTTGCCTTTTTTTCGTATGGGTTTCAATGGCAGATAGGGGGCGCCGTAGAAATCTCGCCCAGGGCGCTGATAGTGCTAAAACCGGCACTGCAGGCTAGGATACTCTAAACTAAAATTAGTCTGCGGAGGAACTTCCCCAAATGGTGTTCTCACTGTGAAAAATTCATTGAAAATATGTTTTTCCGACTTTCACTCTACTATTTGTTGTGAGAATCAAATTGCATATCAACAATTTTGTAGACTTACGAGTATCTATCAAATTACCTATAGAAAACTCCCCGATGGGCGATGGCATATGTCTAAAGTCGACAGTTTAGATATACGAGGCGCTCGAAATTATCGCACTAAATATGCCACTTTTTGTCAATTCAGGCCTTAAAGACGCCATTTTGGTAAGTTTCGGTCAAATAATTTTTGGGTAATTTTGATCCAGAGTAATCCAGACATGATATATTTCCGATAATTTTGCGAAAGAATAAGTTATCTGGCGCTTGTCGGTTTTGTCGAAACACATTTGTGTTGCAGGCTTAATTCTTTACTCGTCAGTAATATGATATTTGGTAATGGACCCGTCCCACATGTCAGAATTCGGTAATTTTAACAGTGCACATTATTCTTCATTCGTAAACAAATAATGTAAAACAACTTTCTGTTAATTATTGCAAACAAGATTAAAAATTGATTTTTTTAGATATTGGTGAATATGATAGAAGAACCCAGCTCAGAAATCGTTTTGCGCGCTGCAATACAGTCTGTGAGTCATATAGCATCAAAAGGAATTCAATTGGTGAATCTTTTAACTCGATGCGGAGCGCTCAGAACATTGCTTGGAGTATGTTTGGACTCGCGAGGCAGCACAATCAGGGCATCAGCGCTTAGAGCAATTTCGACAATATGCTGTACTAGTTTAGCAGTGAGACATTTTGAACAAGTAAGTTCACATAATTTTTATGATTTTATAGATTGAAGGAAGAAACCTCGGTGGCATAGGTTAAATAATTGCAATACTGATTTAAGTTATTTTCATTTAATAAACTAACGTTTCAGCACTTTTCGTGCCATCCTGAGTATCTAGATATTACATGTGAAAAATGTTTTACTATTAAATGCAAAAAACTTAAATCAGCATTGCAATTATTGATCTTATGCCACCGAGGTTCAATCTACAAAATCTTCAATTCTAAGCTAATCACCACTACTCTAAATAATTGTTAGAGTTATCTTTATTATCATAATTTTTTATACTGTATTTTTTAATAACATTTGTAGAGTGCAAGAAAAGGTCAGGGTCCAACATATCCAAAATTGAGTTAACAATATTTTAAATGAAAATTTTTTAGATGTTGATGAGTGATTGCAAATTATAGATACTCGACAACCGAGGTCATATGCCGTGTCTATTATATACGAAGGCGTGGAAGGGTCATCTTAAAAAATTAAGAATTTCTAAAATTCCGAGATAAAAGTCGAAATTTTAAAATGTCATATAACACGGAAATTTAATCTAAAATTCCGAGACAATATGACAAAGTTTTAAAATTTTGACTTTTATCTCGGAATTTTAGAAACTCTTATTTTTTTTTAAGATGACCCTTCCACGCCTTCGTAATTATAGGCATTTAAAAATTAAAAAAAACTCGGGTCGCAGTGCCAAAACCCTGCCGACAATATAGTGTATTTGCTAATACAAGCCTTGTGGCTTTAATACGTAAACTTAAGTTTGTTTTTGGACAAAATAAAAAAATTAACCCCTTAATACATCCCTTAAAATAATATTTTTTTTCTTAATTTCAATATTATTATCAATGCAACCTCTGTACCAAATTAAATGCATCCTTCAGTAAGTAAATAACTATCCGCAAACTAGTGTTTTCATAAAATTTGTAAGTCCGGTCCTATCGGGCCGAATTTATTAAAATTTTAGCAGCACATTTTGATCTTTACTAAAAGGTTAAATTTCAATTTTGAAACAATTCTGAAATTTTTTTCGGTATTTTCGGGCCCAAAAACTTTTTTCAACCCCTAAAAACAACCCTTAAAATAGTCCGATTGGGCCCATTTTAAATAGGTTCCGTGCGACGATGGATTCCAACGTGTGTACCAAATTTCGTACAAATCAATAAAGTCTTTCGAGAATTATGCCGCGAACACACACACACACACTATATATATATACATATATATTTCCAAAAATGATGCCAAATTGTTCAGGAGGCTATGAAACGTCGAGAAATTTTGGTCCGACTCCTAGGTTCCGCCATCCGACCGACGCCAATAGTGTATGTGCCATATGGCAAATACACTAAAAAAAACGACCCAACACTATTACCTAATTAGCTGTTTAAAAACTATGAAATATTTTAATATTATTTATTCTTCATGATGCGTTATGGGGACTGTAGTTTTGAAAGTATTTAATTTTTTTGTTGACGTATTGCAGCAGATCCCAACGCGTTCATGAATCATGGGGAATAATTAATAATATTAAATTATTTCATACATTTTTATAAAATGTTTTAATATTATTTTTGTTCAGTATTTGAGAAAGTGTAGCTTTCTATTAGTGAAAGAATTTTTAGAATCGGTTCAGTAGTTCCACAGATAAGAATTTATGATTTATTACCCCCCTTCCCCGCGAGAATCACTCCTCCTGCGAAGCTAAGTCGGGCTGGTGTTAATAGGATTCCGCCAATACGCTATAATGCAAAGGAATTTCATGTTTTGCTAGTAGTAACTATAGTAGAGAACTAATTAACTCAAACATTAATTAAAAAAGTTGAAAAAACATAGCCTATAGCACTTCTGGGATCATAAGGAACATTAAAAAAAAATCATCAAAATCTGTCAAATAGATTTTGAGTTAAATCATTTGGAACATACCCACGTACATACCTACATACGAAATAGATTATGTCGCCACTGAAGCGCAGAGAACTTAGATTGACTATGGGGCAGGCAACCCACCTACGGTACTGTATATTTTATTAGCCTACATTTTTCAAATTAAATAATTTTTCTACTTATTTTTATTTATTTTGCACTTTTTTACACTACTCTTTAAAAAAACAAGCCGTGAGGTGGGTCGTTTATTAGGAGTTACGACTAAAGTGCGACCCTTGAGGTCCACACGACGAACTTCCCAGTTTGATAAATATTTAATAATAATAATTAAATTAGATATTACACAGAAAAGTAATCATTTTAATCATTAAAACATAATTATTAATTTTTAACAATAATTAAAAAAAAAAACGGCTGAACCGATTTTGAAAAAAATTTGTTCAGATCATATTTACGTTAATACGCGTCGATTGGCACCCTAACGTAGTCGATATCATTTTTCATTCTCGGGATTTCGTCTTTGAAAGAAATGGACACATACGTACACATACACAGCGATCTTTCTAAAAATAGTGCAGTAACCTTGAAACATAAAAATTTGTTATACATTTTGATTTCGATTTTCGGACCCATTACAGTAACTTCCAATGGGAAGTTAAAAACGCATTGAATTTGGTTCATCCGTTTTGGACAGACAGACAGACAAAGGCTTCAAACTTATAATACCCCTCTTTTTACGTCGATGGTTAAAAATAGTGAGTGTAGGTATCATTATTGTGATTTACAATTTGAGTTTAAATTTCATAGGTTGGTGGTATCGAAATTATAGCTGATATTTTAACGGAAGACATTAGACCAGAGCCCGAACTATCAGAAGCGACGGCTGTGATAGCGCAGATTACAGCACCTTGGATTGAAGATAACCACACTGTCAGAGGTCTCAAAGAAAATACTAAATCTCTAGTCAAATCACTCACCGGTAAGAAAATAAATTATTACATTATTTTAATTTAATAAACTTCACGTCATGTGTAAGTGTATATTGAACACACTCTTTTTGAATAATTTGGAATTTAATTACAAATAAAAAATATTAGTCCCAACAAAATAAATAAAATTTTAGGTCTTCTCGAAAATACCCAATGTTGTCAGACATTACTGCTGTGTGCAGCCGCTTTGGCCAATATATCAAGTATGGAGCCAACTGCAGTGTGGCCTTTATTACAATACAGCACCGCCGAAAAACTGTTAACAGCTGTACAAAAACGAGGACCCAAAGCATCTATATTTTTAAAGGTACAAAAATTGTAATCTTCATTCCTAGTCACGTGGTTTGTAGCCTTGTAGGTACTTATTTAATGTTCATCAAAAATTTATCCCAATTTAGATAGTTTTATGTTTTCTTATACAAATCCTTTCTGGCACGGCTTCGCCCGAGTAGATTTCAGTTTGACAGCGAAGTAATCAAGAACAACAAATTTCTCATACTCACTGCTCATCCCCCCTTTGTGGAAGCGTAATATATAGCTTATGTTACTCGAGAAGAAGTAGTCTTTTAAATAGTTGTGGATTTTTCAAATAGGTTCAGTAGTTCTTGAGATTGCTCTTTATGTATTAATATAGAATATATTAAGGCTAGATTTCAAGGACCTAGTTGACAAGAAATGGGAACATTAATTTTAAAATATGAATTCTAGGTCCAGATAATCCTTTTTAGTCTGGTCAACGAATGATCCTAGCCGGAAAGTCAATAAGCGCAAAAACCGACTTCGGGACTTTATTTGGACTAGTTAATAAAAAAACATATTAAAAGTCCTTGACCCTCGGGTGGACGCAAGAGAGGGGGAGCACTTCAAAGGTCCCTTTTTTTGGGTTTCACGTATACCTCGAAAACAGTTGGTCCTACGAAAAAATTTCATGCATGAAAATTGTAGCTGACAAAATTTCCTACATTTTCTATATTTGAGGTTTTTTATATCTCCAAACTGATATACCATTTTGAAGAAAATTTAATTCTCTACAACTTTTTTTTGCAAAATGAAAGGCTGAGGCGCTATAGAGAAAAGTTCGACAAAAAAATGAGGTGCGAAAAGTGTTTTTTCGAAAAATAGCGGTTTTCAGAAGCGTACGTAACTCGTTAACGGTTGAAGATAGAAAAAAACCACAAATATAGAAAATGTAGGAAATTTTGTCAGCTACAATTTTCGTGCATAGAATTTTTTCGTAAGACCAACTATTTTCGAGATATACGCGAAAAACCTTTGAAGTGCTCCCCCCTCTTGCGCCTGTCTGAGGGTCGACAACTTTTAATATGTTTTTTTACTAGCCAGTTCAAACAAATTCCCAAAGTCGGTTTTTTGCGCTTATTGACTTTCCGGCTATACCTCTCTTTAGAGCACTCATTGACTGAGCTATTATTCATGGCCTAATATTAATCCTCAAAAAAAAGTCCAACATAAACTAATGCGCCAATAATTTAATTAGGAACAAACGGCTACTTTATTAGCCAACATGTCAGCAGCAAGCGAATCAAGAGTTCTTTTAGGAGATAGCCATGCCGCTGCAGGACTCTTGTATTTTTTACAAGTTCACAGGACATGCGTTTCCACAGCTGAATATGCAGCTGGACAAAGACTTCAGCAAAAAGCCGCCATTGCATTGTCACGGTTAGTATTTTTTCTTCTTTAATTATAACGATTTTAAAAACAAATTATCCTGTTTTTTTTCGTTTGACAGATTATGTACTGAAAAAACAATAGCACAACAAATTGTTGACTTGAATGGGGTATCTCAATTGGTTCGTTTATGCAAAGAAAAAAAAGAACGTAGTCACAGTGATGCAGTCTTAGTTGCATGCCTTGTAAGTATTAATAATATTTTTATATGTAACAAGTTTCCACGGCCCCACATTTTGAGACCTACGGCGATTCTCCCTCACGGTATTAAAAGTCGAGTACTACCTATTAGTCCTTAAGACAGCCTTACTGCCGGCCTCAATCCCGTGCCCCTGGCTGCAACCCGGCTGGCCACCACCTTGTGATGGCCGTGCTGACTTTTACCCCACAGCTTAGTTGGCATGAATGTCAAATTTTCCCATAGATTCACTTGCGTCAATGTCGATTTTGACAGGATTCCTATTTTAACTCGAGGATAGCCAAATAAAAAGTACTCTCTACTTTAAGTTTGGGTATCAGTTGTTAGGGTACCAAGTTTAATCAAATTCTGCCCCGCGGTTTTAGAATGATACCAGTAGAAACAGATAAAATTTTTGGAAACGCGTTTTCATGTTTCGGAAATCCCGTAAGAAATCAATATTATGGAAAATGATAGTGTTAAGGGGCTTACGGCCTTATATTGCCTATAAAGGCAGAAAAAAACAGATGAAATGTAATTATTGGCAAATATGTACACTGTTTTTTTTGACGAAGTGTATTTTCTAAATTCTAACGTACATTTTTTCAGGCAACATTACGGAAAATAACGTCGAAGTGCGGGTTAAACGTAATGGATCAGGAGGACGCAATGGAATTAGTGGAACCAAAGCTTTTGGATTCATTTCTCACATATTCGTCTCAAAATGAGAGTTATGTGTAAATTGATGAAGTACAATAAATTAATATATTTTCTGTTTGGATATTTTTTTAAGTAATCAATTTTTCTAGAAGCAGTGACGTATTTGTAAAGTCTGCCGCCCTGGGCAAGTACACTTTTCGCCATGAGGCAAATACGTCCCTACCTAGATGTCTAATACTCGGTTTTTGAAATCTAGATTTAAGAATGCCATTAATTGTTTTCAACTAAGTCTCCATAATCCATTTAGTTGGAAACGAATGACAATTTTGGGTAATTCACTCGGTACAATCAACGAAGTAAATGTCCATCGCCCGCATATTATACAGTATACTAAACATAGAGAAACACGACAAATACAGCCAATACTTTTGACTGGTACAGTTTATGCACGAACATAAGCGTATACAATTTACAGCGTTATCATCAGCTATCAGTACCTACAGCTGAAAATTTTATACTTCCCAAAGCTGTAACTTTAACTAAGCGTGAAAAAACTTTACTTGTTTTAAAATATAATAACTTCCTTTATAACAGTCGATTTTTAAAAAAATCGTAAGAACTGTTTTCAAGTTCCAGTTAAAATGTGGTGTTTCTCAACGCTTGACATAGGAAATGTGTGTAAAGTTTATAATTGCAAATAACTCAAATTTGGCACGTGCAATCACTTTTGAAATTTTAACAGCTGTTTGAGATTACTGTTTTGTATCGAATATTCAAATTTGATCAAATTCCTAAGAAAAGTGATTAACTACCTTAAATCTAGATTTAAAGCTGAAAGTCGTATTAGAAACCCAGCATGTGTTTAGTAATCAAAACAAAACGGTTGAAATGGAGGGAATATTTAGGGTTATTTTATAAATGTCCAGTTATTTTATGAATATTTTTCAAGAAAAAAAAATCCGAACATTTGATAACATTAAAAAGAAGAAACGAAATATTTTAACAAAAACTCAATATACAAAATATAACACGACAACAAATAGTATATTGTGTAACTAGTGTGCTAAATACATCTTTATACGCGATGTTTTCAGCACTCGTATGCGGCTCGCGATGCACACTCGCCAAGGCTCGTGTGCGCTCGCCAAGGCTCGTGTGCGCTCGCCAAGGCTCGTGTGCGCTCGCCAAGGCTCGTGTGCGCTCGCCTTCTACTTGTGCTAAAAATATCGCGCCTAACGCATAAAGATTTAGCACACGCGTTGCACACTGTACTTTATATAACACATGCATGGTTTTAGACTTTAATTGAATTAAAAAAACAGTTACATAATGGTTCATTATGCAACTGTTTTTCATTATAGCACTGAAAAGCGTTACATAATGAATCATTACGTAACTAGTTACATAATGAACCATTATAGCACTGAAAAGCGTTACATAATGGTCACTAGTCAATAAACGGCTATTTAAGGACCGCAAAACAGATACGAAAAAACACTAAAAGCGTGCATGTGATATATAAACATTTTTTTCTGATTTTTCTCAAAAGCGGCAGACAGCAATTCTATTCTGGTTGCCGTTCCTTTGAATGCAGAGTTCACGACTTTTGATTTAGCAAAAAATTTAAAGAAGCTCTAACAAATTATTATCTAGGGTTGCCATACGTCCGGATTTTTCAGGAAATGGGATTCTAACTTTGTTTGGAATTTTCGTAATTGTGATGAAAAATAAAATATCAATCAAAATTAATAGAAATTAATAGAAATACAGTTAACCCTTAATAATTAGACATTACCTATATTTCTCACAGACCCTGCTCCCTCGGGCACGCTTCGGTAGATCCACAGTCGCGCGTACGCGTGATAAACTGTATCATCTGATAGATAAAAGAGAAAAAATCCGGACATTTTCTGCTAAATCAGGAATGTTCTCCGAAAATCTATTTTTATTGTGTTCTTATGTTATTTTTTTGTTTTATAAAGACTTTATGTTAAAATATTTCTTTAAAATATTTACCTACTTCTTGTTCCTTTTTATCGAAAGATACATTCAAATGAACATAAAAAATGTGGCAGAGGGGTCACAGATATTAAAAAAAAACTCTGACTTTTTCATGTTTTCCAGTACCATATACCTATTTTTTTTACTCTGATTTTTTTCATTTTTGTGAAGTCAGCTTTTGAAGCGCGTTATGAAAAAATGATGAGTGAGTGTTTCAAAAACTGTGACATCAAAATTAACAGGATTGATTTCCATAGTTACCGTATAAACAAATCTTGTCTTTTGTTATTTTATTTTAATTAGCAATTGAATCGAACTATAGGTGGTAGCATGGGCAATATTCTAAGCGGGACGACTTCCTAATTTTAACAAGTCAATAAATTTCTCCACCTGCTCTGACCTTTGACGATACAACTATGGATTGGCAACGCTAACTTCACTCTAGCTCCGCGTTTTGACAGAACGACTGTTACAAAATTTTCGGAAATACATTCTTTGGAAATATTTCAGGAAATTTCACAACTAGAAACTGCACAATTACAATTTGAGAAAAATTGATTTTCTTTGCCACTCGCAGTGGAGAACGGAGTCTCCATCCTGCTTTGACCAGACTTTGACATGACATTAACATTCGTTTGATATTGCTAGTGCATGCAGGGATGTAGCCATCATTTTTTTTTGCATAGGCCATACTGATGTAGATCTTCAGACTTCAACCCCATAATATAACACAAGACGCCTTCAGTTCCGTAAAAATGATAGTGTAAAACCATAAGCATTTAACCGCAACAACCAATTGTCTGTTTGGGGTGAGGGGGTGTGATGTACAGCGAGCAATGAGTGCAAAGGACTCTATATGCTGAAAAAAATTACCCCTTTCTTAAAAGGCAGCAAACATATTATATAAACACTTATTTTCCTTATAAAAATACAAAATTTTATTCCAATATTTCACATCGTTGCTATTATATAATAATGAAATAACAGAATATTGTTTTATTGTTGTTAATAATCATTTTTTATAAATATTAATCTAGTATGAACATCTATTTGTTGCTTTCCTTTAAAAACACTTCAAAATTGCTAAACGTAACAAATTTCAAAATATTTTTTGCTATTGTATACATTACCTATAATGAGACTTTCAGACGATCAATTTATTTTATCTTCAAAACTGGCCTTTGTTGTCGAGCGTCTATAATCTCCAATGTCTATTATTCTAATTCTAATGTTGACGTATGGTCAATAAATATTAATTCTCTGAGGGCCCCTTTATAGGTAATTAAAATGGCATAAACAGCTGAACAGCACCCGTTGGTAAATGGAAAGCAATAATTAATATTACATAATTTTTATCCATATTTATGAATTGTTAAAATAATTTATTATGTATCTTGTACAGATGTTAATCATCAAATATTTAAAACTTAAATATATAAGTTGCATTGTGCCATGTTCATTTAAAAATTATATTTGTCATTATTTTTATAAATTGTGTTTTGAAAATATTACAATATCAATGTACCTACTAATTTCTTGTACCAAACAGTTCTTTTCTTACGTACAGTAGAACCCAAATTAACTGAGCACGTTTTATCCGAGTTCGCGATTTACCAAGGTTACATCTAATTTTTACTTCCCGTATTAACGCATTAAAGCTCAGGTCTTCTAAGAAATGCGATTGTTTTTTTATGATTCGACATAAATACTTTAATGAGTAAATGTTGATTTTGTCATTCAAATATTAGAGTCTTTTTTAATCTTTAAAAAGTCTGTATTATCAGAGTTTTTCAATTGTTCGAAGTAGTCTTTCCACAAGAGCTCATATAATAATTTAGGTTCTACTGTATTTAATTCTACTGATCTAAATGTTTAGTGACAAAAATTAAATTGTGATATACTTTTAATAAATTGATTTTTCCTTTTTTTTGTCGCATCCCACAAGTTAAGAACCATTGTTCGAACTAAAGAGAAATTTATAAAAAATTTATCCAGGTGTGCAAGCTTTCACGGCCGGCATTGTTTCCGGGCTTGTAGGCCGTGGTCCGGTCAGTGTGTCAGTGAATGAAGGACACCAGTCACTGACACACTGACCTCTGAGCCACCAAGGAGGACACTTTGACCGCTGTCACATCAGCTTTGATAATGTCTACCGCAGTTGTAGACGAAACGTCAGGTAGAAATATCACCGGACCACGGCCTACAAGCCCGGAAACCATGAAGATTTGGTATAAAAAATTTATTCGGAATTTTATCAGTTTCTAAATTGATATTTTTTTTTTGTTAGAATCTACATTACAAATAGATTATGAAACAATTTTTTTGAGAATTTTTCGGAGGCTTTTACTATTATAAAAAAAGACGGACAAGTGTGAGTAGAACTCGAGCCCTGAGGGTTCCGTATCGTTACAACAATTTAATAAAAATTAAGTTTGTCACGTAATAATAATTTGCACATAGAATTAGAAATTAATTATTTTCGGATTTTTTCCTTTACTTGTGCTATGAGACCTTTGTTCGTGCCAAATTTCACGATTCTAGGTCAACGAGAAGTACCCTATACTCTATAGCAGGGATGGCGAACCTATGGCGACAGAATATTGTCGGCATGCTATCAGTTTATGATTGAAGTACACAATCGAAATAATTAAAAATATGTTAGATGCTGTCGAAAAAATTTGACTATCATTCAAATAAGATATTATATTACGAGATCGACATGACAGTTTAACAAAAATTTCATGGCACTCAATGCATTATCAAAATAATTCTTTTCATGTACGTTTGAATAGTTTTTTTGTTCACTAAATTTCTTTAGGTGCTTGTTGGCACGTCATGGCCACATTAAGCATTTTTTGAAAAAAACTGGCATGTAGATGTGGAAAGGTTCGCCATTCCTGCAGTCTATACGTGATATTTGAAAGGCCGTGTCTTTTGATTGCATAGAGTTAGAAGCTTGCATTTTTTACAGGACTACGGAGTTGTAGACCTTAGTATTTGATGTTAATTTCAACTCGATACCTCTAGCCGTTCCTGAGAAACAAGGTTTTGACAGAACCCTAAAAATTAAGTGTCACGTGATAATACCACATAGAATCAGAAGTTAATAATTTTCGGATTTTTTCCATTACTTGTGGTATGGGCCCTTCCTTCGTGCCAAATTTCAAGATTCTAGGTTAGTGGGAAGTACCCCATAGGTTTTAATGATCAAGTCAATATCAAAAATACGTGATTTTTTTATCTTTTTATTGCATTGAAGAATCTTGAATTTTTTACAAGACTATGAGGTTGTAGATCGTAGTACCTACCTATTTGATATTAATTTCAACTTGATACTTTTAACCATTCTTGAGAAATAGGGTCTTGATGGACAGACAGACGGACAACAAAGTGCTTCTATAAGAGTTCCGTTTTCTTCATTCTAAAAATACCCAAATGTGTGTATCTTTCAGTGAAATTTTAAACATACAATATGCGGCTACCGAAATGACATAAATAATTATAAGCCTGTATCTACTGCGTCACACCCACTGATCTGTGCGAACCACAGGAAGATAATTTATATACCTACATCTCTTTCTATAGATGAAGTACCTATGACTAGTCTTAAGGCGGCTTCTCACGGCGCGTTATATCGCAAGTCGCGCCGCGCCGATTTATACGCGCGAGCACGCGCCACAGGCGAGCCCGCGCCACCCGTTCTCATGGGCGCGCGTTGTGCCGCGCCGCATCCAGACTGAGGCACGCAACGCACTTTGAAATGTCGCCTGAAGAAGAAGGCATCGCCATTGCTTCAGCCGCTTTTGTATTATTTAGTGGGTATTATTTATTATTAAATAAAACCCAATAATTGTATGTGCTGACTTGTTTTCAATTTATTTAAAAACACTTTTCAGCGTACAATCAAACAATACTAGTATTTTTATACTATCGGATTCCGTAGTAACACAAATTTTACTAGTGTTGATACGAAATTTTCAACCAATAATAAAATTTTAAAAATCAGTTTGTGCCAGACCTGACTGGGCCCCTTACTTCGAGAGGCTCGGGGCTATAGCCCCCTTACCGCCTCCCCTTAACCAACGCCTGTGAAAATCGGTTTAAAACTGCACACAAGTTACGAGTGTTATGAATGTCTTACATTACGGTTATGAAATACATCTACTGTAGTTTCGTGACATGGTCGTAAGTCCATTTCAAAAACACCGAGTGATAAGTTGTTAGCTGATTTCTTAAAGTAATCCAAACCTCGACCGATTTTTATAATCCAGCCACTACTTAAACTGGAAAAAAAATCGAAACCAATAAATCAATATATTATGACCTATATAATACACATTGTACCTAATTAATTTTGAAATAATACTAACATTATCTGTCGATCATGAAGAGTAGATGAATATATTATGTCTAATTTAATGTTATGCTCTAACAGGCTCCGTTTTATATCACCTAACCATTGCCGTTGTTTTTCAGGCGCCATCTGATCTTCAGTTGTCTTCAAAGTAATGTCTTTTAAATTTTTACACTTTTTTACACATAGTTCACATAATCTTACAAAGTTTTGACACTAAAAGAGAACATATATTTACAATAAAATTTATTTCGATATCTTTTTTGAATTTCTTCCACCAGCTTTAGAAATACTAAGGAAGATTTTAATTTTTTTTACGTGAATCCCGTAACTACTTTAAATACCGTAAAAATTACTTTTGCAGCAAGGCTATCTTGCGATTAAAATCGGAATTAATCAAACTGTAGTAAATGTCAAATAACCTCTCATGCCAGCCTCACCTGCTCCTTACAGTTTTACCAAGTGAGTTTTGTTTATCTCGTCTGATGTATTTACATTATTCATTTAAATGTCCGATAATTTTAAATAACCTTGAAGTGCATAATTATTTTTTAAGAGACAGCTGACCTGACAGTAATTATTGATTCTAAACTACGGTGGTGGCCTCAGTTCAATTATCAATACAGAAACTTACTTGATGTAAAGCTCGTATATAAGGATCTTCGACATTTATATACTGAACATCTGAATCCAGGAAACGACCAAATAAGGCGTTATAACTATGACCAGTTGAATCATTCACGATTTGTACTTGTTCGTGGAACTTCCCGGTATCCTTAAGATTTTTTATAAGTTGTTTGATTTTTTCAGCACGTGTCATATATTCTTCTATTTTTTTGCGAAGGTAAATTTTTTTATCTCCATCTGAGGCTAATGAGACAAAATATGAAGTACATAAGTAGGTACTATTCGCAAATAAAAGCAAAGTGGCTGACATTTGGTGTTCGAATTCGAAGTCGTCGTATGTGGGGTCTACTAGAAAGAAAAAATGGTAGCTTGCGTAATATCATTATGTCATTCTCTATTGCTGTAACCTCTGATTGTCAAAACAATAACAATCTGAAACTGTTAACATAAAAATCTAACTTCATTAACTTAAAAAATTACTTTACTTATAAAATCATTTAAACCATCATTTCATATTCGCTTTGTGATACGACCGATTAAACCCCACATAGACGTCTGAAGTGCTGACATCTAGATTCACTTTTAATTGCGAACATATATTTTTTATAAAGGCATATTGAGCCATTTTCCTGATAGTAGTTCTTTCAATTATCCACGAGAGGCAGTACTTGTGATAGGGACAAACATTATTTATTCCTCATTAGTGTCATGTCATTTTAGTGGTATAACTGAATTATCGTGGATAATTGAACGAACTACTCTCAAGAAAATGGCAAAAATAGGATTCGAACGCACAACACGATGTTCGGCTTTGGTCAAAAAAACTGGACTTCGGACTGGCTCTTGTTATGTGTTTGATTCTATTCGGAATTATTATTATTAATACAACATTTGTTTTTCATTACAAGTTTACTTTGCTGATATAATAAAGTTGCAACCAGTGGCGGCCGGTGGTCAAAAATTTTGGTAGTGCACAAAATACCTAACCCAAAAATATGATCTCTTTGTTGCGCTCATTAATTATCTACATCTCTTTTTTACTCTAATTAATTTTTTTTGTTCAGATTAGTCTTTCGAACAATCTGTATACCTATAATATTATGTACATTTTGCAAATGAGTTTAAAATGAACTGTTTTTTAACATTTCAGATGCGTCGAATCATTAACGCCTTTTTGAGTTCAGTTAGCTTCACACGGAAAACAGAAAAAAAACTAATAAGTGTATCACATCCACACAACTATGATGCACCATACAATTCTTTTTTAAAACAACGCGTGAATTAATTATTATTTTTATAAAATTAATTGTTGAAATTTCAAGTTTATTGTTGAAGAAAATCAAATATGAATTAAATCATAATCATTATATTATTACAGCTTGATTATTTTAATGCCGATAACCATAACTCACCACGAAACATTTTTTTATAAATTACAAAACAGAATTTAATTTAAAAAACCGGGAATTTTCAATGAAAAATTAAATATTGTACTGAACTGTTTACTTTACGGTCTACGGATTGTAACTGAGAGGCAAGTGTAAAGTGGATAATAATATAAAAACTGTAACGAACTTAGCCGAAGTTGTTTTGGTGTCTTTCGGCTGTATTGGATCGGCGCGCGAAGTTCGTCTATATTAAACTACGTAAATATACCTGTCTCACGGTTTTACTATCCTTGTCTAATTTAACATTGGGACAATGCTAGCTGTTTCGTGCGCTAATAGAAACGCTCTGCCTTCAATGCCTTGGGTAAAATACAACAGCTCAGCAGATTTGTTCAATGAAACATGATTAACCGATTATAATATTTGATTCTGTGTAGGCATATGACGTGTCATCGTTTATCAATAAGTAAATTCATAAATTTATTTATTAGTGTATTTGCCATATGGCACATACACTATTGGCGTCGGTCGGATGGCGGGACCTAGGGGTCGGACCAAAATTTCTCGACGTTTCATACCCTCCTGAACAGTTTGCCACCATTTTTGAAAATGTTTATGTATATATGTATGTATGTATATATATATATATATATGTGTGTGTGTGTGTGTACACGATAACTCGCGACAGACTTAATCGATTTAAACGAAATTTGGTACACACATTGGAACCCATTACCGCACGAAGCCTATTTAAAATGGGCCCGATCGGACCATTTTAAGGGTAGTTTTTAGGGGTTGAAAAAAGTTTTTGGGCCCAAAAATACCGAAAAAAATTTCAGAATCGTTTCAAAATTGAAATTTAACCCTTTAGTGAAGATTAAAATGTGCTGTTAAAATTTTAATAAAATCGGCCCGACAGGACCGGACTTACAAATTTTATGAAAACACTGGTTTGCGGATAGTGATTTACGTACTGAAGGGTGTATTTAATTTGGTACAGAGGTTGCATTGATAATATTATTGAAATTAAGAAAAAAAATATTATTTCAAGGGATGTATTAAGGGGTTAAATTTTTTATTTTGTACAAAAACAAACTTATGTTCACATAATAACAGTACAATGCCTGTGTTAGCAAATGCACTATATTGTCGGCAGGGTTTTGGCACTGCGACCCGAGTTTTTTTTTAATTTTGCGTTGCGTTGCATTTCAACTGGCAGTGCAGTGCACGAGCGCACTTAAAGACGGGCCGCCACTGGTTGCAACTATATTCATGCGTTACGTTTGCAAATTTACTAATATACGTTAGGTCATTATAATATTAATTGTAGTACGTCTTATGTTTCAATTGTAATAAATTTAATTATTTGCTGGTATAGGCTGTGTGCACGAAGCATACTAGACCCGCTAGCGGGCAATAGTGCAGGATTGAGCTCACTTTTAGGGTTCCGTACCTCAATAAGAAAAAAACGGAACCCTTATAGGATCACTCGTTTGTCCGTCTGGCTGGCTGGCTGGGTGTCCATCTGTCAAGACCCATTTTCTCAGGAACGGATAGAGATATCAAGTTGAAATTAATATGAAATACTAAGGTTTATGGTCCCTTAGAGGTGTAAAAAATTCAAGCTTCTAAAATCTAAGTCAACGCAATCAAAAGATACGGTCATTTTGCCACTTATTTTGATACTCGCTAACTCACTCATCAAAAATCTATAGGGTACTTCCCGTTGAGCTAGAATCATGAAATTTGGCAAAAAGCAAGGTCTTGCAGCACAAGTAAAGGTAAAAATCCGAAAATCACAAAAAGTAAAAATTAAAGGGGGTCCCCACACAAAAAAAAACCTTTTAAAGGCTGTATCTTTTTGAACCGTAACAGATAGCCGGTTGAAATTTTCACAGAATATGTGTAATTATGGCGGATATCCTAACAAATAATAAATTAAGAGGGGTCCCCATACAAAAAAATGTTAGCCGTCGTGTGACACCTGGCAGATGTAAAAAATCAGCCCTGCGAGAAATTTAGTGTAACGGTACGGAACTCTCGTAGCGCGAGTTTCACACGCACTTGGCCGTTTTTTCTTTATTCTTTTGTTTTATACAGCGAAATTTTTTAATAAACGATTACCATTAATTTAGCTAGGCATATAGTATAAATAGCATAGCATAAAAGGTACGTGAAAATTATTTATTTTAAGTTTTTTTCTTTTTCAATTTTGACGTATAATAGAAAAATAATTGATTCGTTATATCAGACATGGAGTGTACTAGAGATGTTGATTCGCCCTGAATATAATCGATCTCCAAATCGAACGCAACATAATCGATTCTCAATTAAATTGAGCACTGAAAGATCAATTTTCGATTAAACGATTCGTTAGTCGATTTTTCTTAAACACTCTTAGGGCCGGTTTTACAATGCGGGTTTAAAGCCAGTTTAAGTGAACTGAGTTTAAAATATATTACTTTTTTTTGTATCAATCGTACAACCCAAACAGCTTAGCTGATTTTGAAAAATCTTTTTTTGTTCCATTCCTTTCGAGGCCTAGTTGTGCGTGACGCTGGTCGACTTTTAAATTTTGGTGCCGGAGAGGAGCAAATTTGAAAACTCGAAAAAAACGGCGTTTTTTAATTTTTGCTAAAAGATAAGTTTGATAATATAAGATTAAGGATGCGTTCCAAAATACTGCCATTAATTAACTCCACTCCCTTGCACACAGCCTATAACGTCTCTTTATTATTATTTACTGAGTAGCATAAAAAGAATCGTATATAGTTTTCTTTTGTTTTATGTAAATAATATATCTGAAACAAATTACGGTAGACTATCACTAACTTTTCATAACTTCGACCAATAGCTGTAATCCTTCCTGATAGCAAACTAATGACTCCGTATACCGTTGTGCATTGTCTAGCGAAACACCTCGTTGCAGAATAGTGGCAGCAGCATTGTCAATACTCATATTCCCAAAATTTTATTAGTACCTACACCTGGAAACTGAATAAAACACTTTAGATTACTAGACTTGATTTAGCATAACACCTATACATTGCATAAAAATCACATTGTTCCATTAAAAATACTTTTATTGTGTCTTACCAGAATGTTATTCAATGCTAGAAATGAACTTTACTATTAAAAATAGTTTTTATTATAACCTTAATTTTAAACTGTCAAAATGACAAAATCAAATACAACGAGTGCGTTCCACTTGGCGCCCGCAACGCCCGCGCCCTTCGGCCACACATTTTCCAATCAGAGAAGATATTCTCCAGAGAGAACGTATATAAATGAGAGTATCATATACCGTAAGTTGGAATGGCATTGAGATAGAGATAGTTCTTCTTACTTTGTTGCACACCGACGGGCCAATAGAATCGAGAATGAAGGCGGACCAATCACATCTAAGAAGTAATAAAAGCGGTATTTTCTAAAATTTAAAATGTGTTATGGGTTTTTTCCAAATATTTTTAAAATGTTAAGTTAAGAAAAAATATTGTGTTAATAAAACATGTTAATTTTTCTTAATCAAACATTTTAAAAATATTTAGAAAAAAATTGGCTCCAAATAAAAAAAGGGGTAAAATAAGGTCAACGACAGGTTTGAAATAACTTGTGTGAAAGTATATTTTAAAAAGAAATTTATTGTAACACAATATATAAAAAACGAACATAAATTACTACAAAAAAAAAGGAAACAAACTTTATAAATTGATAAAAAAATAAACAATATCATATAAACATATAAAAAACACACATAAATTACTAACAAAAAAAACTATAGATTGATGAAAATAAATAAATGGTATTTATTATTATCTTAACAAAGGTTTCCAAGTTTTAATATTATATCTATGCTTCGACTACTATATTATAATATACTAATACACTGGTACGTATACTACACCGTAGTGTATTGGCTGCATAAAATTTTTTAGGATCTTCCACAGTCGAGGATCTAAAACAGAATAAAGTTTAATTTTACAAAACAATCGGCTAAATTTTACAAATAGTTTATTGGAGTTAGTTTAGTGATTATTGGTATTGTCTTAATTAGCAATGTCAAATAAGATTACTTTTTAGTAATCGTAGATCGGTTCTTTTGCTTCGAGTAATCATTATTTTGTATACCGAACAGTAAATGAGTATGTACTTTCAAAGTATTGAGTAGATGGTATCGGGTATCGAAGCCCGGAGTATCGATACCTACTAGGTATCGATACCTACTAGGTATCGATACTATAATAGTTCTAACCCTAATTGGGCGGGTTGCACGGTTATTCAGAGAGAAAATAGTAATCTAAAATAATTAATTAATCGTAGTAATGAATACTTCTACATAACTTATTAGCCTTAAGCAAAATTTGTTATAGGGCTTGAGAATAGCCGAGAGTGTAGCGACGCTGTTGTTTACATGGCGTTGCTATGGTTCCGCTATTACAAGTCCCCAGTTCCCGAGTTCTAGCCCGAGAGCTGGTATAAAAGTGTCAATTGGATTTTCAATTTATTATTAAAAAAAAATAATAATGAATTGAAAATATGAATTGGTGCTAGGCCCAAATAACCTTAGCTGTTGGTGGTCTTTAAAATACAATTACAATATTTGTTATACTTTACTTACTTACCAGGTAATAAATATTATCATCGATTGTGGGTATTAGTGCTCCCAGGGACCCGAGCTCGTACCAGTCAGTTTATGTATGCCGGCTGGTTGATTCTAATACACAATTATCTGAGTTGTCGACGCGTCTGTAATCTACAAGAATAATCATAAAAAAAAGTCAGTCTAAAACAAAATCAAGTTGTCGAATTGCGCGCTTTGTAATTAGCAATATTTTCTTATATACCTAGACGTTTATAACTTGAGCGTCTTTAACCTACAATATTATTGTTTGAAGTTTGAGGTTAAGATAAATTTATAATAGATGTAGTTACTTACCAAATATTAGCTTCGAGCCGCTTAATTAATCACCAGGTTTTATGAAAATAAATATAGTTTTGACCTAATGAACACAACAAACCTAATTTTCTATGCACTGATTCTCAATACTGATTTTTCAATAAAATGCTTAATGATGCACATTCGTAAATAAGTTCAAAATGATATGTTTTCTCTCTGCCATGCGCATAGCGGTTTTCGTTGACAATTTCTGTACTTTGATTGGCCCGTCAGTGTGCAACAGAGTAAGAGCATGACTTAGAATGTGTCAGATAAAGAAAGATATACAGTAACGATGCGTTGCCGGTTTCCACATCCCATTTACCACTCTCATTTATATACGTTCTCTCTGATATTCTCGACGTAGCTCTATGGAATCTACGCCCAAAACCATCGAGCACAAAAGCCATCGAGTTTCCGAAACCACTGATAACGTGCCACTGTTCACTACACAAGGAGCATGCGCTTTTAGACTTAAACCGCGGTCAAACGCGTGGTTTCCCTTTCTATTGGTTTCGGTACGTCAACAAATGTCAAAAATTCATGACACTTGACAGTGTGGTTATGTTTTCAAAATGTCAAAATTGTGGGGTGAATTTGAAAAAATAGAAAAGAAAGAGCGACCTAATGTATCAGATTTGATAGTTAAAGCGTTGCATCCTAATTGTTTAAATGAATATAAAGACTATTTGTCAACATTATTTGCATCGAAAAAACAGACCGAAGAAATAACGTAAGTAATGTGTAAAATTATCCAATAATATATATTCAGATCATAATAGTAGACGCTTATGACCTTAGTTGTCAAACGTATAGGTATTAAACATAGAGATATCATAGATAGAGGAGGGAAGAGTGCCTCCCAAAAAAGTGTCGGTACAAAAGATAGAGATGAAGAATAAAGGTGATCTTCTATCTTTTTCTATCACAATTATATAACCATGGTTACAAAATTTTTTAAGAAGATAATCAAAAGGGAAACTATCTGTTTTCTATCTCTCTTTTTCCAAACTGACACCATATATTTAATATACAAGGTAGGTATATGGACAAGAACTGGCGAATAGTGTCGAAAACACCTTCTTTCTCTTGACGTACTGATGACTGAACAGGTTATGCGCATGCCCGAATACGTTGTTCTCGACCAATAGAATATTTCAGATGAAATTAAACTAGGCAATAACAACCTTTTCCCGCGTTTTTCTTACTTTAAGTTAAAATTTGAAAATGGATATTACCATGATAACGAAATTTTTGTTTTCGAGAAATGTCATTTTTATGAGTTGATTGACGAAAGATAATCAACTTTTTTGAACTATATATGCGGTAGTTTCCTCATGCCTATTATAGGAACACGTACATTGACTTTGAAGTACCTCAACTGTCAAATAATGTGCATTATCTATCTCATTCTGACCGCGCGCGATCAGTATACATTGAAGATAGGGTCTTGCCTATATACCTTTTATGTTAAATATATGCCTGAAACTGTCACCTACAGTTGTATCTATGACTCTCCTACTTTATCTATGATATTAAATTTAAATCAACAAGATCTGTCTAGACCACAGCTTTGTCTATTTCTTCAATGTGCGGTGAGCGTAACTCGTAAGCCACAAAGAGAGCAAAACATTTTTGCGTCTCTTTTTCCGAGGTTATGCCGTTGATCTGCGCGCGTTCCATCCAAAAAAGGTTAAGGATAATAAAATACTGAAGAAATACTTTTACACATAATTTATATATGTTAAATACAGATCATCTGAATATCGATATTTATCGGTAACGCAATTATTATTGATATTTGATAACGAGAGTTATCGATAAGTATCAATATGCTTCCCATCCCTACCATAGATTATATTATAGGTTCGATCTGAACAAAACATTGAAATAAAGATATCTCTCTGTTTCAATGGGACAAAATGTTGACATATATGAGCAAAAGAACCTATTGAACTGTTACCACAAAAAAGAGGAATCAATCCTATCAAACACTATAGTTCGTGAAAGTCCGATCAATATCGATTCAGTAGTTTTTGAGTTAACTCGGAAAAAAAGCTGACAACAGACAAACATTCAGAAAATGTTGTCCCATGAACTGTACATATAAGTCGAAATTTTGTTAAAAACTTACAATTATAAAGTTACGAATATTTAATTTATAATAAACCGTAATGCTTCAGGAGTTGAGTCCCATTTGCCAGAACAAAACTGATAATTTTAATACATCACTATAGTTTGGAGAAAGGGCAGCTGATAAGTTGCGCGATCAAGGTGAATCCATTGTAAATGAAAAAGCCATAAAGATTTAAGGATCATTAGGCATTAGCCCTTTTCTAATTTAACTGATTTTGAAATACGACTTACAAATTTTATTTTTACAGATTACCAATAGTAGAGACAAGAATACTTCATACAATAGAGCTGCATCAATATGAAAATCAAATTATGGACATGATAAATTTGACCAAAAATACAGTACGTATTATTTTTTTTTATACTCATTAATTTCTAAAAAATTACAGCGAAAAGCCACGAACAGCAATTTTTTTGCAAAATTGTGGTTATAGATTTATTTATTTTTAAGGGCTGATAAATCCTATTAATGTGAATTAATTTTTTTTTCGAAAATTGTAAAATATGTATTAAATTATACAATTAAATTTGGAAATAAAGTACACTTTAGGGTAAAATTCTGGGGATATGGAATACTTTGAGAAAGGACAATTAGGTCGTGTGTACTAAACTTGACAAAATTTCACTGTGCCTACAAAGCCATAATGGGATACCGTATCAAATAGTATAATTTTGAATTTAATTATAAAAAACAACAAAAAATTTTGGAAAATATTAATACATATAAAATAATAAACCAAAATTTTCTTCTTTTTTAGATTGAATCAGGTAAACCATTTGTGTTGGAGCCGTTGCCGCCGTTTCCAGAAAGCCCAGATATAAAACAAAAATGTTTTTTGTTAAATCCCTTCAAATTTGTGCCAAAACAGTCAAGGTAATTATTATTTTAGTTTTTATATGGTTTCTGTATCGCGGTTTGATATCTTTTTTGCAACATGAAGCATCGAAGCCGAAACTAGCTAAAATTTATAGGAATATAAATAAAATATACTAGACTGACCTCGTCTAAATCCAATGGAGTGCAGACAAGTATCTTAGAAATAAAAGACATTATCGTTATTGTTTATATAATCATAAAGAAAAAATTCTGAACGCTTCTTTTTAACATGCTAGTTGCTTGCTTTCGGCTTCGATTCATAAACGAACATGTTAAAAAGGAACGTTTAGAATTGTTACTTTATAGTAATATTAACAATAATAAAAAATAAAAGGCCAAGTGCATGTCGAGCTACGCAAAGAGTAGGGTTCCGTACTATGTAAATTATGCTAAACCTACAATTTCGATAAAATAAATAAAATAAAACACATTCAAAGTCTACTCAAAAGGCCCTTTTCAACGATACTCTACAAGAATAGGTACAAAAAAAAGTTGCCCCCTCCCCCCGTTTGCATGCATGGGCACTTTCTTTTTTTCTGTTTTTAGTATTTGTTGATTAACTAGAGGATATGAGTGATACTTGACGTGAATTACCTACAGCTTTATAGATAATGTCGTTGTTAAGATAGACCTGGTGAAAAAATATGTCTAAAAATTGTAACTTTGACGGTCTCTAAAACCTACAATTTTGATAAAATAAATAAAAATTGAAACACATTCTTACTGTACTCAAAATGCCCTTTTCAACGATACCCCACAAGAATAGGTACAAAAAAATTTTTTTTTTTTTGACCCCGGTTTGCATGTATGGGAGCCCCCCTTTAATAAACTTTTTAATCTTTTGCTAGTCTCTCCATCTTTGGGCCGCGGTATTACGTAGGTATGTGTGAATTTCAAGTCCCTATCTCATTTCATTTAGAAGTTAGAGACCTGTGACAGACAGGCGGATGGACGGACATCGTTGGCACAACAATAGTGTTCCTTTCTGGTACAGAACCCTAAAAAGAGAAGTAGTGATAACACATTTGTGAACGAAAAACATTATGTAAATCGGTTGAGTAGGGACTGCTGGCGGATTGTCGAAAGAATACGGCTTATGTTTAAATATAGATAACGCGTAGACAATTTTCTAGTGATTTTACTGACGGAGCTGGAATTGATACACCGGATTTAAGCGAAGAAATTAGGAAACATGTTTTAAAGCAAACAACTGCTACTTTATTGGCTCATGCTGGATTCGAAAGTAAGTGATTTAATATATGATTCCTGGGGCTGGATATATTAATATTCAAATTCATTCTTTTAGCTACGACACAGTCAGTCCTAGACGTGGCCGTTGATGTCTTAGACGAATTTATGAAAAGAATGTGTGGACTTCTACGAACTTCAATTGATACAGTTGCGCTGGGATATTCCGACGGTTTCCCGGTAAGTGTTAATACAGTAATGTTTGAATAATCCGAACAGAAAGTTGCCAGAACCCATTCGTATTACTGAAACGTTCGAATTATAAAATACATAGTGCATAGTATCTATAAACCGAACATGTTCGAATTATAAATACCGTAAAACGGGGTGAGATTGACCACTTTTGGCGTTGTTTAGTTAATAACTTATTTATTGTTGCAGAAAAAAAATTTAAAATGACTGATACGTATGAGTCTATAAGCCATGTAACTTTTAGTACCCTCAAAAAAAAATTTTTTTATTTACGATAGAAAAAAATAATAAAAACATCCCGGTCAATCTCACCCCTACATCGCGATTTTGCTTAATTTTATTACAAAGTTTTATGTTTTATTTTGATCACAAATACCCTATTGTCCTAGGCATTTCAATTTTCCCTTCATAAATTGATGTTTATGCAGATTTGATACAATCGATACACTAATACTAATTTTCAAACAATTGCAACACAGCATCTGTGAAAAACAGTATGAAAAACAGTAGTGTTAAGGTTATACGCGCACTACGCAGTGAGTCGAAATAAAATCTAAATTTTTTTGTACTAAAATAAAACAATGTTAACCTGTAATTTAAAAACTAAAATTTAGATGTTACTTAAGACCACTTATAATCGGATATACGTAATTATAAAAAATAAATGTAATTTCACTTTATTTTCAAGGGTAAATTATATTTTGTGATCAGATCGATCCGGACGCATGATAGAGAAAGATAGATAGCATATAAAATAATGTTAAATTAATGTAAATTCGAGCGCATTAGAGCGCTCGGATCAATCTGAGCGTACAAACGAATGCACCCTATTGAACTATTCTTTGCTAAGACGGTGCCAAATTACAAATAATTTTGTGATTTTCGATTATTTCAATTAAAATATCTCCAAACTTACACGGTAGAATACTTTTTTTATAATTTTTATATAATCTACGAGAATTGATTAATATAAACTTCAGTTTTCTAGATTTTAATCAATAGCAGTTGTGGTTGAATTATATGAAAAATGTACGAAAAAATTGCGTTTTAAACGAGATTGCCTATTGGTATTATCTACATGTTAAATATTCAGTTTTTAAAAATTAATTACGCAGAAACTACACGTCAGATCTTACTTAAAAAATTAAATTATATGTATTTAATATCGAATAACATATTAAACATTCAGCTTGTTATCTATACTTTGCTCTAATGCGCGAACAGCCTTAAGTGTATCAAGCTCTAATTTTTTGAGTAAATGAGTAGTTCGTTCTTAATTAAATTTTTATGATTATAGGATGAATTAGAAAGAGTTTTCACTGAAATCGGTATTGGAGGTATGCGCTCGATAAGAGATTACTATGTAAATCGAGTGATTAATTATGAGAGCGTTGTTCAAAAGAGATGTCAGGAACTCACAAATGAATATTCAACTTTACGTCCTAGGTAAGCATTATCCTACCAAAAATATAATCTTTTCTACCAGTTTGTTCAGCCACCAAAAGAATAGAAATCTAAACCAGTGCCAAGTTCCTTTCCAGTCCCAAACAGGAAGAATTAGATTTGGAACAAAGTTCTGAAAAAATATGACACTGTATTATTTCAGAACTTTCAGAGCGTACTTTTTACACACTCACATTCACTTCGTTTCGCGCGAGACAATGCATATATAAACCTGGGATTAGCTATCCTAAAATTATAAAATTGTTTATAAAAAAACTACTAAACGCGTTTCAATGAATTTCAATAGGGTTCTATTCTGAGTAAACAAAGCGAATAAATAATAAACCTTGTCGATCCGGCAAGAATTGCGACATGTAGAGCTCAGACGTACGTACAGTCCACAGACTGCTGTTCGTGATTTTCATTTACAATTTTAGGACTTATTATGAACGCAAATTAATCTAAAAATGGTTCCATTTTATAGAACAGAATCTCCCCTTTTTGAAAATCTACAATTTGAATCAATTTCTAGCGAAATTAGCCAAGATATAACTATTTATATAGGCGAAACTCAGCTCTGGTGCGGAAAGCGATAACAGAGCTGTGTGTGCAATAGTGGATTGTTTGTTTTTCAGTATTATAAATATTCCTAGTACAAAGTACGAATTCGAAGAATACGTTGATGAACAAGTACCTGAAATTCATTTAGGCGCCACAGACGGAGATCATAGTGAACTACAAACATCATTACAATCCGGTTTTCAAATGTTGCATAGTCTTGAACAAGAAGCTCAGTAAGTTTTAAACAATTGTAAACACGTTCTCAAATCTGTAAAATCCCAACCTGATTTTATTTATTTTTAATAGTTTGCAGAGTTTGGAAGGATGTGATGACGAAACAATTAATATAACAAGTGGTGATTTTGCTGTTACATCAGTTGTGTCCGATTTTGATTCGAATCATTCGCAGTCACCGTATAATAAAAGAAAGAGAATAGACTAATTAACTCTATATATTTATTTAGTAAATAATGTTTGTTTTTTTTATAATAAAACGTGAAAAATAACCCGGATCTATTTTAATTTTTGCATGAAAGTTAAAACTATTTAGTATGAACTGTTTCTTCGCTTGACACTTAGTAGAACATGACTAAATGATATACAGTAGAATCCAGATAGAACGACTTTCAAGGGACCGGCGACATTATGTCGTATTAACCGGACGATGCACAAAGCGGACGCATAATTTAAGCTTGTTTTTATATAATACATATAGTGTACAATAGATTTATTTCTATGAAAATAAAACAACATATATTAACACCTACATTTTTCTTTTTCGTTAGTTCACGATCCCAAGCGCGTACCCATTTGGTAAAAATGTCAGCAGTCATCCAGGCCTTGCGATTACTCTCATAATGAGTAAAAAAATCTGTAAATCGGTTGACCCTGCAGGCCATTCCTGGAACTTCCCGCTATTTTCAAGCGCTTTGAGTTCGAAGCACTTGATAATATACCCAAAAGTAGATCTGAAAATTGCTGATAATAACACTATTTTAATTTTTGAAAAGCTATAACTTTTGAACGCGTTGTTCGATTTTGATCTTTAAAACGGTATTCGACGCAGTTTTTTAAGCTCTAAAAATATTGTAAGAGGTACAAAATCGATTGGTTGAGAAATCTCGAAGTTATTTTGAAAAAACACCTTTTTCGAAATCTGTTGACTACGTAATCTCTCGAACGGATTAACCGATTTTGATCCGCTTAGCGGCATTCGACGCAGTTTTCTGAGGAGAAGAGCTGATTAGATTATGAAATCAATTGGTACAATATTCTAGAAGTTACTTTGAAGAAACATCGTTTTAACAACTTTTTTTCGTTTTTTTTTGGAATTTCTCAAAATCTATTGGGCCGAATCGGTTCAAATCTTCAGGAAATCTAAGTTCAGTGGAACCCTTTCGAATATTTTAAAGTGATTACTAACAGGCTGAATTTTCGTGAGTGGCTTAGTTTTGACGTGCTGTACCCCGGACTAATACAGACATACTGACATCATCGTAAAAATAGTCAGACTAGCTTCCCAGGATCACAAAACGTCGAGATCTGATGAAAACTCGATTTTCGAAAATCCGGGTGGAATCAATAATTTCCCTATTTTTGAAAATTTTCAATTTTTTTAGCGGGAAGTTAAAAAAGTAATAGTCCGGGAGTTTGCGTTGCATTTTAGGTAGTGTTTTTACGCCGATCGATTGTTATCTTTTTCGATAAATCTGGTGTGACTAATAAGTAAACCAAGTGTCAGCTGGCGCACCCGCGGTGGGTGGGTGTGAGAGGCTGCGAAAGTGGTAAAAAAAAATTTTTTTTAAGTAATAGTACGTCGGCTGAAATTTGTTTTTATAAATAGTTGACATCATTGTGAGTTGAAAAATAATCGTCAGCTGCATCGTGGAAGGGGGATTGTGCGTTAGCTGGTCGCATGAACTTGTAAAAAAATACGTAAAATATTCCGCATTTCACTTTTTTGCACTGACAGCAGCTGAGACAATTTTGTTACCTAGGATTATGATTATATCGCTATATAATCCTAGGTAACGTAATTGTCTCAGCTGCTGTCAGTACAAAAAAGTGAAATGCGCAATATTTTACGTGTTTTTTTACAAGTTCATGCGACCAGCTGACGCACAATCCCCCTTCCACGATGCAGCTGACGATTATTTACAACTCACAATGATGTCAACTATTTATAAAAACAAGTTTCAGCCGGCGTACTATTACTTAAAAAAATTTTTTTTTTACCACTTTTGCAGCCTCTCACACCCAAACCCATCGCTACTTGAGCAGCTGACGGTCGGTTTACTGATTAGTTGTACGAGATCAATTATCGATATCAAAATCAGCCGGCTTACTATGACTTTTTCATTTGCAACGCAAACTCTCGGACTATAATCACTATACAAATTTTTAAAACTAGTGCTTCGAAAACGATTTATCAAAATATATAAGCGCTGTTCAATAATTTATTCTATGATGGGTAAGTTCCACGGTTGAGATTAATTTAGTGATTATGCAGAAAACTAATTACCACTAAAAATCGCGGTAAAATTCTCGAGAATGGACACAAGATTTTTGGTGATTTTTTAGACGACTCCTCGCGGGGTGCAGTTTCTCGCAGGGGGGCTCTTGGACCTTTTTCTGGCGGTTGAAAGGTGGCGATTCAGGGAGGTTCGCAGGGGGAGAGTACGTATGAACGTGTGCTTATTCATGAGAATTTCACCAAAATCGCAAATCACTTAATCACCGCCGAACGATTTTGGTAGATGAATGTTAAAAAAAGTCACAAATGATAGACCAACCATACCAAGGTCCAAAAATAGTCACTACAAAGTACAAACCACTTTTCAAACGAAAAGTGATGCAATATAATCATATTATATTATAAAACGTTACGTTTCCTGTACAATGTACATTATGCAACATTCAACAGTTCAACTTGTTTATTATTTAAATTTCAATTATCCACGCGCACTACATGTCGCATCATTTTATATGAAAAAACTTTCTGTAGAGAATTTTATTGTAATTTTTAAATCAGCCAATGACTATGAATTTTAAACATGTCTTCAGCTGGATGGTTGGGGAAGGGACGAAAATCAGGTTTTACCGTATTCATAACTTTCGCTTAACTCTACGACAAAAATAGTTCTACACAAAATTAAAGTTAACTAAATTCTTTACAAAAAAAAGTTCTATACATATTTTTTTCAGATTCGTATTTCTGCTAAATTTTCAGTGTTTAATTTATCAGATTTCTTCATTTAGCTTAAATATAGCGTTGTACGAATGTTCGTTGAAAATAACTTGTATTTTTAACTGACTTAAAAAAAAGGAGGTTCTCAGCTCGACTGTCTTTTTTTGTATGTATGTTGCTATTTCTCCTGCATTTGTGAAGCGATTTTGATGATTATTGTTTTTTTTAATAGGGCATACCTCCGGGGTGATCCCATATAAATTTTACTTAAATCGGTTCAGTAGTTTGACAGATTTTAATACAAAGTAAGTAACGGGATGTAACACCGTTAAGGTAAATGTCAAATATCAAGACAGAAGTCGGTTAATAACGTGCAAACTACGTATTGCAAAGCCACTAAAAAGTGAAAAATAAAAAACTTTTTAACGAAAAAACCTCTTTCAAAAAAGCCACTAAAAAGAGGAAAATAATAAAATTTTGAGGTCGACGCCAATTTAATAAAATATGAAGTCGGTTATAAAGTGCCAGTTTAATTGTGTGTGTTAAAGACCACCAACAGCTAAGGTTATTTTGGCCTAGCACCATTTCATATTTTCAATTCATTATTATTTTTTTTAATAATAAATATTGAATTGAATTGAATTGAAAATTCAATTGACACTTTTACCAGCTCTCGGGCTAGAACCCGGGAACTGGGAACTTGTAATAGAGGAACCATAGCAACTCCATGTAAACAACAGCATTGCTAAACGCTCGACTATTCTCAAGCCCGCCAGTTTAATTAACATCTACTTTTTAACGACTTCATATTTTATTAAATTGGCGCCGACCTCAAATTTTTCATATCATTTTCCTCTTTTTAGTGGCTTTTTGAAGGATGTTTTTTTTTTTTGTTAAAAAGTTTTTTATGATGAAAATATGCCATTTAGTACAATGCATGGAGGGTGGACAGAGCGTTCGCCTATAATTTTGGCACAGAAATGAGAGAAAGAGATAGTTATTGTAGACGACTATCATTATTCATTCTCACTTTCTAGAATTGTGAATGATTCTTCGCGTTAACATCATGGGCGGATCTATATAAGGGCTTTTTGGGCTGCAGCCCAGGGCCCCGTGGATATAAAGGGCCCCCAGCTCCCATTGAAGACAATGGACACCCTAGTAGAAATGAAATCTAGTAACTGGCTAGTTTGACTAGACTGAAGCCAGGCGCTGGCCAGTATAATATCCAGTCACTGTCTATTAACAGAACCTGTTGATTTCTTTTGCAATAATGGCTTACAGTTGCTGTTTGCGTTGAGTGAAGGAATAAAATCCTATAGTCACTGCTGTTTGTGTGTCTAAGTCATATTAAATAAATAAAACATTTTCTTGTCCTCTTTTTTTCCTATACCGTATACCTAGAACATCATTATCGAAAACAGTTTTTTTGACAAAATGGCAATTAAAACTGATTAATTAGGCAGGCCCCCAAGATGTATGAGCTCAGGGCCCCACAAACTCACGGTCCGCCCCTGGTTAACATGTATGGTTGCTATGAATATTAATATTCAATTTTCAAATAAAGTGACAACAAAAAAAGTATAAACTATAATCATGGAGACGAAGAACCAATCACAATTCTAGAAAGAGATAATTATGTTCGTCTACAATCGCTATCTCTTTCTCTCATTTGTGTGCCAATAGTAGGTAAGCATTAGTAGGATAGGGAACGCTCTGTCCACCTCGTGGGCATAGGAATCTATAGGGACGAAGTATAAAGTAATTTTTTATTTAAATTAAGAAAAATTATTATTTTTTGTTGTCTTATGTCTGTTTTTTGACAAAATAAAAAATTTAACCCCTGTTTAAGGGGTTAAATTTAAATAAATTAAATAAAAAACAGACAAGATAATAAGAAATATTAATTTTTTTCTTAATTTAAAATTGCAATATTATTACATATCGATCCAACATCTGCACCAAATTAAATACACCCTTCAGTATGTAAATCCGTATCCGCAAACTAGTTTTTTCATAAAATTTATATGTCCGATCTTGTCGGGCCGATTTTATTAAAATTTTAGCAGCACATAGTTTGTAATGTACCGAATGTAAAAATCTGTTTATATAGGCGGTCAGATTTTGGATGAGATCTTACTACCCAATTTCAAGTTGTATAATATACATGAACGAATTGTTGTGCATTGTAATTCTTGAATTGCTGGCACTGGGCACACTCCAACATTTTTCATAAAAAATATTTCATGACTATAAAAATATTGTTTGTTATCTTATAGTTATCGATTTCGGATTCAAAATTAATAATTCCATTTTTATTCATAATAATTACATTCAAAAATAGGGATAAAATTGTTATTCATTTAGTGACAAATTCTTTGGAGCAAATCTGTAAAATAATATTGCATTGTTTTAGAAAATAAATCACATTAGATATTGGCATTTGGTACGTTCGAAATAAATATTGAGGTAAATAAACTTTTTATTGTACAAGTGTAAAATATTAATCAATTTTTTCAATAAATTAACGGAAAATAATTATAATTAAAAAAAAATCGACATTTTTTATTTGTTACACAGCTGACGTTAATCTATTAGAATTAGATAATCAATATAAATAAAACAATAGTTTAGACACTTCTTACCAAAATAATTTTATTCGTGAATGTACATTTTAAGAGCTGAGCTCTCATCTTCAGCACATACTAAACAGTTTAGTATGTGCTGAAGATGAGAGCTTAGCTCTTGAAATGTACATTCACGAATAAAATTATTGTGGTAAGAAGTGTCTAAACTATTGTTTTATTTTGTTTAAAACCACAGTGCTCTTAATATTCCTATTAGATAATCAATAATTGTTTTATGAACGGAAGCTTTGACGATATAGAAAAACGGAAGGTTTTCATTATTTTAACAAATATAGGTACCTCATAATATACCTACCTACCACTTGTTTTAGTTCATAGTTCAGAATTATTATTTGATACGTAGGTACATACGGTATTATAATTTGTACTTACAGATGCTCAGGGCTACTTCGGATTTGGTCTATAAAATCAGTAACCTTTATTTGATCAATGCACACTTTATGTACAGCCGTAAATAACGGAAAACTACAAAACAGAAAAAATATTTTTGAAACTACGTATTTTAACTTTATTTTAAGGACGCTTTAGTAAAATTTGCTCTATTTTCGTATATTTTCTGTAATATTTTTTAAACTATGCATTTTAAAATTATAAAAAAAATATATTTGTAGTTCTCATAACGAGCCCTTTCATTTGATGGTGCATTTGAAAAAAAATTTAATTTTCTAATTGGGTCACTGAACTCTATATACGAGTATGTACCAAATTTCAACTTTTTACGTCCAGTAGATTCGCAGAAAATAAGCTGTGACAGACGGACGGACGGGCAGAAGAACAGACACGAAAGTGATCCTATAAGGGTTCTGTTTTTTCATTCTGAGGTACGGAACCCTAAAAACGATTTCAAAACTAACTTCAGGGCCGTATAGCGCCCAAATTAAGAAACTTTATACATACTATGGTAAGTTTACTTAAATCGGCTTATTTTGGTATAAGGAATAGGTGGTAGGATTTTGTAAAGACCTTTAACAGACATCCTGTGTAATATATCCTAACAAAAACTAATGTGAAAAAGAGGCCAAGTTCGATTCAAAGAATAGCTTCGCCGAAAAAAGAATATCTAAGTCGGTGCCCAAGCTTTCACTTGGCAAGTTTTCATGTTTTATATTGTAACGAATCTAGCGCGCCGTTTGAAGTCAACCAACATTCTAGAATATTTGATCGCGTAGCCTTGAGCGCAGGAAATATTCTGACGTGGTAATAATGAAGAAACCGCCACCCTAGACTGACAATGAATTGAAAAGGTTATAAATATAAGTGCATCGATTATTGTCGGGCAGTCTACTCTGGAAAGTCAACGAGACCAGATCGACGAACAGTATTAAATAAATACAGTGATAAATAAATAGGGATTCTACTCTGGAAAGACGACGAGAGCATATGTGCGAACAGTGCTAAATAAATACAGTGGCAGATAAATAAGTAACAGATAAATAACAGTAAGTGGACATAGTGGTCAAGGACACTGGACATAGTGGACAAATGGTGGTCAAGAATAATGGACATCAATGAACAATCTAATCAGTATCTTTTTCATGGTAGCACTCATTGCAAACAAATGTAGTGTGGTCCCTGCAAATATTTCTAAGACAAGATGTGCAAATTGTGTCTTAGATTGTCTCCTTTTTTTAGCTGGACATATTTTGCAGCTTCCTCTGCTTGTAGTGGAACTTGTGCTTGGTTCATTGCTTCTGTCTTCACTACTGATGTGCAGGTGGTCTCTTATATTTCTTTTGAGTTTTCTCGGGAGGTTGACCATTGTAGCTCTTCTCTGTACGTACTCTTTTGTCAGTTCTATCCCTAATGTTCGTAGGTACATTTATCTTTTTTTTATAAACACTCCGTTTTTCCTCAAGATTACCATGGCATTTATTCCAGCAATATCCAAGAGACGGAAGGAGAGTGTCAATGACCATCTATTATTTTTCTTAGAAGTCGAATACATTTTAGCTTTTTTATCGACTTCATCGACACCACTTTTGGTTTTATTATAGAAAGTTATGATGCTTGGCTTCCGCTTTTCATTTGTACTTTTATCTATTTCAGCTGCACAATGAAGTGATGATATTAGTACCACAGACCTATTTTTTTTTGGCACATACGACACAAGTGTTGCTCTGTCAGAAAATCCAAACTGACTTGAATATTCAGGTCTATCTTTATCTGTGAAGCATGGCGGTATTTCTTTCTTATTTTTACGCAAGGTACCCACAATTGATATCTTGTGATTTTGGGTCAAATCTTCTACCAAAGGGATACTGGCGTACCAATTATCAATTGTCAAATTTCGCCCGGTGCCAGAAATTGATGTAATCAATCTCTTCACCACGTCCATTGCAGCGTTATACTCATCTGATAGGGACCATCCGACTGCTTACCAGCATAAAGCTCTATACTCAAAACAGTCGCATCCACTAGCGGATAAAGTTTGATACCATATTTATCAGGTTTTGATTTCATATATTGTCTGAAAGGACATTTGCCCCGGTAGCCTGTTATTATTTCATCAATTACAACGTTTTGTCCTACTGAATAAGGTAATAAACAGTTCGCAGTAAACTTTTCCAAAATACCTCTTATTGGCGCAACTTTGTCCTGAGCATGTCGATTTGCTCGTGTAGTTGCATCATCGAACGACAACGAGTTCAGTAGAAATTTTGTTCTTTTTTTTAGCGACATGGTTGTAGATACACCTGTGCCATCAGTAGCATAAAAGTCTTCTAAATTTGCATGTGACATTCGCATAGCTCCTGCGATGTATAGTAAACCGAATAATGCTCGGATTTTAACAGCATCAGTGGTTTTGCAATCGCGAGGTCGGTTGTGCGATGGAGCTTTTTATTGTATAAATTTATTAGTACGAATGACGATCTCTTCATTAATATTTTCACTTATGAATAAATACCAAGCTTTATCAAATGTTGTTACCCAATACCCCTACACCGTTTCTACGAACGCCAGAATCTTCAGTAAGAATATTTTGTACTTGACGTCTTACCCTGTTGTTATTAGATTTTTGCCATTTTGTCACCTTATCACGTCCCGTGAAAAAACTACTTGTCTTTGATAAGGACACATCTTCGTCCGAACTTGAGCTGCTTGCTTCTGCTACAGATTGAATTTCTTCGTTACTTTCTACATCAGAAAGGTGGTCAGAAACTTCTGAACCTTCATCACTGAGCACAGATTCACTCTCTATGATAGAGAGTGAATCTGTGCTCAGTGATGAGACTCTGTCTTCTTCCATTAGTAGCGCAATTATCTCGGAATCACTGATAAGTCTACGAGCCATTTTTTACTAAAAAATATCAATAAAACACAAACTGAGTTCAATACACAAGAAAAAATATTTTCGCAACACGAGACACGCGGGGAATGGAGGAATATAGTTGTTTTTGTTTGTAGTGAACTTAGAAGAGGGTACTTGAGACGAGAAATATTTGTGACGAAAATATTCGAAATTATAAACAAAAATGTAACAAGTGCGGTTGATTCGACGCTGCGCGCCTGCTTGAAGATGTGTATTTCACTTCATAATACCTTTAGTTTTAATTTGAACAGGTTAAAATCACTTTCAACCATGTTATTAACTCGATGTCACGACGGCTCAACGAAGTAATTCGAGTTCGAGGAGGACATACACGTTATAAAAAATTAGTGGAGTCTATTAAAAACAGCCCACCGTAATTTTTTACAGCTCCGACAAAATTCGTATTTGCATTGTTTCTGTTACTTTTTTGAATTAAATTTTTTTTGTATGTATTTGTGGACTATTTTTAGCTAATTTATGCATTCCGTATTAACAATTAATAACTCTTTAACTTACTATCAATATCTAGTAAAATTATTCAATATTTCAGTACTTTTGTGAAATATTTCCGGGTGGCCTGTTTTTTTTGTCGGTCAGTGTAAATAAATGACTCGTGTGAGAAAACTTGGCACCCAATTACATATCAATAATTTTTTCGGCGAAATTGCGCTTTGAACAGAACTTGGCCCCTTTTTTCACATTTATATTTTTAGTGGGACATATTATATTAACGAAATCAGGTTTGAGAATAGTCGAGATTGTAGGAATGTTATTTTTTATGTTATTTTCTAACCGAGAATTGATGAAAGTATCGACTATATTTTCAATTTCTTATTAAAAAAATTATAAATGAAAAATATGAATTGCGAGGTATTAGGCAGTAGGCCCAGATAATTCTGGAAGTTGATAGCCTTAAATAAAATTAAATAAAGAGAGCCGTGTACTTTTTCACTCAAAATCGAATATTTGACAATTTATTCCGAATCGGCTAGTACCTACTCTAAAGTCTAATTAAAAACATTACCATTTCTCCATGTTTTTTGTCGTAAGCATTTTATTAACGTATGCAGCTACGATTTTAGCTGGAAACGGCCGACCATTGAGCATTAGTTCTTCCAGTTCTTGCAATGGTTTTTTAGTTTTAACAAACGCCTCGCCCATGCGGCGCTCTCTACCCAAAATACACGAGAGCATTAATGTATTTATTCCACAATTTTCAAAAAACGTGCTCAATTTACAATGTGAATAGAATAATTCAATGAATTTGACCATTTCTATCAGCCCCAAACGTAAAATAGCGCCTTTCGTATTATAACCCATGTCTAAACCATCCATAAAGCCAGCAGCACAAGCGACAATGTTCTGAAATTTTAATTTAAGTCAATAAGCCGTCCACTGCAGGATTTCATGCTGTTCCAACGATAATACAAGGAAATTAGACAAAAAGAAAGCTCAACTTCGAAAAATCAGGGGAAAACTGAATTTTGATATGAACGTTGATATTGTGGTTCTAAAGAAAATGTCAAAAATCCCCATAGATCCGAGTGCCGCTAAAAATTAGGGGCACGAGAAACGGTTTTTTGCGAATTTCTCGGTTCCGTTTCATTTTCAGTAAAAAATGGTTATTATCAATCTTGTAGAATGTAGAGAATAAAAATCTCTACAACTTTTGTATAAACATTTTTTCCCTACGAGTCATAGTTTTATTTTTTTAAGTATCCGCGCCTTCCTCCACCTTTATCCGTACATAACGGAATTATGCTGCTTCCTGATTTATTTTTATGAATAACGGAAATAATAAAAATTTGATAATAATAACAAATTGTAATTGAAAATAACAAAAAAATAAAATTTCAAACGCTAAATGCTTCTCTCTTTTTTCTTTCGACTTAGAAAAGTCCTAGAAATTGGGATTTTCACGAAACTCGAAAAATTTCATGAAAACCGCTTTGACCGGTTCCAACGATTCATTCGGATCGAAGACGCTTATGACCTCTGTTGTCGAGTGTCTATAATCTACAATATCTATCTACTTATTCATTCGGTTTTGGTTTCGGTTACTGAAATGAAACGGTTACGGTTTCGGTTTCAATCCTTGATTAAAAACAATGATAAATCGGTACTAGGTCCAGATAATCTTGGCAACTGTTGGCCTCAAAACATAGTCAAGAACATCCCTGACGCCTACATCACTATAGATTAAACCTTTAATCCGGCCAGTACTTCTACCGCGTCCTGATCTTCAACGACATATACTCGAAAATAAGCGGTCTGTAAAATTTTTTGGAACATGCGTCCTAAATGTGGATCGAAACAGCCAAGAGTCGCTTCGCTATATCTTTCTTCAACTATTTCTCGAGCGAAAGTATGTCCCATTAGGCATGCACAAGGCATATGCAGACGTCGTGATAATTTTGCGGACATTAATGCCAGTTCACCATGGTTTGTTACATCAAATCCCTAGAAAGAATACATTTTCATTACTCTGGTTTATTTTTTTAATCCTTCAATGTTCCTATATTACAAGCCCCAGATTCTAATCCGAGAATTGGTAAAAATATAAATTGAATTTTCAATGTATTATAAAAAATAATAAATTGAATATAAACCTGACTGTTGGTGGTGTCAGATAAAAAATGTTATACCTTAACAAATGAAATTCCAAAAACTTTTCTTTTTATTTTACCAAGTAGTGCTGAAATTAGAGATCGAACAAAGCGTTGCGGCACAGCAAACACTATGATATCAGCATCTTTAGCGGCTAGTGTCACATCCGACATGGCAATCTACAATATTAAAAAATAAAAAAAATAAGATAACAATAATAGACTCACACATACCTAACTTTAATTTTAATCAACTTTAAAAAAGAAGGGAGGTTTTAAGTTTCAGCTGTATATTTCTCTATTTGCGTTTTGTTTTCCTGTTTATTTTTATCCTCGTTTACCCACGATTCAAACTATTGACTATACCTACACTTATACCGGTATGTTACGTTCTAAGCAAAAATGCGTCCATACGTCGCGTTGTAGCGTTAGGTAGGTTTAGATCCACGACATTTTTCGAGCACTATAGGGGAGTCAGATTAGATTTTCACTTCGGAAAAATTCCTCGATCGATGATTTTTGTTGAATCGTGTTCAGAAAAGTGTGGAGAACAAAATATCAAAAAGTCACCGTGAGAAATTGTGCGGAAAATTTTTTATTAAACAATTTAGATGCAAAAATAGGATATTTCATGCCGCGAACAGGGTTCAATGAGGTGCGATTGCACCCCATCCTAGTTTGGAGACGGAGGAGAGACAAAAAGAAAATCCGGGAGAGGGAAAAGCCTTGGAAGTTACGTGACTTTTACGAGTATATACCATTATTAGTACAGAAAAACATTACTTTAACTCGAAAAGAATTTGTGCAGACCTTAATCTTTGGTTATAGGTTCAAAATATGTCAAAGTTCTCGAAACAAAAAAGTTTACTTGTTTCACGGATCCGGGGGAACCTGTAGAGGATGAAAAGGGATATTTAAAAAAAAATCGATTTTTCTCTATTTTCTCGGGAAATATGGCAAAATAGTTCAAATAAAAGTTGTTTCTGACAAAATTACCTTTAATTTGGTGTTTTTAAATTAATTTTATAGCAATAATTAACCGAAATACAGCCATTTTTTGATGGGGGTTGAAAGTAGTCTGGGGAAAAAATGAGCATAAAATGCAAAGTGGTTGTACACATTACCGCGCGTACAGAAAGGCGATTCCGCGCGTGGAAATCCGAATCGCGATTATTAAATTACACGGCTCGACAGTCACAGCGCAGTATTTATCGACCTTACGTAGGTACTAAAAACATGATTTTTCGAAATCAGTGACCCCGAAAACATATGAAACAAGACCTCACTCGAAAAAATGCGCCATTTTGAAAAAAAGGTCCATGGACCCTGGGACCCTTACTTGTGGTCTTAAACGCCCCAAAATCCGCATGTGCACTAAATTTCAGCCCTCTACGACACTTTTTAGCTCCAAAACAAGCGAAAATGCGTATTTGCCCCTGAAGGTGGACAACCATGCTATAAAGGGCCCCCGTGGGAGCACCGACTTTTCAACATTTCTTATATCATAGAGTAGGATCTAACGAACAAGTATACCAAATTTCAACCCTTGAGCATAAAATGCAAGGTGGATTCTCCTACCCTCCGGACCAACCATGCTATAAAAAGGCCCCCTGCGGGGGCTCCGACCGTGGCAACTTTTCTTATATCAAAGGGTATGATCTAACGAACAAGTGTACCAAATTTCAAAGTTTGAGCATAAAATGCAAAGTGGGGTCTATTTTTGCGCGTTACCGTCCGCACTAAAGTGCTCTAACAAAATCGGCCTGCACGCTGCAACTCACCTCTTAAAAGCCTTCTAAAAATCGAGTATCTTAGATACTTTTTTTGTAAGTAACTATCTGAAAATTAAGATCTTCTCAAAAGTATCTTGTATCTAAGATACTTTTAAAGTATATCTTAATACTTTCAAAAGTATCTAGTTAGTAGTTACTTTAAAAGTATTTTTTTTTTTGTTGCGGAGGTGAGGAAATCCATCATGGACACATCGTTGGTCCTCCAACGGGTAGTGTCAGACTCCTACTGACTAAAACCTCACCCCCTTTTCTCGCATCTGATACCGGAACCGCTTTCGCATTACTTCAATACCAGTGCTGGTGTTTTTCCTTATCTACTTTTACTTTCCTTGGTTTCAATGATAGTTCTAATTGCCTTGTAGGCAACTTTCCAAGATTCTTCCCCTTTGACTAGATCCGCCATCATATAGGTTATATTGAAGTCCTTTCTAGCTTCTCGCGAGTATGTAGTTCTCACATCGTTCCATCTAGGACAATCGAAAAGTGTATGCTCGACGTCATCCTCTTGCTGACAGTAGGAACAGTCAACGACGTTCGTAAAGATATTTCCGATAGCAACCGTGACCCGATAATGCCTGGGTCAGGTAATAGTCCGCTTCTCCATATGGTCGATCCAACCAAGCTTCGACGTTGAGTATAAGCCGCCATGTCCATCTTCCGTAAATTCCAGTTTGCCACTTTTCCTGCCATCTTCGTCTTAGTGCTACTCTTGTGTTCTCTTTAGATTCTCCTTCATAGGCTTCTTTGCGTTCTTTAACAAGAAGCTCTACGGGAGGTACGCCCGCAATGACACCCACTGCATCAGTCGAGATGGTCCTATAAGCACTAGTTATTCTTATATTCATTCGTCTTTGTATCATATTAAGGTTTTGTGTAGCCTTTTTGTTGCTTATCGCTGGGTGCCATACAGATGCAGCATACAGGATTTGGGAGTGCACTACGCCTAGGAGTATCCCCCTTTTGTATGCCTTTGGTCCGCCGACGTTTGGCATCAACTTAGATAAAGCAGAAACTGATTTTTCCGCTTTTTCAATGGTCCTGTTTACATGCTCTGCGAAGGTAAGTTTAGTATCTAACCATACGCCCAGGTATTTGATAGCCTTACTTATTTCAATCCTAGTGCCCATTACTTCAAAGTGAACTGGCGCTATTTTCCTTTTCTTAGTCAATAGGACTGCCTCGGTTTTTTCTGGTGCCAGCTGAAGTTTATTTTGCTCCATCCAGTTTTCCACTTTCTGTAGGGTGTAATTTGCCAGGCTCATCAGCAATTCCTCGTTTTTTGCCACTATCATCAAGGCCACGTCATCAGCGAAGCCTATTAAGGTAGCTCCTTCCGGTAGTTCCATGTTTAACAGACCATCATACTGTATATTCCATAGGCTCGGTCCAAGTATCGATCCCTGTGAGACTCCACTATTTACTTGGATTGCCGTAGTTGTTCCTTCGGACTCCAGTAATATCCTTCGGTCTGCCAAATAGGACGCTAGAATTCGGATTAGACTTTCGTTAATTCTTCTTCTTCGAAGTTCTTGGAGTATAATCTGCCACGACGCGCTATTAAAAGCATTCTTTATATCTAAGGTGATCATAGCATACAACCTTCTATGTTGTGGAGAGTAAGCTGTCGCTTTCGTAGCGATTTTGGTAGCTTCGTTAATGGCGTCTACCGTTTGTTTGCCCTCTCTAAAACCGAATTGCCTGACAGACAATCCCCACTTTAAAAGTATCTAGTTATTTTTTAAACTATCTAGTTACTTTTAAGATTGAAAGTATCTTTTATCTGGTATCTTTTGGAGAATTGATTGCTTGGTATCTTGTATCTAGATACGTTTTAGGGTTCCATAGACAAATGGCAAAAACGGAACCCTTATATTTTCGTCCTGTGCACATAAGCATATCTTTAGATAGCTCTTCAAAAATGATATAGAAGTTTCAATATGACGTTTTTATTTAAGTCAATAGTTAGTGATATATGCGCTTCTAAACTCGTAAAAAGTGTGTCCCCCCTATAACTTTTCAACTATGAGGTGGAAAATTCTGAAAAAATTTAAAGAAGTAGAACTTTCAACAAAAATTGGTTTGAATAAGGTATGTTGTGTAGTTTACGAGATAGGGGATATTTTCAGCCGACTACGGACCCCTTCACTGTGCATGATCCGACACGCGCTTGGCCGCTTTTTTTTAAGTATCTTTTGCAGCTCTAGATACATACACAAATACGTCTAGTTGATAAAAACGGACTTACAACATTTGGCGGTATTTTGCATTTTGCTAAATATTTTGTGTTCACATGATCTTCGTTCATTATATCTGTCAAATTTCTATTCCCTACAACTTCTTCATATACGTACATTGTCACTCGATCTTCAAATTCAGCGTATTGCGTAACATTATTGCCTATAATTTTTGCAAATACAGTTCCCCTAAAACAACGTATGAGACAAAAATATAACCTTCTTTACAACGTATAATAACTGAAAATTAGTTACCAATTTCCAGATCCGATAATGCATATCCTCTTTCTATTCCTGGACATTTTTAAGTAAGGTTTATAGACGTCATAGAAATTTCTCTGAGTTAAAACTGAAGATTTTCGCTACAATTCCATTTTCTTTTAATTTTATATAAATTTAACATTTGACTGGTCTAGATTTTCGTAATCGACATGAATCTATGGAAATAATTAATCTAAGCAAAGTTATGGTGATCGGGGACTGGAGAACTAATTCAATAGTAGATTGTATGTCTAGATACGTAATGGGGCATATTACAGCGAGTGATGACAGTATGTAAAAACGAGCGATAGCGAATTTTTACAGTCACACGAGCCCTCAGACAAAATAACATGTGGACTAACAAGGCTAACTTCACTCTTATTGCTAAGACCTATAGCGACACGCTGTTGCAATGACGACCAAGCTAACTAAACTTTTAAATATAATAGACTTTTGCTATGGAAACGCCATGTAAACAACGGTTGGTAATTACCAGTAATTACACCTTTTTCACTCGTTTTGACAGACAATTTTTTATTAGTTTTTCGATTACTTGTTTTTTAGTATTAATCTCGTATCAATACGAATTACGTTCGTTTTCGAATTGATATAAAATGGTTAGGTAATATTTTATTAATACGTTAAAATTTCAAATTCGTGGGTATTGGGTTGTTGCAAAAAATATAGTATGTAACGCGTTGCTAAAGTGACGAATATGACAGTCGCAATTTTACGATACTCTCTAAGGTTATTCACACTCGTTCTGGTAGAAATGCAACATAACCTTAAGCTCGTATCGCAAAATTGCGACTGTCATATAATTCGTCTCTTAAGTCATTTGTTGCATAAATATCTATTAGTAGAAGGGGAACAGGTGTATAAAGCAAACCACATTAGTGTATGTGGTTTGAAAGGAACAAATAGCACAGAGTGCATACAAATATCTTCTCAAGTACAACAAGTGTATCAAAATGGAAATTAAGTTAGAACTTATCAGTTATCAATAATGAGACATATTTCTGCAAAAAAATCAGATTTTAATTTTAATCTGTTGGAATTTTCCACCTGCACGCTCAATACAAGAGCATTTTGCAGAAATATTTGTCTCATTATTGATAAGTTCTAACTTCATTTCAATTTGATACAAATGTACTTGAGAAGATATTTGTATGCACTCTGTGCTATTTGTTTCTTTCAAATCACATACAATAATGTGGTTTGCTTTATACACCTGTTCCCTTTCTACTAAAGGTCTTTTAGATTCACCCAAATACTTGATAATATCATAAATATTCATTTAAAATTGTTTATTATTCATTATAGATAAATTTTGACACGTTTGACGTTTGTATAAATTGTACTTTTATTTCTGTTTATGTCAAGAAGTCATACACAGTTTTTATTTTCTGCCACCAGAGAGCACTGAAATCACTTCCCATGGCTAATATAAGACGCTTCTAGCTTTGCTTAGGTCGCGCCTAAAAATTGAACACGCACTCTTCTCATGCATTGCTATCATGGGCGTACGCAAGGGGGAATCTGGAATAAAGTATGAAAATTCATTAGCTTGCTAATCTCTTTTATTTCCCGTTATTAAATTTTGCCGCCTGAAAATTCCCCAAATTGAACTTATAACGTTGGAACTATCTGAACAAAATTCTGCGTACGCCCTTGATCGTAATACTATAGCATTTTAATTTAAAAGATTTCTATCAGTGTAATAAAAGTTTCAAGAAAATGTGTATTATTTATTTTATTTTACTATTATCGTGTACACTTAGTGCCTTAATTAATACAAATACTGAAATTAGATTCTGTTACAGGTAATTATGTTTGTAATAAAAATTATTCTTAATTTTAGTTGAAACTGAATATTTGCAAGAATTTACAAATATAAAAAAAATTACAATCTCAACAAATAGTTCTGTACCCCAGAATAAAAGTGTGTTAAGTCTACTTTTTTCAAAAAGCGGTTTATTTCATTAAAGTATAGGTTAAAGTCACACTATGTTTTGGAATAAAACAATATTCTGTGCCTTTATACAGTTTCCTATTTTATATTAAGTCCAATTATCTAACGAATATTGAAGACATTTCCTGCAAACAAAAACTTAATTTGCTTCTCCTCTAAAATTTGAAAAATGCTATTTAACACACTTTTATTCTGGGGTACAAACTAATGGTTTAAAGAAATAAGAATACGTACTAAGAGCTTTTTTTAACGGCAATTTCTAATTTTTAGCGATCGAAATTAATTTTGGTGCTTATATAGGCCTATTTGCGTGTACGAGCTATTATAACTTTCGAAAGACTTCATTGATTTAACGAAATTTGGTAGGCACATTGGAATCCATCACCGCACGAAGCCTATTTAAAATGGGCCCAATCGGACCATTTAAGGGTGGTTTTTAGGAGTTGAAAAATGTTTTTGGGCCCAAAAATACCGAAAAACATCTCAGAATCATTTCAAAATTGAAATTTAACCCTTTAGTAAAGATTAAAATGTTCTGCTAAAATTTTAGTAATTCGGCCCGATAGGACCAGACTTACAAATTTTATGAAAACACTGGTTTACAGATACATATTGACTAACTGAAGGGTGTATTTGGTGCCGATGTTGGATTGATAATAATATTGCAATTAAGAAAAAAAAAATAATATTTTAAGGGATGCATTAAGGGGTTAATTTTTTTTTACATTTGATTTAATTAGGTATGTTATGTTATATTGTATAACATCAGTAAAAAAATCTGTAAATTCTTGTAAATATTTACTAATCAATAAGTTGCAAAAGAGACTTTCAACCATAGGCACCGACTTCACAGACGCTAAAATAATTTACACAACCACCGACATCATTTTCAAAAAGTATCAAACATTTTTTTTTATTAATCATAATAATTCGATTTTTTATGAGACTTAATTTTTGTTCTAACACTAAAAATGCTTTTGTTTATTTCAAACGTCGATTTTTCCCAAAGATTCGCTCTCGAGAGAACTCTTCTCTATATTTTTTTCTGCTTGTACTACTCAAATCACTCGAAAACGGATGGACTGGTTTTGTTGGAACTAGGTACATCATCAATGGGCACTAAAAAAGTAACCATAAAACACTAACACTTTTTTCCCGACGCAATTTTCGTTAGCCATGTTCAAGAAATGGTTAAAACTGTTTTGCGGTTAGGTACTTTTATAGTATTCAGATTTCAGTGTCTTCATAGTAAAGGTTCCACTTTCATCCCTCGTCCTGAGATTCATTGACTATCAATGGATACTAAAACTTAAAATACAGGGTGCTTTTCACCCGGCCATGCTTCCTGTCAAAACCGACGTTAACGCGAACGAATGTACGGGAAAAATTGACGTCACACGAGCAAACTCTCGGGAAAAACTAGTTTGTTTATAAATAAAAAAGCCGGTACTTACGAATTTCTTTTGTTTCCTGAAACAATTCTTTACGTTCCTGCATTTCCAATGCAATTTTCTTTATATTTTGTAACACATACACTGCTGATCTTTCATAAACTTTTTTGCAACTTACACGACAGCTAAATTCAAATCCACCATACCGCGGACTGCATGTCAATATTCTCATTCTAGAAGAACTGACACAATCCAGAAAGCGTACCAAATACTTTCAGATACACGTACAGTGCAAGGAATCAGATACCGATTACCGGCGCCGAACGGCGCGAAAAATGTCTCCTGTTTTTGGATGGAAGTGCACATAGTAGAAGCAATTTGAAGCATCGGCGTACTACACGTGCAAGTTGTATGAGTCAGACAGTTTAATTCATTCTGATTTCAGCAGAGACTTCAGTAAGAAATCGGAGCGCGATGTCACCACGCTTTTATGTTTTTTTTGAAAATGATTTTTGCTTCGTTTTGTAATTCGGTGTGATATGGGATACATAAATTCTGATATTTAGAACTGTTTCTGAAAACATAAATACAGGGCAAGAGCGTTGAGAGAAGTCAGAAGGATAAATCCTCAGTCAACGGCAACAGGCTGAAGGAGTACCTAGATCGTATAGATAGGGAAATGTTAACCTAAGGGAAATCACATTTTCTGTAGCAATTTAGTAAGCACATAACTGTTTCAGACCTCATCTGTCGCGAGTCTATAATCTACAATCTGTCTGTCAATGACATCTATCTTCATCTATGTCCATGACCGCGCTTGAGGCCGTGTAGTTTCGACGTTTGTAAAGACCTTGCGTCGAGAATCGGAGTCGATCGGCGCTTGTAATCGGAATCTGATTACCTGCTTGCACTGTACGCGTACCTTACTATACTGTAGATTATATTAATAAACAATTACTAAATAAACATGCATTTTGTCCCGACATTCAAAACCATTCTTTAGAATCGCTGCAGAAACGAGTCTGGTTTACAGCAGAGTTCACCTGCAGCCATTTGAGTATTACGCAATTTACAAAAAACTTAGATAAAGCTATCGTCACCTAAAAAATGAAAGATCAGCAAGTGATGACCATATTTTTAGAGACAAAATTGAAAACAAGTTTTAAAAACAAATTGAAACAGTCATCTCTTTTATATTACATTAAATCAAGACCGGATGTGTAAATTTGGGTCACCACAAGCGGAGCACAAGGAGTGAAAATCAGGTGTCTTGGATCTTTCGCGAATCTTTTCAAAACATCATTTTAACATTTGTATTTATTTTCAAGCACCCATTTCCTATGTACGGCGGTACGCTGTGCATACAAATGCCGTTTAATCTGTTCTCGGTAATGGTAGCTGGATGGGGGGGGGGATAAATGCCATATTTGCCTCACCTTGGTTACGCCCATGGCGGAGCAGCAGGAATACGGAACTTTCTAAGAAAAATTGTACTAAATCAAAGTTTTTTAATACCCGCTTAGGTAGTTACCGTAGTGTCCTTACTGTATTTTTTTAAGTTAAAAAAATCTGTTGTCAGAAATACAATTTTCGACCACACTTGTATCCATATATTTATTGCAAAAACTGAATCTTAGGGAAGTTTATAAACAAGAATTCGGTTAGCAAATAAATAATAAAATTACGTTTTACACAAAACCACAAAAAAACAAAAGGAGTACCTATCTATGGGCTCCGAAATTACATATCTGATGCAATCTAAAAGAGATAGCTGAAATGATAAGTTATATAAAAGAGTAAATAATACCGACAAATAAATAATCGCTACTCACAGCTTTGTTTAGGATGTTTGCCAAAATTGGGTTTCAGTTATTTTTTATGTTAGGTACCTATACTTATAAAATATTTAATTAAGTGCAAAAATTCAAAACGTCATTCTTAATTCTGTATCAAAAAGTAAGGTCATTATTATAGAATGCACTTAAAATAGTATTATTTAAAAATAAAACATCGAAAGCATTAAGAAGCATTTTTTATGATTTCATAATTTCTGATCTAATATACTGACAATACAGACTGCAGTACTGGAGAACAAATTAAAATAGTACAACATGGATATGTCGAATTTCAAGGGAAACACTAAAAATACAAGTTACTAAGGTTGATAGACTTATCGTAGGTTTCGAGTTATAGAGGTTTTGCACATGGATTATGTAATAAAAAGGAACTATAGTTTTGTCCATACCCAGAGACAGTCACAAGGTCACACCCCCAGATATCACCTGGGGAAACTATAATTAGTTAAAAGTTAAATAAAGTTAGTAGTTCGACTTATATAGGTTTTGGGGCTTAAAGGAACGATATTAAGGAACGCACATTTTCTTTGACTTGAGTTTTTCGACTTATCTATGTTGTAATGTATCTGTTAAACCATAATCATAGAATAAATTATTTATTTTATTATTGCTGTAAACTCTAAGCCATGAATGAATAAAATTCAACGATCACTTTTGGATAAAATTCGCTACGAGTGACTTTTTTAAATTTTTTAATTCTTGACTTTAGTTTTATTATGTACGGTGCCAAAAATGCAACTACGTAATATATTAATTCAATTATACAAGATGTCCTTAGTCATAATTCCGGAATCTTATTTTTGTTCGTGATTTTTATTTGTTTTAACTCGGCAACAAATGTGAATCAGATCCATGTTGATACGCCATTTTTAAAATCACCTCAAAAATAATACATATTCAGAAGTTACGAAATAAAGTCGTGGCCACTTTGCATATTCTTCAGTTGTGTTTAAAATTATGTTAAAATTTACAAATAATAATAATAATGGCATACAGTCCTATTTATCACAAATTTTAATAATAATCAATTGTATTACAGTTTAAAATTCTTGTGCGTCTATTAGTTGTTTTTTAGGTTGTTTAATTTTATTAAATATAAAAAAAATAAAAGTGCATCTCTAAGACTAAAGACTGCCGAAATAAGTTTTTTTTAGAGACTTTAGTGAATAGCGAATCTGCTGATAAAATAAATAATTTAACATCCATAAACAAAATTTTGTAATAATCATTGACATGGTAAATAGAATGAGCATTCCGTAACAGCGATGTGCTGAAAATGGCCATCATGAGTGAGGTAAAATAAAGTACGCTAATGTGATAAGAAAAGGACGTGAAGAGGTAGCCACGACAATCTATCTTCTTTTACTGAGCGACACGTTCCTGGTCTGTTACGCAGTTCATTCTCTATGTCAATGGTAATAATTTTATATTAAAAAGTGCTTAAGGCCACCAACAGCGTTGTTATATTTTGGGCCTAGCACCAACTCATATTCTCGATTTTTTTATAGTGAACTGAAAATCCAAGTAATACTTTTACCAGTTCTCAGATTAGAATCTATAGGAACTGGAGACTAGTAATAAATGAGCCATAGAAACGTCATAATATAGGCATCGCTACATGCTCGGCTATTCTCAAGTTATTACATAAATGATTAAAAATAGTGAAATCTGTTAACTCAAACAGAGCACTTACACTTTAATTGCTCAACTAAAATAAATTATTTTCTACATGAGCACTCCATTTACATCATTTTTTAGATTATGGATAAAATTCTACAAAAAAGTTAGCATTGCGTGAATTTTCTCTCAATAAATAACTTTACGTTATCGGCAGTTGAACACATTAGCAAAAACCTGGAGCATTTCCAAATGAATTTAATTTTTCACAGTCTTTTGTTTGCTCGTCAATAATACAAAACTGATTCCCGTTTTATATATGTGTGTATATATATATCAAATTAATAGCTTTAATACATAAAATGAAGTAAAAAAAACAGGTGGTAATACTTAAATCAGAGAAATTTTCTGATTTTCTTTGAAAAACCCTGAAAAAACTGGTCCAATAGCGAAAGAAATGCAAAGTTTTTCAGAGAAATATTTTCACTAGAGATTTATTTAAGGCCACCAACAGGGTTATCTGGGTCTAGTACCAATTAATTCCTATTTATTATTCTTTTCAATAATAAATTAGAATTCCAATTGAGACTTTTACCAATTCTTAGATTAGACCTTGAGAATTGGGGGCCTAATAGCAAACCAATCAAGGCATTAGGCAATGCCTCATAAACAACAGCATTATAAGGATCTCGACTGTTCTCAACAATGCTTCCTGGTTCTCAAATAGCCTTGCTATTTTTCAGTTGGCAAAATGTCCCATCAGCCCTTGACATTTGCAATATTTTTATAGGGATTTAGAAATGCCAGTTTATGTTCCCATCATTTAGGTTTTTGTAAAGTTTCCAAATCTTACCTACTGACTACTGATATGCCAACTTGATGAGTAGTAATATATATATCAAGAGCGTGACATTTTTCAGACTCTAAATTTGGGTAACTGTCAAGAGGCTGATAGTAATTTAAATTTAACGAGCATACACAAACTGTAAAAGTCTAAAATAACAACATTAAAATATGGCTGACGCTTATTTCGGTTGTGGAGTCGTTGCTCTGGACCTGGTATCATAGGATGATGTAGATGGCAGTGCTAATGCGGGTGGCAAACTGGCAGTGTTTGTTAATGTATTATCCAATTTCCGTGTTTCATGTTCGAGTAAAAGGGCATCGAGTGACGGATCTTGAGATACTGTTCTCAACGAATCGCCTAAGGCTTGACGCAAATGTTGCATTTCGCGACCCGCACGTGAACTTCTCAAAACATACAACTGACGGCGTTTTACCTCTTGATTAAGTTGGTCCCGAAGTGTTTGTACCTGGAAATTGAGAAATATACAGGTGAGAATCTACGGGATTACAGGTAAAATCCATTGAAATCGCCGAAAGATTGTGAGAAATCGTTCTATCATCTAATCCGCGAGCATGCTGCTTTGGCGATCCTCAGACACAAAACCTTTGATTCTCATACTGTGGGAGTAGACACTAAAGACCTCAGATCTCGAGCGTCTATTATCATACTCTGGGAACAAACGATCTGGGGGTATGACCTTGAAATGATGAATTGCCTTCTATGAAGACTGGGACTCAGATATGGAACAATGAGGTGCTACCCTTCACTCAACGCTCTAAATCTTAGGAACCAAGACGTATTTGGGTACCAAGAGATCACGAGTGCTTTCGCAAGAGTAATTATCAAAAAAAAATGTATTCTTAAACTTTAAATATCAACTAATACTCCAATATTTGGACATATACTGACTTGGTTTTCTAAACGGAGCACTTGCTGTCGATGACTCTGTTCTCTTGCTTCAAGTAAACGCTCTGCTTGTAATTGCGCCGCACGCAAACGTTCAATTTCACTTCGATCAATTTTATATTCGTATGGTCTTTGTGAGCGTAGCCTAATAATTTCAGCTTCTTTTTCAGCAAGTTGAGCTTCAGCTCGTCTTAATTTCATGCGCAATTCTTTATTCTCCTGTTCGAGGTGAGTGTCAATACTAGTGACTGATTCAATGTCCCCATAGAGTATATTTTTCTCAGGTCGTTCATAGCTTTTGCTACGGGATGATTTTGACACGGCGCGCTCTAAATTCCGTTTTTCGGTTTCCAGTTGTCTAATCTGTTAAAATTGAAAAATTAGAATTACAAAAATATAATATGTATTTACTAAAATATTATAATCATATATATTTATTAATAAACTTGGAAGGATGCATCACTAGCTGTATATTTTTATTCATGATATGCTGTATGAGAAAAATGTAACCTTATCATTGAGTAAATCCACTTTGCTTTTAAGTTCACTGCGTTCTCTTTGCATTGCCAAGAGTTGACGCGACGTTTCTTCATCTCTGCCCGCCTGAAGAGTTGTGGTAGTCGATGGACTGTCTGGAGGCCAGTGCATGGCCAATCGCAATTGTGACTCGAGTCCAGATTTTTGAACGTCACAACTTGCTAAATCTTGACGCAGCTGTTGAACCATGTCTTGCAGTTGTTCCTTTGAACGGCGCGTTTCTACGAGGCTCTGTTGTGTTGAATTCAGACGTTCGGCTAACACTTTGCGTTCATTTTCCGAATTCATCAACGATTTCTGAAGCTGAATATTAAAGATGTTAACATTGAAAATTCAGTTGAAATTGAGCATTAATTTTACCTGTTTAAGTTTTTCAGTACTTGATTGAGACGATGTGCTTGTATCAAGCAGAGATTTCTGCAGACTTTGTATTTCGGAACGTAATTCCGATTCCCCAGTTGAAGCATGCTCTAGAGCCAAATTTAACTGGTCGATTGTTGATTTTAAGGATGAACAGCGCTCTTCAAGACTTGCGACATTACGTCCTTGAACTTCACATTTTTCTTGTATTTTCTGAAAACAATCATTACAAATTATTATATATATCGGTATTGACGACAATCCAAGCGTAATTAAGCAAAAAGTACTCTATATTCAAGAATGGTTCAGCCGCATTCTCGGCTGATGTTGCCACAAACACACTGTCATACTTACAAAAGGAAACACGTTCACTCAGAAAAACTCCGAAAAACCAGTAAGAAAACGAAATTACAGATAATGTTCCGTTTCAGTTTTATATACTTTTATGATAAGCTGAGATAAAATATTACATTCAAATATAAATGTTTAACAGTTTGAAGAAAATTCGATGTAGTTTTTAAAACTTACTACTTTTTCCTTTCTACCTACTTCAGTGAGAAAAAAAGTAATGGTAAAGTGTTAACCAAATTTTCACCACATTCTATATATAATTTTTTTACTTGTATATGAGCATCCTTTTCGTGTAGCATCATCTGTAGACGTTGAAGATCTCCTTCAAGTGAAACGCGTTGTAACTCAAGTTTACTAGCTCGACCCTCTGATCTTGAAAGTTCTTCCTGTAAACTTCGTTTTTCACTTTCTACTCTTGCTAAATTGTTTCGCATCTTCTCAAGTTTACTCTACAAGACATATAATGGAAAAGATAAAAATCCAAAATGGCGCGACTGACTATATTTTTTTAGGGACTCTAACTTGAGTAATTTGTTATTTGTTGGGATAGGGAAAAGGGAGGGCTTGGGACGGTCCAGCGCTGGCACCTCTAGCCAGCCCGAGCATGATTAAATCTAATTAACGAACACATTTCTACCTCATAATGTCCTTTTTCTTCATTACCACTGTGTAGTTGTAATTCCATTGAAGTTACTTTATCCCTTAATTGTTGGGATTCTTCTGTTTTCTGTTTCAATACTTCATTCTGCAAAAATAGTTTAATATACAGCGAACCCTCACTTATCCGTAATAATAAAGGGCGGCGATCATGATTGATAACATTGATCATACGAGTGAAAATATGGATAATGATAAACAGAAACATACCTGTGCTTGTAAGGAAGCTTGCTTTTGTCCAAGTTTTGCTTCCAAAGCATTTTTCTCATCTTGAATAGCACGTAAATTTTGTAAAACGGAATTAAGTTTACCTTCACCTTTATTTTGGGTTTCATGAGCTTCAGACAGTTGTTTTTTAAAATTAAACGCTTGGGTTTTAAAATCATCCTGTAAAAATATGGAAAATATATTACACTGTTCTTATGAATAACTTGTATATCGATTTATAAACTCAAAATTGTACAGTAATTTACCCGTTCTCTTTCAATTTGTGCGACTTGTTGCATAAGATTTCGAACACCTTTCCTAACTACTTCAGGATCAACATCAATCAAAGTATCGCCACGGCCATCGGACGGTTCTGAAAAATACAAAGTGCACAGATCTTCGTAAAATTTCCTGGAACTTTCGGGTTCGTGTCCCGGCAGTGGCATTTAAATTTTTTCTTATATAGCCTTGCAAGTTGTAACGTTAATGACAACTTACTTGTGTCGAAACTGTAATTAACTATCTAATTAAAGTGGATTCATGGAGCGGAAAAGGGATTATTATAATCTCATTTACAATATCGTGTTAGTAGCCCTGGACTACTTTGACATAGAGTACTAATAGAATAACGAGTTTTTTTTTACTGTCAATAACATTAGAATTGTACCTCTAGCAGGACTCCAGCGTCGGGACGGACTCAGTAGTCTATACGGCATTGTCACAGTTCCATCAAGTTGTATTCCAGCAATGCGTCGTAGAGTTGAACCAACACTGGATAAACGCTGTTCCGTGTCTCTTTTGGCGGCTTCTGATTGTGTCAATTGAGCATCAAGGGCCCGTAATCTACCCTCAGCTCCTCCAAGACGTGCCTATTTATAATAAAATTGCACGAGTATATTATCACTTATCAGGGCTCCTCGGACTGTTATAACTAGTTTGTTGGTAAATTCTCGGATTGTGTGAACTTTGTTTAAGCAGTTCTAGCTCTAGAGTCAGTTCAATAAAAACTTACCTTCAGTTCTTGTATTTGCTGTGTTGCATCTGCAAGACATACTTCAAGATTATGTTTTTGATCTTCCAGTCGTTTTTCTCTGCACCTTGCGTCCTCAAGTCGGGCAAGCAATTCTTGTTCACGGCCATGTCCCCTTTCTTCTCTTTCCGCACTACGTTGACGTAAACGACCCAATTCTTGACGCGTTGTTTCCAAATTATTATCCAATTCGGTCATTTGTTTCTTCAGCTGATGTAGTTCTTGTTGGGCACGTTCTCGTTCTTCGCTTTCCGATGCAAGTCGTGCTTGTAGTTCTCTCTCCTCAGCTTGAAGTTGGGCCGTATTGGATCCGGCAGTTTTAAGTTCATCCTGACTTTCGCGTAATCTTTGTTCGGTTTGCATTCTGTCTCTGTCTGCATCTCGAAGTTCGGTTTGCAGACGTGCCTTTTCTGCTTCCAGTTGTGATCTTGTATCTTCCAAACCTTTTAGAACCATAAAACTTGAATGTTAATAAATGAACAAATGAAATCATATTATTGGTAATTTCCAACTTTAGTGCGAGCTCGTAAAGCAAACACTTGTAATAAGCGGGATTTTATTGTGCTTTTGAACGAAAAAGCGTAAAACCGTTGGTAAAACGAAAAATCTTGTTTTCATTATCGATATTGGATCGGCCAATGATAAGCGCCCTTATGATTTAAACTTTAAAAGATCTGAAATGTGTTAAAAGTTGTGAAATCGCTGTTACTGAAAAAGGCGAAGTGCAACAAAACTACTAGATATGTAACCAATGGTTACCAATTATTTACTGTTTGTTTTTATTGATCAAATAACAGTTTGCTGTAAAACTCTTTTTACTTAATTAATTTTAATAAAAATGGCACGTAATCAAAGCGGTGACAGTGAAAAATTCAATTTCGATTTAAATTCAAAGTCAACAACAAAAATAAAACCTCCAAAAAATACAAATATAGTTAGTACAAAATCAGATATAAATCTCAGAACTAAAAAAAAAATGTCATCGATGGACAGTACACTTTTAAAGGACGACAAATGCAACGAGGAAACTGAGAAAGATATTGATAGTTCTCAGTTGTTTTTATCTGAAGAACAAGATGAAGAAAGTATTAAAAATAGAGAAAAAGTTGAAACTCAATTGAAGGAATTAAGAACTAGAATTGATAAAAACAAAAAAATCTTAAGTGAAGCACGACAGCGAATGGAAGAAGTTTCATTTGTGGCTGAACGTCGTGAACGTCTTGCTGAATTGAAAAGTTCATTTGGAGACTGTACCCAAAGTGACAATGAAGATAATTACGAAGAAACTTTGGAAATTCTTAAAAAAAGAGTAGATGAAGCCAAAGCAAACAGGGGAAAGGACATGAAAAATGTTAGTCCTGAAGTTTTATCATTTCAGAATGCAATTGATGAAACTTTGAACAAAATTAAATCTTTAAATTGTAATACTGAAAACTGAATACTTATTAGTAGGTACCTATGTAATAAATTTGAAAATATATCTATAATTTATAAAAATATACAATGTATAGAATAATTATTAAATATACATGTCTTGTGCAAAATCTAATGAAGTTGGAATATTTATTTCGATATTTAGGTCTATACAAGCCTAAACCCGCAGCTTCGCAGGCGTTATACAGGGTGTTCACGAGAGGAGTAAAGGGAAGCTTATTTCGAAAATGAAGACGCTTACGAAAAAATGTTTTAGACAGAAGCTGTTATTAACTTCGATCTACTCTACAGCTGGAAAATATTTTCAATAGGGTAGATGACTAAAATTTTTTGTGTTATATTAATAGAGCAGTAAATTATGAACAAAATGACACCTAAATCACTTCATTCTGATTTCAAATAAGCTCAAAAATAATTTTTGAAATATTTATGTTAGCCCCCGTCCGCTAAAAATCGTTTTTGCTCTATTCAAATATGACGTCATAATATAATTTTGTTCGTTTATATTAGCTACAAATATTATTTAAAGACCCAGAAACAGAGTGTTGAAAAATACCGTTTTGTACCTATGTAAACATAATGTAAACAATCTAAGCTGCGTTGATATGGATACATGTATTTTTTACTTAAAATTGACGTCACGCGGTGTTTTAAATCACGTGACAAATAGATTAAAAATCATGATTTTATTTATTAATAATAAAAATAAAAATTTTAATAAATATTTTAGAGCATAAACTTTCATTATACCTAACAAAGTTTTATATTGATCACTGTCCACTGGCATGTACCCTATTATACAGGTTATTCTATTTAAGGCGTGGCAGACCAAAGTTATGTTTTTTTAATGCACCACCCTGTTTTTATTTGTTTTTTGAATTTTGCACCTGATTATAAATAGAAACTGTAAGGGAAACTTTCCTCAAAAATTTAGCAGTTTTTGAGTTATTCAAGTTTTTTCGAAATTTTTGACATATTATTACCTAAAATTTGAGGGATACCTTTATCAAACTGATATTTTTTGTGCAGTGACTTAAGCTTTTACTGCGCAACCCAGTTATAGTGGACGGATTTTCATGATTTTTTCATGATAGGTATACATCTTACATGAGAAATTAATATTTAATGAACTAGAGTACTCCGCGACGAGTGTTTCCATTTTCAGCCAAAAAGTTTTATTTTGAAAAATTTTACTATTTTTTTTGCTTTTTTTCAAATATCTCAGAAACGGTCGATTTAACCTATTCTTCCATTATGTAATGTTTTAAAGAGGATTGCATTTCCTACAATTTTCTTTCCCACAACTTTTCTGTGGTACTAATGGCACTAATGGTAATAATCACGCTACAGCTTCATGAAAATCACGGGCTTTTTGTAACCTTTTTAACCAATGGTTAAAATGTAAATGTAAATGTAAAAGCTTTATTTATTGTATTTTTCACAATTTTAAATTGAAAATAGGTACATAATATGTTCATAAAGCAAGGAACGCCCTAAATCGTGCTTTGTGTCCCATTTCGATATCTTTAAAAATTGAGAAGTTATAGGCAGTCAAAGCTGAAACCATCACAGAGTTTTAAGTGTTTTTAACGTGCGTTACGAATACTTTCCATGTTGTCAAGTGTTTCTATTTTTAGTCGAAAAGTACTATCTTAAAAAAATTACTTCTGTAGGGTGACCATGAACAAATTTTCGAAAATTTTCGACACATTTAGATAGCATATAGATAGGTCTATAATCCTTACATGGGAGCTTAATGAACAGTCTTCTTACTAGAGCAATCCGCGTCAAGTGTTTCCATTTTTAGTCAAAAGATACTATTTTGATAAAATTGCTTCAGTATGGTAGCCCCTTTGAATTTTTCTGATGAAGTTAGATAGCCCATCAATCGGTCTACAACCTCGATGTGCCAATTTAATATTTCTTGAACACTCTTCATATACTAGAGCGTTTCCCGTGAAAGGTTTATATATTTGCTGTATTTAAAAAAAAAATTGATTTTCGAAAAGCGACAATTTTTAAAGGATGATTTTACTCACTATTAGAAACTTAATGTAAAAAAAATCATGAAAATCCATTCACTATAACTGAGTTCCGAGCTTTTTGATTTTTGAGTCTAATTGAACTCCACTACTTATAGCAAAATTTAATTTTCGTAGATAAGGGTAGGTTCTATAGCCAACTTGACAAAATGAAGCAAATTTGGTTTGGGTTCTTCCCCCCCTCCCAAAAAAACTTTCCCTCACATTGAATTTTTATGGACTCTTCGGATTCTTCATTCTGATGCCAAAAAGGGACTTATAACCAAAATGTCATGAGGTAAGGAATTTTTTACTGTTCAAACCTTATTTTTTTACAATAAATACAAATTTAACACGTAAGTCGTGACCAAATACATAATTAAATGAATGCATAATGACTGCAAACAGTATATGAAGACACCTGTTGTAAGAACAATGACGTAACACAATGCCGTAATCAGGAAAAATTCATTAATTCAAACCCTAGGGTGACATAGGTTTGAATTAATGAATTTTTCCTGATTACAGCATTGTGTTACGTCATTGTTCTTACAACAGGTGTCGTCATATACTGTTTGCAGTCATTATGTATTCATTTACTTATTTTTTTACTCCTCGCGTGAACACCCTGTATATAGTGTAGCTTCGCTCCCGTGAACTTCAGTTTTGCCCGCAGATTCGTTTGCATAAATGTCGGTTTTGACGGGAAGCCTAACTGAAATCCATTGTGAATTTTTATGGACAATAGTGTGTTGTATGAAAAATATTTTCATTTTATAACAGCCCTACCTTAATCATTTGAGTTGAGGACCCCTATATTCGCGTACCAAATTTGATTGAAATCGGATTAGAGATTTATCAGTTACGGTGGAACAAACACGCAACCGCCCGTAACAGTTTTATTATTAGTAATGATCTGAAAATACTCACTTGCTATTTTCTGGAAAGCTTCCTCGAGGTTTCGACTTGTTTCTCGTTTATCACTTTCAATTCGTTTGATGTGTTCTCTGAATTCTTTGTTAGACGTGTGATATTTTTCCTTTTCGAAATTACTATCGGTCAGCTGTCGTTTTACATCAGTCAGCTCTTTGCGAAGATTTTCGGTATTGTGTTCGGCTAAACAATTAAATTGTATAAAATAGCATTACAAGTTTTTCTTGTTAGATACTGTCATAATATTTTAAATTTATTTATTTAAGGCTACGAAATAAAACTAGACAGGCACAGCATAATTACCATCTTGAAGTTTCCTCAGCGTATCTTGAAGTTGATTATTTATATTATCAGCTCTGTCTTCTGTAAGATGTACCTGGACTTTCAGTTCTTCAGTGTCTCGTTGCGCTTGGTCTCGTTCTTTGCGCGTGTCTTCTATTTTCACTTCCAAACGCATGCGTTCTTCTTCCATTCTAATTCTAACAGTAAAAAATAACATTTAAGTTAAAAACTTAATAATCTTCAATTTTCCAGCATCTTTTTGTACGCTCAATTTTAATTTGATCAGTTGGCCATAAAACATGGGAATTTATATTAGAAAAAAACATTTTCAGAGCTCTCCCCTTGCGAAGACAATTAGTGAAAGAATTTTTAGAATCGGTTCAGTAGTTCCAGAGATAAGAATTTATGATATATTACCCCCCCCCCGCGAGAAATTTTCCCCCTGCGAAGATAATTAGTGAAAGAATTTGTAGAACCGGTTCAGTAGTTCCAGAGATAAGAATTTATGATTTATTACCCCCGTCCCGCGAGAAAATCTCCCCCTGCGAAGATAATTAGTAAAAGAATTTTTAGAATCAGTTCAGTAGTTCCAGACATAAGAATTTATGATTTATTACCCCCGTCCCGCGAGAAAATCTCCCCCTGCGAAGATAATTAGTGAAAGAATTTTTAGAATCGGTTCAGTAGTTCCAGAGATAAGAATTTATGATTTATTACCCCCGTCCCGCGAGAAACTCTCACCCTTTGAAAGTATTGAAACAGCAATACACAGATGTTTACACACACACACACACACGTAACATAGCGAAACGTAAAATAGCGAGTATCTTGTACTTATTACTCCTTCCTCCCACCCCCCGAAACGGCGTGAAATCCCCTGGCAATTCACAAACACGTAAACTGTGTAACAGTATACATATAGATATTATGTGAAGACGCGTCGCTCCATTCAAACGAAATCACACCCGCGGTATAAGATGTTTCACATCAAAAACTTTTTTGCCACAATTCAATAATTAGGTACCTGTTTTCTTCCAGTTTGCCCTTGATGCGAGTCAATTCCTCTCGAAGTTGATTTGTAGTAGCTCGATCCTGCTCTGCTCTTACTGCAGCGTCACGACGCAAACGTTCTAGAGCTTCGCGTTCTGCTTCAAGCTCGCGCCTCGCCCCTTCTAACCTCTCCTGCAAAGCTTGTTGATCATGATGAGCTATATAACATAATACAAAAATAATGTTAAAAAAGAACAGAGTACTTAATCAATAATCCTTCAGTAAACGCGATGATCATTTAATTCTATACAGTACCTATCAATAAAGCTTGTTGTTTGTCATTTTCAGCACGAAGCAATACTTCTTCATGTTGTTGACATATATTTTCTATATGTTGTTGTAATGCTTCAATACGCTCTTGCAATCGTTGTATTTCATCGTCTTTTTCACCACCGAGTTGCTGAATTGATTGTTGTAATTTCTTCTCCAGACTCATTCTTATGTGTTCTTTTTCTTCAGTGAGTTTTTTAGCATTTTCATCACTTTGTCTTTTCAAATTTGCAATCATCTGCTGAAATTCTGCTTCTTGATTTCCAGCTTGTTGAGTTAAAGAGTTCTTTATATCTCTTGAACGTTTCTCAGACATTTCCAAATCGCGCGTTAAGCGATTTATTTGTTCTTTAAGAGATTCTTGTTTAATTAATAAATCTTGTTGATCTTTTTCAAGCTGTAAACGTTTTATGTCAGTTGCTTCAAGATTTGTTTGCGTATCAAATAAAACTCCTTCTAGAGCTTCTTTCTCGCTACGAACTGACGCCAATTGTTCCTGTAATCGTTGATATTCTTTATCATTATTTTCCAGTAAACATTGCTTTTCCTCATTTTCTTTCACAAGATCTTCAAGATTTCGATTGATTCTTGAATTCATTTCATTGGCTTGTTCGAGTCTCTGACGAGTGCGCATTAGTTCTTCATTCAAAGCTTCTTTTTTACGACCAAGCACTGACAATTGATTACTAAGATCACCACGTTCTCGTGAAACTTGACTCAATTCCATTTCTAATTTTTCTTTTTCAATTTCCAGGAATTTGATTCTTTCATTCAAGGTCACTTTATCCGATTCTAAATCTAGACGAGTTTGCTCTGCTTGTAATAGTTCTTTACGTAAAGAACCTATGTCATTTTGCTGGTCTGTACACTGATTCTGTAGTGTAGCCTTATCATTTTCTAACTAAAAATTAGCAAAAATTAAATAAAATATGGCTAAAAACTAAGACTGTACTTTAATTATTAAACTATTAATTTAATATTTTAAATAAGTGTAAATAATATTGTTTCACGTAATTTTAAAATGAATAATATATTTCAACATACTTTCCTTATTTCTTCTTGCAATCGCTTTTTCTCGTCTTCTGAAGAAGAACCTTGATTTTCTGCCTTGGCTAAAGCGTCTTGTAAATCTGAACGTTCTAAGACCAAATGTTCCAATTCCAGTTCGACATCACCTAATAAAATTTAATTGGAAAACAAATCATTAGGTAGGTACCTATTTTGTAATGCAAATATACTTAAAATTTATGTAAATACAGGTAGGTACTTTTTGACACTTATTAATAATAATGCATTTAAAGTCCGTTTTTCGACATTGTCATAACACATGCCGCTCCTATCATTACTAACTTCCATTTACCACTATTTCTCGTTATTTTCTACATTTTTTAAACTTCAACTTAATTAATAGCAATGTGTGAGTGAAAAAATTATAGGAAATTAGGATAAGGTAAGCAAACTTTGAGAGCATACTGCATAGGAGTAAGAAGTTAAGATACATTTGCCGCGTTCATAAAAACTGTTTCCCATACCTTTGCTTTTCTCTAAATGATTTATTAGAGTATCTGCTTCTAGTTTTTGCTGCTCCAACATATCACGAGTAAGATACAATTTTTCAAGTTCATCTCGAACAGTGAGTAGTTCTTCTCGAAACCGGCTACAACGATCTTCTTCACTTCGAAGCGCCATTTCTCGCATTTCGCCTTCCTTATGCAATCTGTCATTTTCATTTTGCAAATATATTTTTTCATCTTCTAAGCTCTCCAATAATTTCTGAAGTTTACCGTTTGCCTTTTGAAGTTTTTCATAATCTGAATTTAATGCTTCTATCATTGAGTTAATATCCGCACGATTTCTTTCTAAAGCTGCTTTTTCCGCGCGCACACTGTCCAAAGTTTTACGCAGGGAATCTCTTTCTTGGGTTACTTTAGAACACTGCGCTCGGCAAGAATCTAGCTGTGCTGTTAATTCACCAATTCGACTCTCTAATGTTACGCCATTTTCGTCTGCATTTTCACATTGCTTTCGCACCAATAATAATTGTTCTTTATTAGACTGAAGTTTAACCTACAGATGAAAAACACAAGATATAAAAATGGAGCAGTTATAAGTGTTTGTTTTATGTAATAAAATTGGTATATAAAATTTGTTGGTTAATGGTAAAATTGAAAACGTATTAGGAGATAATTTGTGAGGTGCCCCAAGATTTCAACTGCCCAGGGGCCTCTACAGGGTTTAATCTGGCACTGGCTGTATTCTGGATTGGCGCAGTCCTGATATCATAAAACAACGAATAATTTACCTGCAGTTCATGAATATGCAACTGATATTTATGCAAAGCGGCTCGTACTGCAGATATGGTACTTTCCGCGAACGCGGGCGAAGTTGGCGTTCGCGCAGCTCTTTTAGGCGACCTCTGCGGTACGGGTGTCTGCGGTGTCAGATGCATGTGTTGGGGGTCTGTTTCACGACCCTCGGCATCTTGCAATACGGCATGCGCAATATCTCGCAGAGCGCCGTGCAACAAGTCAATCTCGTCTTGAAGACGTTCCACCTGACTGACACTGTGCTCCGCCTCGCTACAGCGTTCTTCCTATATTATTTTCATTTTAGTATTTAAACTAGTATTATGAGTCGGTCATATCTATCTATCTGTCTGTCTTGAATTGTAAATTTAGCCACTTTACGAAGCGACTAGTTTCATAAAACTGCACAGTTTTATAACTAACATTTGTAAATTGTAAAGCGGCTAATCTTTGGATGAGCCGAGAACGTTAAATGTCATTCGATGCGCGGCTGTTGGTTCAGCTTCTTTGTAAAGCGGCTAAATGTTAGTTAACTTTTTTATAAAACAATGCCGTTTTATGAAACAGCTAGCCGCTTTGTATAGCGGCTAAATTTACAATTCGACTGTGTCATATACAGAATGTTCGGAAAATACGTGTACAAGGAAAGACCAGAGATTCCTTGGATAAAAACAGATTTAATATTTTGGTGGTTTTCCAATTACATCGCATAATGCGACTCAGTGGCGCACAATGTCGAGGTGTGTTAATGCTTAATTGGAACGTGCATAGTTTTCATGTAACCAATGCGCGCATCACCCCAAAGCAGTACTTTTTAAAGTGCTCGATTGTGCGAAGCATTGCTGTAGTTGAAACATCACCGTTGAGCACTATGCCGCATAATGCGCTTTAATGCTGTAATTGGAAAACTACCAAATTATCTATATTCAAAGTTGCTTCATTTGGCCGCTAGAAGGTTTCAAAATTCACCAAAAAAGTGTTTTTTAGGGTTTCGTATCTCAGAATGAAAAACAGAACCCTTATAGAATCACTCTCGTGTCTGTCTGTCGGTCTGTCCGTCCGTCCGTCCGACCGACCTCCTCCCCCCCTTAACTCCGAAACTACTGAGCCTATAATTTTGAAAAAAATAAGGAATATAGGGCCTCACTCATAGTTTACCGGAAAACCTAAACGAAAGTTCTAAGTCTAAATAGTACGGAATCCTCTCCACTCGAGTCCGACTCGCACTTGATCGTTTTTTTTTTTAATAACTCGAAAACGCTTCAATTCTTTTTTATCACTTTTGGGATATGGTTTTCTACTTCCATTTAACACTTTTTGATGTAGTATACAGTCTGTATAGAATAGTCTGAAAAACGTACAAGTGTTCTGAAAATCATGTGAGGTATAAAAATTCGTTCACATTTTTTTTTATTCTCTATAGTCTATACTCTATGCAATAGCAATGATTTTTTTTTATGAATAAATGATTTCAGTCAGAAAATAATATTTTTCAAATGTCTCGTCTGTCTGTCCCACCTTTAAAAGACTGTAGCTTTTGAACCGTAACAGGTAGCCCGTTGAAATTTTCACAGAATGTGTGTTATTATGGCGGATATCCTAACAAATAATAAAAAAAACAAAAAGTAAAAATTAAGGGGGGGTCTCCGTACAAAAAAACGGAAAAACTTTTAAAAGGCTGTATCTTTTGAACCGTAACAGGTAGCTGGTTGAAATTTTCACAGAATATGTATTATGGCGAATACCCTAACAAATAAAAAAAAAACAAAAAGTAAAAATTAAGGGAGGTCCCCATACAAAAAACGGATAATTAGGCATAGAGCTGTAGAGTGCCCGCGGTGAGAGATGAAGCCAGGCACGTCATCAATAATATGCTAGTGAACGCCTGTTTGCCCACAGACAGTGCCGTGTACACAAAACTATACATTGGGTTTTATGACGTTAGGTACAATTTTGGCAAACTGCAAACTGGATATCCAAAACAGCCAATAGCAAGCTAGAAGGCGGGCGCAATGCATTCACGTTACTATGACGCGGTGGCTTCATCTTTCGCCGCGCGAGGTCTACCAAGTCTATCAAATAAACTATTGCTTTTGCTGTGGTATAAGGTGGAGTAGTGGTAAGGCGTTCGTATGCCACCACGAAGAGCCGGGTTCAAATCCAACTGACGATACGCGTTTTTTTTTATAATTTCAATATTTTGGAATTTTCACTTTATTTTTTATTCATCAAATATTCTGTAAATATATTTTTTTTACTCTAAAAATATGCTTACCTACTTTAATTAAATTTGATACGGAAAAAAAGATCAAAATAAAATATAAGTAACAATAAAACTTTTTAAAAATAAATCTGGTAATTTTCTACCCCTACCTAACTTCTTATTTTTATTATTGTACGGAACCCTCGATGCGCGAGTCCGACTCGCACTTGACCGGTTTTTTTCTATATAAATTATTTAAACATCCGCATCTCAATTTTGATTTCTAAAACTTTGTCAACAACTTACTAAATTGTGAACGTCGCGTAGAAGTTGTTGTATTCGCTCATCTCTTAGTCTTATTTCATTTTGTGACGTTTCATGTTGACTGTGCAGAGTCTGAATCTGCGCTCGATACTCGTTCATTTCAGCTTCCCATTGATACTGCGTTTTATCCTAAATATTAAAAAAAGGACGTTCTTAATATTTCTTTAATAAAACGCGATCTAAGATGAGATAATAGTCAACCAAATCACTGTTATTTTTTTGTTAAAAAAAATAATTTAATTTCCGTTTGCTGTAGAACACAGTGACAGGCTTGAAGAATATTGGAAAATATTTGCAAATTGAACACACCACTATGTTTTTTTGCCGAGCGGGCCGCAGCCCCACGAGGTAAAACTGTAATAAGCCGAAGGTTCAACAATAGGAAGTGAAGCTTCCTCCGAGGACCAAAAGTCCTCCAAGTTTTGGCGAGAGAAGCGAGGCCGCTCGTAGCCAAAACTTGTTTTCAACTAAATGAAGATCTTCATTTAGTTGGAAACGATTATTGACATTCTTAAATCTAGATTTAAAGCTGAAAGTCGTATCAGAAACTGAGCATAAAAATCAAGTGGCTCGCTAATTTTGACCGTTTTATTTATTATTTCTTTATTTATTTACTTACTCCTGGACTAGTTGTCTGCATGAATACGCTAGCGGCGACCGTATTGCAAGCCGTCGACATTTCGCGGCCGGTGTTCACTAATTCCGAACGCAGTTTGTTTAGATCTCGTTCGGTGCTCGTTTGAACATCGTTGAACAACCTCTTGACAGACACGACGTCTCGCCACAATCCTAATAGTCGATTGTGCTCCGTTGTATAATAGTCGTTAAACGCCTTGATAATTTATTGAAAATAAAACATACAATATAATTTGGTAAGCTTGCGCAAAACAGTTCCGAAGATGGAATGAGTATGGAACGTTTCCTATATTGAACGAAACTAGTTCGAGGAAACATGTCCGCAAAAGTATCTAGTTCCACTATTTCATCTTTGCGTTGAAGGAAAGAAACGACTGAAATATTTCCTAATCTTTCTTTAGTTCTACCTTTTCTTTTTCTTTGGCGAACGCGCCAGCCCTGTGCCGGTGCACTCTCTCTCGGCAGCGAACGAACATAACGATCTCAGGATGAAATTGCAATTATATGGACTCAGAGGCGGATTATCCCTAAGTCAAACTAGGCACGTGCCTAGGGGCGCGAGGTTACAAGGGGGCGCGCGCACGTAAGTTTTTAAACAAAGTAAATAATTAACATAAAAATAAAACTAACATATAAAAGATTAGTTAATTCTACAGAGATGTAGAGCTTCCGAAGCGTGCTCCGCCTTCTTGATTATTCCTACATCGTCTGATTTCATAATAGAAGTAGGTAAGATACAACTGCAATGTGATGAAACTTGATATGTAGATAGCTGGAGACCCAGATTTACACATTTTATACCGAAATTTCCACGGGATGGGGCATCACGCGGGTGAAACCGCGGGGCGCAGCTAATTATTATATAAGTACTAGATAAAATTTATAATATATGGCCGCTAGAGGGGCGCCGATGAGGTGCTTGCCTAGGGTGCTCACGACATTTAATCCACCTCTGTATGGACTAGCATGTGTGTTCTAGAGAAAGATCGGAAACATTGTTTCTGGAACTATACAGTTCCGGAACTACGTAGGTACGTCTACAATTAGGTAGAAATTGTTAATCGACAGATTAAAACAAACTTATTTTATTGTATACAAAATATAAACATCATTTTAACAAACTTACTTGTTCTTCATCTTTCCACTCGTCTTCTTTAACTATCATTTCTTCCCTCAATTGCTCCCAGTCATTTGTTAACTTCTGTAAATCAGATGTTAAAGCTTCATTTGTTTGATGTGACTCTTCAAGTTGTTCCCTTAGAGTTTTATTTAGTTGCATTAAATTTTCACATCTAAAAAAAAAATTAAAAACTTATTTATAAATACGATCAGGAATAAAATTAGTGACTAGATAGTATTAAAAAAAAAGTTCATACTTTCGTTTTTCTTCGTCCAAATGTCTGAGGGCAGTGTCGAGATTGTGGATTCGCTCTTCTCGCATTTCTCTGAGATGTTGTTGTGCTTGGTCCAGAGCAGAACCTGGAGCAGCTGGTGCGCCTAGAGCTAAGCTGGACGGACGAATAGGTCCAGACGGTTCGCTTACGGCTGGAAGCGTTTCCACCATCTGATTTTCCAATTCTGAACAACGCTGTTTATATTGAAGAACCTGTTTTAGATTAACAAATAAAAACAAAAACTTAATTTACTTTGCAGTTAGGTATAACTTACTTTAAGTTAGAAAGAGGATGAAGAACATTAGATGTTTGAGAGTGTCATCAGAGAAAAAAAGCTGTTAAACTAAGGATTTGGATGTAATAACCCTCCAGTAGGTGTACGGGTTACCTAGTAGCACAGATGACTAGTAGTCTATTTCTCGTTGCAAGGAAAAAAAAATAGCACAACATTATTGCGGCCAGCTACGTGTCACCGACATATCTAGATACACAATATCGCAAGACTCGAAAGACAACGTTTCGAGTTTTTTCGCCAAGGTTTGTGTAGACTGTAGAAGTCTTTTTTTAATTGCAGTGAAAAAAATTGATAATATTCTGAGGTGTGAAATGTGAATGAATGGGGCTTACGAGCGAGCATTCGGCTTCTTAATTTATTTATTTTAAGACCACAAACTGCCAAAATTACTTGGATTTGGTACCAACACATATTTTTAATTTATTACTATTTTTAATAATAATTATTGAAATTTGGTACCAATACATATTTTTAATTTATTACTATTTTTAATAATAATTATTGAAAATCCAATTGAAATAGGTCTCGGATTCTGGGAATTGGAGGATTGTAATAGACGATCCATGAAAACTTCATATAAGCAAAGAAATCTTTACGATCTTCAGCTATTCTTAAACGCCTGCCATGATGGTAAATAGTTAAGTAAGTAGTGAACCTTAGCCTGTAATCTGCTGACAAGTGCCGCCTGGTGTTGTTGGGCCTGCCTGTATGTGTCCAGACGCCTTTTATAATTAGAGGCCTCATCTTCCAGTCGACGTCGTAGTTCTTGATTTTGGCGCAACAGTGCGTCCGGACTGCCTGGCCCCTCATCCCCAGAGCTGCTGCCGAAACCCGCACCTTCAGCACGTCCTCTCACGCTTTCCATTCTACTTGCTGGTCGATGAGGACTTTCTTTCTGCAAATATTGAGCAATGAAATTGCATAAAGAAAAAATACTGTAACAGTAGATCCTGTCTACATTTACCACTTTCGGTTCTAAATGATTGTGGTCAAAGAAGACATGATTTGTGGAAGATAATTTAGTTCCATGAAACTTAATGAATTTTCAGAAGTGGTCAGGTAACAAAATATATGACTATTGTATTACATACTAATAAAAAATTAGGGTGTGGTTTTATGAAACCACAGTGCAAGTGAAACTTTATTTATTTTATAAATGAGTCATAAAAATCGCTGAAAGCGTGGTGTGAATGAATGAATGAATCTAAATGTGTATAACATCACATTTGGATTTACAGTGTAGTAATTGTCAATAGCAAATTGTATGTATATCTTCAAGGTTTTCGAAGTTAAAAAAAATAGAGAAGTTTCAAAAACTTTTAATTGATGCATTGAATCGTTTGACTAATTTTGCACTCACGGCAAAATTATTCATCGCTTTTTCGATGAAACTACGACCTTAATAGCAGGACATGCCGTTTAGGGATGAAAAACGGAGCATTAAATTTTTAAATAGTGCATTTAATTAGCATTTAATTCTACGAATCGTTTAAGCTAACTACATACATTTTTTTTGCCTTTTTTAACCATTGTTTTGCTAGCTTAACCTTAAGCTAGCAGAACATGCCGATTAAGGATGAAGAGAAGGAGCATTAAATTTTTAATTCGTGCATTAAATTAGCATTTAACTCTACGAAACTTTTAAGCTAACTACATACATGTTTTGCCTTTTTTAAGCATTGTTCTGCTAGCTTAACCTTAAGCTAGCAGAACATGTCGTTTAGGGATGAAGAAAAGGAGCATTAAAATTTTAATTAGTGCATTAAATTAGCACATAATTATGAGATTATTTTAATCGTGTTCTGCCTATTTTGCTCTGCTAGCTTAATGGACGTTCATTTTTTTACAAAGTAAGTAATTTACTGGGAAAATTCAAATTTTATATTGATAATTTTATTACAAGCCTTAAGAATTAACAACCTCTGTTCTGGATCTGGCTGTAGAAGGTCGATGAAAAGGTGGTCTTCGACGTTCCATGCTCCCTGAACTGGCATATGGCAAATCTTTAGAAGGTACCTGTAATAAACGCATACGAAAAAATATAATTTGTAAATGTTTTTACGCAAAAATGCATTAATTATTGGAAAAATGCGTTTGAATCTAAGTACTTTAAAAGTACCATTAACACCGAATTACTATTGTAAATTTTAGTGTTAAAAGTACTAATCTTCACTTATTAGTTTCTACCGACAGCGAAAAAAATTACTTTAACCTGCTTGAAAAGGGTCTCTGATAACAGACCGAAACATAGTAGGTACTGAAAAATAAAGTTGGACAGCTATAACCAATTTTTGTGTTTTATTTATTAAAGTACTAATCTTGTTTAAATCTACTTTCTTTTTTTAAGGCCATCAACAGCTAGGGTTATTTAGGCCTAGCACCTATTCATATTTCAATTTATTATTTTTTTAATAATAAATTGAAAATCCAATTGATACTTTTACCAGTTCTCGGATTAGAACCTGGGAATTGGGGGCTTGTAATATTTAAAGGGTAGTTTTTAGAGATTGAAAAATGTTTTTGGCTCCAAAAATACCGGAAACATTTCAGAATCGTTCAAAATTGAAATTTAACCCTTCAGTAAAGCTTAAAATGTGCTACTAAAATTTTAATAAAATTGGCCTGACAAGACCGAACTTACAAATTTTATGAAAACACTATAGTTTGCGAATACGAATTTACTTACTGAAGGGTGTATTTAATTTGGTGCAGATGTCGGTTCGATAATATTGCAATAAAGAAAAAAAAATATTATTTTAAGGGATGTATTAAGGTCTTAAATTTTTTTTTATTTTATCCAAAAACAAACCTACGTTCACATAATAAAGCCACAATGCTTATAGACGCTAATGACCTCTGTTGTCGGGCGTCTATAATTCACAATTCATTCACAATGCTTGTATTAGCAAATACATTGTCGGCAGGGTTTTACACAGCGACCCGAGCTTTTATATTAATTTAGGTTCTTATTAGAACTTTGACTGAGACCGGCAGAACTACCACGTTAACCCGGAGTCCGGATATATACCCGTCAAATCCGGATACTCCGACTCAAACCCGAAGGGGTAGCAGACCTAATTGCTACACGCTAGGCTATTCTCAAGCCTAAATCTACTTTCAAAATCGTACCAGAAACCGAGCATTAGTCTTTTTCTTTAGTTTTGAAATTAAAGGCTTCTTGAAAAGGGCCTCGCATACGGAACTTGCACAAGGCCTCAGTTACAAATCTAGCACAGGGCCGGCTCTGCCTGATACCTCTGAAGTCTAGTCTTAATTTTAAATTAAAGTAACATCTTGTATGAACTGTGCACTACAATCATACGATGACAAAACCTACGTATTATTGTTTGACTTGCGTGACGCTACAAAATATCGGTTGACTGATGATAAATGTTATTTTCTCAATAATATTATGATCTTTTTATCGGCCAACAACCTCTCAGCGACTGATCACCGATCAGTGCGATCACTGATAACGCAAAATGCGTATCAAGTTGACGAAAATAACTAAAATTATATAACTACAAGGTCAAATCTATTTCCAATTTACAAACAACCTTCTCATAAATGTATGCATTGCACTCGACCCAATCTTTGTTATGATTTTCTTTAAAAACCTTAAAATAATCTCTTAAAACTGTCCTATACATGGATTTAGTTACGGTGGGCCCGGGTGGGCCATGGCCCATGCAGTAAAAGTTTTGGCCCATGCGATAACCCAAGACGTAAGTTTGTTAAGCAACTTAATAATTATTTAATAAACAAAAAGCATCGGCTTAAAATTTAGTTGCTTCCTGAACTATGTTGTTCTAGCGTGCTTGTGTTATTATAAATTAGCATGAATTGCTCACCATACATCACACCCCCATCCCCCAAGCAGAAAATTGGTTATTGGAGTTAAATGCTTGTGGTTTTACATTGCCATTTTTACGGAACTCAAGGCGTCTTGGGTAATATGGGGTTGAAGATCTACATCAGTGTGGCTCAGCCCTGACCCATGCAAAAATAAAATGCTGGCTATGTCCCTGGTCCTATTATACCTACCTGTGTGATTAAACTTTTATACTTGTCCGATTTATTTTATTTTATTTATTGTAGACTATAGACGCGTCGACAACTCAGGTCATTAGCGTCTTCAACACAACAAAATATAACATATTTGTGTATTAAAATACGCCAGCCGGCATACACAAACCGACTGGTTCGAGCTCGGGTCCCTGGGAGCGCTAATTCCCAAAGAACATTGGAATGCAATTGCGATAACAACTATATCCCAAAGTCCCCCCTGGGGGATTTACTTATAAGGTCAGATTCTGATTGTACTAAGCGTAAAAAAAGTGATTTTCCGCATATCAGCAATGCGTATGTGTGTTTGTCTGTCTGTCTGTCTCTACGAAATCTTTCATTCATATAACAACTTCTGCATCGATTTGTTGGATTTTTTTATATACTTATGCAGTTTATGTGCATATTGTGTATCTATTTTTTTCGATCACAATAACTTCTGCAAAAATGTATGAATTATATTTTTTTAATGTTTGTTTCATTAAGAACTCCAGGATTTTGAGTTTTATGCGACTTCAAAAAAGTCGTATGGTATATGCGTTTGGTCCGGGTCTTTCATACTGGCTTTCTTGTACGCTCATAACTCCTGTTCTGCGCAACGTAGAACCTGAACAACATAACAAGTACCAACATTTTCAGCAACCCCCGAGGAGTGTTCTTAAGTAGGCCCGATCTTGATTTGCTATTTTGCTTCAAAATGGCGATCGTTTAAATATTAATAAAATGACCTCAGCTGTCGGGCGTCTATATCAAGACTGTATATTAAGTAAGTTGGAAGAGGAATCTCTATGACGTAGAATCAATGATTGCAATACTGGTATTAAGTTAATTGCATTTAATGTACTAACGTTTCGGTACACTTCGTACCATCCTCAGAGTAGTATCAATGCTGTCTAGTTATCAGTATATTAACTTGTGAAGGTGGCCGCTCACTCGTTTTCTAAGCGACTTTTTAACTATCGGATTCTTCGCCTAGTGTCTTTCTTCAGTTAGTGTGATAGACGCTGATGACCTCAGCTGTTCAGCGTCTATAATTCACAATTTCTCTCTTTCAGCTATGCTAATGTGCGATGCTCTTTTGTCAGCGTCAGCCTGTAGAACGATGTCATTGTGCATAGTTTTATATGTTTGTGTAATGTGTATATTATATAGGAATTCCGTGTCGCCGGTGATCGTGGGGACGGGACAACAGTTAAGCCCAGTGACAGACGAACGGGCGCACCGTCAACGAATATACGGAACAATTTTCCATTTTTCGTCGCAGCCTTACATTGTTCCGCCGGCACGCACCGTGCACCGCCAGTCACGGGCAGAGACTAGAGAGGAAGACGATGCATGGGTCCCGTCGACTGAAGCGGTCCAACGCACTATACCTACTCGCTAATAATGTGGATAACAGTTAGTAATACTAATTTCTGTCCTACAAATCCACCTTGATGGACCATTATCTGAACGCACGATTAGGTACATAAATATGTTTGTCCCATATATTTGATAATATATTATGATTATATTATGCGTTTCAGTAAACATGCGTGTTTACTGTCTGTACCTACTATCCTGGCGCTGAAATGCCCTATTCCGAAATAATATTTCTTCACAATGTGTTTGCGTCAATTAAACACTGAACACTTATGACAGCACATATTTTCCGATCATTTTTATACTCAGAAATACCTAATTTATTTAATGAACAAGACGGTGAAATCTGCTTGTTCGCTCACTTTCTTCGAAGCTCATTGAGCATGCTTGAACTTCTTCAGACGTTAAATTCGAACGCAGGATACAGATCTTTTAGAGAGCATACAATTAATGTAAAATTCAAACATATTGGATGATTGGAGTGCTCAGATTGAACTGAGCGCAAAACTAAACCTTGATTTATTTAAATTTGGCGTTTCTCTAAAACGTATTCAGACATATACAGACGCGTAACGTATCAGACAAAACATTCTCGCCGACAATATTTGACGGTACGTGAATGATACGCAACGTGTCTGAACGGACCGGATCCACTAAGTACTTATAAATATTCGTATTTAAAATGCATGTAAAAAAGGTTGGAAACGCTACGTTACCGCACCGTGTCTGACCGAATAATATAAATTGACCTTAATTCTGCTCCAAAGGTATAATATTATATTTGCAGGTCTAAATACCTACTAAACTGAAAAGCAGTAATAATATTGTAATAATGGGTAGATTTGGAAGTTGTATGGGATAATTTTTAAATAAGTAAAAATACACTTAATATAGTATTCAAAGAATAGTAATAACTATGAAGTCTGATATTGCACAGAATGAAGATATAATTAAAAAATAGTAATTTATGCAACAAGTGGCTTAAATGACGGATTATATAACAGTCGCGATTTTGCGATACGAGCCTAGGTTATGTTGCATTTATACCAGAACGTGTGTGTATTTACCGCGCGAGCCGGAGACGAGTGCGGTAATCACACGAGTTTTTCTGGTATAATTGCAACATAACCTTAAGAGAGCATTGTAAAATCGCAAATGTCACTTTAGACGTGTCACTTTAGACACGCGTTTCATACAATATTTTTTGCAACAATTGCTTCAAAAGTTCAATTTTAAGCATATAAAACACAAATTGGATAAATATTTTATTAGTGACATTATAGCAAAGTAATCTATAAAGTACTTTATTATGCACGTGTGTTATAAAGTATAAACTATAAAGTAAAACAAAGTAGTATTATTTTATAGAACGAAGTGCGTTAAAATTTACTTTAAACACTACCGTTCGAATGCAGTAGAAGCTTCCATAAAGAATCACTTTTCAAACGGTACACAGCTATCTAAAATTGTACTTTTGATGCAAGTGTTGCAAAAAATATTTTTTGCCATACCCACTACAAAAATCAAAATAGCTACTTTCGATGTATGTATAACGGCCTTTAATGAGTCATTTAACAGGCAGGTGTGCGGAAAATGTTTTATTTTCCGCACTAGCGCAGAAAATAACGGTAGCCATAGCAACTTCTGTTTATTCGCTCTATACGCCTGTGTACGCTTGCGTGCGCCACATGTCAATACTTACTTGCACGAATTTCGCGGCACACTGTGGAAGGAAAGATGGCGAGGCCAATGAACTGTCAGAATTTTAAAAATGACGTGAAAAGTAGGTATATTGTAGTGGGTATGGCAAAAAATACCATATATGTCTCGTACGGCTTGTGTGACTGTAAAAACTCGCTATCGTTCGTTTTTACATACTGTCATCACTCGCCGTAATATGCCCCATTACGTATCTAGACATACAATCTACTATTATTCAACACATGCACGCTTTTAGTGTTTTTTCGTATCTGTTTTGCTGTCCTTAAATAGCAGTTTATTGACTAGTGACCATTATGTAACACTTTTCATTGTTATAATAGTTCATTATGTAACTACATAGTTCGATAATGATCCATTATGCAACGCTTTTCAGTTCTATATTAATGAAAAACAGTTGCATAATGAACCATTTTGTTTTTTTAATTCTGTTAAAGTCTAAAACCGTGCATGTGTTGAATAAAGTATAGTGTGTAACGCGTGTGCTAAATCTTTATGCGTCAGGCAATTTTCAGCACTCGTATGCGGCTCGTGTGGGCTCACCTACTACTCGTGCTGAAAACATCGCGCCTGACGTATAAAGATGTACACTAGTTACACAATATACTATATTATAATATCTATGGGTCGAAAAAATTAACAAACGACAGTACCGTTAATTAAAAATTATAAAATAAGCGAATAAAAGGAGAAAAAGTATAAATTATGGCTTATTAACAATGTTGATTATTTTTGAAGACAACTACATCAAAGCCTATAATATATTCGTAAATAGGACTGAATTCTCTACAAGCCCTCCGGAAAATAGTGGTATATGTTGCTTACACTACAGACTACAGAAGTGAAACTTACGCGCAAAATCTACATCTAAAATAATTTATATTATGTCATGAATTGACATTTATATACGACTAGCGGCCCCGCTCGGCTTCGCCCGGGTGCTAAGAAAGCTCGGGTGTAATACACTACTAACTCGCTTCGCTCGTTCTCTTGAATATTATAATTACTTTGCTCACTCGCTTCGCTCGTTCGCTATATATATAAACCTTCCCTGAAAAATTATCTAACTGATGGAGAAAACCGCATCAAAATCCGTTGCGTGGTTTAGGAATTACATTACTCACTCGCTTCGCTCGTTCGCTATATATATAAACCTTCCGTGTAAATTTTCTAACTGATGATGAAAACCGCATCAAAATCCGTTGCGTGATTTAGGAATTACATTACTCACTCGCTTCGCTCGTTCGCTATATATATAAACCTTCCGTGAAAAATTATCTAACTGATGGTGAAAACCGCATCAAAACCCGTTGCGTGGTTTAGGAGGAGTTAGCGGTTAAACAAACAGACGCGGAAAGCGACTTTATTTTATACTATATGTAGAGATGATATTCTATGATCTGTTTTTCGTTGCCATGGTTACACCGTTAGCGTTAAATGTTTAACGTAAATGTTAAACCACTCGAGCTCGCATAAGAATACACACATTTTTTTCGTAACAAGTTACCAGAAACTGGCAACATTGTCTTAAGAAAACAACATAATGTAACGTCACTGCATGGCACAATCAATATATAAACCAAGTTAACATATAAAAAGTATTCGGGCACATGAATTATTCCCGTGGGGTTTTTGTCATGTATCTGTGACGTTAACGACTAACTTTTCAATAACTGAAACTCTCTCGAGTAGAAAAAGAAAAACATTAGACTACAAAAAACTGTTAAAGAATGTCGTGTTACAATTTCATAAAGCTATACTTATTACTTTGGCTTGTTTAATCAATTTATTTGTTTGAAACTACTTCAGTTTCAAGTAAACAAAAAAAAAATGCGATCAAAAGTGTGGGATCACGTGCAAATTCTCGAGTTTTCGTGATTCGTTTTTTACGGACGCATGTTTTTTTACTTTTTAACGGAGATAGGTCGTTTCTAAATAGTAGTCAACTCACGGAAACGTTGTTGTGGTGAAGGATTAATAGTCGAGTCAATAACGTAGGAATCGGCCTGGAAAGTTATGGAGAAATTTTTTTCTCTATCTTCATTGTTTTTTTTTTTGGGTGCTGAACACGAATTTCGAGTTTGGCACCTCGTAGCTTTTCTACTTAGAAAGTTATAAGCGAAAAACCATGAAAAAATCGGGTTTTTCACGGTTTTTCCCTTGTATTTAATAGAGGGTTAAACGTTTTTGAAAAAAGTATTAAACCAAATTAAACTAAAGAAATTTTCCTACATTTTTCATGGACATTTTTTTCTAAGGTGAATTAGTTTTTGCATATAGGTACGAGCAAGGCCGGCGGAAGAGGTGGGCACGGTAGGGCAGAATTACCCACCTGAAAAATATATAAAAATAATATATTTGCATTTCTCACAACGAGCCCTTTCATTTGATACGTCACATGATGCACTTGAAAACAATTTTTTTTGTAATTTTTTACTATGCCCCCCAAAATCAGAATTCGTCTATTTACGCTATACGTCCGTGACTGGGTGACCTAACTATATATGTACCAAATTTCAACTTTTTTCGTCCAGTAGATTCGGAAAAAATAAGCTGTGACAGACAGACAGACACGAGAGTGGGTGCAGAGTATATGATGGGCAACCGTATCAACTGCAGCGTACGGTGTGGACAAAAAAAGCGTTAAATCTTTTTCACGTTGTGAATGAATAAATAAATAAAAAGTAATAGTTGTGTAGTTAATTGTAAGAAATAGTAGCTGCTATTATAACTATTATTTCAACACAATAAGCAATGTTAGCCCCTTTCAGATGTGGTATTGCTCTTATATTTTTTAGCGTTCAGAAATTTTTAATTTTTTTATTTATAAGAATTTGTCATTGCTTCATTGGATATAGAATATGATTTAGTGTAGTCGTCAGATGTCGTTTTCATTGCGCACTCAGCCAATAGTTGATGTTGCCAGGAAAAATTATGGTTCAATATTTTTTTCACATATTCGTATCTCATTTTTGAGGAAGTTGCTGTAGCAGAAACGTTCCAACATGAAATTTGGAATATACATATCTTCTATAACGTAGGCTTTGACTATAAGGAAGGGATTTTCGAAATTCCATCCCTAAGGGGGTGAAAAGCGAGTAAATGTGTTTTTACAGATTTAATAATTTTGTCCATACTTTTGGCTCCCACCAAGACAGGGGTTTTCAAAATTTCACCCCTAAGGCGGTGAAAAGGTGTAAATGTATTTTTTACAGATTTAACCATTTTATCCATACTATTAGTCTTCGAAACATGACATTTGAAATATACATTTCTTATAACGTAGGCACCTACTAAGAAAATGTTTTTCAAAATTCTACCCCTAAGGCGGTGAAAATGGGGGTACATGTGTTTTACAGATTTAATTATTTTGTCCATACTATTGATTTTTTAAACACGAAATTTGGAGAATACATTTCTTTTATAATGCAGGCACCCACTAAGAAAGGATTTTCCAAAATTTTACTTCAAAGAAAAGTTTTTTTTCAACATTCCACCCCTAATTTTAGGGATGGAATGAACCGCACGGGGGATCGGCATCATGTGTTTTCTTTTAGCTTAAGGTCTCAGGTAAACTTATCACAAACCAGTTCACGGTAGGTACTCATATTTTGCAGACAAATTAAGGATCTACTCTTGGCGCCTACACATTAAGGATGGAATTTTGAAAAAAACCTTTCTTTGGAGTAAAATTTTGAAAAATCCTTCCTTAGTGGGTTAAAAAATGAGTCTATTCTCCAAATTTAATGTTTCAAAGAGCAATAGTATGGACAGAATGATTAAATCCCTTTTCAGCGCCTTAGGGGTGGAATTTAAAAAAAACCCTTTCTTGGTGGGTGCACGTTGTAAAGGGATTTCATGTTTCAAAGACCAATAGTGTGAACAGAATGATTAAATCTGTAAAACACATTTACCCCGTTTCACCCTCCTAGGGGTAGAATTTTGAAAAATCCTTTCTTAGTGTGTGACTACATGATATAAAAGAAATGTATTCTCCAAATTTAATGTTTCAAAGACCAATAATATGGACAGAATTGTTAAATCTGTAAAAAACACATTCACCCCCTTTCACCTTCCTTTAGGAGTGGAATGTATTAGACGGGGGCCCGGTAAATTTTAGCGATTTTCTAAGTTCCTAGAGTCGGTAAAAATCGGAATAAAAACATATTTGACTAGTGCATTTCGAAGTAAATTTTGTGCCCTTTAATTTTGAATAGGACCATTTTTTCGATAGGACTAGCCGTTTTTAAAAATCATGGTTTTTAGCCCACTAAAACTCCCCCGCCCTGTTTTAGAGGTCGCAAACTTGGATTTGACATCTCTTAAACATGCTTGAGGACACAAAAAAATAAAATCATTTGCTGCACAAAACGCAAGATGGAGCCCCCTTTTTAATCTCTTGTGACTGGAGTATAATAAGTATTAATTATTCTCGCAATTCGATGTACTTTCGTACTATGTATTTACATGGTTTTAGATATTAATATTATGTGTAATGCATTATTTATGTAAACACACTTGCGCTTATGCAGACACCACGCGGTACTAATAGAACCTGTTATTTACTTGGTGGTCACACTTCAATTACAAAGTGATTGAAGACAACGTGATTATAATTATTAATAATTCAGGAAACCGATTGTGGATTTCGAAATTTAAAATAATTTCTAATTTGTCATTTATTTCAAAATTATTTTAAATTTTGAAATTCAAAAACGATTTCCTAAATTGTTAGTTTACAAAGACATTAATAGCTCGAGTCGACTTTTTATCGCCAGTGAATTTTATAAACCATGTTAATTGTTAATGATGAAACTCAATGCAATAATTGCAGTAAAGACAACAGTTCCGGGTCTAATAATATATTTTTTTATGATAAACTATAATCAGACCGGCGAGAACAGTCCAAAATTCCTTTTGTCTTACATGGATGGTCGCTAGAAATCTCGATCTGCCATTGGTTACCGTTCACATGATTACAAATAGTGGGTTATTACATTGCATTGGCCATGTGATATATTGTTGACATTTTTAACCTTGTTTTTCGGTGGTAATTAGTTCCAATTGATTAAAGTGCAAATAAGTCAGAAGATATTAATTTTTAAAATTTTATTTCCACGTGACAATCTTATTTTTTCAAGGCTATAAATATGTTTAGTCTAATCAATCATTTTTTTAAGATTGTCTTTTGTTATTTGAACCAAAACAAAAGGATTGTTACACAATATCGCAACTTCCGCATGTTTGATTATAGCAGAATCAAATCAGTAGGTTACTCATTCGGTGCCAACACCATTACAGCAAGAAATTGGTTTTGATATTACTATTATTGATATTAAAGACTGCGTATCAATGTTTAAATTTGAAATGGCACAATAATAAAAACAAATTGTAAAACAATAGTTGGGAATCTACGTATATTAAAAGTTGGTTAAAAATTTTAGAATTAGTCCTTAAGATACAACCGTGTCCTAAAGAATAGCAGACGTTTGAGAAAAGCTGTTTAACTTTTTTTACAATAATTAATAACAAAATTGGGATTTTTGGCCGCCATCTTGGTTTTTAGTGGCATTCGATTGCAAAATGCTACTTTTACTTGGAATTTGTATTCAGCATCTGAAGGATACATGCGGATACATGTATAAACTGAAAATAAATCAAGTTAGATCATGATAATTATTAGAGAAAATAGAAAGATTGGCTGGCAACTCGGATTTTAAAGGTTCCAGGGTAAATTTTAAAGTTGTTCAATATCTTAAAAGGATTCTTAAGGTATTCTCATTTATCATTCCAAATTTCATGTTTTTATAGACATTAGTATACAATAATATTCTTTGCGTATCTCAAACCATACCCTTGCACTGTTAGAAGATTTTAATATTTGGATTTTCCAAAAGAGAAAAACATTTGAAAATCATTTTTAACTTCCCATTGGAAGTTATTGTAATGGGTCCGAAAATCGAAATCAAAAAGGAAAAAAAATTTTTATGTTTCAAGGTCACTACACTATTTTTACACTACTTTTAGAAAGATGTCTGTGTGTGTGTGTGTGTGTGTGTGTGTGTGTGTGTGTGTGTGTGTGTGTGTACGTATGTGTACGTACGTATGTATGTGTCCATTTCTTTCTAAGACGAAATCTCGAGAACGAAAAATGATATCGACTACGTTGGGGTGCCAATCGACGCGTATTAACGTAAATATGATCTGAAAGGAATTTTTTTAAAATCGGTTCAGCCGTTCTTTTTTCTTAACCAAATAACCTCCAAAAAAGTAGATTTTACACAATATCTCGCGAATAAAAAATTATATCGACTTCGTAAGGGTGTCAATCGAGGCGTGTTAACGTCATTTTGATCCGACATAAATTTAATAAAAATCGGTTCAGTCGTTTTTTTTTTTTTTTTTTTTTTTTTTTAATTATTGATGTTTTAATGATTAAAATGATTACTTTTCTGTGTAATATCTAATTTAATTATTATTATTAAATATTTATCAAACTGGGAAGTTCGTCGTGTGGACCTCAAGGGTCGCACTTTAGTCCTAATAAACGACCCACCTCACGGCTTGTTCAAGGATAAAATTATGTGAAAAACTATTCATATATTACTATCGGGTTTTAAAATACCAATAGTTATAATTTTTGAAAATACTATTGCATCTTTTAGTCCCTTTTCTTGGAAATATTTCAAAATATTATGCACTTTAATCGGTGACAACAATTAATATAAACGAAGGTATTAATAAAAACAATAGATTAATCATAATTTATTTTTATAAACTTCGTCATTAATTACTCAACCAATATTAATAATAATTAATAAGAATTCAAATAACGTGACAACACGAACGCAAAACATTGACAATATAATAATGTGAGACGCATTGTTTATTTTTGCGATCTATATAGCCCAGGAAATGAAAGGGAAAAAGCACCCAATGTCGCAAATAATTCCCATAGAGCCGGATTTTTCACAGATGGTAGAATACCTTTAGACATGTATTTTTACAAAAGTCCCCGGTTATCCCTCTTGTGCTTGTGTGTAAATTTTTAGATAAACATTATTAAAAATGGCACTATTTTGTATGCCGATTATTCATTTTTGTATATTTCATAAAACTCTCTACCAAATAATATAGGTATTTCTATCTTTGTTTAACCTAATATTATAGGTACATATATTCTCCTTTCACTTTAAATTATGATTAGATATTTCGTACTTTGCAATGGTGTCAAAATGTGACCGTTTATAAAAATACATGTAGTTTCAGAATTTGTACTTTTACGTTCAAATTTCCATATCAAACAAACTAAGAAGACTAACTGTTAGTTACAATCGTAGTGTGTTTTCAGTGAAAAAAATATACATCAGCACTTTTGATCCGAATTTGCCAGCCAACCCAAACGCCGATATTTGCCCAATTTTGGAAAAGCATTGAAACTAATATCTAGGTTTTCCTTTCCCCGGGATGAACATTGAGGCACTTAACAATTATCTTCGATAGACTCATACTTTTAAAGCTGTTTTAAATTATGAATAAAGCAAATTAAACCTCGTTTTCAATATGGTTTCTATACCTAAACAAACTATGTATGGCAGTATTAATTGAAGTTCGTTCGGTTCTCACCAGCCTGCGTAGGGCTTTTAGATGCCTGCATGCATCTATCTGTAATTTCGTTTTCTTGTGGGTTTTTCAGGTATTATGTATGATATAGACGGAAGAATGTGTTTGAAAAAATTTAGCCTCTTTTTGTACCAGTATCCCTTGAAAACGATGAGATCAATTTTGTTGAAATTTGATACACTATCAAATAGTATCTGAACTGAAAATACTAATTGCTACCGGTCTACGCTCTGGACAGGGTTCCAATCAAAACCGAATCTGTGGGTAATATCGACTTTCACACGAGCGAAGCAGCCCGCAAAAACTAGTAACTTCATAAAAGTGCAGACAAACGTTGCTCCACTGTCTTGTAAGACAACGTGTAGACAGACATGTATTAATAGTACAGTAGAAATTCTATAACTCGAACCTCGTTAAATTAAAATCCTCTCTAAGTCGATGAAATTACTCATTCTCTTCCGCTGAAAGCCAAAAGACTATATAAATCGAAGTATTTAAATTCTACAACTCGAACTACATATGATTTACCTAATGAGGTACTTAGTTCAGTCAATGAAGCTTTTTACTTTTAAACCCACCATAACAGATCCGATTTTGATAAAATTAAAAAAAAATGTTTGTAATACATTATTTGAAATCAGAAACATTCCAGCCCGCGAACTCAAAATTTTAATTTTACAACAAATTTTCCTTCGAATTTTCTTAAACGCTTGCGTTGCATAGACGTAATTATTAATGGTATAAAATTATAGTTACATATAACTGGATCTTTAGGCCTAAATTAACATCTGAATAAGAAGAAATTAATTGAAGGAATATTAGTTTACTCTGCTGTTTAAATTTTATTATATATTATTGCAGGATGGCAATTAACGTCTACACAATTTAAAATAAACTTCGCAACTATTCAAACTTTACAGTATATTATGCCGTTTTACAAATTATTATTCATTCTTGACTAAATTTTGTATACTCATTTCAAACGTATTGACATAACGATTATGAAATCTTTAGCCTTCCAAGTTATTTTCAATTTTAGAGCAGTTTTCCCCCGGATTTTCCACGAGTCTGCGGTATGTTCGTCGCACAAATCGTTTGCTGTGTTATAAATATTTATTGAATATTGATAAAATTTTGCATAGTTGTTCGAAATGGTAGTAAGCATACTACAAAAACTTTGAGCACGCGTTATTTCCATTATTTTCCGTTTTGCACCAAGTTTTTCTCCGAATTTTCCTAGATGTTTGCGACTCGCGTCGTGTATATAAGATAATAAACGTTTGCTCTTTTACAAATAATTATTCAATCCTGACTAAATTTTGTGTGCTTATTTGAGACGTATTGACCTAGAGATTCTTAAAAGTTTTAGCCCTCTAAGTTTATTTTCGGAAAATTTAACGAAAAATACTTTTTTTTAACAATGTATTCGTAATCAGCAACCTCGAAAAAAAATAATTTGGGGTTCAAAAAATTATCTGTCCCATCACTTATTTTTCTGATTTTAAATAATTGGATATAACAAACATTAAAAAAATAATCAAAAAGAGATCTGTTTTGGTGGGTTAACTGCTCTACTAATGAAAATAATGAACTTAGAGGGCTATATATTATATAGAACTTTCAGAATCGTTACGTCAATACGTCTTAAATAAGCATACAAAATTTAGTCAAGATTAAATAATTATTTGTAAAACGGCAAATATATATGCGACGGAAGCGTATAAGAAAATTCGGAGGAAAATTTGTTGTAAAATGAAAATTTTGAGCCCGCGGGCTAGAATGTTTGTGGATTCAAATAATGTAATATAACACGTACTTAAAATAAAAATCATAAAAATCAGATCTGTTATGGTGTATTTAGAACTTTTAACGATTTTTTTCGCCTCTCTAGTCTCTGACTATACTTGAATACAAATTACACTCTGTAACTCGAAGTTCCAGACTCTCGAGCTCTATATCTCGAAGTAAGCTATACTTACAGTGTATGTAGGTCAACGTTTATTATCTGTTAACTCGAATCCTCCATAAATCGAAATTTTTAGCAATTTCCTTGAAGTTCGAGCTATAGAGTTTCTACTGTACTAAGTATACTAACAGTGTTGTGAAGATTCCCCCGAACAAAGTTCTTTCGGAATCTTAATAGTCATGAGGTCGACGCGAGGCCGAGAGCACGTAGTCTCGACAGGTCAAAGGGCATCCGGCTGTCGCCGACCTGTCGACTCGCTTAAAATCCGGCATTTTGAAAGAACAAAATTGAATTTAAGGGGGTTTGTTAAATTCCCATTGTTCACTTATAGTACCATATGCAACTTTGCTCGTGTAAACGTCAATTTTTCTGCCGATTCGGTCGCATAAGGTTGTTTTTGTTATTTTTTTTAAATCTAAAAAAAAAATACAAACATATTCGACTATTGTTTATAACAAATTGTTTTTTTAATAAACAATTAAAATATTAATGAAAAAAAAAATTTTTTTTATCTTGTAGAGAATAATAAAAGAAAAATCGCAGGATAGTGGACAAAATATTTGATTTATTAAATGTACAACGTTTCGTCCATAGATTTAGACTTTTTCATGTATATAAATACATAAAAAATAACAATCGCAAACCATTAGTTTTAAGACCAAATTTTTTTCTTTATAATTTGTTTAAATAATAACAAAACTTCAAAAATGTTTTTAAACAATTAAAAAAAATTTTCTTAAAAATTTGTTTTATTAAAAAATCATAATATTTTATAATATACACACACATACGTGGTCTCAAATGATTCCTAGGATGTCAAAACGTGAAGATCTATTAATATTCCGAAAAAAAAAATTCGGACGAATCCAATACTTCCGTACCATAGTACAGATAGGAAGTAAAAAAATCACATCAAAATCGAACCCCTGCACCCTACGGTGCCATAAACAAACATACACACACACCCACACTGCGTCAAATACATAACACCCCTCTAGTCGGGTCACATTAGCTTTTCCGACTTCGATTCGCAGGGGGAGAGTTTCTCGCGGGTGGGGGGCGTAATAAATCATAAATTCTTAGCATTCGGGCGAAGCCGAAGGGGGACCGCTAGTTGAGTATAATAATAAGGTGAACGAATAGAAAAAATATTTCACCCTTTTTAGTTTTTAGAGACATTCTGAGTCATTTTTAGGGTTCCGTACCTCAGAATGAAAAAACGGAGCCCTTATAGGATCACTCTCGTGTCTGTCTGTCCGTCCGTCCGATCCCACCCCCCCTTATCTTCTAACTACTGAGCCTAAAATTTTGAAAAAAATAAGGAATATAGGGCCTAATATTTTATAGTTTGCAGGTGAGGCGTTTATAGCCACCAAATAATTATTATCGTTTTTAGGGTTCCGTATCTCAATAAGAAAAAACGGAACCCTTATAGGGTCACTCGTTTGTCCGTCAGGCTGGCTGGGTGTTCGTCTTTTAAGACCCATTTTCTCAGGAACGGATAGAGATATCAAGTTGAAATTTATACAAAATACTAAGGTCTACGGTCCCTTAAAGTTGTAAAGAATTTAAGCTTTTAGGTCAACACAATCGAATGAATGAATTGTGGATTATAGACGCTCGATTGTGTTGAGGACAGACGCTAATGAGTCTGTCCTCAACACAATCAAAAGATACAGCCATTTTGTCATTTCATCAAAAACCAATAGGGTACTTCCCGTTGACCTAGAATAATAAAATTTGGCAAAAAGCAAGTTCTCGCAGCACAAGTAATGGAAAAAATCCGAAAATCACAAAAAGTAAAAAATAAAGGGGTCCTATTATCCTATACCTATTTTGATATTCGCAAACTCACTCATCAAAAACCTATAGGGTACTTCCCGTTGTCGTTGACCTAGAATCATGAAATTTGGCAAAAGCAAGGTCTCGCAGCACAAGCAAAGGGAAAAATCCGAAAATTACAAAAAGTAAAAATTAAAGGGGGTCCCCACACAAAAAACGGAAAAATCTTTTAAAGACTGTATCTTTGGAACCGTAACATGTAGCCGGTTGAAATTTTCACAGAATATGTCTACCTAATTTAATTGTTGTAACGGTACGGAATCCTCGTAGCGCGAGTTCCACACGTACTTGACCGCTTTTTTTTAATATAAATTATTTTAACAACATTAATATATTTCGTAGTCAAACAGTTCCTTTGAATAATTTCACTTTTAAAAACTAATTTTGAGTATTAAATTCTACATTTTTTGATTAAAATAATTTCTAGTTAGTGTCACTTCTTGAACTGATTTACAATAGTCCGGTCGCATCATAAGCTGTTTGCTATAAAATATATTTCTGTTGTGCAGTAAATTCATAATTTCATTTGATTATTTCGTATATTTTCATTTAGGTACTTATCATTTCAATAATAATTTAAATAATTAAAATATAAAACCTGCATTGTAAGGTGTAGACACATTTTAGTCTGATATCTTTACAATCTGGGTGTGGTATATTTTCAGTAATTAACTCTGATTTCTGCGTTTGGCGAGGCTTCGCCTCGTCTGAAATTTAGAAAACATCAGTAATTTATTACCGTTTCGTATTTGACGTCGTATCGTAGTATTAAAGATATTTGTTATAATTAATACGTTTTTTTTCTTCACATCACGAAAATTAAACCTTCATGTGGAACTGGGTGGGCCTCTAGAGGTTCCAAACCTTAATAATACTAAATAAATAAAAGAAAAAAAATAGATTTAGGGTTTACAGGAAAACCTAAACGAAAATCCTAAGTTCTTAAATTCCCACGGGACACGGAAAATTAGGCATAGAGCTGTACCAAGTTATCAAATATACCATTATTTGTGCCGTGGTACACGTGGAGTAGCGGTAACGCGCTCGCATGACTCCACGAAGAGCCGGGTTCAAATCCAACTGACGATACCTACGTGATTGTTTTTAGTGTATTTGCCATATGGCACATACACTATTGGCGTCGGTCGGATGGCGGGACCTAGGGGTCGGACCAAAATTTCTCGACGTTTCATAGCCTCCTGAACAATTTGGCACGATTTTTGGAAATGTTTATATATATATATGTATGTGTGTGTGAGTGTGAGTGTGTGTGTGTGTGTGTGTGTGTGTGTGTGTGTGTGTGTGAGTGTGTGTGTGTGTGTGTGTGTGTGTGTGTGTGTTCGCGGCATAACTCTCGAAAGACTTAATTGATTTGAACGAAATTTGGTAGACACGTTGGAATCCATCACCGCACGGAACCTATTTAAAATGGGCCCAATCGGACCATTTTAAGGGTAGTTTTTAGGGGTTGAAAAAAGTTTTTGGGCCCAAAAATACCGAAAAAAATCTCAGAATTGTTTGAAAATTGGAATTTAACCCTTTAGTAGAGATTAAAATGTGTTGCTAAAATTTTAACAAAATCGGCATGACAGGACCGGACTTACAAATTTTATGAAAACACTAGTTTACGGATAGTGATTTATTTGCTGACGGGTGTATTTAATTTGGTACAGAGGTTACATTGATAATAATATTGAAATTAGGAAAAAAAATATTATTTTAAGGGATGTATTAAGGGGTTAAATTTTTCATTTTGTCCAAAAACAAACTTAAGTTCACATAATAAAGCCACAAGGCCTGTATTAGCAAATACACTATATTGTCGGCATCAGGGTTTTGGCACTGCGACCCGAGTTTTTTTTATAATGTAAACATTTTGCAATTTTTCACTTTAAATTACTTTAATTAAATTTGATACGGAAAAATTTTGAAACACTAAAAAGAACAAAGTAAAATATAATCAAAAAAATCTTTTTAAAAACATACTTAAGTTATTTTTTACCCCTACCTAACTCCTTATTTTTGTACTGAACCCTCGATGCGCGAATCTGACTCGCACTTGGCCGGTTTTTTTAGTCGGTTCTATTGTCGTTTTTTTATTATTTTTAATGTCCTTGCATTTATTTTTTTCCGGGTCGCTCGGGGTATTACTATAAGTAAGATTCAAGCGTAAACCACAAACCCAGTCATCAGAATTCCATAACAGGAGTTAATGAGGGTACAAAAAATAAAGAATGAAAGATTTATGATAAACGCATAATATACGGTTAAGCAGTGATGGATTTACGCCTAGGCCCGTGAGGCCCGGGCCTAGGGCGGCAAAATTTTAGGGGCGGCAAAAACTTAAGTACGACAGAATTTCGAAGGCGCAAAAATATAAGTATAATTGAAATTAATAATTGACTTGGATTCGTTTTGTTGTTAATGTATGAAAAGTTTTCAGTAAATCATATTAGATAATTTTATTATTGAATTTTGTTTTTAGATTGTAAGTATACTGTTAATTTTCTAATTTATCAATATTGGCCTTTAATAAAAATCTCTTGGGTATTTATTTAAAAGCCACAGAACTATTTTTGCTTATATTTTCGTAAGAAATTGAATGTTTTTTTTTTCTTATTTAATTTGATGAATCATCAGAATAATATAAAACAATAAAAATTAACTAAGAATTTAAACCAATATATCTTGAAGCATAGAAAAAAAGGGCGGCACATCGGCAAGGCCTAGGGCGGCATCGACCCTAAATCCGCCACTGCGGTTGTCATATAAAAATGAGTTTAATTTAAAATCTCACAAAGACAAAACATCATTCTTTGAAGTGTGACTATCTTAAAACTGTTAAAAACTTCGAGATTATCAGAATTAAGTAATGTATAGATACGATTAGCAACAAATAAATAAATAATAACAATTTGTTGTTAATTTGTGTGTAGTTTGTGTGTATGCATATAGTCGTAAATTAGGTACCGATAATGATAAGGATAGTGATACCAATATGCCGATGTTCTAGTTAAAATCTAATTAAACACTGTAATACAACAGACAAATCCCTATATACAGATTACAGACTGTTTTTCATAAAGGTCATTGCGTTTAACCTATAGCTGTTCACAATAATTTGTAGTTAAAAAAAAACCTGACAGTGCACTGTGCAAGTATAAGTTAGACGCGCGCGCCGAGGGTTTCATACAATCAACTATGTTATTTGCCTTTGAATTTCGAAAATTCGTTCATTCATTCAGTTCCTATTCGCTCCTAATAGTTCAAGCAACGAAGACCAAAAAAGGCCAAATAGCGGAAATAAATCCGTCTAGAAATCCATAGGAAATTTAATGCCCTAAACGATGTTTTTTGTCCTATCTCGATAACTTAAAAAATGTTCAAGTTATAAGCATTTAAGTTTACTTCAAAATCAGTTTTTTTCTTCTATTTGGCAATTTTTCATTCAATTCGCTTGAACTTAAATGCTTATAATTTAAAAATGTCTGAAGTTATCGAGATAGGACAACAAACATCGTTATAGGGTATTGCATTTCCTATGGATTTCAGGACGGATTTTTTTTTATTCGATATGGAAGGTACTCGAAACGCGTGTTAAAAAAACACGTAAAACTCTGTGATGATTTCAACTTTGACTGCCTTTAACTTCTCGATTTTAAAAGATATCGATATGGGACAAAAAGGACGGTTTAAGGCGTTCCTTGCTTTATGAACATGTGTATTTTCATTTTAAAGTTCAATGAAGAACACAATAAATAAAGCTATTGAAAAGGACATTACATTTTAACCATTGGGTTACTAAGGTTACAAAAATTATAATTTAAAAAAACTAAAAAACACGCTTTAATGAACTAAAAAGTAAAAAATAATTAATTTTATTGTAACAAAGCGTGGGGTGCTTTGTATCATATTTTCATACTACCCCACGCTTTTTTAGTTTTAGTTCATTAAAGCGTGTTTTTTAATTTTTTTAAATTATAATTTATTTTGGCTTTTTAGTCCTGGAGATCCTGGTCAGGATAATGGGACAAACTTATGGAATTATTGTATTGTAATCGGTCCTTGATAAGTGTGCAAAGTTTCAGTTCAATCTGAAGTTTTTTGCTTTTTTTTAGTCCTGGAGATCCTGGTCAGGATAATGGGACAAACTTATGGAATTATTGTATTGTCATCGGTCCTTGATAAGTGTGCAAAGTTTCAGTTCAATCTGAAGTTTTTTGCTTTTTTTTTTTAGTCCTGGAGATCCTGGTCAGGATAATGGGACAAACTTATGGAATTATTGTATTGTCATCGGTCCTTGATAAGTGTGCAAAGTTTCAGTTCAATCTGAAGTTTTTTGCTTTTTTTTTTTTTAGTCCTGGAGATCCTGGTCAGGATAATGGGACAAACTTATTGAATTATTGTATTGTCGTCGGTCCTTGATAAGTGTGCAAAGTTTAAACTAAATCTGACCGTTCAAAGTTGGTCAAAATCAAGTTCAAAGAAGTCGGTTACAAACTGACACACAAGCCCGCAAGCAAGCCCACAAACATACAGGTGAAGCTAATATAAGCGTGTTAAAAAGCGGGTGATTTTCAAGAAGCTGTAGCGCGCTTACCATTAGTACCACGCAGAAAAGTTGTAGGAAATGTAATCCTCTTTAAAACATTACATAGTGGAAGAATTGCTTAAGTCGACCGTTTCTGAGATATTTCCTTTAGAGACTCCCCTCCCACCTTAGCTCCACTCCCACCCATCAGGACCACGGCCTACAAGCCCGGAAACCATGAAGACTTGGAATAAAACGTTTTGTTTGACGTTTTTGTTTGATTAGTGTGCAATGGGCCTTATAACTCAGGAACTGGAGTTCAGAAAGTTAGCGTGACGAAAATCGTCACGAAGGGTCCGCGCGGCAATTACTCGTAGAGATTTTGCAGTACGTTAAATGTAAATATACGATAGGGTAGGTGGGTCTTTAGACTTTATGCTTCACGTACAAACTTGTCGTTCGGACGTCATTAGGAGGGGGGGGGGGCAGCGATTCACCGATTTCGAGCAGTTTTGTACACTTAATAAAACTGCTGTAGTGACTGAACCACTCATCGAATCAAAGAATTTCAGGTGTCAGCGTAACAAAACAGAGAAATTAGAAACATAACATATAATCATAAATAAAAAAACACACAATGATTTTCCAGCCTATAATAATTTTTTTTAATATTTTCAACGTTTGTTCAGTCATGGGGGTTGACCGATTTGAAAAAATTCGACGCTGTTGGGGTAGAATGTTTACGGATTGGTCTCATATAATTTTTATTTAAATCGGGTCAGTATAGTTTCTTTTTTTCTAGTAATCAGTTAATTTTTTAATTATGTTACCTCGTATCTCCTGCATTTGTGAACCGATTTTGATGATTCTTTTTTAATTATTATAGGGCATACCTTCAGAATGGTCTCACATAAATTTTGCTTAAATCGGTTCAGTAGTTTTGACGTGACAACATCTTACAAATTACTCCCTTACTTCTAGGATGGACCAGACGGTACTCTGAGGTGGGTCGAGCCCACCCGGCCCTCCTCTAGTTACGCTTTCATCCCAGGCAGACGTAGTCACGCCTAAACACCCGCGCCCGTGTAGAAGACACAGTCTACCCATTTTTTTCTTAGTATAGGGGGGGCTACAAAGTTCTTGGCCTGGGGTCCGTCAAAATTCTTGATCTGGGGGTCCACTTCATGATTTGGGGGCCATGCCTCTAACACCACTAGTTCTTTCGAAATTTTAGCTGTATAGCCTGTACTATAGTTTGGGTAATCAGCTATACCGAAAATGCTGCCGCGAGTTACCGGTTACCCACTGATCTAGTGGACGGATTTGTATGAATGTATTGGTTACACATGTTTCTATTGAACGAGATATGATTGTAATCGTAGAATTAGAAATAAATGCTAGTAGAAATCTATTAATTACCAATTTGATTTTGGAAGTCAATAACACTGATTTTAATTTAGAAAATGTATAGTTCATTAACTACATATATTATGCATTTTGTAAAAATTATTGTTTTGTGATTTTCATGTATCTATTTGAAAATTTGTTTTTATCATATCTAGACGAAACGTACTCCTGGGAAAACTACCTGGTGAATACATAACAATAAACGATCCAGTATTCCGGACTTCTCCGGTGTGTGCTATCACAAACAGGTACACGCATACCATGATGAATGATGCTATACAGAGTGTTCCACAGAATGCCATACATAAGAAATACGTATATTATATACCATCTTTTATTTGGAGCACAGGAAGTTGAAATTTTGCCAGTTAATGTTGCAATTGTGTGTAAAAAGGTGAGGGGTACATATTGCATAGGCCCCTACTGATTTGTTGTTTTTGACTTGAATAACGTCTAATGTCTCATACTGGGTTTGAGAAATATTTGCTGTTGCGGAAATAGAAGGAAGTAGTTGTCATGTGAAACAAAACACATATTATACATATTATGTTGAGGTCTATATGTTGACATAAGCCAGATGGGTTTATGGTAAAATAGATTACCGACAGGTTCAAACGGCAAGCCCAGGTTCGAATCCAGAAGGCTTTTAATATTTTTTTGAAGCTATATTTCTCGCACGTTTGGGATGGGGACCTAGCATACAAAAAGTGAAACGTCACGTCACGAAAAAATGAAACGTTACGCAGTACTTTTGTAAAAATTATCCGATTCTTTTGAAAATTGATAGGTATTTGCGAGTTTTATAGATTGTGTGCACGAAACCTACTAGCGCCGCTAGTGGGCAATAGTGCAGGATTGAACTCATTTTTTATTATTGTTATATACCGCGAATTTTTTTTAATAAACGAATACCATTTAATCTAGCTGTGGGCATATAGTACAAATAGCATAGCATAAAAGGTATGTGAAGACATTTATTTCAAGTTTTTTTCTACTTCAATTTTGACGTATAATAGAAAAATAATTGATTCGTTATATCAGACATGAAGGTGTACCTCTATGTCTATGATTTATATTGACAGCATAACCTCAAACCATGGCGCCGGTGATCTTGCGGATCGGGTTTGAAAGTATCAAATTTATATTAATAATTTTCAAATAAGTTAGAAGTAAAATCGTGGTTTTACTTACTTGACTTTTTAAATAACAATGCTTACTGATATATACGAAAAATTAAGTTCAAAGTTTAAAATGGTGGTCACAACGAGCGCTCGCATCGATATTATTCTAACTCCACCCCCTTGCACACAGCCTATACTAATAATTTATGCTTTTTATATTGTCATGATATTTAAAAATTTAATCCATTCATATTCATAGCAACTATATACATGTTAGGGAGAAGATCCAATCACAATTCTAGAAAGAGAGAATGATAGTCGTCTACAATAGCTATCTCTTCCTCTCATTTCCGTGCCAATATTATAAAGGAACGCTCTGTCCACCCTCCATGTCTAGAGTATTTTGTATGTATGAAACACAGTGTATACTACATATTATTTCAATGATATAAAATCATAGACATAGGTTATAAATTGTATGTGTGTAATAATAATACATTTATTATTTTATATTTAGATATTTTATTGTCGTTCTGAAATATTCTAAAATAGAAAAAGGGACGAATATATGAAGTAAGAGAAAATATTAGATCCAATGTACAGAATGATCCAAAATTTCGTTGCCAGACCACAAACGTGGATACGGAAAAATGATTTAAAAAAAAAAGTTATTAACAAAAGCTTAATTCCAAATTAACTGCTATAAACCAGTGCTCAAAAGTTTTTTTTATGGCGTCATACCCCGCAGCTATGACGTCATCGACATTTTTTTAAAATGACAACCTCCTATTTTTTCCCGTTTTTGATAGATTCTTCAATTGTCTAAATGACAGTATAAAAATGTTGAAACTTCACATAAGAAAATTTTCGAGCAAAAAACAATTGAAAATTAAATTTTTAGAAGGTGAGAACTCAATAAGCGATGACAGGTAGAGTAGTGTAACCTCCTCGCCTGCTCTCCGCCTTGTAAAAATTAAAGTTTTAATTGTCTTTTGCTCGAAAATTTTCTTACGTAATATAATCTACCAAAAACGGCAAAACAATAGGGGGTTGATATTTAAAAAAAATGTTGATGACATTATAACCGTCTGTACGAATAGCTGCGGCGTTCAAAAAATCCTTCGTCAGCCGTGAAGCAAGCCTGGCAACGCGAAACCACTGAATTTATAAACTGCATTATTATTTGCCAAGCTGCGCTCTTGGCAAAACATTTATCTTTTTTACATAAAGAATTCAGAAAAGCACGCAAAGTATGTCACATTTTGTCAACAAATTGCTTGGAAACAAAATCAAGCAATTTTCATGGCTTACTATTGATTTTAATTGACAAAAATTAAATAAGTTAAAAAAACTCCACGCATTGATATCTCCAAAACAAAGGCCGATCGGAAAAAAATATTTTACATTTTATGCGTACAAATTACAAACCAATCCTGAACACGAATTTTCATTTTTCTCCTCCTGGTGTAAATTATCACCCTGTATAATGCTCGGCTATTACTTTTTACATGCAAATAGTCTACATTTTGTTTATAATAATATGAATGGAAAATTTTAGTTACTACCTCCTGTAATTTAAAAAATATTTTTTTTCTGTTTTCATAATAATGTATAGCTACAGATTGATTCATTTTAGCGTTGTGATATATTTACAATCTTTTCAGTATGAACATTCAGCAAATCGGTAGAATGTAAAATATTTTGATGGAAAGGCGTTCAACAACAGTCCTCTTCTAAATCCTAACAGTTATAAATGCTTAAAAATCAGTTTTTTTCACAGATGTTCTAGTATAACTTCTTACAACCCCCGAACAATTATTGCTTACTCTCCTCTCAAATTCAACTCAATGTATATCCAGAGAAATTATAGAATTAAAAAAAAACATCACGGATCTTTCAGTTTTTGATAAATATATATATAATTCTTGCATCCCCTTTGCTGATCATGGTTTTTTTGGCAGTGAAAAATGTTAACCATTTCGAAGCTTCCAAGCGCAATCTAATATGAAAAAAATTAGATTTATAGGGTTCTGTACCAAAATGGTAAAAAACGGAACCCTTATAGTGAGACTCCGTTGTCCATTCATCTGTCTGTCACAGGCCTTAAACTTCTGAACGACTGAACTTAGAAACTTGAAATGGTATACAGCTAGGCTGCTAGAGTATTGCGTCACTAAGATATTCCAGATCGTTCTACAAAATTTTTTTTTTTTTAAAAGCAGCGTAATTCTTTGTGACCAATAAAGTGAGAGGCCGAACAGCCAGCTCAAGTTATGCATATGACCTAGGTTAAAATGTCAGCCAATATCAACAGCCCGATATAAAAGTCACCCATCAATATGGCAATGCACAAGTTGGGGTTTTACACAATGGCCGCCATTTACAATCCGTTTATTAGGAATCAGTGGTTCACCTGTTTGATAGGTTTACGCGCCATACAATACAACAACATTATAGAGATAGATTTTCTTGAACGGGTAGATTCGTCGGTGGATTGCGTGTTTACTAGCAGTACAGTTAGGTTGGTATGCAGGACATATACCATACCATACACATACATTTTGTGTAGGAACACATAACCACTATCGGGGGGTTGGAAGCTACTGTCTTGTTTACAGTAGTCACTAAGCACATACAATCCGCTGATAACATTGATAACGGCTGCGCTATACCTGTATACTACCCTATAATTCAGGAAAGCCATTACCGTGCCAGTGTATATATTTCGTCTTTTTTTAATGATTGATGAATTTTAATTGAGATACCATAATTTTGTATTACTTATTTTATGCTCTTCAAATCTTTTCAGAAATAAATAATATCAATACTATCTGAGCTGAAGAAGATACTTTCTAGATTCTAGATACAAAATATTACCAAAGAGTCAATATACCCAAAGTCAATTTCGTTGTGCTGTAGTCGAACATGGAAAAATCACGAAATAGGTGGATGATGTGGATTCCTCGGGAACTACTGAATTGATCGAGATAAAAGTATCCTGCAGGTCATAAATTATCTGCATGCAAAATTACATTCGGGCCCGTTGCGCAACTTTCCGGCCCGGCCCGCCCGGGTAGATTTTGGTTTGACAACAAAACAATCAAGAGCGACGAATTTCTCATTTTATTGCGTATCTTTTGGTTACACTGTTACAGTAGATCTTACAGTTCTTTACATTTTTGATCATTGCTCATCCCCCTCTTGTCTTAGCGTAATAATATATAGCCTAAATGTTATTTTATATATTAGGTATAGTATAGACTAGCGGTACCTGTCCGGCTTCGCCCGGGTGGTATGAAATTATGATTTAATAGCGGTCACCCATAGCTCCGCTCACGTATATTTCTATATTATTAATTTGTTATCCCCCTGCGAAGCGAAGTCGGGCTGGTGGTGTTTATAATATTAGTAGGAAATTCTTTCGCATTTTAGCGTAGGTATAGGCGGACCTACGCTAAAATGCAAAAGAATTTCTGCAGAGTTACGTTTTGTTAGAATCCCACGGGAATTATCCCCTGCGAGAAATTTATCAAAATAAAATATAGCCTATATCACTCAGGGATAGTGTAGCTTTCTATTGCCTGGTGAAAGAATTTTTAGAATCGGTTCAGTAGTTCCAGAGATAAGAATTTATGAATTATTATCCCCCTCCCGCAAGAATCTCTTCCCCTGCTACCCTGCGAGAATCTCTCTCCCTGTGAAGTATTTATAATATTAGTACTAGTAGGAATCCGCCAATACGCTAAAATGCAAATGAATTGCAGTGTTACATTTTGTTACTATCTCCCTACTACTATGTCAAAGAAACAATATAAAAAAAATTAAAAAATGTATCTATATAAATAAATATTAAAAAAAGAAAAATTTCACGGAAAAATATAAATAAACTATATTACGGCCCCCGTTCGGGTTTGCCCGGGTGCTAAGAATTTATTATTACTATCCCCCCCCCGCGAGAAATTCTCCCCCTGCAAAGCGAAGTCGGACGGGTGGTGTTTATAGTATTAGTAGGATTCCGCCTACACGTTAAAATGCAAAAGAATTTCAGTTACGTTTTCTTACTTAAAGTAATCGATGCAATGTGGTTATCTCAATATCTTGCATAATATGTTCTTTTGAAAAATCATTATGGCACGGCATTTTTATAAGAAACATTGAATTTTTAAATAAAACTGTCAAAATTACCATGATAACGCCGCGCCGGCGCCGTTGTTTTCAAAACCACCTATGTTCATTTTCAAAATTTGCCATTTAAAACCACATTGCATCGATTACTTTAAGTGCAAATATCTTGAAAAAGGTTACTCCTATCCAGTTTTATAAAGTATACCTTTTTTACGTAAAAATGACGGGAAAATCAATTTTTTAATTCAAAAAATAGTACGAATGCGTACAAAAAAGTTATGACTATTTGAATGAGTGAAAAGGTGTGTAAGTGGCGCCCCCTACAAGTAAGAGCCATATCAAGGTCAGATTTAAATTTCTCATGTCAAAAAATCCCCATATACCAAATGTCATTAAAACGCCTAAATTATTTTAAGTTATTTAAGAAAATCAAAAATAAAAATTAAACTTTGACACCCTGTATCTCTTTTAATATCTACTTTCGGAATAGACAAGTTGGGGTCTATCGCAATATTTTTTTGTAAGAAATCAGCTGTTACTTTATGTCCCATTCTTTTTGAGACACGCTGTAGATAGTAAAAAAATTCTACACCCCCGTTTTACCCCCTTTGGGGTTGAATTTAAAAAACTCTTGAATAGCCTATAATCTTCCTCAATAAACGGGCTATCTAACAAAAATTTTTTTTCAAATCGGACTAGTAGTTCCTGAGATTAGCGCGTATAATTTCAACTTTAGAGCTTTATTGAATTACTTTCAAATACCGAAATCTCACTGACAGCTAACTATATTCCTATATTTCTTGTATGGAATAATTGTAGTTTATACAACCAGTACAAATATGTATAATGTATAAATATGTTTAATGATATCTAAACGCGAGTAAAATTGACGTTCACGGAAGCGAAGCCGCGGTTTCAGGCTAGTTATAAATATAAAAAAAGTGGTCGACCACAGGTGCCTTATATTATGCGTGCATACCGGTTAGTACAGTGCGGTACATAAATGTGCAGTAGTACGTCGTGTTAATTAACTTACACGTGGCATATCGGTGCGGTGAAAACAGAGCGTTGCAGCAGCTCTCTTGCCGGCGTCGATCTTTTCGCAACGGCAGCAACAGTCGACAGCGGCGATCGCGGACACACTGACGCTGAGCGTCGGCGAGCTTACACCCTCGGACGTCGCTCCCTCGCTTTGCACGCCCTTCACCGCCAACCACGTCTCGTTATCGTTCCCTCCATCTTTTTGAACTTTTACCAATGAGCAGTTCGTTTTTCCGCTAAGCTCGTCGAAAAATTTTATTTTTTCTGCTGTCGTATCAAAACATTTACTCGGTTTGTCTTTATTTTTAAAGATTGATTGTTTCGTTTTTGTTTTGAGAACCTCCTGCGGCCCTTCTCTCAAGTTATTTTGATCGCTTTCAGTTATTATTTTATTCCTACAATGTCGATTACGTCCATATTCTTTCTTCTCGCTTTCAAAAACTGTTGACTTACTGACATCTGTTTTAGTTAGCAATATGTTTTTGAGATTTTTCTGAGGTTCTTCATAGTTTTGAGTTACTGCTTTATCAATATTTTGATTTTCAATTGTTTCTATCAATTGTTTTTCATTCATCTGTGTATCGATCTTTCTTTCACGAACCGATGGTAATTTCAACAGCCGATTATGAAAGATGTAACGCTTAGCAGTTGTTTTAAAGGCAGTATCTTCAAGTTCATTGATGAATGTTTGATTCGCATTGCGATTTTTTAATATGATTACCGAATTTAAACCAGGCAAACAATTAGTATTTACTCCTGATGGATCAATCAGTGTATTATCAAATGTCCGGTTCAACTGGTCATTACTATTCGATTCTGTTAATAATTGATCAGACTCGGTGTGCATTAGAAACAGCTTCGCCGATGTAATTTGTTTAATTGATTTATATAAAGGATAATAAACGGATGAACGATTAACGTCTAACATATTTCTTTCATCGATGTCTTTGATCCTATCACTTCCACTTACAAATACGTTCGGATCTATAGTAGTTTCGTTCTTATTTTCAGAAGGTATATTATCTAGATTTTCAAAATAACATGTAGACCTGATTCCGGAATCGTTATCATTGGTTGCCACTAGATGTGAAGAAGTAAGACAATTGTTTTTAGAAAGATCTGTGCTATCGAAGCAAATTGGAATTCTGGAACGAGCTTGGAAATGTGATAATTCTTTTGGCAAATCGTCTGACATTATTGATTAATTAATAAGACTTGAGAACTGTCTAGAACTATATTTGACGTTAAGTAATCGTTTATTTTTTAAATTTAACTATAATTCGTATTAAAAAATACATTATCGTATAATTTTAACTATAGAAAATAGAAAATACTCGTATCTGTACGTCACGCAAAAACTCTCCAACGTTGAGCCCTGATGTCATGAAATTTAAGTATATTGTGCCTGGCAAATTTGGATAAATGACTATTTTCAGCTCGTTACGTTGTTTCCTTCCGGGCGAAGCCGAGTCGGGCAGCTAGTAATTTACAAAATAGCGTACCCGCGGTGAAAAGCACCACAAGCAGCGGATTTATTTCGTGCTGTTAATTTTTTTTTATCAATTTGAATAATATATTATTGTTTGATTATTCGAGCAATATTATTTGAACGCACTTGAGTGTTAAACATTCCGGTTGAATTTTGCGACAAAACTGATCAAGAAATGAAGAACGCAGGCAATAATATACCAATAATATTATAAAATACATTTCTAAAAAGGAACCGGGTGGCGTCTGTCAACTTAAACACCTGAAGTAATAAATGATGATGGTGACAGCTAATCAATCTGATGATGCCTAAGAAAGGTTAACGATTAATTTTATTCGTGCTAAACAAGCTTTTTTGCGCTTTTCAATTTCAACTTTAAAAATGTTATAGCCCAGTGGTTCTCCAGCTTTTCCATGTTACGCTTTCCTTGCCTTGTCGAACTTTTAATGACCTACTTGAAAAAGCTCTCCTATATAAGACTAGCGGCCCCGTCCGGCTTCTCCCGGGTGCTAAGAAAGCCCGGGTGCAATACACTACTCACTCGTTTCGCTCGTTTGCTTGAATATTATAAATACACTACTCACTCGCTTCGCTCGTTCGCTTGAATATTAAAATTACATTACTCACTCGCTTCGCTCGTTCGCTATATATATAAACCTTCCGGGAACAATTCCGTATTACATGATTTTTGCGTAACTTTAACCGTTTACGCAGAGCACGCAACGGAAGCTCTCAAAAAGAATAATTTTTCCTGTTTTTGCAACATTTTTTATTGATGCTCCGCTCCTATTGGTCGTAGCGTGATATTATATAGCCTATAGCCTTCCTCGATAAATGGACTATCCAACACAAAAAAAATTTTTCAATTCGAACCAGTAGTTCCTGAGATTAGCGCGTTCAACCAAACAAACAAACTCTTCAGCTTTATAATATTAGTATAGATAAGGTGATGAGATGGACAATTCGACCGCGCTTGGTAATGTTATAGGATAAATAAAATTAGTATATAGCTATGCCGTTGTTTATATGCCTCCTCTTATAAAATACCCAGTTCCCAGACCCAGGCAGTGGCGTATCTACCACAGGTGTTCCAGGTGGCAATCACCGGGGCCCCCTAACCTCGAGGGGCCCCCAATTTTTGGGTCAACTACTGATTGATTAATTCTTACACTATTTGTAATAATAGTTGACATTACTGTAATAAATTTTCTTAGCAAACTCTATATCGTTTATGTCAATAATTATGATTTGATGAAGACGACTGGAGGATTTATTTATCCTTAAATATAAAAGAGCGCAATATTATTATCTGAAGAATACCAGTAGAACTTCTTTTAATTACAGAGTCGTTTATATATGACGTAGAACATTTTGAGAATACAATCAAATGTTGATGGGATGATGATGTCATGAATAATTGGAAATTTTTCTTAGTTGAGTAAAGTGGGGGGACGGGGGCCCCAAAAAAAATTTTACACCTGGGCCCCGCGAAGTAAAGTTACGCCACTGGACCCAGGCTCTAACCTGAGAAAGTAGGATGCAGATAAGACGGGAGAACCTGAAAGGAAAGACAAAATGGACGCGAAGACTCATACTAATTTGTTAAAATTGCATCAATCGAGAGCAGGGTGAGGTAAATTACTATACATAACACAAATATTTAATCGCGACGAACAGTTTGGGTACCACTGTCACTGTTGCACATTCATTTTTGGTGAAAATATGAATTGATACTAGGTTCTAATCGTACTAATATACAGTGTGTCCCAGGATAGATGTAACAAGAAGTGCAACGAACAAAAAATTTTCGAATTTCGGAATGGCATTTGGGGATCGAGCGAATCCTCCTTGATGTAAAAGTAAGGTATACCTACCGAAAATGAGTTGATTCGGTCTTCTACGGGGTGTTTTAAAAGCATAGTTGTAAAAACCACCTTATAGAAACCACCAAGAATAAAGTACGTTTATTTTTCAAATTATGAAAAAATTCCACTAAGTAAGAAAAGTTGTTAAGAATGAAATTTTATAACCCCGTACCAAATTTCAATATAAAAAAAATCGTTACCTAATATTGTGTTGTTTTCATTGTATCGTTCAAAATAAAATAGGTACGATTTATTCAAGTTCAATTTCGAACATTTTTTCTTCATACACCTCTTGTTAAGTCTATCCTGGGACACATTGCATAAAACGGTAGCGTTGCGTATATTTTGCAATTTGCTATGTTTAGATGGGAAAATTTTTTCCAGAATATTCTGTCTGTTTGTACTAGCATCACTGTAGAATGGCTGGATCGATTTTGATGAAAATGGGCACACTATCAATTGGTACCTTAACTTAAAATGTAGGGTATTTTTGTCCGGCTACAATCGGATTAAGAGAAATTTTCCGTCAAAACCGACATTTATACAGGCGAAGTCGCGAGTGAAGGTTAATAACTGAATATACAATAAGAATCATATCACACTCTATTTACCTTAGTTGTCGAGCGTCTACAGTCTACAATACAAAATAGTGTATGAAATGAGAATGAAGGAATTTAAAAAATCAATTTCACTTTTTTTTATTACCTATAAATTCGACCCTGCTATCGGCACTGAATAAAAAACATTTTATTAACTGATTAAGTATAAGACAGTTAATAAAACAACGAAATAAATAAAAATAAATCATTAGGTTTTATCTTCACTTTTTATTAACAACTGTATTTTCAAATACACAATAATAGCGATAACAATGTATATACAGACATTTTTATTATCTACAGAAATATTTTTAGTAACTTTGTACAACAAATTTTAACGTTGCATATTTTTCTTATAATAAAGCAACAATATTTTATGCACACATAAATATAGATACATTCTATCGCGGTGAATATATTATTTGTGCATATATTATATAGCCATAGGTATATATTAGGTATATAAGTACCTACCTTAGTATAAGGAGAGTAACCAGAAATTGAACTTGAGGCGCGTTTTTTTCATTTTTGTAACAGTTTCTTTTATTTAAACCGCCATTTAACGCAATTAATCGATACAATTTTGCATCGATTTAAGATTTGAAGGTTACCGGTTCATTATTATTCAACACAGCTGCTATGATTCTAATTTAAGCCTTACAACTTATTATGCCTACTTCTACCAGCATATTAAATATGGAATCATGTTTTGGGGTTGTAGTATATCGAAACTCCGTAGAGTCTTCTTACGCAGAAGAAAGCCATAAGGATTATTTTCAATCTTGGATATCGTGACAGCTGCAAAAATTATTTTATAAGACATAAAATTTTAACTGCTCCGTCTATCTACATTTTTTACTTGCTTTGTCACATTCAGAAATATTTTGGGAAGTACTCCACTCACAGTACACTGCATAGTTATCAAACATATAATAATAACTTGATTTTACTCCCTAAACCGAACTGTCTCTATTGCAATAGCCCAGAATATTCAGCTTTGAAATTTTTTAACAGTCTTCCTGCTGAGCTGAAGTCACTTCATTCCCTAAATTTAAAAGAGAGCTAAAGACTCTACTAATTAAATCATGTTTGTATTCAGTTAATGAATTTTATTCAATTAATTATAATTATTAAATATTTTTGTATAACGAATCCTGTTCACTGCTATATTGGACAATAAAAAATATATTCTATTCTATTAGGAGGTAAAAAGTACCCTTTTAGCTACACTAAATGGTTCCAGGGCCGTAGCGAAGGAAACATAGTAGGGCAATACCCTACCTTAAAATTAGCCAACATTGAATAAAATTCTGCCTTTTAAAATTTGCGTCCTAACTCCTACTTCAAATTTCAGTTCTATCTAAAACTGGGTTATAGCTACGGCCTTTTTGGTTCATACAACATACAATGTGTAAAAAATACACTTTTTGTCAAGTTTTACGAGCGGTGCTTATTTATTTATAAACCTTATTATAACAGTTTCATTCATTTCATTAGCACTACGTAGGTCAGAAGTCATAAAAATTATTATCTATAAAATCTAATAAATATAATAAGGTTTTATTAAAAATATAAAAAATGCCAGATCGAGTATAAAATGTCCTAGTCAACATATTTTTATTTTAATAGTTTAATTTTCTTCACTATGGCGTCGTTTTTGGTTATTCTGTTTGTAGAAAAGTGTTTTTTAAAAATCGACACAAAAATATGTATTATGTAATAGAGATTCAAAGAGCGAAAATTGTAAACAAAATAAGCAGGTCAGAAATTTGATTTTCAAATTATTATTATACCGGTTGCTGATTTCCTTTGCGGGTAATAGGAATTTTACATGTAAAATCATGTTTCCCTTTATATTTTGGTGAAAAAAAAACAAATACAAAATTTGTTCATAATTTAAAAACTCTATCTGACACGTATGTTTGCAAATTACTAATATGCAGCTTTTAATTACAAAATAATTATTAAGGAACTGTAATTAAGTTTAAATTAAAAATATTTTTAATAAAAATAATAATAAAAATATGCAGCTTTTATTTACAAAATAATTATTAAGGAATATTTTATCCGAATAGCATGGCTATTCGGATAAAATATTTTTAATTTAAACTTAATTACAGTTCCTTAATAATTATTTTGTAAATAAAAGCTGCATATTGGTAGGTAATTTGCAAACATACGTGTCAGGTAGAGTTTTTAATTAGGAACAAATTTTGTATTTGTTTTTTTTCACCAAAATATATAGGGAAGCAGGAAAATTCATAGACATGATTTTACATGTAAAATCCCTATTACCCGCAAATCAAATCACCACCCGGTATATATAGAATAATAACGAACTGAAGACATTAGGACTAGGCTCAGATAACTCTAGTAGTTGGACTTAACAAGAAAAAAAACGACTTAAGCATCTGCATACTGGAGAAGGAATTTTAAGGCCACCAACAGCCAAGGTTATTTGGACCTAGCACCAATCCATATTTTCAATTTTTTATTTTTTAATATTAAAATGAAAATCCAATTGATATTTTTACCAGTTCTCAGATTAGAAACTTGGAAACTGGGGGCTATTCTCAAATCTCAAGCCTTGGAAGGAAGTGTTAATAAATTCATTATATTTTAAAATAAATAAATACATTTTTTTTAATCTGGCTTAAATAACTAAGCGAATGTAAACAAAATAAATAATTAATTATAATAAATATTTAATGTATAATTTTTATCTAATTGATAAGGCATCCTACAACGGAATTTAATCATCGGTATATTATTATGCATGATGGAATTTTTTTAATCTAAAAGTTAAAAATTAAAAGATTCCCTTTTTGACTGTATTTTATACAATTAATCTACAAAAAAAAATGCTCTTACCATTTTAGCATTAAGTAAACTTTTCGCAAAGATGGTGGCTTTCGCGTAATCTTTTAGGTCGCGTCAACTTGGTGAAATACTCTAGCAATTCAGGAGACACCCCCGAATAATTAAGACAAAAAAAATGACTTACGGGATCCATGAAAAAAAGTGAAATTTAACCGAACTATAAAACAGGTTGAAAATATTGCATCAATAATTTATATACTTAGAATAAATGTAATTTTTAAGAGTTTTTGTACTTCGAAGTTGCAATACAACTTGCATAACACAAATAATATTATTTAGTCTAGTTCACAAGTTGAAAAACTTGTTAATTCTTGCTACTGCTAGTTAAAATAATATGTGTGATAGCTTATTTGATTCGTAATGACGTCTAGAAAAATGTGCGAAAGTTTTAAACCCGCAGATAAAAAATTGCAAAAGTTATTAACAATTAAATACTCCAAAAAATGAGAATACGTTTTTTGCAATTAACTCGAAAACTATTAATATTTAAGAATTGAAACACAAATATTCTTATTTCTTAAAAAGGAGGAAATTTCCAAAAAAAAGGTCAACTCCCGGAACTTCATCTCTGTTATTAATACTTAGTTACAATTTAATGTTGAAAATAGGGTTTTTTGCGGCGAATTGAATTGAATTGTGGATTATGGACGCTCGACAACAGAGGTCATTAGTTTTCGCGGCGAGCGCTGTGCCATAACGTATCCACGGAACCGGCCGTTGCAGATAAAAAGTTTTTTTTGCCCTATAAAATATTAATTTAAAAATCTGAAAAAATTAATGTATTATCTAGATTCTAGACACTTGAAGGAACCCCCGGTGGAAAAAAATTTTTTTCACTCATTTTTCATTATTTGAGCCTATCGTTATTTGACTATTTTTTACAGTTCTTGTTTAAATTCCAAGTCGGATATTTTTTAAACAAAACCTAAAATTATTTCGCTTCGTGGAGACCTTTTGACAACTATACTAAATGAGATAATCAACTTACGGTATTTTTAATAGTTATAATCTACGAATTATGACTTATTTAAGCAACAAAAAAATTTAAGAAGTTAAAAAAGGGGTCGAAAATTTTTTTTTTTAATTTATTGTTATCACTATTTTTATACATGAAGAAGCTACTACATATAACAGTAGAAATAGTCCAGTAATTTTAGATTTCCACTGCAGAAAAATTCCCAGTTAGCTGATTTTTTTTTATTTACCTTCGTTATGGTGTTTTAAAAAACGTGTAAAAAGTCCCCATCGATATCGTGCCGGCGTTGCCAGATATTCGAGGTTCAAGTTTACGATAGACGGTTTTTAGCGAATTTCTCGGTTCCGTTCCATTTTTTGTAAAAAATGGTTATTATCAATCTTGTAGAGGACGAAATTATCTACAACTTTTGTATAAACATTTTTTGTCTACGATTTATAGTTTTTCTTATTAAAGTACCCGCGGCTTCCTCCCCCTCGATTTTACATAACGGGATTATGCTGCTTCCCGAGGGCCGAACATAATGATTTGTAACCATTATTTTAAGTTGAACTTAAAGCTAACGATTAATTATAATTTTATCGAAATTAATGCAGTTGTTCTCTACTTATAAGCAACCAAACATACAAATCGATAGCGCTCAAACAGACAGACAGACAGACAATTTTTTTTCGAAAATACGATATTTATACTTGACATCAATTATAAAGACCATTCGTAAAGTAATTTTGTAAAAAAAATTTACAAGGGTTGAGAGAGTGCGGATTAAGTACGAGTATGCATTTGCATACCGTATAACGCACTCTACTAAGAATAGCTAGGAGTAGCCATACTTTTAATTTTTTTTTTCAAAATTTCTTTACGAATACTCATTATAATTGTTATAAAGACTATTCGTAAAGGAATTTTGTAAAAAAAATTAAAAATGTGGCTACTATTACTAGGGTGTGTTATACGGTATGCAAATGCATACTCGCACTTAATCCGCACTCTCTCAACCCTTGTCATTTTTTTTTACAAAATTACTTTACGAATGGTCTTTATAATTGATGTCAAGTATAAATATCGTATTTTCGAAAAAAAATTGTCTGTCTGTCTGTCTGTTTGAGCGCTGTCGATTTGTATGTTTGGTTGCTTATAAGTAGAGAACTACTGCATTAATTTCGATAAAATTATAATTAATCGTTAGCTTTAAGTTCAACTTAAAATAATGGTACAAATCATTATGTTAGGCCCTCGGGAAGCAGCACAATCTCGTTATGTAAAATCGAGGGGGAGGAAGCCGCGGGTACTTTAATAAGAAAAACTATAAATCGTAGACAAAAAATGTTTATACAAAAGTTGTAGACAATTTTGTCCTCTACAAGATTGATAATAACCATTTTTTACAAAAAATGGAACGGAACCGAGAAATTCGCAAAAAACCGTCTATCGTGAACTTGAACCTCGAATATCTGGCAACGCCGGCACGATATCGATGGGGACTTTTTACACGTTTTTTAAAACACCATAACGAAGGCAAATAAAAAAAAATCAGCTAACTGGGAATTTTTCTGCAGGTGGGTGATTTTAATATCTAAAATTACTGGAGTAAAAACAATTTTTAGTGCAATTTGTTTAAATAAATTTTTTAAACAAATGGACTAATTACATTTTTTCGAAAATTTGTTTTTTTTTTTGCCATTTTGTATATTATAAAATGTTATCATTTTTAATAAAAAAATTTTCTTAAAAATTTTTTTTAATTGTTTAAAAATGTTTTTAAATTTATTTATTATTTAAACAAATTATTAAGAAAAAATTTTCGTCTTAAAATTAATGGTTTGCGATTCTCTACAAGATAAAAAAAATTTTTTTTTCATTAATATTTTATTTGTTTATTAAAAAAAACAATTTGTTATAAACAGTTGTCTAATATGTTTATATTTAAAAATGTTTTTAAGAATTTATTTTTTTTTTTATAATATTTTATAATATACAAAATGGCAAAAACAATTTTCAAAAAAATGTAATTAGTCCATTTGTTTAAACAAATTGTGCTAAAAATTTTATTCTAAATTATTAACAATAGGCTCATTTTATGAAAAATGAGTGAAAACATTTTTTTTTTCAGCGGGATATTGTTCCTTCCGTGTCTAGATAATACATTAATTTTTTCAGATTTTTAAATTCATATTTATAGGGTAAAAAAAACTTTTTATCTGCAACGGCCGGTTTCGTGGCTACGTTACGGCACAACGCTCGCCGCGAAAAGCCCTATTTTCAGCATTAAATTCAAAATTGAAACTATTAATAACAGAGATGAAGTTCCGGGTGTCGACATTTTTTTTTTTTTTGGAAATTTCATCATCTTTAAGAATATTTGTGTTTCAATCCTTAGATATTAATAGTTTTCGAGTTAATTGCAAAGAACGTATCCCCATTTTTTTGGAGTCTTTAATTGAACTTTTGCAATTTTTTATCTGCGGGTTTGAAACTTTCGCATATTTTTCTAGACATCATTACGAGCATAACTAGCAGTAGCAAGAATTAACACGTTTTTCCACTTGTGAACTAGGCTAATTATAGACATTTTAATTGTTTAATATCTTCAAGACAACAAGATATTGTCAAATAATTATTATAAAAATAATGACAAATTCAATTTACAATTAGAAATTATTTAATAACTGCCACAGGTCATAATAATAAAATTACGCGTCATTAAACTATTTGATAAATATTGTCTTTAGAAAACAATTAGTAGGTATTTTTTTTAAAATTATTTTCGATGTTTTTTAATATTTCGATTTTCTTTTTCACGTTTTTAATATCCGCAAGTAGTACTATGCGAAATTACATAATATTATTATGTAAATTAACATGCGTGATTTGTGTGAAAAAAGAAAAGAAAATAAAACAATTTTATAATTATTGCAACTTACAACTAATTCCGAAAAAAATACCTTGAAACTTAAAAAAAATGACAAAATAAAAAAATGTAACATTTATCGCTGTTGTCAGATTATTCCCATGAAAACAACAATCTATATCTACTTCTAATAAATACAACAAAGTATGAAAAATATTTTTAGATGAAAAAATATAAAATATTACACAATAATAATAAATAACCAATCATCTTTGAGTTTCCACAAATAAATTATATAAAAAAATCATAAGTTTGCACTCAGCTAACTTATATTAATAAAGCTTAATCAATTAAACATTAATTATTAAATTCGTACATAGTACATACTTTTACTTGCAAAAAGCATTATATTTTTTAATTTTTTTTTAAATTAACCCCCTCCCCCCGAAAAAATAAAAAATATATACACAGAATTCGTTCGTTAAAACGATAAGTGATAATTTTATTTCGCTGACAAATTATGTTTTTTTTGCATTTCAGATAAAATTATTATTAAGAAAAAAATATCGATAATCAAAAAACAACATAATTGACAAATTAAATTAAGCTGATCAAGACAAAATATTATTCTAATTAATAACATTAAAGTTGTCTCTTTTTTGAACGCATTATAATAATATGTAGTCTTATTTATGGCTCAAATGTCACACGAGTGCAAAGAAAACCACTCTAATCACCCATGTCAATCACCTGAACATAACCAGGATCGGATTTATATTCGTTACCCCTGTTATTAATCATTATGCAAGTATGAAGTAATGATAATCACATTTGGTGTTATTACGCCTCTGGGCTCTGAATAGCATTTTTAAGCCCACCAACAGCCAGGGTTATTTAGACTCAGTACCAATTCATACATATTTTCAAATAAGTAATTATTTTTTTAAATAATAAACTGAAAATCTAATTGATACTTTTACCAGTTTTCGGATTAGAACCTGGGAACTGGGGTCTTGTAATAGAGGAGCCATTTAAAACACCATACAAACTGCGGCATCGCTACACGCTCGGTTGTTCACAAGGTTCTGGTTTTCCCGTGATTTAATTTTACACAGCATTACAAAAGTTTCGAAAAAACTTTTTAGCAATTTGTTTGGCAACGTTCAAATTGATATTATTGATACAGAAATGTTTTTAGCGAAGAATTCTGTTTTATAACAAAAAATTAAAAATAAAAATGACGTCTGTCTTGACATTAGTCTCACTATCTCTCTCCCAACTACAAATATTACAAAACCAGTCTGATAGCAAATTGGACTTCGTGACGGAATTTCGACATTAAATAAACCCACAACATAGTGCGTGTTTCTTATTTACGAACTTTTCAAATTATCTATATAAATAACAAAGATTTTAATGATATTTTCCAAATATTGTATGATAAAATTATTAAAAAGGGACGAATCATGCCTTAGTTTTCTAAATATATCGTATAAAGTAGTTAATTATATTATTTTATTCTTGAAAGCAACATAATTTAATAATATATTCGATAGATATTGTAGCGATAATAAACGCTCGACAACTGTGATCATTAACAGGGATGTTACAGACGCATCCACAATCGCGGAGCTTTCGCATCATTTTTGACATCTGCATCTGCTTTAGCGGATGCGGATGTGATGCAAGTCATGACAAGATTATCTAATTTATTGTTAATTATAATCGCTATCAAACGTTGTCTACTATTGCTCGTAGATATTTGTCGCCTCCACCGGCTAGCGCGGTAAGTGAAAAGGCTGATAGGTTTATTATTCATCAAATATAATTTACCAATAATTCTGAAATTTGATTATTAAGTAATGAAAATATTGACTTCTTAATAAAAATGATAGTAAATTACAATATCTTTTACTTAATTTTAATTTATTTAAATTTAATATTTACCAATCAATTGTCACATTTATTGTTAAAAATATTATTATTTTTATTATTATTTCTACATCCGCATCTGCAGATGTGGAAGTCAAAATATCCGCACCCGCATCCGCAGATGTCTAAAACATCTGTAACATCCCTGATCATAAATGATTTTAGAACGGTAACCACAGTGACGTCACCGAGTATATGCTAGGACATATTTTTTCATGTCCGCTCTAGTCACTGAAAATGTACTATGCTCTTTCGTATTATTCAAGCTTATTATATTCGATCATAATATATTTTCCTAGTGCAAGTGAAATTTTATTTTTATAGATGGTAGGGAAGTCAGTAGTGATTAAATAAGCAAAACGAACAAATTCGTGTACAGGAACTGACGAAGCTAACATATTGCTACTGTTTTTCATAGCCTCGTTTATTATTTGCATTTTTATTTTTTAAATATGTTTTACTAATAAATTATATTCGATTGCACATTATAAAAAAACAATCGATTAAATGCATAAAGAAGACTTATCTGTCTCTTCGCACTTACACATGTACATCTCATAATTATCTATTACAAGGTAACCCCTGAGATTTGGTTGCGCAATAGGCAGGTTCACAGGTTTAAAGGTTGCTATTTCAGCAACAATATTGCGACTGTCAATAGTCGTCTTTGTATTGAGTTCAAACTGTGCCCTTTTTAATTAATGTTCTTTCTCTACGACTACATGAATTGTTTAACTGCAACTGCGATGACATTTGGAAGATACGGCAATTATCAGTGCATTATCAATGTGTTTTTGGTCACCGTATCAGAGGTCGCGCGTAAAAGGAATGCAACTTGAATGCATGCACTCATATAATGCAGTGTTGGCTATAAGATAGCCGGCTAGTGTAATCATTTTCAATGTACGGGGGCAGCCATCGTCCGCGCGCAATTATCTTGGCGCCTGCGAACGAACCCGATAACATTTCTGAACGGTAACTGCATGTGGTAATAGGCACAGTAGGGCAAAGGATCCCAGAATACGAATAGGGCTTCCCGTTTATCGAGCACCGTGCCAATCAAACGGCCAACCGAATCGGCCCGCACCCGCTGCGGAAGATTGCGTTGGTCAATGACTAGGGGTCCGGAGGATTGCCGCACGAAATGACGGCAGGTCTGTTTCCAGACGACCCGCGGATGAGCGCTTGTGTGACAGACGTAGGGCAGCGATATACCGACGCGGGCGCCCAGAGGAATAACGCTGCCTCGTGGTGAATCGGCTACAGCGAATCTAAAACTCACATGACCGTCGATTGGTCTCAACACCCGCAGCCTGCTGAAGTAGAACTCGAGCCATGCAATGATTTCTTTGTGTTCAACGGGGATCAGGCCATTAGTTTCCTTGTCTACTCTGCACGTCACGTTCGCAACGATTCGTGATTGTTTCAATGTCGTGCAAGTGACATAATGTTCGCCGACAACATCACGAATCACGATCCATGGCCTGCTCTCGCTGATTTCATGCTGCAATCTGAAATCGCTCTTGACCGTCGGAAGCACGAACTTGACACGTTCGCGTACGCCGGCCGGTCCAGCGCTAGCCATCAGATTACGTCCGGCACGCAACGTGCCGTCGTCGTATAATCGCATCACGTCGTCACGTGATGTCACGACGCAATAAGTGGGCGTCGGAAGATCAAGACTTTCACAACGGCGCATTATCTCCAAACTATCATCCAGACACCATGCCTCCTTCACGCCAGGACAGAAACAATTGCAGCCGAGTAATTCCAGGTAAGGTTTAGCGACGGCATCGTAGTAAGCCGATGTTGTCGCACAGACCGGAATGTAGTAAATTACATCTTCTTTCTCAACGATGTTGCACAGAGAGCGGATGTAAGCGTGTGCGTTGTCTCCGTTCGGTTTTGGTACCGTGTAGAATTTACTCACTGCCATCGAAAATCGTGTCAAACTGAACACTCCTTCTATTTCGCAAACAATCACCCTAGCTCCGGCGCTATAAAAATTTCTGGCCAAGTGTAAAGCTTGCACGGTGCTACCTCCATTTATCAGAACTGTCCGTTTTTTTCCGTATCGATCACTGAGTGGCGTGGAAACAAACGCTAACATCCATTTCAAAATTACCAGCGGAAGTGTGCAAGCCTTCCAGCAGAGCCAAATCCAAGCGGTCAACCATAAAGTTGGAGCAAACAATATGACCTTCTTGAAAGTAATTTCAGATATGGCCAACAATATAACACGAATAATACGCAAAAGAAAACACGGATACCAACCAATAATCCTAACTAAGAGGGACGATTCCTCTGTCTGGTTCCGTGGTTCGCGACGAGGCGAGACTCGTCCGCAATTTAGCATAGTTCTTCGATCTGACTGAATGATGAACGGTTCTTGGATGAACGACTTGGCGGAAGAACTAGAATGCGAACGTTTAAGTGTAGCCGTTGGAGATGGCGCCGGTGAATGCGATTCAGGCGATGATGGACTTTTGGGCGACGTACTCTGTATTGAACTGCCCGTTGAACCGGCTTTGACCCATTCTCGCGCATTACCGGGTCCTTCGTGACCGTTCCACAGCTTTGTTACACTTTCGCTGTCACAAACTGGCATTGTTGATATTGTTTAATTGAAAACAGTTCGTAATTCACACTAATTATAGTTCAAACTCATAACACAAAGCACTTGAAGATCGATTGCCAACCACTCCGTGTGGTGCAAACTATTCACAAAAAATATTGTTGAAGTATCTATAGTTGAATGCAACAAACACCACTGAAAACAAATGTTCATCGTCAACGGCTCTTTTATAAGTTCCTGACCGGCTATCAGTCAGTAGGCGCACTATGCCCCATGCCCCCGATAAACGCCTGTCCACTTCGTTCCACACGGACTCGTCTTATCTGTCATATTATGTGATTATAATTAGTTAAGTGTGGATGTTCATTCTGTCGTTGCTAATATTATCAGAAAGCAAATTAGGTACCTATACAACAAAATAAGTAAATCACCAAAAATAGCGAATAGGTAGGTAGCCCCTTTGATCTTAATCAGGTTTAAACAAAATGTTATTATTACTATTCCTCTCGCAATTGGATTGTTTTTTCAGACTTTTTAAGGGAATTTCTCTAATTTTCTCTATTTTTTCTAACTGCCTTTAAAAAAAATCCTTAATTAATTTTCAGAGAAATTTTCAATAAAATTCTTGGGTATTTTTATCTGTCTGTCTATATTAGGTTAAGTGGTTAAGGTTTATGTCAAAACCAACATTACATGATTACGACGTAAAATGGTACGTCTGTTTGTAATTTAGTTTATACTGTTTGATTTTTTTAAATTTTTGTATATCTAAACAGGAAGTGCGTTCCTAGATTTTTTACTTCCCAGCTCTACTATAGTAGGGAACGGTAGGGAAGTAATGGATTTAGTCCGAAAAAAATATTTCGAGATTTTAACAGATTTTCACGTTTTGAGACCCTAGCAATCGTTTAAAATCATTTTCTGATTGATGTCTGTATGTGTGTGTGTATGTGGTCAATTTTTCGCCTTCTATATCGTAAAAACGGAACAACATACGGCCACGCCGATTGTTCTATTGTGTTTATCAGCCTTTAACTTAGATCTGATTAGATTTAGAGTCAAATCGGTTCAGTGGATCCTGAGATATTAAAAAAATCGTTCTCAATGTCACGTATTAACATACGTAAAAAAATATAAATGAATTCTAGATGTTATAATATGAAAAAATGTAAATATTTTTTTCTCTAAAATGTATAGTTTTCGAGAAAAAAAATATTTTACTAAAAAAAATAAAAATTAAACGTAAATCAAGGTAACCATGATTTTTGCTATATTAAGCTAGCCATCAGTAGATCACCAAACAAAAAATTCGACTGATGACCAGTCCTATACTTCCCACCTAGTAAATATTTGCAAAAAATAAACACTCGTTTTTTATTCTTTGAAAAAAAGCATGGCCCTCTTTTTTGTTTAGTGATCTACTGATGGCTAGCTTAATATAGCAAAAATCATGGTTACCTTGATTCACGTACAATTTTTATTTTTTTTAGTAAAATATTTTTTTTCTCGAAAACTGTACATTTTAGAGAAAAAAAATATTTACATTTTTTTCATATTATAACATCTAGAATTCATTTATATTTTTTTACCTATGTTAATACGTGACATTGAGAACGTTTTTTTGAATATCTCAGGATCCCCTGAACCGATTTGACTCAAAATCTAATCAGATCTAAGTTAAAGGCTGATCAACACAATAGAACAATCGGCATGGCCGTATGTTGTTCCGTTTTTACGATATCGAAAGCGAAAAATTGACCACATATACACACACACACACACATACAGACATCAGTTAGGAAATGATTTTAAACGATCGCTAGGGTCTCAAAACGTGAAGATCTGTTAAAATCTCGAAATATTTTTTTCGGACTAAATCCATTACTTCCGGGCTACCATAGTATGATAGTAGAGGTGGGAAGTAAAAAGAGTGTTAAATTGTAAATTGTGTTTTAAAGACCATCAACAGCTAAGGTTATTTGGACCTAGCACCAATTCATATTTTCGATTTATTATTTTTTTTTTAATAATAAATTGAAAATCCAATTGACACTTTTACCAGCTCTCGGGCTAGAACCCGGGAACTGGAGACTTGTAATAGAGGAACCAAAGCAACGCCATGTAAACAACAGCACCGCTACACAAGAGTGTTTATTTTTTGCAAATATTTACTAGGTGGGAAGTATAGGACTGGTCATCAGTCTAATTTTTTTGTCTGTTTGTACTGGCGTCATCGAAGTCGACTGGACCGATTTTTTTAAAACTTGGTACCACTATCAATAATTGATAGGTACCCAAACTTATGTCTTATAGTTATAGTACTTTTAGGTATTTTTTATCCTGCTAAGCACAGTTTAACAAAAGTTTGGCAAAAACCGACATAGACACAAAAGTTAAACTAAAGATAAAGACTCTGCAGACAAATACTGAGTTAAAAAGGTAATAGACTAATAAAGGCGCTTATACAAAGTTGAAGGTCTGACGTCACAAGTCGCAACAAACATGGCGGCCAAACAGGGGATGGATATTATGAATATTATTCTCTTCACTCTTCATTATAAAATGAACAAGTCTCAATAAATATGGCGACTGGCTTCACTTTTACATTCTCGTAGCGCCTCTATTAATAATAATAGAGGCGCTACGAGAATGTAAAAGTGAAGCCATTTATTGAGACTTGTTCATTTTATATTATGTAATGTCTATGGTTTTAATCTTGGGTTTTAATTATGTAAACCAGCAGGACCAGCAGCTTTACTTTTTAGTCTCATAAGTGTAAACGCATTTGTAACTGTACTTGTAGTACCAATTTTGTTACAATGATGGCAACATTGATTATACTATTTTTTTAACAAATGTCAAAATACAATTTGAAAGAGAGTTATAACATATAAGCAATCTACTTACGTAGAGATTTCCCAGTTATTTGAAAACACAGCTATAGTGGAAATTCTTGAAATACTGTATTGGTGCCATTTAACTAAATTATTTGGTGTATTGCCTGTATTTTATACTTTGCTCCAAGAAATAAACAAACGAGAAGCTAGTTAAAAGTTAGAAAGTAATACCAACCTAATGGAATAAGTCTTTAAATCAAATGTCAAAAATGAATGTGGTAAATCAAAATAAATTAATATTCACAATTTTAAAACCAATATGCGATGATGTTATGACTAAACCCTCACAAAAAAATCTACAAGATTTAAAAATATCTTTAGAAAATGTGTCTTCGATGCAAATACAAACATTTCAAGAATATGTTATTTTTCCACTTATGGTTCATCTTCAAAACAAGGATTTTGGGTAGGTATGATAGATATTCTAGATTATAGACGCTCCTGGGTGGTTATAATTACTTCATTTTCAAGGCTATTGTAATAGAAAATCTACTGTATAGACGGATGTTTCATACATTTTTAAACGAAGCAACTGCCTATTGCTATAGAACAGTTACAGAACCGATCTCCCTTATGCGCACACATTTTAAATTAAAAAAAAAACTGCACAAAAGCTCGAAATTACAGAATTTTTTACACAAATGTCAAAATCTTGGTAAAATTCTACAAAATGGACACACGATTTTTGGTGATTTTTTAAACGAATCCTCGCGGGGTGCAGTTTCTCACTGAAAACAGTTTCTCGCGTTGAGGTATTGGTGCAATGGCGTTTTTCTGTAGAGGGAAAAGGGGGAGAGCTCCCCAAAAATGTAGAAACCAAAATTATTTTTATTAATTTTTTTAATTATCTATAAACCTTCTGTAGTTGTACATTACTTTGAAAAATATCTTTGTTATTAATGATTTTTGTGACACTTAAACGAATTACTGTTTTCATTATATATATTAGGTACTATTATAACAGTCTAAAATTAACCAAAGTAAACAAGTTACCAAATTCTTATTGACTATGTTATCAAAATATATTTTGCATTCTAGGTATAATGAAGATTTGAGACGAGAGCTAGTACAAACTATTTCTAAGGTTTTGGAAATAACGAAAGTGAGAAATGAGAAAGTATTTTTCAAGATATATTCTGTGCTGCTATCACAGATCTATGAAAGAACAACTAATTTGAGTATGTAACGTTATGTACCTAATTATAATTTGTAAATACAATCAAACTTCGATAACTCGAACCATAACTTGCCACAAAAAAATTTCGAATTATCAAGACATTGAGTATCAAATTTCACAGTAAAATATGCAGTGTACATACATTCCGCACATTTATGGATACAAAGAAAAAGACGTGTTTTTGTGACACTATCAACTCAAGAAAAATGTGATAACATTGATGATTCCACCATTTTTAACAAAAGGGCGTTTAGATAACAAAAACAAGCGAAAAACTTGTTTTTTAACGATTTTTCGAATTGAAAAAAACCGAAACGGAAAAAATTTTCTTCTTCAAATCAAGTGTAAGCCCTGTGGATTGCCATACAATTATTTCTTCAGGAGTTGAATGCGTTCAAAGTCAAAAATGACATTTTTCCTTCGACACCTGATATGGATATCTCGTTCAAAAAAAATCGTCAAACAATTTAAAAAGAAACATTTTTTAGGGGAAAATGCCAGTTACAAAATGCTTGACTTAAATTTTCATTACATTTCACAAAATAAAGGAATCACTTTTCTCTTTCTTTTTTTTCAATTTTCACGGAATGGGGGTGATCATTGACTTTATAATAGATGGATTGCTCATTCCTATCCCTTGACTCTAGTAAGAGTTATAGGTCGAGAGCTAGGCGTAAATTTATATAGCTCATTTGTGACAGGATGAAATTTTCAGGGAAGGTAGAATCTAGTATGACAAAGAATAAGTGCTAGGGTTGCCTCGTCAAATCCTGGTGCGAAGGCCGGGAGGAGCTCACTTCCGGTGCAAAATACACATATTTCATTAGCTCATAATTATCTTTCGTCATTATATGACAGCATACAATTGACGCCATATTGTAGATCTCAAAGAGCTGTATTGAAATAAATAGGGTTGCCTAAGGAAATTTTGGGTAACACATTGAAAACTTATAAATTATATTTGTTTTTTTGACATTTTTAAAGCTGTCAAATAACATTATGTATATATGTATACTTATATATTGTAACCGTTCTGAAATGAGTTATCGGCCTTGTGTTTGGCAAACATTCATACGTATGTCTAGTTATTTATAACTTTATGTTTTCAACGCATTTGGTTTCTAACTCATATCCGTATAATTACGCAGGAATTGCCTGAATCTGGTATTGACAATTTTCCCAAGAATTTATGTATTTTAGGGTAGCAATTTCTTATTTTTATTTTTCAACGTAATTCAACGTGCACCTCTTATATAAATTAGTATAAATTACTTACTTGAAGGTCGTAGTAACCTGTAATAAAAGTTTTAAAAAAGGTGGTTTGGAGTTTGTTTCGAAAAGAGAAAAAAGGTTGATTTTTGTTTGTGATTTTAAATTTGGTTTGACACTAAAAACTAATTGAAGCATTTGACTTTACTGAACCTCGATTAATATTTTTTCTTGAAATTCAACTTTATCAGACGCAGGTATAAAGTTAACTAAGCGAATATAAAACCAAAATAACTATAATGAAAAAATGGAAAATAATAATAATTTACTATAATAAAAGAAAAAACCGATTGATTTGTGAGTCAGAATTGTCAATCTTTATTATGGCAACTTTTCAGCAACTATTTTGTTGCCTTCTTCAAGCCTAAAATTACATTTTTAGAATTATGTAATTTTAGGCCTGAAGAAGGCAAACATTGCCAATGATTGACAATTCTGATTCACAAATCAACCGGTTTTTTAATTTTATTATATTACATACGTGAGTGATCGACATGAGTTTCAATATAGTTTACTATACATTAAACTATTCAAAAATGTTCCGAACAAAGGCAATAACATTTTATGAATTATTATTAAATTACTTATTCTAAGCATACTTATATTAACGTGCTATTAAAATATTTATTATTTTTTTTTACAATAATATTATGTAAACATTTTTAAACAAAACGTAGTTTAAGGTAGTTGCTTTGAAAAAAAGTCAAGAAAATCATGAAATAAAAATTATATATATTTTTTTTAATAAAGGTATCTCTTTATGCTAGTTAAATTAGAAAATAATGCGAGATATTTTTTGTTGAAAATTGAATTTTTAACATTTTTAATATAGGTAAGGTGCTAAAAAATATCACATTAATAATTTTTCAATAAGAAAAAAAACAATACATAATAATCTATCTGTTTTTTTAATAAAAAAAAAAAAAAAAAAAAAAAAAAACGATGCATGACACATTACCGCTGATAATGTTAGTAAAAAAACTATAATTATTGACCACGTAGTTTCAAAATGCAATAACAAATGACATTTGGCGACGTTCATTTAAACGATTTTACACCCGTACCTAAAGATGTTTCACATCAAAAATTTAAATTTTTGCATATACTGATACTACTTTACAAAATGTATAACTTTTCTTTTCCGTGATACAGGATTTAACTATTATATTTTATCCAATTTTGAGCAGTTATTAACAATTTATAATTTTCGAAATGTCATTTTCTTAAAAACTATGGTTACCATGCTGGACAAAGGGCCACTTTGTAATTTTGAGCTGTTTGAATTTATACATATATACATATACATATAAAAATTGACATTTTGCACCGGAAGTGGCTTATCCCGGCCGTCGCACCAGGATTTGACTAGGCAACCCTAGCGCTTTTTCTTTGTCATAATTAATACTACCTTCCCTGAAAATTTCATCCTGTCACAAATGAGCTTCATATATTAACGCCCGCCTCTTGGTCTATTAGGACTAAGACGCCATATTTCGCCAAAACAATAGAAGGGAGTGTAGTGAAAATACGCGCGTACTTTTGAAAACTATGGAAACGTAACAATAGTAGGTTGTATGTCTAGATACATAATGGGGCATATTACGGCGAGTGATGACAGTATGTAAAAACGAGCGATAGCGAGTTTTTACAGTCACACAAGCTTTAATACCATTACATACGAGACATATTATATGGTATTTTTTACCATACCCACTACAAAATACCTACTTTTCACGTCATTTTCAAAAAATTCTGACAGTACATTTGCGTCGCCATCTTTTCTTCCAATGTGCCGCGAAGTTCGTGCAAGTAAGTAATGACAGGCGTACGCAGGCGTATAAAGCGAATAAACAGAAGTTGCTATGGCAGCCGTTATTTTCTGCGCTAGTGCAGAAAGTAAACCATTTTCCGCACACCTGAATGTTAAATGGGTCATTAATGGTCGCTATACATGCACCGAAAGTAGCTATTTTCTAGTGGGTATAGCAAAAAAAATATTGCGCGTTTCAATTTTTTGCACCGACAGCAGCTGAGACAGTTACGTTACTTAGGAAACTGATGCTTTGAAAGACGTAAAATTATATTTTTACTGAAAAACATGGCGGATCGAACGAACCAATCAGAAATCGACACCCCTTTGTCTTAACTCTTACTTGAGAAACTCTATGTTGGTAGACCGAGCAGAGCTATCTATCAGATAAAAATGTAAACTAAGGGGAATGAGCAATCAAATTATCTAAATCCTCTAAGGGTGTGATAAAAAATTTTAAACAAAAGCTTCTTAAGAAGGGATGTACACACTTTCGAATAAACCCAAATCTATCAAATTTCTATCATTTTTCGCGGAGATACAGCGATTTAAAAAATCTCACATGACTAGGAGATTCCCCGAGTTCGACTTATCTTACATAGCGCCAATTATTTTGTATGATTTATCAAGAGTTTCAAGTAACAGAAGTTCGAGTTATCGAGTAAAAATAACATTAATTTTCGCTCTTGGCGCTGTTGCCCAAGGTTAGTAGAGTATAGGTTGCCTCATTCCGATAGATAGTAGTGGGGGGAATGACGTCACTCAGAATATACCATGCTTACTCATTTCAATAGAAAAGATCAGACCATGGACGCTGCTAATTTTTGGAAATAAAAATCACAGTAACCATGGTAGTGTGATATGTTTTTTCAATACCTAATAGAAACATGATTCTTCTGTTATAGACCAAGAGGCGGGCGTTAATATATGAAGCTCATTTGTGACAGGATGAAATTTTCAGGGAAGGTAGTATTAATTATGACAAAGAAAAAGCGCTAGGGTTGCCTAGTCAAATCCTGGTGCGACGGCCGGGATAAGCCACTTCCGGTGCAAAATGTCAATTTTTATATGTATATGTATATATGTATAAATTCAAACAGCTCAAAATTACAAAGTGGCCCTTTGTCCAGCATGGTAACCATAGTTTTTAAGAAAATGACATTTCGAAAATTATAAATTGTTAATAACTGCTCAAAATTGGATAAAATATAATAGTTAAATCCTGTATCACGGAAAAGAAAAGTTATACATTTTGTAAAGTAGTATCAGTATATGCAAAAATTTAAATTTTTGATGTGAAACATCTTTAGGTACGGGTGTAAAGTCGTTTAAATGGAACGTCGCCAAATGTCATTTGTTATTGCATTTTGAAACTACGTGGTCAATAATTATAGTTTTTTTACTAACATTATCAGCGGTAATGTATCATGCATCGTTTTTTTTTTTTTTTTTTTTTTTATTAAAAAAACAGATAGATTATTATGTATTGTTTTTTTTCTTATTGAAAAATTATTAATGTGATATTTTTTAGCACCTTACCTATATTAAAAATGTTAAAAATTCAATTTTCAACAAAAAATATCTCGCATTATTTTCTAATTTAACTAGCATAAAGAGATACCTTTATTAAAAAAAATATATTTAATTTTTATTTCATGATTTTCTTGACTTTTTTTCAAAGCAACTACCTTAAACTACGTTTTGTTAAAAAATGTTTACATAATATTATTGTAAAAAAAAAATAAATATTTTAATAGCACGTTAATATTTGTTCGGAACATTTTTGAATAGTTTAATGTATAGTAAACTATATTGAAACTCATGTCGATCACTCACGTATGTAATATAATAAAATTAAAAAACCGGTTGATTTGTGAATCAGAATTGTCAATCATTGGCAATGTTTGCCTTCTTCAGGCCTAAAATTACATAATTCTAATAATGTAATTTTTAACTATTTTGTTGCCTTCTTCAAGCCTAAAATTACATAATTATAATAATGTAATTTTAGGCTTGAAGAAGGCAACAAAATAGTTGCTGAAAAGTTGCCATAATAAAGATTGACAATTCTGACTCACAAATCAATCGGTTTTTTCTTTTATTATAGTAAATTATTATTATTTCCCATTTTTTCATTATAGTTATTTTGGTTTTATATTCGCTTAGTTAACTTTATACCTGTGTCTGATTAAGTTGAATTTCAAGAAAAAATATTAATCGAGGTTCACTAAAGTCAAATGCTTCAATTAGTTTTTAGTGTCAAACCAAATTTAAAATCACAAACAAAAATCAAGCTTTTTTCTCTTTTCGAAACAAACTCCAAACCACCTTTTTTAAAACTTTCATTACAGGTTACTACGACCTTCAAGTAAGTAATTTATACTAATTTATATAAGAGGTGCACGTTGAATTACGTTGAAAAATAAAAATAAGAAATTGCTACCCTAAAATACATAAATTCTTGGGAAAATTGTCAATACCAGATTCAGGCAATTCCTGCGTAATTATACAGATATGAGTTAGAAACCAAATGCGTTGAAAACATAAAGTTATAAATAACTAGACATACGTATGAATGTTTGCCAAACACAAGGCCGATAACTCATTTCAGAACGGTTACAATATATAAGTATACATATATACATAATGTTATTTGACAGCTTTAAAAATGTCAAAAAAACAAATATAATTTATAAGTTTTCAATGTGTTACCCAAAATTTCCTTAGGCAACCCTATGTATTTCAATACAGCTCTTCGAGATCTACAATATGGCGTCAATTGTATACTGTCATATAATGACGAAAGATAATTATGAGCTAATGAAATATGTGTATTTTGCACCGGAAGTGAGCTCCTCCCGGCCTTCGCACCAGGATTTGACGAGGCAACCCTAGCACTTATTCTTTGTCATACTAGATTCTACCTTCCCTGAAAATTTCATCCTGTCACAAATGAGCTATATAAATTTACGCCTACCTCTCGACCTATTAGTGAAAAAAATATGATAAGTTGTCAATTTTGCGATAGTTGTTAAGTGTTATGGTGTTTTGTGGTTATTTTTAATATTTTGTGAATATAAAAGATAAAATAATTAATTTATCAATTTGTTAGTTAATTCTATTCGTTTCTTAAATTTAAAAAAATAGGTAATTAACAAGATCTGCCATTTCTTGAGCGTTATTTAATTTTTTGTTTGTTTATATTATAGATATTTAAACCTAAATTTTGAAATAAAAATAAAAATTTTCCTATTTTTTAACATCTATTCTTCTATTTATTGTCTCCTGCCAATTTTAAGAAAAAATCTGCACGAAGCACCTAATATAAATAAGCATAATCTTCAACAATTTTTGTACTTAATTTAAACTAAATTCTAGCTGACGTCATTCCCGCGCTTATGCTGATTGGTCAGATGGAATGAGGCAACCTGTACTCTAATAACCTTGGCTGTTGCCAACTAATTTTGTTCAAGTTATAAAAAATCCGAGCTATCGAAGTTTGAGTTATAGAAGTTCGACAGTATCAGTATTCAGTACAAAAATAATTTTCTGTTTTTAGTTAATCACATTTTGATCTATTAAAAATTTCTAATAAAAAAATCAATAGGGGTGCTAGTTTTATCCTCTTATAACGATACTGGAGGAAAAAATATTCATAAGTATTCTCTTAGTAGAAATTTATAACTTGAGTTTAAGATAAAAAAATAACCAAATACTTACCTCTCCCTTTGGAGAAGCGTAACTTCTCAGGGAGGGTTGTTACTTGTTAGAGTATATGTTTATAAGAAAGATTCCTTCATTTTTGACAATTAATCATATCTTGAAGTTTTTCTAACTTATTTAGAAACACTCTGTATATACCGTGTAGTGACTATACTCTTTCTTACCAACAGATATAGTAATCGCTATATTCTTGGACAACGATCTATTTACGTAACATTGGTACATAAATAGATCCGCTATCCTTGTCCAAGAATATAGTAATATGATAATATCGGTTGGTGGGAAAGAGAATAGCGACAATCCAAAACAATCAATATAATTTGTCTTTCAAACATTACCTATAATATTTAGTTGCATCTATACATGAGGAATTTAAATTGGCGATCATCAATTGTTTAACGACATTAGTGCAAAACTTGTCTGTCGATACTGTAGAAGAAATATACAAAAAAGAAAATGCACCAAGACTGGGACAAGGCGTTTACTTATGCGTAAAAATTGCTCAAAAAGAAAAATGGAAAACACTTAAGTAAGCTATAAAAAGCTTTTTGTTCTTTTAAAAATAGTCAGGGCCGGATTAACCATGTCGGGGCCCCTAGGCAATGCAATTCTCGGGGCCCCTTTTCAGCCGTTTGAAGATGATCAGCTCTTTTCAAGTTGATGAAGGTAGCATATTGTATGATTCATACAATACGCTACGTAACGCATCCATATTATTAGTTCTACTACTCGATACTAAATGGTTATTTTCTATAAGTATGAACTATTTCATCAACTGCGTCGAAAAAAAGCAATAATACCTATTGTCGTTGAGGATACAAATTTTCCGATTAAATTTTCACTCTATGAAACATTTTCAATTTCTTTTGTGCGCGCGCAGGGCCCCTAGCCGATGCGGAGCCCCTAGGCAGTTGCCTACTCTGCCTAATGGTTAATCCGGCCCTGAAAATAGTTTTCAGTCAGTTTTATTGAATTATGTTGAAAGTGTAAAATTACAGGCGCTAGTAATTTTATTCTGAATGTACCGATTTTGTTTTTTGTTTGCAGATTAGCTGCTATTAAATGCATTACAACATTCGCTTATATTCACGATAAAGCAGATAAAATGGATATCGTTCTGCGATCGCAGGTTTCGGATGTTTTTATGTTCTTTCTACCAGGTGTTGCCAGTGGCTTGCAAGAAGTAGCCTTGGCAAGTGAAACACAAGGACATGAAGTTACAATGGTAGGTTTTAATGATTAAAGGCTCCCACAGACCAAGATACGTGATAAAATTATATATGTGGGACATGTGTAGGAACCTTTAATGAGCTTTTAAACTATAAAAAAATGAGCGCGAATTCTACAATGACTATTTTATCAACTTGTTTTACCAATCATTGATCCAAAATTAGAAAGAAACAACATATTATTCAAGATTTGTTTTTGCTTGTTTTCTCATCATTTTGACCTCTTCAACCACCTCCAAACCACAGGGATAGTTTGATCACAAAACCATTCAAGTACATTATTTAGCCTAGGTTTAAAGAATGTTCGTGCCAAATTTCGTTAAAATTGATCCAATTATTTGGTCGTAATCGCTGAGCAAACAAACAACGAAGTGGTCAAAAAGTGGCATCATTTTAATTGGAACTTAAAATACAATCATCCTACTAGTTAGAAAGAAAATTACGAATCCGAGGAAATGTTCTGTCTTCGTCACGCTCATTATGCCCTACAAAGTGTGCTGTGCAAATTTTGAAAACAGAGTTTGCGTCGCAACTTGAATATAACCATAGCGACCAGGGCCAGATTAACCATTAGGCAGAGTAGGCAACTACCCAAGGGCACCGCATCGGCTAGGGGCCCCGCGCGCACACAAAAGAAATTGAAAATGTTTCATAGAGTGAAAATGTAATTGGAAAATGTGTATCCTCAATGTATTATTGCTTTTTTCGACGCATGCTGTCAGTTGATGAAATACTTCATACTTACAGAACAGAACCATCTAGTATCGAGTAGTAGAACTAATAATATGGATGCGTTACGTAGCGTATTGTAAAGTATGAAGTATTTCATCCACTGACAGCATGCGTCGAAATACAGTATGGTAAACAAAAATTTTGAAATGCTTGATCATCTTCAAACGGCTGAAGATGATGAGAATTGCATTGCCTAGGGGCCCCAACATGGTTAATCTGGCCCTGATAGCGACCAGATAACAATTAACAAAAAAAAGTCAGAGAGAGATAGACGCTTTCCTCGTTATTCATGCCTTCTCTATCTAGCGCATTTGGATGCGCAGCAGTAGACTCTAATCTAATCTAATTTTGAAATGTTTTAAGTGTTGCCAACTTAAGCCAGACGATAGACTTTATTATACTGTTTTGATAGGCAATTTCGAATTTTGATATTTTTAGAATGCCTTGAAAGCATGGGGTGAGATTGTAGCTTTAGTACTAGAAGATCAAAATGTACCGGATGAACCAAGTTTGATGGAACTGACCAATTTAATAAATATTGGACAAGAGTCAACAAAAAACATAAAAAAACAACCCAAAAATAAACCAACCAATCCAGAAAAATTGAGAGAATATTTGAATAGTACTGAAAAAACATCAGAATGGTTTAGTGAAACAATTGAAAAATTTGAAATTTTAATCAAGTCTTTAAGAGTACTTGAGAATCATTCTCACTGGAAAGTTAGAAGACAGTTGGTTCACACTTGTGACATTATGCTGGAACAGTGTAGTCGGTATGTTATAATGCTTGAACATAATTTTGTAATTTTATTTTGAACAGAGACATTTTTAATCAACAATTACCAATAGGCTGTAAAACAAATTTTTTGAGAATTTTTTGTAAGCTTATTGTGCTATAAAAAAATTCTCAAAAGTAATATAATTTTAAACATAGAGATAACGCCATTATAAAAGTGGCGTTAGAGTTTCTGTAGTAAGAGTTAAGACAACAAGGTAATCGATTTCTGATTTGTTTGTTCGATCCGCCATTCTTTCAGCCAAAATGTAAATGCACCTCTGATCTCTATACTTACTAACTGGATAGCTGATGTATATGTAAAAAAAATCATTTAAAAAAAACAAAAAAAACCAACTACGTGAAAAGTGAACTTAAAAGATGGAAACACGATCAAATGATAACATGCAGTCGGAGGCATCAGATATTTCTGTTCAACTTGTTACTACATGTATGCCTTCGACTGCATGTTGTCATTTGATCTTGTTTCCATCTTTTAAGTTCGCTTTTACGCAGTCGGATTTTTTGTTTTTTTTTAAATTTATTTCTATTTTCTTCCTTTTAGTTGAATTTACTCATCAAGCCTTTTCATTTGAGAACCCGCACAAAAGGTTTTACCAATTTTTTGCGTATTGGCAAAATGGCGTCTAGCGTCCGCCATATTGAATTTTCCGTGACGTCATATACCCTGTTTGAAATCTTCTCAACGAAACCTTTCTTTTGATACCCATATTCATGCTATACCCTCCATGCCCATTGCCCATATCAATGTATTTAAAAGGAAAATTATTTTAGCATTTTGACAAAATGGCGTCTAGCGTTCACCATATTGAATTTTCCGTGACGTCATATACCCAGTAACACTCGTGAGAGTATGATGAATCTATAGACACCTGATTTTTCAAAATCCGTCAAGCCGTTATTACGTTACAGAAAGCGCCGGCGAAAATGCAAAGATACATACATACACCCGAAAAACATTACCGTCTCTCGGAAGTCGGGTAAAAATTAAAAACATGGAACCAATTGATGTGTCACAAAATATCGGGCCAAGAACTGACATGATTTTATTTATTATTAATTTATTGTTTTCTTTTATTCAGGAATTTAAAATCATTAAATAGTTATTTCATTGAAATATTGATTATCTTGTCTGAAGATGGCAACGAAGCTGTTCAAAGTGCTGCTAAAGATGCTTTGAATGCATTTTCTAAAAAATGTTCGAAAATATCAAATAAATCGATATGTGAAGTGTTAGAGGAAAATTTTTATAAACTCTTAACATCACTTCCAAGACTTATGAGTAGTTTTGGTAATTATATTTTTATTATTATGAATCTGTTCATTTAAAATTTCGAGGGTGGAGGGCACATTTTAAGAGTTCGGTGATGTACATTTGGCAGCATTGATAATTAAAAAGTACACCTTTTGTTTCAGATGAAGTGAAGCAGTCATCTGCGTTGAGTTTATTAGCGGGTTATTTAAGATTACTAAAATCAGATAACTTCTATAATGTCCTGTGTTCGGCAACGCATTTGCAACATTTGACTACGGCACTTGTGTTTATTTCGGAGCTCACTTACGATGATGTATCTTTATTAGAAGAATATACTTTACGAGGTAAGAAAAATAATTATGTTGAATTTATTAATTTTGTTGCACATAAGTACCCATTTTATATCTTTATAATAATAATAATAATGCGTTTAACGTCCGTTTCTCGACATTATGTCATAACAGATGCCATTCGCACCATTACTATTTTCCATTTTTACACCACTTCCCGTTTTATACATTTTTATACTTCAACTTAATTAATAGCAATGTGCGAATGAAGGAATTATAGGACATTAGGATAAGGTAGGCAACTTTGGGAGCATAGGAGTTTGACAGGTAATCGGCCATGGCCTTGAATAAGGAACCATCTCGATATTCATCTGGAATTATTGAGGAAAACCATGGAAAACTTCAAACAAGATGGCCGGTACAGGAATTACCGTTTCTCGGCGTGAGGCAGTAGGAAAAAGTCCTAGCCACATCTGCTTCCGCCGGGATTCGAACCCAGTACCTTCCCAATGCGAGTCTAGTGCAGTACCAATAAGCTACATCGCTGGGTCCATTTTATATCTTTAAAACTATTCTTTTTTCCACATTATAGATTTTGAAACTGTGACCGACTTAGGAACGCCTTGGATTCGATTCAGATTTTTACAAAATCAACACATGATTTCTAAATTAAAAATTATTTGCAAATATCTTGGACAGTCAAATGCGTTATACATTTTAATCGATCATTTATTGGATATGTTCAATAGTGAAATTATGAATCGTAAAGAAATTATATTAATTTTAAATGAAGTGTTGTCAGGTTAGTATTGTTTTAACTATAAAATAGAAAATACTGGTGTCTGTCCATCGCACAAAAACTCTCCAACAGTCAGGCCCGAACTTAGAGATCCAGGGCTCCTAGGCACTTGACAGTTGGGAGCCTCCAAGCCCTCAAAAAAATAAAATTGGAAAAAAATGATAAAATGGTTGGAAATTTAGCAAAAAAATGCACTATTATTTATATTTCGACATTACAATACAAAGTAGGTAAACGGCAGGGGCGGATTCAGAAAAATATTTCGTGGGGGTTTTCAAAATATTTACGTACAAGTACATTATGTTGATACTTACCTCACCAAATTAGTTCAAAAATACTGAAAAAATTCTCAGAATTCTTTCAAAATTGATATTTAACCCTTTAGTAAAGATCAAAAAGTGCTGCTAAAATTTTAATAAAATCGGCCCGACAGGACTGGACTTACAAATTTTATGAATACACTAGTTTACGGATACGGATTTACTTACTGAAGGATGTATTTAATTTGGTGCAGATGTTGGACTGATAATAATATGTATTGCAATTAAGAAAAAATATAATTTTAAGGGATGTATTAAGGGGTGAAATTTTTTATTTTGTCCAAAAACAAACTTAAGTTAACATAATAAAGCGACAATGCCTGTATTATTGTCGGCAGGGTTTGGCACTGCGACCTGAGTTTTTTTTTTTGTATGGGCAATTTTGTAATTAAGGGAAACATGAAGTGTCTTTGCCGGGACTTAAACCCAAAACCTCTAGTCTTGCGCTGGAGCATTTTTTCCTTAATTACAACTACCAAATTAGCTATATTTGTAAGTGATGTTCGCAACTACGCTATCTTGCGATTAAAATCGGAACTAATTAAATTGAGGTGTGTTTATCTTTTGTTTTGTTTACTTACATAATTTGGTTATATTTCCAATGAAATTTTTTAATGGCCTTTAAGTGCATCATTATTTCGTAAATAACAACAAACTCAGTTCATTTATTTTTTTTTTTTAGCTGAAACAGATAATATAACAGTTAAAATTCATTTAGTTAAAAACGTGCTCGAAGTTTATTTGGAACCTGAAAATTGGTACGTGCCTTTAAACGCCGACCATCAATGCCAAACGCCAGCGGAACTGAAAAATAATTTAATAACAGCGTGTCTTTTGGTGGAAGGAATAGGGAAATATGCTAAATGTTTACAAAATCAATTTCAAGAGTTTTTGTTAAAAACACTATACTTTGTTTTAGAACGTGCAGGTAGGTTTCAGTAGCTCTCTGAATCAAACCTTTAACTTGAATTCTAATGAAAATTAAATCTTGTTTACTCAAACTCCCCACTTTTTTAACTTTTGAGTCTTGTTTTATTGTTCAGGCAGCACTCAACCATTATTAAGCGCAGCCGGAACCCTAGCGATCAGAGATATTTGTAGCTCAGTGAATGCCGTTGATGCGACCGATTTGTTGAAAACCAATGCGGATTATTTCAGCTATCATGTGATTATGAAACTTAGACGTGTAGAAACTAATCCCGGCGTTTTAGATGTGTTGGCCGTAGTTATGAGAAATTGCTCTGTTGCCGTACTGCCATGTTTGAAAGACATTGTGAGCGATGTATGTATAAATGAGATTAAAATAGAAAAAAATGGCAATTTTTAGGGTTCCGTATCTCAAAAGAAACAAAAACGGAACCATAGACTTATTTGTCTGTTCATGTCTGTAATCAACAGCTATACTTTTCGAAATTCAAAGGTAAATTATATGGTTGATGGTACGGAACCCTCCGCACTTGTCCGTTTTTTTTTATTTACTAATCCACTTCGGAAGACTGAATAATAACTACGCGAAATTTCAATCATTTCTCAAGAAATTACCCTAAATGTTTTTTTGTTAGGTTATGTTACAAAGTTGTGATATTTTTCAACAACATAATGCGACTGCTTTTTTGAGAGTCTTTAACACATTTGTTATGTGCATTAATCGGTGGCAAAATGAAAATCCAAAAGAAGATGTTAAACCGGTTAAGAATGAAGAAACTCCACATCCTGAAAACTCTGAGGAAACGCTTTCTGAATTGAATGAAATTCTTGAAGAATCAGATAATTACGAAAAAAGTCTTATGGAAAAGACGATAGAAGAAATGTATGAAGAAGATTTACAAGAGCAAGCAAAATTGAACGATGAGCCTTGTTATGATTGTAAGAAGGAAAATAATAGTTACTTATGCAACAAGTGGCTTAAGTGACGGATTATATGACAATCGCGATTTTGCGATATGAGCCTAAGGTTATGTTGCATTTATACCAGAACGAGTGTGTGTTCACCGCGCGAGCCGAACGCGGTAATCACACAAGTTCTGGTATAAATGCACAATAACCTTAAGAGAGTATTGTAAAATCGCGGCTGTCAGATTCGTCACTTTAGCCACATTTTATTTATTTTTTTCAACAACTGCTTCAAAAGTTTAATTTTAAACAAATAAAACACAATTTAGATAAATATTTTATTAGTGGCATTGTAACAAAGTAATCTACAGGGTGTTTCATAATATATGCGCAGGACTTCAGGATGTGATAGCTCGTTTAAAAATATGAAAAAAGTTTCTACTAACTTACCCTCTAAAATGCACCATAAAAACACCCACAACCCCTTCAAAACCTTCACCAATTATGACTTAAAAAAAAAAATCCGCACAAAACATAGCTTATTATGAGTAGAAAATGCTTACAAAAGCTGTTTTCTGTACGATAAACGGTTCCGGAGATATTCGCAAAAAACGAAATTTTTTTTCAATTTCAACACCCTGTATCTCTAAAATGGTGCATTTTAGAGGGTAAGTTAATAGAAACTTTTTTCATATTTTTGGACGAGCTATCACATCCTGAAGTCCTGCACATATATTATGAAACACCCTGTATAAAGTACTTTATTACGCACGTGTGTTATAAGGTAAAATTAAACAGTATTACTTTATAGAACGGAGTGCGTTAAAATTTACTTTAAACACTACCGTTCGAATGCAGTAGAAGCTTCCATAAAGAATCACTTTTCAAACGGTACAGACCCATCTAAAATTGTACTTTTGAGGCAAGTGTTGCAAAAACATATGGAACTCTCCGGTTATACGAGACACATTAAAGTTAGCAGAATAATTTTCTGAATTTCATTTCTAATATAAACTAAAGGTTTTTTAAATTTTAGTACAAGAAACCGAAAAAATAGTGCCGCCAGTTGAAATAATATTAACGGTATCAGTAATGAAAAGGTGCTTGCATTTCTTACCATCAAAAGATCGTAATCGCAAGTTGTTAGTTTTAAACACATTAAAAGAAGGAATTTTCGTAATCAAAGATTGGGAAGATGAACTTTTACCACTCGTTCATCTTATTTGGTCTCCGTTAGTTGACCGTTTCAAGGAAACTTCTGATCCTTTAATAATGAATCAAAGTTTACTGCTTTTACATGCTTTAGCACAAACGTCGAAAGATTTTATAAGAATGAGGACTTGCAAGTAAGTTTATTTTTGGTATATAGTGCAACTCGATTAGTCGAACTACAAGGGAAATGCTAAAAAGTCGTGTTAAAGAGAGAGACATCAAATTACACTTAAACAGTCTGAATTTGAATTTTAAAATTGTTTCAGACAAGTGTTACCAGTTATTTGCGATTGGTTATATAAATCTGCATCTCAAAGTCGGCTGCAGGATCATGGCGCTGCATACCGTTATACACAAGCTTATAAATTACAAATAGCTCTGCTTGAATATCTTGGACAGATTATTGTTCATTTAGATGTATCAGACGAAAATTTTATTATCGTTTTGAAAAGCGCTCGTCCATTTTTATCAAACAAGCAGCCTCTTCCTTTACAGGTATGGTAATCATTTAAACTTTTTATACTGTTATCATAAAAACTTTTGACATAACCAAGAAGACTACAGATAAGAAGTCTGAATTTACAGGCGAAATCGCCATAACTTTCTAAAAAAAAAAGGTAACGATGTGTGAGGTGTCATTTGAAAGCCAAATAAGTCCCGATTAATTACTTCCCACCTCTACTATGGTAGGGAAAAAAATATTTCGAGATTTTAACCGATCTTCACGTTTTGAGACCCTAGCAATCGTTTAAGATCATTTTCTGACTGATGTCTGTATGTATGTGTGTGTGTGTGTATGTGGTCAATTTTTCGCCTTCGCCATACCGATTGTTCTATTGTGTTTATCAGCCTTTAACTTAGATCTGATTAGATTTTGAGTCAAATCGGTTCAGTGGATCCTGAGATATTCAAAAAAACGTTCTCAATGTCACGTATTAACATAGGTAAAAAAAATATAAATGAACTCTAGATGTTATAATATGAAAAAAATATTTTACTAAAAAAAGAAAATTGTACGTAAATCAAGGTAACCATGCTAGCCATCAGTAGATCACCAAACAAAAAAGAGGGCCATGCTTTTTTCAAAGAATAAAAATTAAATTGTGTTTTAAAGACCACCAACAGCTAAGGTTATTGGGGCCTAATCAAAGAATAAAAAAAAATGAGTGTTTATTTTTTGCAAATATTTACTAGTTGGGAAGTATAGGACTGGTCATCAGTCGAATTTTTATCATTTAAAGTTTATGTTTGTTAGTTTATTTAGTATACAATTTAAAAAAAACACCTTTCGACAGATGTAATTCTATTGAAAACACTACGATACAACTAGAACTGAATTCATAAAAAAATTTGAATCCTTAACACGCAGGAAAGCTATAGGTACACTTTTTAAAGCAAGTTGGGTAAAATATTGGACTAATTTCTTCCATCCAAAATACTTATCGGATCATTTATCAATTTTTAAATAAGATTTCTTTTCATATTTTTTGATGTAATTACTTTTTTTTTTACTTTCAGGTATCGTGCATCAATTTATACAAAATGTTAACCGAAAACAATGAAGAGGTAGTAAAAAGGCACTTAGATAGTTATGATAATGAAACAAAAAATTATACAGATTTTATTAAAAATACAAAACAGGTTTATGAATTTCTGATTTCGAAAACCACAAACAAATAGTTTTTACATGGTTTTGGAAAATAAAGTTTAAGAAAATGCTTTAGCAGTTCTAGGTTCCTAGAACTGTTGTAAGCCTAGAACTGCTAGAACCAAGCTCAAAGAGTCCGAGAATTTGACCAACAAATATGCAGGTGTGACCGAAGAATTCTGTATTTCCAACAGAACAGTTCAGAACTTGCCAACAAACACACCTAAACTTAAGTTGAAATTGTAATTAAACATAACGTCTAGGTATGTCGAATTTAAAAAAGGTTTGGAATATTTTTCGAAACAAAGCTATAACATTATAAAGATTATAAAGCTATATCTTATTTTATTTATTTGTCCTATTCCTGCTATCTTTACCATCAATCACTATACACTATACTAATATACAGGGTGGCACATCTTAAACATTGCAGTGAAATATCTCGTTAACGGTACAAACCATAAAAAAATGTTTTATACAAAAGTTATAGAGTGTCAATGGGGACTAGTGATGTGCCGGATATCCGTATCCGCGGATATCCGAGGGAAAAGAAAGATCCGTATCCGTTAGTTTTTTGGCGGATCTTTTACCTTATCAATTTTCAATTCATAGATAAAATTTTATATATATAGGTGATTAGGTAATAATGAAAAAAAGTTAAATTCCATTCAGATTATTTTTTATTTTTTAATATCGTGGTCAATAACTTTTTCCCATAACAGATAGTCTCTTTCCAAAGGTCGATGTGCAATATTTAGTATTTACCGCCGCGTACTCTAAGAAAGTTAAGATCCGTATTCGCGGATTTTGAGACCAAATATCCGTATTCAGCTCCGTATCCGCGGATATACATTTTTAACGATCCGGCACATCACTAATGGGGACAGAAGACTGTGATATCAGATTTAACACAAGTGGTGCTGTGAAGGTCAGTTTCAATTTTTTAATTGTAACAGTGCATTTTTATTCCAGAATACGATACAGTATTTAATAGTGAACAGTAAATTATTAAGGTACATATGAGCTAAAATTAATAAATATTGAGATATCTAGAAATTTAATAACAGCCAAAATGAACGACAATTAGATAAATTATGGCATAGCGGATAGCCATGATATTACGCACCGGCCTTCTTGGCTTGATTTCAATTCATAAAAGAACCGAATTGACAAATTAAATTTGTTATTTAATTTGTAAATATCTCAATATATATTAACTTTAGCTCATAAGTACCTTAATAATTTACTGTTCACTATTAAATACTGTATCGTATTCTGGAATAAAAATGCACTGTTACAATTAAAAAATCGAAGCTGACCTTCGCCTGACCTTCACAGCACCACCTATGTTAAATCTGATATCACAGTCTTCTGTCCCCCTTGACACTCTATAATTTTCGTGTAAAACATTTTTTATGGTTTGTACCGTTTACGAGATATTTCACTGCATTGTTTAAGATGTGCCACCCTGTATAAATCTATAGACTTTGTCTGTACATATATTTTTTTTGTCAAATTTCGTGATGAATATTTGTTTTATGATGCACTTAATCAATTTTTACCATTTTTGAAATTTTTGTCTGTCTGTCTGTATGTCCTCTTATAACTAAAGAACTGCTTGACCGATCTTGATGAAATTTGGGATACAGTGAGAACATGCGGTTGCGCAAATGATAGGCTATAATATATGATGTCTCGCCGGTTCGGCTTCGCCTGAGTGAAAAAGTGATCTTAAAAACCACTCGTCCGGTTACGATGAAACTTTGGTGAGTTGTGCGCACGCCCGCGAAGGTTTCTGAATTGTAATAATTGGCCGGTCCAGTTTCACCCGAGTGAGAGAAGTGAACTCAGAAACTACTGAACCGATTTCAAAATTTTTTTCATTGGTCGATAGGTGATACTTTGCTCTATAATAATACTTGGCCGGACCGGCTTCCACCGAGCGAAGCGAGTGAGTAATGTTTTAATAAAATTCGAGCGAGCGAAGCGTATGAGTAATGTATTAATAAAATTCGAATGAACAAGCGAAGTGTTAAAATTGTGTTAAGACCACCAACATCTAAGGTGATTTGGGCCTAGCACCAATTCATATTTTCAATTCATTATTTTTTTTAATAATAAATCCAATTGACACTTACTAGCTCTCAGGTTAGAACCCGGGAACTGGGGACTTGTAATGGAATTGTAATTGTAATTGTATTTTAAAGACCACCAACAGCTAAGGTTATTTGGGCCTAGCACCAATTCATATTTTCAATTCATTATTTTTTTTTTTTTTTTTAAATAATAAATTGAAAATCCAATTGACACTTTTACCAGCTCTCGGGCTAGAACTCGGGAACTGGGGACTTGTAATAGAGGAACCATAGCAACGCCATGTAAACAACAGCGCCGCTACACTCTCGGCTATTCTCAAGCCCACTTGTAATGGAGGAACCGTAGCAACGCCATATAAACAACAGCACCCCTACACGCTCGACCATTCTCAAGCCCAACAAGCGAAGTGAGTGAGTAATGTATTAATAAAATTTGAGCGAACGAGCGAAGCGAGTGAGTAATGTATTAATAAAATTCGAGCAAAGCGAGTGAGTAATATATTAATAAAATTCGATCGAAGCGAGTGAGTAAACTATTCATAAAATTGGAGCGAAGCGAGTGAGCAATCCTATTATTAAAATTAGAGCGAATGATCAAAGTGCGTGAGTAATGTATTAATAAAATTTGAGTGAAACGAGTGAGTTTTGTATTAAGAAGCTAATGTATAATGAAGAGTAATATTAGAAAGAAGAGTACCTAATCTATATTCTATACTAATTTACAAAATTTTTGTTTGTAGTAAATGATTTAACTTTAAATCTATTTTGACGGATTTTGATGACATTTTTTTTAAAACGTTCTTTATGATTCCAGAAGTGCCATAGGCTGTTTTTCCAACTTTTTAGATAAATTTTTGAGTTCATTAATTAATATTGATTCACTACTACTAACACCAGCCCGATTTCGCTTCGCAGGGCGAGGGATTCTTGCGGGGGGAGATTAACAAATCATAAATTCTTATCACTGGAACTACTGAACCGATTCTAAAAATTCTTTCATTAATAGAAATCTACTCTCTGAGTGATATAGGCTGTATTTTATTTTGATAAATTTCTCGCGGGGGGATATAATAAATCATAAATTGAAATATGTGTGGGCGAAGCCATGGGTAACGGCTAGTCTTATATATTAATAAATGTGCCCAGTACATAAAAGAATACAGTTTAAATGCATATATCTATGATTAAATAATTTATTTATAATCCTTTTTTTATCACAATACATCCATACATTTTTTTAATTTTCCATTTTTTTTAATTTCAAACTGCATGTAAAGCACAAAAAAAATCTAATTGAATTGGTAATAGGGTTGTAACAGTTTTTTTTATTTTTATGAAGAAAATTTTATTCCCAAATGTGAGTTCCGAAGTTTACTATAGGCATTAAAGCGCAAGAAAAAATAATCCATTAAATACTGTTAATTTTGTATACATGTGATTTTTTTTGTTTCGACAATGATATTTTATAATCGGATAATCGAGAAGAACTTATATATCATTTTTAATTATTTCTGTATTAGTTATCTACTATCAAAAATAAAATGTTTTTATTGTGAAAAAAAAACTAGAATAATCTTGTAGACAGACAATTCTGCTAAACAAGTTTCGCGAAATCCGTCACAAAGTTCATTATTGCAATAAAATATCAGCTCAAAAGAAGAGCTACCCGTTGTTTTGTGCTGCTGTGCCAAATACAAGAAAAATGAGCCAAACAAAATATTTTTGTGTTCTGAATGACAGTAAATTACGAGTATCAGCTTTTATGAAACCAGGATTAAGTTTGTTCACCATATTTGTAATAATTTTTAGTAAAAAAAAAAAAAAAACTATCTTTCTTTACTACCAACTTTAAGAGCCAGTCAAAGAGAAACACCGAACGAAAGACACTTGCATTATGATGTCATACCAATAGTGAAGCGATTCTCGTCACGTGACTTAATTTAAGTTTTGAAATTATATTTTTTTCTGACCACGGAAACTTATATATCTCTTATAAATTTTATTATTTTTGTTTCTTTCTTCTTTTCTTTCTCTCATTTATTTAACAAACTAGTCAGTAGGCTAGTTTGATAGCTAATTAGTAAGTTATCTTTTTTTTGTAACCAACCTATGTACAGGTAGCTTTGTCTACCTCTATAGGGTACATTTTATGTAATGGTTACTAAATAAATATATTATTAATATTAAAATGATGAAAAGTGTATATATTTTTATTTTGATACAACCCTATTATTATTGCGGGACAATGAATGGATTATTTTTTTTTAAACAATATTCAAAATGATCCTAATCAGGGTGGCCACTTTTTCTCCAGAACAAATTTCTCTAACTTTTCCCGGTTTTCTAGGTGATTTTATAGTTTTTCCCTGACTTTTCGTACGTAACAAATATAAAGAAATAAACAATTTATGTTTATGTTTCGGAGAAATTTCCGACCAACTTAACAATGCAAAGATTTTGTATGTCGCCAGGTACCAAAGTTGAGTTGGTCGACCCTTATTTCTAAGTTTTTCAGAAAGTGGCCACCCTGCCAATGCATCGAGGATTTATCTATTGTTTGTGAATAGTGTATCTAACACTGCCCAAATAAAATTTAGCAACACACTACCACCACCCGGCTGTCAGAACTTTCTTGAGAGAACGTTGCACGCTATATGAATCTTTTCTGTTCAGAAGTTCTATTTAGTCCAATAAAAATAATTATAAATATACTTTAGTTTTCTACTCGAAACCAAGAATTTTTATACAATTTTTAAAGACTATATTTCTGTTCTACTATTTGACGTTTTGAAAACAGCAAAATAAACGCTTAATTATAATCCTTTCGTTGTCACAATTATTAAAAAAAAAAATCAAGCCGATGACGTCTGTCATAAAACTATACAATAAAATTAAAAAACCAGCTTAATTTTAAAATGCAAACTTCTATCCTTCGGCCACCATCGGTTCCCGCGCATGATGTATGCGTACGTGTTTATTATGATTAGATTTAGTAGCCGAGGTTTTACCACATATATGACAAGAGTGCGGTCTCATACCGCTATGAACGCGTAAATGTTCTTTTAAATAATATGACCTATGGAAAAACTTTTTACAAATGGTGCACTCGTGCTGTTTGTTTTGCTCGTGTTCTTTAACGTGACGTTGACAGTTGTATTTACGTATAAACTGACATCCGCAATAATTACACGTATACGGGCGTACCTTCCGATGGGAATTCATGTGAGCTATGAAATCAGTCTGCCTTATGAAAGCACCGTTACACAATTTACATTTAAACGGTTTCGACGATCGTGCTGCATGCGTCCATTTATGAACTTTTAAATTCCATTTTGTTGTAAATTCTTTATTGCAAATACCGCATTGATAAGGCCTCAGGCCATCGTGTGTACGTAAATGTGCTTCTAACGATGCTTTTAAAAATATATCGTTACAAACTGGACAGTTGACGTTTTCGTTTGTCCTGCTCAAGTCCGGGACGTAACTTCGATTATGTGATCGACGAATGTGACGCGTTAAACTCGCGGCATGTATGAATTTCTGATTGCATTTCATACAAGATTTTGGTTTGGTGTCATGAGTTTCCTTATGCCATAGAAATTTCTTTACAGAATGACAAATTTCACCACATTCACAAATATAGTCTTTCACTTTTTTCTTCATGTGTAAATGACGAAAGTTGCGATGTTGAATTAAATTTGAATGTCTTTTGAACGTTTCTTCGCACATATTACATTTAAGCGGAGAATTTCCAGTATGACAGTTTATGTGTTCGCTCAATTTTTGTTTGGTTATGAAAGCCTTACTGCATACTGTACATTTAAACGGTTTTATTCCTAGATGGCGCCGGATGTGAAGTTTAATACTCTGTCGGCGATTAAACATTTTACCGCACATATTACACTCCAGAGGATGAGTTTTCAAATGCAGAGAGTATTCGGAATCTAATGAAAACTGATCGTTACACGTTTCACATTTGTACTTTGGTGTTGGTTCTCCGTTGTGTGAGCTTTTATGGTGCCTCAGAAGAAGTTTCATTGATTTAAAATTTGAAGTACATATTTGACAGTTGAAAGTTTCAATTTTAATTCGAACATTTTCAAGTTTAACTTTCACATCGTCCTGTTCCAAATTGTCCTCAACACTTTCGCTGAAAGGATCGTCGGTTTTGATTTCGGTTTTTTGAGATTTAATTTCAATTACTTGTGAATTCTTTTTGGCCGTTTTTATTGAATCTTCTACACTATGTTCTTTTGTTTGATGCACACGTCGTTCCTTGGGACACGGGAATCCTTCGCCGCATAATGTACATTTATAATGGCGCGGTGGTGTTATCGATATAGATGGAAGATCTGTTTCGGGTTCGGAACTGTATTGTTCTTTTGGAGGCACGCGACTCTGCAGGGGCGGTACTTCTGTATCAGAACAGTCCGATGCTTCCCAGCTTTCTCTCGCCAACAAATCATAAGACGTAGATACACCAGAACTGCCTTCCTGAAATATCTATAAAAGAGAAAATAAACTAGAATTTTAGACTTTAAACGAAATTAAATACATTGACAAATTAACTTATATTTTATACGGATTAAAATTGTCGTCAATAAAACAAAATAGATTGAAAGTTACTGTTACTGTTGTTATTTTAAGGGCAAGTGATTTAAATGTCAAAAACTATAAAGTAAGCTTACTTTTCCCCAAGTGACATCATTGGCACCATTACTTTCTTGTTCCGATAGTTCTCCATGTGGTGGCATTCTCTCATCCGCTCTAATATTTAAACTATCATGCGAAGTGCTCTCTTCGACAGGTTCCAATTTTGATTTACTGTCATTGTTATCTATATCGCCTATATTTAATAGTACAGGAGAATCTTCTCTCAAGTGTTGTTGAACACATTGAAAATTCCTTTCTGTCGCTACTGAGTTGGTATTAATTAAATTGCCAGGTAAAATTAATTGCATTCCGTCAAATTCTAAAATATTCATCGATTCTACATCATGAACATCCATGGAATTTCCTGAGTTGTGAACAGTTTCGTTAACTTTATCATCAATCCATGAATTATATTGTTCAGTTTGTTCCAGATGCACCATTTCTTCATCTTCTTGTTTTTTAAATTCATCTGACAAACCTGACTCTAATATTTTCAGATCTTCTTCTTTTTCAGTTAAATTTTTTGAATACATTGGTAAATTAATGATATCGTTTTGCAAGATCGTTATGCCGCTCGAACCCGCTTGTACATCAAATAATTCATCATTTTTTTCATTTTTTATGCGTTCCATTTCGTCAATGTGTTTGTCGAATTCATCAACAATATCTATACTGTCTTTACTAAATTCATCCTCATCATATGAATCGTCAGATAAATCAAACTCACATCCTTCAGGTTCAACCGACTTTGATTCTATTATTTCATCTGCTTTTTGGTCATCTTCTAATAGTTCTTCGGATTTCTCATTCTCATTGTCATCATCGACTATTGTCAGGTCTTCAATTTTGTCTTCTATTGGTTCTTCTACTACTACTTCTTTTTCTTCTTCATGTGTTTCCTCTAAGTGTTCACTATATTTATCGGAGTCTGGTTCGTTTTCAACATTTTGTAATTCGTTATCTATTTGGTCATTAGTTTGTAATGCTTCAGTATCCTCATTGCAGTCTTCGTCTGGTATTTCTATCCAGTCGTCTTTGGCAATATCACTTTGTTCACCGCTTTCTGTTGTATTGCTTTGTAGAAGTTTATCGACAACTGCTGTATCCGAACTCAATGTTGTGCACAAATCATTTTTGGAAAACGAATCGGACGTGACAGAAATACTTTGCTGTTCAACAGCCACAATATCTGGTGATTGAGTCGTAACAGGAACAATTGTTGTCGACATAATACTGGTTGTTATGCTTGGTTCTGAATTTTCAGCACTCTTGTTTTCAGAATTTGACGTTTTAACAGAAGTGCTTAGAAGTCTTGTAGAGGTAGCAATTTCAGTTATTCTTACAGGAGTTGGATTGGGCACATATCTCGGTAGGGGTGTAATTTCTACAGTCCTTGACACTATTGGTGGGATAACTGGGTTAGGAATTATTTGAAACTGTTGTTGTTGATACATGTATGGATTGGCAAGCATATTTTGTTGATTCAGCTCGGGTGTTACAGTAAAATACTGAGGAACCATTGAAGGAGGAACAGAAAAACCTTGACCTGTATTTGGGTTAGAAGTGTATTGTTGGTAAAATATTGACTGATTATTTGTCATAGAAGCGAAAGGAGGTTGTTGAACAGGAATTATTACAGAAGTAGACTGCATATTGTCTCTGTTTTGGTGCCAAGGTGCTTGTGCATATAGATTATTAATTTGCGGTGGGTAAACATTATAGGATGGACCAAGCCTCGGCTGCATAGACTGAACTGGAGCCAACTGTGTATTGACATTTTTATTCAGATTTGATGCGACAGCAACTAACGCTTCTATAACCTTATCTTTAGGATGTGTTTGAAGATGATCTTCTAAGTTTATGCCAGCACGTAAATATAATGTACACACTGGACACACTAAACTAGTTGTATCCATGATGATTCCGAGTGTAATTACAAAACTACTGGCTGAATTAAAACTTTCGTTCAATAATTACTTCGTATAAATGTGCACATTGTCAGCTAGACAACCCCCATTGCTGTTGAAATTATTGATCTGTAAAAATTAAATTAAAATTTTAGTACTGCATCAAATACAAACGAAACATGTTTCAAAATATTAGTAACTTGGAAAACTTACTTCTAATAAATTGTTTAAACAATTTACGAGCAATATTTACATTTTATGAAAACTTTTGTTTAAAAACGTATAACTCATAATATCGAAATTTAAATTCATTTAAAAAAATTAAAACAAAGCTACTATAAAATTATCAATATTAAACACTGAAAATTCTAATAATAATTACTTTTCATTCAATGACAAAATTCTTCTTTATATATAAGTAATTTATCAAGCTTATTTTTATACAAAACTACAGAACAGTACCACCACCAGCTGTCAATTGTCATTTCGTGAAGTTACAAGAACAAATCAAAACAATATTCCACTATAGAAAAGAGTCGTTCGATTAACAAAATCCTAATCTCCAGCAATGTAGTGGACACCAACTTGGTTACATTTGGTGACTTATGTTGGCAGCACTAAAGATATTTTTTCAGTTCGTATGGGTGGTACTGGTGAAAATACATACGAATTTCTGATAGATCATAGATCTTTGTTCTTTAATTTTAAAATTGCTATGGAAACAATCTAAATAAAAAATTTAATTTTTTTAGTTAAAAAAATATTGGGTCAAAAAATTATCTATTGATATCAGAATATAAGTTTAATAATATTAATTTAAATAACTAAATGCCTGGAAAACGAAATGATTTAACGCAGAAAGAAATACTGGGATTGGTCAATTATTGTGCGACGAGTTAAGAAAAAATAAATACCTATAGTCTACACAGTACACTGGAAATGGAATACAAGCCATCAAAAAAGTCGCTAAAATATTTTCTAATTGCATAATATATTCTATTTATTTTTGTATTTTGACAAAGCATTATTTTTTAGATAAGTCAGGCAAGTACCTACTTACCTATATAAGGTATAATTTTAAAAAAGTTGGAACTTTTATTACTAATAAGCAATAATAATGTTAAGGTGCGGCCTCATGCAGTCGCTCGATGCTCGTTTAGAGCGTCAAATTAAGTCACGTGGTGCAATTTTAAATCTCCCACAGTTTACTTTTGCAGCGCGATTCTAGTGTAGTTCTGACGCTGGGAAGCTGCTTCAAAAAGCCGATGAGTTCATCGCAATTTTAATAATGGATGAATCCAAAAACGTTTTTATTACGCTTTTTTTCATTTGATTGCCGGAAAATTTCATTAATAATAATAATAAACCCACATTTGATAGATATTTATTGATATCAGACATCGCTCTATTATGTTGATAACCTAGTATAATAAATTAAACAATATGAAATTATTTTCTATTACGATTTTTCTTCAAAACGTATTTTATAGGAAATTTCGGTATAAATTATTAATATGTAATTATTTATTATAACAGCTTTACAACAATTTTATATATCTGTTTGTATATTATTATATAATATACTACTAAATGAGATTAGGGACAAGCAATATAAATATCAATTTATTTTGACGTTTATTTATGCAAGCAGTCATGTTGAAGCTGCAATTTGACGCTACACTTTTTCATGTCGCGGAAAATTTAAAATTGCACCACGTGACTTAATTTGACGCTCTAAACGAGCGTCCAGCGTCCGCATGAGGCCTCACCAGGTGGATTTTGTCGTTGCACTTTTTCATGTGGTGAGAGGTTTATAATTGTACCACGTGACTTAATTTGACGCTCTAAACGAGCGTCGAGCGACCGCATGAGGCCGCACCTTAATATTTCACATTTGTGAATCTTCTAAAGGTGCATTTTCATGTGACGCTCGACGCTGGCTTCTAGCGTCAAATGCGGTCACGTGACATAAACGCCATATTGAAAAAAATGTAGCGTCAAAGCTAAACATTGTTTAGCTTTTACGCTGGCGTCATTAGTTGTCTCTGGTCATTAATGATACGAGTTTTCTACAGCTAGGTACTGAGTTGTGCATCAAGTATCAACACACAGGCTTGCTAAAGAATTGCTTTATGTTGCTACTAGGGGGTTGATTCTACGAATTTAACCCATTGATTTTATTACTTCGAAAGTACCTATTTATTAAGGAAAATACTATCACCTGATGGTTTTTCGATGGTTAATTAA